>CP032250.1:9270794-10520113 GCA_005610355.1 Gossypioides kirkii
CTAGGCTATCAAAGTTTTAAATAAACGGGCTTCTCCATGGATTCCACAAGTCGAGCTAGTTTAAGCGGGTCAAATGAGCCTCATCTAATCAGTTATCCTTTATAGGGCGTTCTGATCGTAATGGTCACAGGCTTAGATCCGCGGCCTGTAACAAATGCATATGGTTGGAGAGATTTATCAACAATGTTACAGGTTCAAATGTTATTATAGCTTTGTCACATAGGAGATTAAATGTATGAATCTCGGGTTTATATCATTTAATCAAAGCAAAAACAAATGTCATCATGAAAGTAAAATTCTCAATTTGAATAATATGATAGAAACCTACATCTCTTAAGTGATGAATGATTCTATCCTTAGGTCATTCTATTTTCAAATTATTGTGACATCGAGCCACTATTGAGTACTCTAATGTTGTTGTTTGATAGCATTAAAAAAGACCATTAAATTCTCCCTAATTAGAGTATAAATTGTTCCCTTTGTATTATGTTTAGCATACATTTTTAGCATTTTGTAGTTAATAATTGTATTTTCTAAGTCAGTGATGTGTGGTCTAATTTTCTTTCATTTTATTCCACTTATGCTACTAATATCACTACATTTAGTATCAGTATTGCGTCTAAAGATGTCAGTACAGGGATTCATCTTAGAAGATCAAAGCAGGAAAGTGTTCAAAGCTGTCGCCACAAGTTTGATCCAGAATTATGCCCAAATATGTCACTGCTTTAGCACTTCCAGATTTCATCAGGGATTTTTCTGTGTGAACATATCCAGAAGTACCAATACATGAGAAGGTTAAAGTTGTTGCAGCAAATTAAATTCTTAATAAGTGTACAAAAATGTCACGACAACCTGCAATTGCTTAATGCATACACTAGATCTGTGTGAGTGTACAGTTGGAGTAACTAACTTGTACAGCTACAAGGAAGTTAGATTTGAGAAAAGAAGGATACCTGTACTTGCTAACGAGGATAAATACAGAGGAGAGAGAAGAGAAAAAGGAATCGAGCTAGTGACAAATTAACTTCATTTTTTTATTTTTCTTAAGGAAGCTACCATAGAAGCTTGAATCCTTGGAGGGTAAACTGATGCGATGAGAAGGCAACATCGACTTCTGATGAGGAGTGTTCTAAGTGCGACGCAAGAGGAAAATTTTACGAAAGAGATCTAGTAGGCTAGGAATAGAATGCTTCAACTTATTATTTATTTCCTCTTAAACATTGATAAATTTTGATGACTTTAATTGTGTATGAAAATACCTCTTAATGTTAGATCTATTTTGATCTCTGCTCAAATCTTCTTAACTGTTTATCTTTGGATTTAATTGTTTTGACCACAAAAGTGCAATTGTAGTCACAGTCACTTGAAGGTGTAATGAAAAGTTAAATTAACAAGCAAGATAACGGAAGTTGCTTGAGACACGAAGAAATTCTGACCACTTGTTCTCAATTACAAAGCATTGCCAGCACTGGAAGGTGTGACTAATGTGAGTATATTGAGTCTTTGATAAGTAGGGAAATCGAAGGTAGTGAGATCTCATTAATCTTAATTAGGACGATAATTTATCTACCATTTATCTTGTTGCCACATTTAGTGTTTGCCAACTTATTAAGTCAAGGATCCTCCATCTTTTATCATTGTTTTACTCTTTAATTTTCTTATTTTGCATTGACAAAATATCTTCAAACATTCTTTTCATTTTCTATTAAATTGTTCTGACATTTTATATTATAGTTTTACAATATTTGCACTGATAGTGTTAACCCTTTTATTGTGTAGTCTTAACTTAATTGCACTAACATTATTTCTGACAATTCTTTTTATTTTAACTTCTTTTGCTTCGAAAAACTTAAACATAAACAGTCATCTCTGTGGGATCGATATCTGATAGCTTACACCTATCAACTATACTTTCATCGACAAGTGTTCGTTTGCACCTTTTGTTGTGACGTTCATAGCGTGATCAAGTTTTAGCGTCGTTGCTAGGGATGACGTTTGTTTGATATTTATTTTTGTAGTTGCAATTATTCTGTATTTACTGACTTTTATTTGTTACTAATCTGTTTAATTTTGTTAATTCTTTTCAACTCTCTTTTAGGTATTATATGAACACGAGGAGAAATCCTAACAATATTGTTGGCTTAGACCCAGAAATCAAAATAACCATTAAAAGGAGGAGACAAAAGCAAAGAAATATGGCTTTACTTGAAAATAATGATATACCACAGTTGTCGCCACAAAATTATATCCCTTTAATACAGTTACAAAATTTCAACAATGCACCGCTGCCACAAGAAGAACAAATACAGAATAGAACAATCAGATATTTTGTTGTTCCTGTGTTAGATAACTTGCAGCCAGGGGTTGAGACCAACGATCCAAGTTGGAAATTTTGAATTAAAACCGGTGATGTTTCAGAAGTTGAACTCAAATGGGCAATATGCTGGTTTGCCTCATGAAGATGTGAAGGAGAATCTTAAATCTTTTCTACTAATATGTGCTTCTTTTAGTCAGCATGGTGTTCCTGATAATGCCTTGATGACGTTTGTTTGATATTTATTTTTGTAGTTGCAATTATTCTGTATTTACTGACTTTTATTTGTTACTAATCTGTTTAATTTTGTTAATTCTTTTCAACTCTCTTTTAGGTATTATATGAACACGAGGAGAAATCCTAACAATATTGTTGGCTTAGACCCAGAAATCGAAATAACCATTAAAAGGAGGAGACAAAAGCAAAGAAATATGGCTTTACTTGAAAATAATGATATACCACAGTTGTCGCCACAAAATTATATCCCTCCAATACAGTTACAAAATTTCAACAATGCACCGCTGCCACAAGAAGAACAAATACAGAATAGAACAATCAGATATTTTGTTGTTCCTGTGTTAGATAACTTGCAGCCAGGGGTTGAGACCAACGATCCAAGTTGGAAATTTTGAATTAAAACCGATGATGTTTCAGAAGTTGAACTCAAATGGGCAATATGCTGGTTTGCCTCATGAAGATGTGAAGGAGAATCTTAAATCTTTTCTACTAATATGTGCTTCTTTTAGTCAGCATGGTGTTCCTGATAATGCCTTGAAGATGCATCTATGTCTTTATTCTCTGCAGGGAAGGGCTCGTACATGGTTTTGGGATTACCTGCTGGATCTATCATGTCATGAAATGTGCTTGCGACGTAATTTGTTTTGCGATTTAATCCACCCATAATGAATGCTCGATTGCGGAATGATATTATTGCTTACCATCAGCTAGATGATGAGAACCTGCATACTATGTGGGAGCATTACAAAACTTTGCTTTCACGTTTTCCCATGCATGGAATCCAACATGAGACACAAATCAAATTTTTTTACAATGGATTAAATGCGCAAACAAGGAATCTTGTCGATGCATCTGCAAATGGTCCCTTGCTAGATTGCACTTATGATGAAGTTGTACAAATTTTGGAGAGAATTGCGTAAAATGATTATCAATACCCGATTTCTTGAGCTGCTCAAGTGAAAGCAAATCCGGGAGTTATTGAGTTAGACGCTATATCAGTATTAAGTGCATAGGTATCCTCATTGGCTAACATGATTAAGAACACGAAAGAGACGAGTGGTGTTGCTCTTATTCAAGTAGCCCAGCAAATGGATGTCTCGACATTTTATTGTGAAATTTGTGGCGACAACCATAGTTATGAGGACTGTCCACAGCATGCAGAGAATGCGTTCTATGTCAATAAAATCCGATGAAATTCATATGGTAATTCTTACAATAGTTCAAATAAGACTCAACAACCTTGGGGGAATCAAAATGCGTCCACATTTCGATATAGAAATTTCTTGAATCAAGGAAATTTTAGATAAGGATTTACAATCAGTAGCAGCAGAATTACAATCATAATCCTCAAGTGCAGGTAAATCATGATAAAATGCAGTCACATACTCAGATGTAATCACATGCTCGTATGCAGTCACAGTAGGCTGCAATGCCAAATAAAAACATGCAAGGACAGCATCAAAAATAGCAACAGTAATATTCTCAACCAAGATCAGATCCATTAGCTACTTTGAAGCTTTGATGCGTGAGCATATTATCAAAACTGAAGCTATCGTCTAAGAAAATTCTTCTTCCATCCTTGCGTTGGAAGCACAATTAGGACAGTTGGCTTCCAATATGAGCACAAGACCACCAGGTGCTTTACCCAGTGACACTAAGAATCCGAATCAAAAGGGGAAGGAGCATTGCAATGCCATTACTCTACGGAGTGGAAAGTAAACTGTTGAACACAGCAGCGGCTCCAATACAACACCTGTTAACGCAAATGAACCAGAGCAACAAGGAAATGTTATATCTGAAGAAGAAGCAGTAAAAATAAATGAGGAGGAACCATCAGTAATCACAACCATGCCAACCATTCGACCTGCGAAGTTGTTGACGCAACTGTCAATGTCGACGCAACAAGGTGTATCACAGCAGCCCAATGTCAATATACCTTTGTCATTTCCATAATGATTTAAGGAGAAAGAACATGACAGAGAATATTAAAAGTTTGTGACTACCTTGAAACAATTACATATTAATATACCTCTTGTTAATGCTCTTGTGCAGATTCCCAGTTAAGGGAAATTTATGAAGGAGCTCTTATCAAAGAAAAAGAAGTTATCTGATATTGAGACAATTGTGCTCACAGAAGGTTGAAGCGTTGTATTGACAAATAAATTGCCACCCAAGATGAAAGACCCTAGCAGTTTTACAATTTCATGTTCCATTGGAAACCATTATTTGATCTCGAAGTAAGCATCAACCTTATGCCCCTATCAACATTCAGAAAATTGGGAATTGGTCACATGAAGCCTACTGCGGTGACATTGTAACTTGCGGACAAATAATTAGCGCAACCTGAAGGACAGATAAAAGATGTTCTCGTCTAAGTCGATAAGTTTGTGTTCCCAGCAGATTTCATCATACTTGATTGTGAAGTTGATAAAGAGGTGCCCATAATTTTGGGACGCCCATTTCTTGCAACGAGGCACACTCTTATAGGCATTTTCAAAAGCGAGTTAATCATGCGACATAACGATGAACACGTTACCTTCAGTGTTTTCTAAGCATCTCCTTTTAGGAGTAAAGAGTAATCTCACCACATTGATATCCTGTACGAGTTAATTACAGCAAAATTTAATAAACGAAGCTCTGCAGTGCCAGAAGAATTTACAGTGACATCTGAAGATAATTTTCTACCTGATTGCGGCTATAAGGTTGAAACAAATATTTGTGAGCTTAGACATGATTGGCAGATGGAATCTTTGGATCTGACAAATAGGACAATCCCTGTTTTCAAACCATCTATTAAAAAAGCTCCAACTTTGGAATTGAAATCATTGCCAACGCATCTAAAATATGTTTTCCTTGGATACAACGATACCTTACCAGTAATTGTCAGCGCAAGTCTCGACGCAAATCAAAAAGAAAAATTAATAGGAATACTGAAGCAGCACAAGCGAGCCATCGCTTGGAGTATCGCGGATATCAGAGGCATTAGTCACTCTTTCTGCATGCATAAGATCAAATTGGAGGACAAGGAAAAGCAGTCCATTGAACAGCAACGTAGATTAAATGAGAAGATGAAAGAAGTAGTAAAAAAAGATCAAAAAGTGGTTGGATGCAAGCATTATTTACCCTATCTTTGACAGTACATGGGTGAGCCCAGTCCAATGCGTGCCAAAAAAAGCGGTATTACGGTGGTAAGCAATGATAAAAATGAATTAATCCCTACTCGCATTGCTACAGGTTGGCGAGTGTGCATAGATTATTGTCGTTTGAATGCTGCCATAAAAAAATCATTTTCCACTTTCATTCATTGATCAGATGTTGGATAGACTGGTTGGTAAGACTTATTACTGCTTTCTTGATGGATATTCTAGCTACAACCAAATAGCAATCGCGTCCGAAGATCAAGCCAAAACAACTTTTACTTGTTCATTTGGTATCTTTGCCTTTCGTCGAATGTCTTTTGGTTTATGCAATGCCCCAGCCACATTCTAGATGTGCATGATGGGCATCTTTTTCGATGTGATTGAAGATTTATTGGAGGTATTTATGGATGATTTCTCTGTTTATTGTCATACATTTGATAAATGTGTTGACAATTTAGCTAAAGTGTTGAAGCGATGCGAGGATACCAATCTAGTGCTAAACTGGGAAAAATGTCATTTCATGGCAACTGAAGGCATTATCCTTGGGCATCGTATCTCTTGTTAAGGCATTAAATTGATAAAGCAAAGGTGAAAGTTATTGAAAGCCTACCTCACCTACCAATGTCAAAGGAATAAAGAGTTTTCTTGGTCATGCCAGATTCTATCGACGATTTCTCCAAAATTACAAAACCTCTCTGCTCTCTGTTGGAGCAAAATAAAAAGTTTTTATTCGATGATACTTGTCTGGAAGCATTCGTTAAAATTAAGCAGTAGTTAGTGCAGTCACCTATTATCGTCACACCGAATTGGTCACAACCGTTCGAAGTAATGTGTGATGCGAGTGATTATGCCGTAGGTGTTTTGCTTGGACAACGTAAGGAAAAGGTAATTCATACAATATATTATGCCAACAAAACTCTTACTAAAGCGCAGGTAAATTATAAAACCAAATAAAAAGAGTTGTTGGCAGTAGTTTTTGCATTTGACAAGTTTCGTTCGTATCTTGTCGGTGCAAAAGTTACAGTTTATACTGATCACTCTGCATTGAGATACCTCTTTGCCAAAAAAGATGCCAAACCTAGGATGATTAGATGGATCCTATTATTACAAGAATTTGATGTTGTAATTAAAGATAGAAAACCAAGTAGCAGACAATTTATCTCGTTTGGAATCTTGAAGTGAAGATGGAAATAAGTCATAAATTGTCGACGCATTTCTAGACGAAAAGCTATTTTTTGTCGACGAATTTCCATGGTATGCAGATATCATCAATTATTTGGTTTGTGAAAAGCTACCACTAAATACAACTGGTCACTGAAAGGTCAGATTTGTTCGAGATGCTGCGAAGTACCATTGGAATGAGCCATACTTGTTCAAGGTATGCGCCAACAATATTATTCGTCGCTGCGTCCCTGAAGAAGAAATGCTTTCAATCCTGACGCATTGCAACGATGCACCTTAAGACGGTCATTTTGATGGTGTTAGGACTGCTGCAAAGGTCCTTCAGTTAGGATTTTACTGGACAACTTTGTTTAAAGACGCCCACAATTTTGTTCAACAATGTGATAAATGTCAGCGCAACGAGATACTACAACAACCTATCATAGAAGTTGAGATTTTCGATGTTTAGGGTATAGATTTCATGGGACCGTTTCTCAATTCTTTTGGAAATACTTATATTCTGGTCGCTGTCGATTATGTTTCAAAGTAGGTCAAAGCAATAGTTGTTCCTAAAGATGATGCTCGGACAGTGTTGGAGTTATTTCACACATATATCCTCACACAATTCGGCACACCTTAAGCATTAATCAGTGATCAAGGCACTCATTTTCATTGTAATCAAGTGGCTACAGTATTAAAATGTTATGGTGTTAAACATCGCATGATAACCACATATCATCCCTACACAAATGGCTAAACTGAAGTATCCAATCTGTAAATAAAGAATATCCTAAAAAAGGTGGTCAATCAATTCAGACACGATTAGTCTTTACCGCTTAATGATGCATTGTGAGTGCTTTGCACGACTTAAAAAACGCCCTTAAGAATGTCAACGTATCAGTTGGTTTTTGGTAAATCCTATCACTTACTTGTAGAATTTGAACATAAGGCCATGTGGGTAATTAAATAAGTGAATTTGGATTATGATGCTGCTGGGAAAAAGAGATTGTTAGACATTTCAAAACTGTAGGGAATTCGACGCAATGCTTATGAGAATTCTGCCATTTACAAAGAAAAGAAAAAGCAATGGCATGACAACATCATTTTGCGAGGATAATTTTCTGCGGGTCAATTAGTGCTTTTATTTAATTCACGCTTAAAACTGCATCCTGGTAAATTGTGCTCCAGATGGTCAGGATCTTTCGAAGTTTTCGAAGCATTTCCTCATGGGGCGGTGACAATTAAAGATTTAAATGATGGGCACCAATTTAAGGTGAATGGCCAATGATTGAAGCACTATCTCGGTCCAAACAATCATGAAAAGAACGAGACCATTAACTTGGTCACATTTTCTTAATATGTCCCTACAATTTTTCTATTTACTTTTTGTATTGTATTTTCTTTTAATTCTTTTCTTTAGTTCTTTGCATGAATAAAAGTTATTTTTTTTGTCGACACATAGAAACACAACTTGTCGACGCATTTAATTACTGACTCATCAAAGCATTTTAGAAAAGAATCATGCCGATTGATTCACATTTTTCCCCAGCTATTTGATCGATTCAGAAAAAAGACAATCTGTGTCATCGCATTTATTGGTTACAGACACAGTGTCCTCTCACTGTAGTGAAAACCATCACACCTCTTCATCCTCTATAAAAAACACCCTATTGTGCCGACGGTGATCTTCACACTCACATCCACCATTGTTGCTGCAATCTTTCCTTTTCTTCAACATTCAAATTTTCTGTGCATTTCACTTTATTTCTCTCATATAACCATGGCTAAAACTAGAGGCTCTAAAATCCCTTCGAAACTAGTCGCTGAATTATATACGACGGTGGTTCGTAATGCCGCTACCACCCAAAGAACCAGTCCTATTTTTAACAAAAACTGCCAAAGACCGCTTCCATGATATTATGTTGAAGCGAAATTGTCACCTAGAGCAAGGCTTCTAACTATCTCCAATTCTCACACTGGGAAAACAAGTCAATAGAACCATCTCGTGCTTGAGGTGAGAGAAATTTTACGACTATCCAAAAGGGTATTCTCCGTCCCTGGTAAGAGAATTCTATGCTAATCTAATTGACAGGGAGCAAGAATTTATCTTTGTTCGAGAGGGGTGGTATCGTGGGGCGCTGACCATATAAATGCCTTGTACAACATCACTGAGGGGGAGGATGAGCATGTTATTTTTTTGGAACAATTAACAGAAGAAGGTGTAAATTTGTTGCTAAATGATTTGTGCATAGATGGTGTTGTATGGACCGAGAACAATCCTAACAATTATATAATGCGTTACCATTTCCTCACGGTCTAAAGCAAAATCTAGTTCCACTTCATCAACTGCTACCTTTTGCCTTCCACCCACAGCACCACGGTCACTTTAGATAGAATGTGCCGTATCCATTCCATCATCAAAGGCCGCCGGATAGATGTTGGTACAATCCTCCATCAAGAGATTGTGGAGTCTGTAGCAAAACAAACGGGTATACTGTCTTTTCCCTCTCTTATCATGCAGTTGTGTAATCGGATGGGTGTTATACCTCGCGAGGGGCCAAAATTCTTAGAAAATAAAGGCCTCATTAATGATGTCTCGGTCAAGCGAACGACGAGAAGGACAGAGACCTCTGTTGTAAAAGAAGATGTGTAAAAGAAAGAGAAAGGTAAAGCAAAGAAGAAGGACAAGCATCCTCATGCACCCACAGATCCTCAACTTTGGAAGAAACTGAAAGAAATTGAGCAACTCGCTGATAAGATGAGTGTCTGAAAAATCAAAATTATTGGTGCAGTAGAAGAAATAGAGCACTCACAGAACTTATTCTATGCCTATACCACGGCATGGAATTCGAAAATCGTTAGTACGCTACGTAGCATAAGCAAGCAGCCCTTGCCAGAATTCCTATTATTTTCCCTATCATTAGGGAGGCAACACTATCAACTGAGAACGCTGCTTCAGAAGGGAAGACTTATTCTGTCCAATCTTCGCACATAGTCCACATTTCTGATGATGAGGACTAGGATATACATTCTAGGGATGTAGAATACTATTTTCGCAATATCGTTAGCCTTTTTGATGATGAGTTTTCTAATAGTTTGGGGTAAATATGGTGGAGAAGGAAGCTGCTGCTGAAGAGCATAACACCATGGATTCTATGAGTATTGTAAAGGAGAATGTAGAAGAGAAAGAAAAGAAAAAAAAGAAGACGAGAAAGAGGAAGAATTTGTCGTGACAATTTTATCTGAGGAATTTATCGTCGCACCTGACAATGTAGGTGTAAATACTGATAACTTGGTGCCATCTAGGGCGAGTTAGGCCGAGGCTGTAACATTCAGTAACGAGGATTTTAATCTTCTGGCTATTGTGCCTTATCTGGCATCACTTGCTGAAATTCATCCTTCGGATGTTACAGTCGATGAAGCCAGCACACAAACAAACCTAGAGGAACAATCCTCTGCCCCGATTGAACCAACGAAAAAGAAACGTAAGTGCAAAGACAAAAAGAAAAGCTAGGAGGAGCGCCTGAAGAAAAAGAAAAATATCAAGGCAGCCACATCTTCGGCTGTGACACACTGAGTTAGTCTTTACTTTTTAGCACTTAGTTTAGTTTAGATTCTTGCATATCATACAGTTATCATTGCATTTTACTTGTCTCCGCATTTTATTTGTCAACACATTTACATTACAGTTGCATTTCCATAACTATTTGTATATTATTGTTAGTGCATTGAGGACAATACAGATTCTAAGTTTGGGGGGAAATATGTATGGAATGGAAATGCAATTGCACCCACATTTTTAAGCTATTAGTTGTCCTTCAATTTAATTAAAGTATGCAAAGTTATGAAAAATGTGACTAATTTTTTTTCATTTGATGCTTAATTCTTGAATTATGTGAGATGCTAATGTGTGAATTGGATGAATATGATTGAATGTTGTATCCTTTGATTTTTGGATGAATGGTTGAATTTGCATCAGTAATGAATGAGTAGTATCATTAGTTGAATCTTGGATAACTTGCCATATGCAGCTATGTATATAGTTATAACTACTAATAAAAGACACTCCAATGTGGGTGCATTATGACTTATCAAGGGGGAACACTCCAATGCAAGTGTAAGAAAAATTATCTAAACAAAGGTTGTCACTGCAAGAGTGTGTATCGGCTCAATTACATACTTCCTGGGGGTTTGTTACACCCCATCGTTACTTCCTAGGATCAAAGGTATAGTAATGCAATGACATCTCTCAATCGCATATATATAAAAAAAAAGAAAAGAAAAAGAAAACATATATGTATATCATAAAAAAATGTTGTATTGGTTAAGATGATTTAAGATTTAAAGCATGAAACTAGCATTAGTGAAGTTGCAGTTTTGATTAATTCATATCTATAAATTGTTAGCGCAATTTTCTGTCATATGAATGTATTTTATACATTAGGATCCCAAAGAATTTAAGTTGCTAGAATGATGAGTGCTTTGACAAGAATGTTGATATGACTTTGCTAACTTGAGTTTTTACTTTTGTTTACTTGAGGACAAGTAATAACTCAAGTTTGGGGGTGTCATAGTATTAGAAAAGACCATTAAATTCTCCATAATTAAAGTATAAATTGTTCCCTTTGTATTATGTTTAGCATACATTTTTACCATTTTGTATTTAATAATTGTATCTTCTAAGTCAGTGATGTGTGGTCTAATTTTCTTTCATTTTATTCCATTTATGCTACTAATGTCGCTACATTTAGTATCAGTATTGCGTCTAAAGATGTCTGCGCAGGGATTCATCTTAGAAGATCAAAGCAGGAAAGTGTTCAAAGCTGTCGCCACAGGTTTGATCCAGAATTGCGCCTAAATATGTCACCGCGTTAGCACTTTCAGATTTCATCAGGGATTTTTTGTGTGAACATATCCAGAAGTACCAGCACATGAGAATGTCAAAGTTGTCGCAGCAAATTAAAGTCTTAATTTGCGTCCACAAAAGTCACGACAACCTGCAATTGCTTAATGCATACACCAGATCTGAGTGAGTGTACAGCTGGAGTAACTAACTTGTATAGCTGCAAGGAAGTTAGATCTGAGAAAAGAAGGACACCTGTACTTGCCAACGAGGATAAATACGGAGGAGAGAGAAGAGAAAAGGGAATCGAGCTCGTGACAAATTAACTCTATTTTCTGATTTTTCTTAAAGAAGTTACCATGAAAGCTTGAATCCTTGGAGGGTAAACTGATGCGACGAGAAGGCAATATTGACTTCTGACGAGGAGTGTTCTAAGTGCGATGCAAGAGGAGCATTTATGGAAGAGTTCTAGTAGGCTAGGACTAGAATGCTTCAACTTATTCTTTATTTCCTCTTAAACGTTGATAAATTTTGATGACTTTAATTGTGTATGGAAATACCTCTTAATGTTAGATCTATTTTGATCTCTGCTCAAATCTTCTTAGCTGTTTATCTTTGGATATAATTGTTTTAACCACGGAAGTGTGATTGCAGTCACAGTCACTGGAAGGTGCAGTGACTAGTTAACTTAACAAGCAAGACAACGGAAGTTGCTTGAGGCACAAAGGAATTTTGACCACTTGTTCTCAATTGCAAAGCATTACCAGCATTGGAAGGTGTGGCTAATGTGAGTATATTGAGTCTTTGATAAGTAGGGAAGTCGAAGGTGGTGAGATCTCCTTAATCTTAATTGCGGCGACAATTTATCTATCATTTACCTTGTTGTCACATTTAGTGTTTGCCAACTTATTAAGTTAGGGATCCCCTATCTCTTATCATTGTTTTACTCTTTAATTTTCTTAATTTGTATTGACAAAATATCTTCAAACATTCTTTTCATTTTCTATTAAATTGTTCTGATATTTTATATTATAGTTTTACAATATTTGCACTGACAGTGTTAACCCTTTTATTGTGTAGTCTTGACTTTGCACTGATATTATTCTTGACAATTCTTTTTATTTTAACTTCTTTTGCTTCGACAAAATTAAACATAAACAGCCATCTCTGTGGGATCGATATCTGATCGCTTACACCTATCAACTATACTTGCATCGATAAGTGTTCGTTTGCACCTTTTGCTATGACGTTCATAGCGCGATCATTGTTCCATTCTAAGCAACATGTCTTTCTTCCGATCTCAATAAGAAGGCATCCAATATTGTACTCTTTGAAATTCGAATATAGAAAAAATTGGGTTTTGAGTATAGTAAAAAATGCAAAGGAGAAAAGTTCGGATTTTTTATGATAAAATAAACAAATGAGATGGACTATTTATAGATTTTAGGAATAGGACTCCCAAGTTTGTAGTAAGACTTCGGCATCCATGAATGATGGGATTAATTTAAATTTTCAATATATCTTCTTTCTCAAAATATTCATTTATAGGGTAGGGCTTATGTTTTTAAATATTTTCTATGATCTTAACACTCATAGGTGTTGAACTCAACAAGTGGTTCCAATGGAAAAGAGGATGTTGTTCATCTTAGGGGTCTCGAGTTCGAGCGTCTGTGTGTGCAAGGTGTGTGTCTTGTCAAAGAGTTAAAAAAATATAAACAGATATTATCATGTAATCACATCAGTATATTAAAAAAAAACACTCATAGATGTTGAGATCCGTTAACAAATACAAATTAGAGTTTTAAAAAATTACAATTTGTCAAGTTGTTACTAATGATTCCATAATTGGGGTTAAAATATTTAGTGGCAAAAGACATATAATAAAACTCGAGTGTTGAAGCATCTGTCCACAAAGAACCTTTTCTGGAAAATGGCTTCCTACAAACTTATTTTTTTTTTATTCAAATAAAAGAAAACCTAAAGAGTAATTTAGATTCTGTAAAAATACAAATTTGACGATTTTTTTCGATAAAATGCTCAGCTATTCAACGAAAAATTAACTTTAACTAGTGTGGATCCTCATAGGAAATTCAACCATGGCTTAAACTATTCTATAAGAAAAAAAAATTATCGAAAAATGTAGGAAAAAGTAAATTTTCAAAATGTTAATTAAAACAAATATTTTTAAAGAAAAAGCATCAACTTATTATTAAATTAAATTACAAATTCATACAATTAAAATTTATTAAGATGTCATTCTCTTAATTTGTGGAATCATTATCTTTTTTTCTGAAAAGATAAAAATAATATATATAAGAAAATTGATATAAAAAATTTTAACAATTTCATTGTAAGTTATGATCATATATATCTGTTTTTGTTGACACAATGCTTAGAACTATCCGTAACCCCATCCGAACTCATAAATAGGAAGATAATTTGTTTCAGAACACTCAAATCTACGTCCTCCTACATTGACAATAATGTCCATGCTAATCAAGAGAAGACTCACTCGACATAATATATTATATTTTTGTTTGTTCATTTTTGTTTTTGTACAATTACAATAAAAAGCAAAATACATTAATTAGAATTTTGGAAATATTAAAATTTATTAAATTATTCTTTTAAAAAATAAAATGAATATTTGGTTTGAATATATGAAATCTTTATCTTTATGAGTAACTCGAATTTTGATAATAAAATAACCATAAAATTTGCATTAAAATCAAAGTAAATTTAAATAATGAAATATTCTTTATATCATATGAATATTAATTAGTACCAAGTGATAAATCAATATTCAAATATATATATCCGTAAAGAAATAGATTGAAAAGTATTAATTTTTGAACTCAACGAGTGGCTCTAATGAAAAAAATATGTTATTCATCTTAGGAAACTCGAGTCCGAATACCTGTATGCAAGGTGTGTGTTGTCAAAGAGTTATAAAAATATAAACAGATCTACCATGTAATCATACTAATATAATAAAAAAATGTTAATATTTAAACTTTCTATTATACAATGATTGTGTTAGGTATAAATCATCTTAAGTTGTATTATGATATTCATCACTCTATTATGCTTAAATTTATTATTTATTCTTTTTATTTGATTTAATTTTCTCCCTCTATTATCATAATATCATTAGTTAGTTCAAATAATTAACACTTTTAATGATTTCGATAATTAACATAAATTTAAAATAAAACACTTATTCCAACTCATAACATCGAAATAAAACTTATTTTATTAGAATAATATTTTTTAATAAAAAATTACGTTAATATTTTAATCTCAATAACCAAAGATATTAATTATTTGGAATAACTAATATAATTATAAAAATATAAAAATAATATTGTATTATAAATTAAAGTATATAAATTTTAAGCATAATAAAATGAACAAAACTTATACATCATCTTTTTCTTATTTATTTACCTATATATAAATGTAATGTTCATGTTGTTGTCCTTCTTCCACATGTACACCTTTCTATCTTTCTTTTTCTTTTAGTGTATTTAAAAAATGGTGAAATTTTAATTTGGTCCTTTTATTATGCTTAATTTTTATATTTAATATTTATACTTTAATTTTTAACATAATTTAGTCTCTAAATTTTTATAATGTTATTAATTAATTCAAATAATTAATATCAATAACTTTTCGATTAAAATATTACGTTGTTATATATATTTTAAATGTTCAAAAGTCTTAAAAGAATGACATGTGATTTCCTATTTCTTTTAATCTTGTGTTGTGTTGTGTTGCTTTGTTTTATTTATTTTATAAGACAAAGGTCAAGTCTTAAGTTTGGTCCCTAGACTATACTGAAATTCGTGATTCAATTTATATATTTTAATTTTTTACATAATTTGATCCATCTATTTTTATAATGACATTAGTTAGTTTAATAGTTATTATTGTTAACAATTTCATTTAAAATGTTGGTTTTAACTTTTTTTAAAAACATTATTCCAACAAAAAAATTTATTATGATGAATTTGAATGATGTTTTTTTTTAAATTTCAAAATGTGACACTTTTAATAGTAGTAATAATTAGATCAAAATTTTCAAATTGAAACTAAATTCTTAAAAGGCTTAATATAACATTTGATATCTGAACTTAACATTTTTTTCTAATTCAGTACTTCAACTTTTTTGGGGCTCAAATTGATATATAAACTTGGCATTTTTTTCTAATTTGGTACCTAATCTTTTTTTAGGTTCAATTTGGTACCTAAATTTATTAAATGTTATACAAACTACACAAAACACTAACGGTGTTAACATTTTTTTTGTTATGCTACAAAAATATTGTCAGTATTAGAGAAAATTCATGTTAAAAAAAATAGGTATTGAGCTATGTTTAACGAATTAATATTAAATAAGAAAAAAAATTAAAACCCCAAATTAAAAGAAATTCATTATTTACAATTGATAAAAGAATTAATTAAATAAATAAAAGTAAAAGTAATTGAACATATAAAATACAACAAAAAATATCATATCATCTATCACATGTCGGTCATACATTGATTATTTTTGCTACCTCATTAAAAAAATAAATTGTTACTATATTGGAATAATTTGTAAAACATTCGACAAGTACCAAATCAAACAAAAAAAAAAGATTAAGTACCAATTTAGGAAAAAGTCAAGTTCATGTACCAAATTGGATCCCTAAAAGTTTAAGTACCAACTCAAGAAAAAGTATCAAGTTTTAGGTATCAAATTAGAAAGAAGTGTTAAGTTTGGATACCAAATTGAAAAAAAAATAGGTATCAAATTAAGAAAACAATGTCAAGTTCAGATATAAATATTATATTAAATCTTCTTAAAAATAAATAAACATAAAAAAAATGTAGAAAAACTTAAAACCTATTTTAATTTTCAACTTTTTACTTTATAATTTAACCTATAAATAAATGATCTCGTGAATTACAACCTATACTAGTAATATAAAAGAGGGAGAGAGAGAATTACTTGGACACATGTCAATAACGAAAGCCATTTTTTTATTAAACTAGTGTGATTACATGATAGTATCTGTTCATATTTTCTTAACCTTTTGATAAGACACACATCTTGCACACATCTTGCACACATCTTGCACACACAGGTGCTCGAATCCTGATCTCCTAGGATGAACAACATTCTCTTTACTATTGAAGCCACTCGTTGGGTTCATAAAAAAAGCTATTAAACCTTCCTTTTCTATAATCGTGAAAAATCTCCTCTCTAGAAAATTAGAGAAAAAAGTGTATGATTGTCATGAGGCTAGATCCGCGACCCGTGACATAATGCCTAAATTTTCTCTTTATTCTTTATTTTTCACCATTTTTACTTAATAACTTTCCTTCTAAATAAAATTTAATTAATTAATATGGGTTCAAAGAAACAATGAAAAAATTGTGTTTATGTTTAATTAAAATTGATTAAAATATGTCATAAATTTTCGTACTTTTCATAAATTTAAAATTTAGTTTCTATAGTTTTATTTTTAAGAATTTAATTCTTCTACTTTTTAGATTTCAAAATTTAAGTCCAATCGTTAATATAGCTAAAATTATTTTTGCTAAATTTAAGTTCATTATAACGTCATTTTTTAGTTACACCAACCAATTTAACAAAAAAAATAAGAATGTTAATAATTGGACTTAAATTTTGAAATCTAAAAAGTAGATGAACTATATTTCTAGAAATAAAATTATATGGACTAAATTTTAAATTTGTGAAGAGTATAAGGACCTATGATACATTTTACCATTAAAATTTAAATTGATAATGTTAAGGATTAGTTTTGATATTATGGTTGTTTTTATATGCATAATGACTTTTTTGGTTCTCCAATCTTACAAAAAAAATAATCATTTTAACCTTTCATTTTATTTTCGTCCCTTATAACTTTTGAATTTACATTTTTTGTCAGCTCACCTTAACATTGATGGATTGCAATGTGGATGACATGTCAACATTTAATTAATTTTTTAAAAATATTTTTATACTTTTTAAATCATTTTAATGATTTTTAATTTAAAAATAATAATTCTTATTTTTTTGAATTTATTAAATTTTAAAAAGTTAATTAAACGCTGATGTGTCATGCATATGACAATCCACATATATGCCATATAAGTAAAGTTAAAACTATTAATTTTTTCAATCATTTTGGAGTGATTTAATAAAAAATATAAAATTATAATTAAAATAAATAAATAAAAACTAAAATACTTTTTTATAATATTAGATGGTTAAAAAATTCATTATGCTTTTTTTTATTATCTAATCTTATAAACTAATATATTCCATAAGAGGAGGCAAGTACAACTGTTTTTTTGAAGAATTATAAAATGTTGTTATCAACTATGTATATATAATCATTTTTTGAATTATTTAATTAGTAAGAAAGACATAATTTGAAGAGTAAGGATTGTATGAAACATAGATAGTATCTCTGTCCAATAGTTTAAAGTCACATCAGTAATTTCATCATGAATTGTATTTAAATTTTTTCAGGATGAAAATATTGAAATTCAAGATGAAATTATTAATATAACATTAAACTATTGAAAAAAATACAAATAACGTGACGTCACTGTCTCATTTAATCTTATTTCTAATTTAAATTATTCAACTTTTTATATAAAATAAAATAAAAATAAACAATTCAAAATCTAAATTTAGGCTTATTTAAATATTGGGGAACCATTGGAAAGAAGTTGAAACAAAATGGTTATTTAACTCCTCTATGGATATAACGTGTAAGCTTTTAACTCCTATATTTTAAGTTTTAGTTGATCATTAAATTTTGTTTCCAAGGCTCAGCTGCATACATCACGCTGTTTTGCAAATAACAAACATTTCCAATCATATTACTTATATAAAAAAAAAAAAGGCAATTATGCTAATCTACCATGTACCATTGTGACAAATGGACCCAATTAATGAATCCAATACATTTATTTTAGTTATTAAAATTACATTAAACTTTAAAAATTTAGTCTCTATTTTCATATTTTAAATTTTGGTTTAATTGTTAATATCATTAAATTTCTTTTGTTAAATTTATTAGTGTGATATTTTAAATTTTTTTATATAAAAATACTCACTTAATAACTATGTAATAGTAAAATTGACGTTGTAATGAACCTAAATTTAACTAAATAAATTTAACAATGTTAACACTTAGATTTACATTTAAAAAAAATAGACTAAATTTATTAAAATAAAAATAAAAAAACTAAATTTTAAATGTATAAAAAATATAAAATCTTGAAACATATTTTAACCAAATATTAAAAAAGAAAATATGAATTAATGCATTGTAATGAATTCATAAGTTTTTACTCTATAAATTAGTCAAATTTGCATTAAGATTTTCAAACAATTAGGAGATTAAGCTATAAATTAGGAATCAATAATATTAAAACTACTTTTAGAATCAATTTTAAATGGAGACCAACTTTTATTAAATGACACCAACCCAGTTAAACTTTAAAATAATATATATAAAATTATAAAATATTTTAAAGTGTTAATATATATATATAATCTTTCAAAGTTCAAAACTTTTACAAAACTTTAAAATAAAAAAATATTTAATAAGATATATGAAATAAATTTATATTGTTCAAAATCTTTTTATAATATGTTACAAAAAAAGTTAATTTTTTAAAATAATGTTAAAGACTCTTTGCAATTGAAATTAAAAAAATCTTAGTTATCAATTATTATTTTTAATTACAAAATTATATTAAGTATAAATATATTTTGTATAAAAATATGATTTTAATAACTATATATTATATTAAATACAATAAATTCAAATTAATTGACTAAATATTTGTTAGATTTAATTCCAAATTAAGGAGACAATTCTATGAAAATATAATAATTGATTTTGTTTTTAAAAATCTTGTTGGCTTGATGTATCTTCCTCTTATATGTGTTGTAGAATTCTATTGATAGTTTCACTAAGGATTCATTGTATTAAGATTGAAATTTATTGATACACAGTATTAACGAAAGTTAATATGGAGAAAAGAATAGTGTTTTGATCCAAAAAACATAATCGATCCCCCTTCAAATGTAATATTTGAAGTTATTTAAATCATGAATATTCCGAATCAGATTCCAAATCAAGTTATTATATATTTATTATAATTGTATAATAATCTCTTTTAGTCCACAAGTCCAATCTTGAAACAATGGATCTTTAGACACAAGTCCTCTTTGTTTGAAGATTTTGCAATGAAAACCCCAAGACAACAAAGATAGCAAAACCCCCTTTATTGAGCATGCCTCTGATTCATGGTGGGCTCACTTGCAAACTGCCATAACTTGGTGGTGGTGGTGGTGGTGGTAAAGGCATCGTGTGGGCCAAGTATGAGACAAGTATTGAAGGTTACCGCAACTTATTGGTAGAACTGAACATATGCCAAGGGGGGCTATCTCCTCGATTAAGGGATGCTCTGGCTGCTATTGGTGCTGTTCTAACCCTATTTTGTCCTCAAATTATATTTAGACTTTCTGATGTATTATTATTATTATTATTTTATTATTATTAATATTTTTTATAAAAGAGAATAATGGAAATTGTGATAAAAAAGAAAAAAATTGGAGATGGCATGGGCCCACCATGTGCGATTTGCCACACAAAAGCCAAAATTGATGTGGGGAATGGGATGGTTTTTCATTTTTGAGAGTTGACAAAGTCATGATATGAACAGTTAAAAGAGGATAATAAATATTCGCTTGAGGAGCCATTATGAGCTGGAGGTTAAAATAATTAATTGAATAGAATTAATATTAATTGAATTAATTAAAATTTTTAATTTTTAATTAAATTTTTAAATTTTTTTTAATTAAATTAAAATATTTCATTTAATTCGGTTGGTTAATCGAAATTTATATGTTTTTATTTTTTTATCAAAATGAGTAAAACATATAAAAATGGTAATATTCATTTGACCGAATTAAATCTATATATAATTTGTATTATTAATTATTAAGTTCGGTTAATTACTCGATTTCGAACCGAATTAATCGATAGTTAAATTTTTAAAAAATAATAACCGACCTTCAACCGAATTAGATTGATTATTTGAATTAAATCGATTCAATCGAGTAATTCAATTTTAATTGAAATTTGAGCACCCCTAATTAAGGGGACAGTTAAGGATGTCAATTGTGCGGGGCAGGTGCGAAGGGTGTTCCCTCTACACCTTCATCGCCAAGAATTTTCATCTTCATCTCTATCTTGTGACCCATTGCGGGTACAAAACTCAAAATCATCCCTGCTCCACGACTTGCAAGACTAAAATCATTACCGTCCCACCACCTACGTGGGTCCCTAGATCCACCTAATCCCTACTATACCCTCCCGTAACTCACTTCATATAATATATTTATAAGTATTAGTTAAATAAATATAAACCAAATTTTTTAAGAAAAAAGAATGAATGTTTCAAATCAAAATTTATTTTACAAAAATTACCAGTGAGTAATTTCGCAATTTCCCTCAACTTTTGAGCTAAATTGTAAATAAAAAAATATCTCTAGAATTTTCTAAAATAATTTCTTCAGAGAATTTTATTTTTACAATTTTATCTTGAATTCAAGTGTGTAAAATAATGATCCAAACTCTCTTTATATATAGAGAGTTTATAGAGTTCAACTATGATTAAATTTAATCACTTTAATATTAAATTAATATAATACTTATCAAGATAAATATTAGATTAAATGTAATATTAAATCTTATTAAATTAATAATTACCTTATTAAATTAATTTTTTATAAAGATTTATTTTCTAAATATGCTTATTATATTATGCAAGGTGAACGGAAATGATGTGGGGCGGGTGGGGATTAGGCGGGTATAAGGTCATATTTACGCTTGCCCCACCACCCATGATGGGTTTAATTTTTGTCCCCATCCCCGCCTCACCATCCGTGAAACTTGTACCCATCCCTGCTTAATTGGATGCGAAGTGAGGTGAGGCCCCGCGAAATCCACCCCACTGACATCCTTAGGGATAGTAATAAAACGGGAGAGTGGTGAAAACCATAGAAAATCTAGAGGAGAATTACACAAAAAAAAAAACAAACAAAAGGGATAGATGTGGTGAAAAACAAGGCACAATCATGGAATGGAAAAGGGGAGACTTGAGGAGTCGATGCACGGTTAAAGAAGTAAAGAAACAAAAAGGAAGAAGGATAGATAAAAAGCATTTGACTAGTATTTATAATTTTAGAGTTGCCATTTATTTGGTGTACTCATTATGCCTTACATGTTCATGAGCATTTAGAGGTACTAAGTCTTGTATTCCTTCTGATTAACATTCATGGTTTATTTTACTTATTGAAATATGTCATTTATTTTGATTTGTGTTACTGTTGAGATAGAAGTTTTTTTAGGAGAAGTCTTCAAAATGTCGTCTATCAGGTAGTCGACTTGATACCCTAACAACTGAAGATATTGTCCTCGTGTTGGATTTTGTCCCTAGCTTCCACGTAGAGCGGTGTACTGTTGTTCACAGAGGCGATGCCTTGATTGGTGGAGATAGGTACTCGCAAGACTCAGGAAATGTGGCGGTATAAGGCACATGAATAATAATGGAGGTACTTAAGCGTAAGGCGACTCGAACCACCAATCAAAGCTTAAAGGCAACATGTTTGCAAACATGGTACCACTTGAGCTAAAGTGGTATCTTGGTTGCAAGTAAGGACCCTATAAGCCTCAAGTTGATGGTTCGAGTCGCCTCATGCTTAGGTACCTCTATTGTTATTCACACACCCCATATTGACACTTTCCTCGAGCCTTGTAGGTACCACCAACTAAGGCATGCCCCTTCGTGAAATTTACATGCGAAGGTTGGGAACAAAACCCCAACACGGGGACAATATCTTCTATTGTTGGGGGTTTATTCAACTGACTAACAGACGACACTTTGAAAACTTCTCTCGAAGGAGCCAACTGACCCTCAACAATTAAAAAAACTTATGTTGCAAGTAACAAAATAAAATATATATAGATAAAGACTTGAGGTGTGAAAAACACTTTCCTTGTGAAAAATAACATTATTAAATATTATATAGACACAATATATTTTTTTAAATTAAAGTGTCACTTAGTACATAACTTATGACACAAGTCATGATTTTCCCATAACATAACAACTATCCAAAAAAGTTTCATAAATTAGTGTAGATATAAATAAAATTAATTGTTAATTGTATCTTAGCTCGATTGGCATGTGCATTGTTGTTAATGCATGATAACATGATTTTGAGTGCACTAAAACATATTATTATCATATTTATTGGTTGGAGAGGGGTTTTGGGTAATTCTAGATATTATCTCAAAAAAAATATATGATCAAATAAAATGTATAAAAAATAAAATTAATTATTTTGAAATATATAAAATGTAGTACTACCAAATTCAAAACCTCATCTTTTGACCATATATGTGTGTATATACACGTAAAGCCCAATAAATCCATTCATCCAATGGGCTAAGTACTCAATTTAATTACCCAAATTATAAAATTATTAATGTTAGGGTACTTAGAAATGACGTGTTACAAAATATACTTCATTTCATTTCGTTTCATTCTTAAATGATTTGTTTTATTTTGGTCTTTGGACTACCGATTTTTTTTTTTTAATTATAAGGGGAAGGTAAAATCCTAACAGTAAGGTAAGTGGTACAATTCGAATCCACACTACACGTGAAATAATGATCATTGATCATCAAATCAATACACTGGATTCACGGAATATTGTAGATTTAATAACTTTCAATAATATATTTTTATTCAATTTCTATTTTTTTTATAAATTATAAACAGTGACTAGCACAATTCGTACGCAGATTATACATGAAGCGATGAACAATCTTGACCATTAAACCAATACACGAGATTTTCAATTTCTATTTTTTTAACTCCCCAGGATGCCAAAACGTCCCCGAAATGTCGTGGACTTGTGTAATTTTCTAAAAATAAATTTTACTAAATTTGAACTTTCCAATTAGGAGTGATCCAAATAAATTATAATAAAGTTTGATCTGATTGTTCATCAACTGATGTTGTTTTTAGTGCTTTGGTTTGTTGATATTTTATGTTTTTTATTTATACATTCATGCTTAGTATTGCTATGTTGTCTGAATGACTATAAATAAACTGCATGCTTAGGAATAATTTGATGTTATTTTTAGCCTTTTTTTTTTACAAAATGAGGTAATATTTTAGAGAAATAGTAATTTTTGAGTTACTGTCGAAATATAAATTTCATTTGCAACAAAATTGATTTTATGATAAAATTTTTCTTTTAGATATCAAATCTAAAGTCTGTTTCAGAAAAGAAAATAATATATGAATAAATGGTAGTGGTTTTATTAACGGGCATCGTGAAGGTTAATTGAACTCCCGAACTTGAATTTTAATTTCGTAGAAAAAATGGTAGCAATTTGATGAACCATATTCTTAAGAAAATCTGAATGCTTGATGATAGAGTAGGATCATCTATATAGGCCAAATGATACCATCTGATTGAGAAACTTGAAATCCAAGCCTGAGGGAGTTGTTTGAGATTGTAGGACTATGAAGCACCGACAGGAGAAAAACTCTTTCGTTCCGGTATCATACTAGTATCCGATATAGACATATCGTTGATACAGTCGGATACGTACCAGACACACATTGACACGTAAAAGAAATTCTAAATTAGATATGGTCAAGACACGTGTGTAAAAAAAACACTGCTGGACACGAGTAATGACTTTCTTTTGACCTGAAAATATATTTTAAAAACGAAAAAAATACCAAAAGAGAAGTAACGATGAGGAAGAAAAAATGATAAAAAATGTCTGAGAAATGAAAAGTGTCAAAAGGGTATGAGGAATAGGAAACTTGAGAATCGTGAAAGTATAAAAATATGTGAGACCCATTATAATATATATATATATATATATATATATATATATATTTGTGTGTTTGTAATATTTATCTAGTTAATGTACTTATTAGATTAAATTAATAAATATTTTTAAAAATATATATACAAAAATTAAAAATATTTTTTATTATCATATCCTGTTATATTTGAATTTTTATTTTTTAAAAATTATCATATTTTTGTATCTATATCATATCGTACTTATATTACGTGTTCGTGTCTATGCTTCATATGTAGGATGATGAGTGCTCACAAAGCCAGCCAGGAAGGCATTCATTCATTCAGGTCGAGTTGGCAGCAACAGTAAGAAAGAGACAGGTACGTCATTATGTGCATTTGCGCAGGAGGGAATGTATGAAGGTCATTGATGTGGGAGTGTTGCTCATAGCCCTTAGCGACAAGTCTTGTGGGACATTATGTTTGGAGTGATTCAATTAAAAATCAAGTCATGCTTTGCTACGTCTCTTGAGTTGGGCCGTCATGTGGTTTTCTGCTATTGGTGGCTAGTTTCATCACCAAGTTCATCACGTCCCGATTCATAATTTTTTAGTCATTTTTTTTATCATTCAATGATAGTCAATAACATAGCACCATGTGACAGGATAAAATTAAGATATATGGCAAACATTATTTGAACATATATTTTTTTTAAAATAAAAATTCAAGAAAAAATCTAAAAGCCAGAAATTTTCTAAAAGTTTCTTTAAAAATAATTTCTGTATTATTATTTTTTAATATTGTAAAAATATAAGTTTAAAATTTGAATATGCACAATCATTTATCTGAATTTATTATGCACTTAAATAAAAAATAAAAGTTACTTTTGACCCTTGAACTTCTCAAATTGTACCTTGTTGTTACTTAATTTTTTTAATCTAGTTGGTACTTGAGCTTATATTTGTCACATAGTTCAGTACATCCACACTAACATTGTTAGTTTGTGCTAACATGGCATGGTAGCCAATATGATGGTGGCACGTGGTTGCCGTTCTGTGTGTCATGTGTCAAACATAAAAATAAAAAATCATTAAAAATATATAAATTAATAAAAAGTAAATTTTTTGAACCCCATATATTGACTTGATGCTCAAGGATGTTCATCATTTTAGGTGTGACTTGAGTTTGAGTTGTGATAATCGTTGTTTGTAATTCACAAAAAAAAGTAATTTTTTTTATATCAATAATGAACTTGGACAAATTGTTGTTCATTCTAATTGTGTTTTTAGTACTTCTATATCATTTTAATTTTTTTTTTTAAAAATATCATGTTATTTAAAGTATTATTATTTTTGAATTAAAAACTATAAAAATATAAATTAATTGTAACCCCTAAATCTAATCTAGAAAATATAATCGAATTTAGGTCACTATCGTAATTTCACCCTCAAAAAACCATTTAAAACAGTTATATAATTTAATTTTTATAAATGAATTAAATCATAATAAAATAATTAATTTCCCATATTTTTGAATAATTTCAATTTAAAAAAATTAATTAAAAACCTTAATCAAATATCCAAAATCCCAAATTAAATAAAAACATTACAAACCCAAAATAATTTGATAATATGATTTGAAAATAAATCTGAAAGGGAAAAACTGAAGGGGAATAAGCTAAAAAGCCTAGTGTGTCTCCGAGTTGTAAGCATTCACAAACACAGTAGCATACTAATTTCATAAAACATTTTAGAACAAGCATGCAGTTTATCACAACATAAATGTAATACAATTACAAGCACAATGCAATGCACCTAATTCTCCAGCACACCAACACAATGGAAAGGTTCCCCAGAACCTTTCCCCATCCAATTGTCACCAATTAGAGTGGTTTTACTATTAGCCGTCTAAAAGGGTGATTACCACGACTTCCACCATACAATCCCAACCCATATACACACAATAATATGATATCACAATAATTTCAGTCTCAACACAAGCTCGTGATATTAAATCAGAGTTCAAAAATTCGTACACATGATAATCAAAGTATCCACAATCTGACAGATATCCATGAAAAATCAACATGTGATACACAATATCGAGTAATAATCTTACAGATAATATCACACAAATAACATATCAACGAGTAATATCACATAACGAATATATAACACAGACAGAGACACACCTCTATCGACAGAACCTCTAACGTCGTAGGGAACGCCCCCCACACTCAGATCTATCTCCGGGTCTAGCTGAATTAGAACCTACAAGAATAAATTCTTTATTAACCCTATCACTATGCCACCTACTAAGCACAACACTAAATCGAAATCTTTAACCTAGTAAACTTTAAACTCTAATATCTCGGTCTACACTTAATCTTTTCGCATGAAACAAATTCCG
Source organism: Gossypioides kirkii (assembly GCA_005610355.1). Taxonomy (NCBI): domain Eukaryota; kingdom Viridiplantae; phylum Streptophyta; class Magnoliopsida; order Malvales; family Malvaceae; genus Gossypioides; species Gossypioides kirkii. The sequence goes on from CP032250.1 coordinate 9,297,809, forward strand.
CTCATCTACATATTTACCCACAACTGATTTCCAACCTTTAAATCATTTAAAACTATACATTTTAAAATACCGAATATTTTTTACATACAATGACTATAATAATGAAAATTCATTAAAACTCGAGAAATACTTAACGAAACTTCAAAGTAATTTTAGAAACTTTCTAATCATGTTAAAATAAGTTGAAAAACACTTTAAATCAAGTTTTAATCCACAATCCCAAAATCCGCCATTAACGATCCAATTTTTGACTTTTATTTAGAACATGCATTTTAATGGTTAAAAATTTGGTTTAAGAGACTAGATATCATTTTTAAAACTAATAGAAAAATGATTGGTTACCTTTGATGGAAGAAAAACAAGCTTTAACACAAATTCGGAAAAACCCATGTTTGGAGAAGATGATGAATGTTTTTGGGTGTTTTCCTTGGTTTTTTATAGGCATTTAAAGTTTTAGGGTTATTAGAATTCAAAAGAAATTAAGAGTTTAGAAATATAAATCAATTGGGAGAGATGGAAGAGTAAGGGATGACAAACACAAATACTTGGGTTTTTTTTTAATATGAAAAATTAGGGGTGAGCAAAAATCGATTCGAATCGAAAAATTCGAAAAAAAATTCGAATTTTGAATTATTCGAATCGAGTTATTCGAGTTAAACAAATCGAATTGAATTTTTTTCGAATTTCGAGTTCGAATCGAGTTTAATTTTTGAATTCGAATTATTCGAATAAACCGAATAAACCGAATAAAACTATATTATTTTTAATTTTAAATTTATATTACTCAAACCCAATACCCAGGCCCAATTTACTATATCCATTTTTCCTCAAAACCCAAACCATTTATCTTACCTAATTTTTTCCCCTAATAATTAAAACTCATCAACAAACTAAACCCAAATATAATTTCATTCTTCAAAAACACTCATAAACTAAACCCAAATATTTTTAAACCCTAATATAATTTTATTCCTAAATAACACTCATAAACAACTCCTTTTCGTGTCTAAATTTATTGTTCTTTTTGTTTATTATTATTATGGTTAGATGTACTTATTTAGTTTTTATTTGTAAAAAAAATTGAAGATATTAACTTTATAAACCCAAAATCTATTTTTTCTTCTTAAAAAACCCCTAAATTAAAACCCTCAAAAGAATAAGCGTAAGCTATTCTACAATGGTTTTGTGTTATTACTATTCGTTTATTTGATTTTTGTTGTGTTATTTTTATTTTTTGTTTTCTTGTTTGGAATGGTGTTGTCGTGTAGGTTTTTACTATATTTTGGACTTTTACTTATGTGTTTTTATAATCTTGTTGCGTTATTGTTGTTACTTGGATTTAAGTTGTTTACTTGAACTTTTGCTTATTTTTTTTATAATCTTGTTGTGTCATTGTTTACTTAGATTTTTTCACTTATTTATTTCAATTTTTCGTTGTATAGTCATGTTTAAAAACTTTAAATAAAAATATTTTTTTAAAATTACATAAAATTAAACAACACCAAATTAATTTTCTTAATTTAACTCGAACAAATATATTCGATTCGATTCGATTCGAATTCTATCTCACTCGACTCGATTCATAAAAATTTCAAATCGAGTTAGGATGATGAAATAGGACTCGAAAACTCGATTAACTAAAAAAATTTTCATTCGATTCGATTCGATTCGATTCGATTCAATTCGATCGAATGCTCACCCCCTATGAAAAATATAAGTAAAAAAAGTAATTTTTAAGTTGATTTTTAAAGTTTGGTCAAATTGCTTCATAAAAACTCTCAATTTTAACTCTTTTTTTTAAATTGGTCCTATTTTCAAAATTAAAGCTATTTAAAATTTATTTTCAAAAATTAATTTAATATCCTAATAGCCATTATCGAAAACATTATTAATTACCAACCTTACAAAATTTCGAACATATATAGGCTAAAATTCCTAAATATCCTCAAAACTTCTAAACCTAATTTTGGGGTGTGATATTAATAAAACAAGTTTTTATGTCTAGAATGAACTCAGGCAAATAATTTTCTAGATTTTAATTCATCTAGACAATTTTTTGTCCAAATTCATTTTAGATATGTTTTTTAGTAATTGTATATATTTATATATTTTAATTTTTTATAAATTGTATATATTTCAAAATATTATAAGTTTTTTTTATATATTTTTAATTGTATATATTTTATATATTTTTCAAAATAATTAAAACATAAAAATTGATATTTTATTTAAAAATAAAATATATAAAATAACTAAAAAACATCAAGAATGAATATAGACATATGGTTGTCCAGATGTAAATGTATTTGGACAAGTAGTTTTCAAAGTCCGTTCTTGATGTGAAATTTATACTTTTATTATTAATTTGTACTAGTAGGGTTTTCAGGCTTTTATAAAAATTTAAAGATTATAATATGCTTTAATTTCTTATACTTTTTATATATTTGGAATTTAATTTTTATATTTTTATTTTTCAAGAATTTAATTTTCTATTTTTCAAATTCAATAATTCAAGTCTAATTATTACCATTGAATTTTTTTTTGTCAAATTCGTTAGTTTGACATTTTGAAATTAAAAAAAAAAATCTCACTTGATAGTCAAATGGCAAAAAAAAAAAAGATATTGTAATAAAGTATTTTGACTAAGTAATGAAATTGTAACGATGTGTTAACAATTTTTAAAGTTCACATAAACATTTTAACTGTAATAAAGTATTTTGACTAAGTAATGAAATTGTAAAAGTTAATGTTTCAAATTATGTAAAAAATTAAAGTATAAAGATTAAATCTCAAATTTGAGTGTATTATAAATATCAAAATTGAAATTTGACTCTTGTTATATAATCTTAAAAAAATTGAGGGATAAGAATTGAAATTTAGCTATTATCTTATAAAGTAAAAAAGATTTAGAAGTGTGCAATGTAAGGAAGGACTTAAATCATAAAAGTTCAGGTAAAAAATTATAAACATTAACCTAATTTAGAATTAAATTGATAAAAAATATATTTTTCAAAGTTAAATTGATAAGAATATAAAATTTTAATTAAATTAACTTTCAAATATATTATTAAATATTAATTTTAAAATATAATAAATTCGTGTATCACATAAAATAAAATAATAATAAATTATTATTTTTGTGTACATAATTTAGTATTAAATTGATAAAAAATATATTTTTCAAAGTTAAATTGATAAGAATATAAAATTTCTTAATTAAATTAATTTCAAATATATTATTAAATATTAATTTTAAAATATAATAAATTCCTGCATCACATAAAATAAAAAAAAAATTATCTATTTTTGTGTACATAATTTACAAATCATTGCTAAAAATATATGTGGATAGAAAAATCTTACAATTTCAAATATGCCATAGTTAGTTGGGAGAGTTGGTGACAAAGACGTACCACAATTTGATAGACGCTTTCAATATTTCATTTTAGATGAGGGAAAGGATTATATAAAATCTTTAACTCAACAAAAAAATCTTTCAGTAAACAATCATATGAAAGATTGAAATTTTTTGAAACCCAAAACTTTTCTCTATTATTGAGTTTTGAATTTTCTCTATTATTGAGTTTTGAATCTAGATTTTGAATATGTTAAAATCATAAGTCAAGATATGATATAAAATTTAATAGTGTAAATCAGGATCTGTCATGTCAAATCATCAAGAATAAATCAAGAACAAAATTAGATGCGAAAGTGTACCTGAATCAATAAATTCCCGAAGATTTTTGGATCTTGAGATTTTGATCTTTCAAATTAGCACACAAGTAATCTTGAGAGGGTGGCTCTCTCATTTCTAAAGATGAGATATTAGAAAAGCTTTTTTGTGTGTAATTTAGGGATCATAACCCTAATATATATAACTTTGGCACATTAGCCCTAATTCCTAATCAGCCAATCATCAATTAGGAATTAGTCTTTAATTAAAATTTAGTTACTAAAATATCTACACACATTTATTCTATACTTTATTTAATAATTAAAACCCAATAAACTTTAACTAAATTAAATCATTTTAATTTGAGCTAACCTATTATGATATTAAATAATAACATGTAATTACCCTTATGATATATGTGATGTCCATATTTTCCAACAATCTCCCACTTGGACCACATATATATACTAATTACTCTATAATTACATGTCATTATATAACCTTATGAGCTCAAAACTTTATTATCATATCCAAAAAGTATTTTGAACAATCTCGTCCATTAATTATGTTAACATAAAACCAAGGCGACTTTCGTTATAAATATCATAACTAAATATTCCCTGATCACATATATTAACACAATCAAATGACAGATAAAATATGGATGTGTAGAGTGGAAATTACATGCAATATAATCTAAACATGTCTATTTCCAATTGGTCCTTCTTAACCTTAGTGAGATCAAACTTTACCAAAATTAGAGTGTTAAAAAACCAAATAAATTTTATTTCTACAGAAAATAAACTTAATATCTATAAACTAAAATAACTGAAAATGTATCTATAACATAAAAGCATTTAAAAGTACAAACTCCCATTAAAACCAAATATCCTTAAATGACATTACACCCCTATGAGCATTGTGGTCTTATAAAACCTTAAGTGTAGTCCCTTAGTAAGAGTATCTGTAATTATGAAGTTTGTCCCAATATGCTTTATAAACATCTAACCACTATGAACTTTTACTTTAACAATCAGAAACTTAAAGTCTATGTGTTTTGACTTTGATATGCTCCTGTTGCTATCGGAGTAAAAGACTGCAATTTGTTTTCACAATTTGCACATTAGTGACAAAATCATGTATCCATATTCCATCAAAATCGGAGTCTGTATACCTAATGATCTCTAACTCATCAGACATCTGAGATGTGAGCATGTAATCTTTTATTCTCTGAAAATACCTTATAACCCTCTTGGATGCTATCCAATGGTACAAACCAAGGTTGCTTTAAATATCTGCTTAACATCCCAATAGTATACACAATATTCCAATATATACAAACCTGATCATACATTAGACTTCTCACTGCTAAAGTGTAAAAAAACTTATGCATTTCTGCAATCTCAAAATCATTCTTAGGGCATTGATTGAGACTATACTTATTATTGACAAACAGTATGTCATTAACATATAAAACCAAATATAGAACCCTACTCCCACTAAACTTATGGTATATACAAAATTCATCTCTAAACCGAATGAGATAATCATTTGGTAAAATTTGTAATACTGCTAACGAGAAGTCTGCTTAAGCCCATAAATGAAGTTCTTTAATATGCAAATCATTAAATTTACATCATTAGACTCAAAGTTTTCTAGTTGCACCATATAAATATATAATCAATGTTACCATTGAGAAACCATTAAGTTAACACTCATCAAATGCAACTTAAGTTTAAAATATTCCACTGAAGCCATTACAACCTTTCTTTAGTGAACTTTATTAATGACATTCGTTCTTGAGATTGTTGAGTTTGTTCTTTTGGAACAGTTACCTTATCTTGAATAGGGAGTTGTTCAACATTGTCTTGTTGAGGTTCTGGATTCACTTCTTAATCAATGATAAGTATGACAACCTGAACATCGTCAAAAGTGATAGCAAGAACTGAGTTAGAATTCAATTCCCATGACAATCTGAACATCGTCAAAAGTGATAGCAAGAACTGAGTTAGAATTCAATTCCTCCTCAAAAGCAATGTCTCTCTAACCTTATTTCTCCCTTCAAACTCAACATCCTTAAAAAATGTTGGAGTTCTCATCTAAAAAACATTCCTAATTGTGGGATCATAAAACTCATAGCCCCTAGATTGCTTAGAATAACCAATAAAGTAGTTGTTTACTATTTTGGAGTCTAATTTCTTTTCATGTGGCCTACAAGGCCTTACCTCAACTAGACACCCCCAAATATGTAAGTACTTTAGACTAGGCTTTCGACTTATCCAAAGCTCATAAGGTGTTTTTGCAACTGCTTTAATGGGTATCCTATTCAGAACGTAAGTTGTTGTCTTTAGAGGTATTGACTAAATGAGCACTTTTAGACTTATCATTTTTTGACCTTTTTTCCTCTTGTACATAATGAAAAATTAGCTCATTAAGAGTCCATTTCTCCTTTAGACAGATGTAACTAATTTAAAATTGGTTAAATTGTATACGAAGGGATACCAAAACCATAAGAACAAGCAATTCATCAAAAAACTTGAACTTAAGTGCCTTAAGTCTTGAAGCAACATGGAACATCTTTATAATATACTCCCTCACGTTTCCTTGACCCTTTATATTTTATAGACATCAAAAAAGTCAAAAGTGATGTCATCTCAACCTTATCGTTTTTGGCAAAATGTTTCTAAATTTCGTCAAGAAAATCTCAGCTTAAGTAATCTCTTTAGATTCTGTGCCTCTAAAAGCTTTTCGGATATTGTGCTTAATGATCATTAGGCTCATGCGATTTGAACGATCCCACCTCTCAAAATCCCTTTTAACATAAAAGGTGCTTTCCGCAACGAGAGGTGTAGATTGTTTTTCCCTTAGTGCAATGTCTATGTCCATACAACCAAATACTATAAGTATCTTTTCCATTCCTTAAAATTAGTCTCATTAAAAATGGGTATAGATTTTATATTAGCAGATATTGTGGCAGCAAAAGATGATAGATGAATGTAGAACAAAATAGATAAAAACAAGCTCACATGAATATTCATATGTAAATAATAAATTCAAAATAATGGCTAATCCCATCTTAAGATACCAAACACAACATTAATATCAAGTATTTAATACTAACTATAAGCGATACTCTTGTTATAGTTATCAAACATTGACAATAAATTATGTCAAATAATGAATTAATCTTTGGACTAACTTATTACTCACATGAAATACCTTATAATTGTCACATTTATCACCATAGATGTCTTTGAAATTCGGCCAAATATTAACTTACCTTTGGGTCAATAAACGCAGGAATTACAAAAACATATAATCATCTTGATATTTTAAATAAATTAATCTACGCAAAAGAGGTCACTTTGACAGCATTTTGTTTCAACTAATCTATTTAAAATATTAAACATTCTTAATTAAAATCTAAAGCCAAAATCTGAATTTATTTGTTTCAAAATATTTCTCTTAATTTCATTTTTCAATCAAATTAAAAGATAATAGTATATATGTATATATATTTATCCCAAAACAACATACAGTGATGTTAACAAATATAATAATAGCTAAAAAATTCAAAATAACCTCACATAAGACTTCAAATTTAAACCAAAATAATTTGAATAAAGGAAAACTCTATATCAAGATATCGAACACTCCATTAACAATTTCATCTTTGGATAAAATATTAATTTGTAAGTGATATCTTGGTGTAGTAATCAAACACTAACAATAAGAACATGTCGAACAATTAATTTTCCATTGGGTCGATTTACTGCTCACATCTAAAACCGAATAATCGTCACATGTTTATTACAATAGTTGCACATGTAATCACTACAACAAAATAGGTCTACTGTGACACTTTTTTGACTTAAGACGACGTAAAAAAGGTTGGCATAGGTATTGCAACGCTTCTCCCGACGCTTCCAAAAATGTTGTCTTTAGTACAGTTGGCGTAGGTCCCGCGATGCTTTTGAAAAAGGGTTGGCATAAGTTAACATAAGCCAACTTTTATTGAAGGATTGACAAAGATCTAGTCAATATTAAAAAGGTTGGAATAGACATGTGAAACAATTTTTTTTATTTTTTATTTTAATATTAGTATATTTTCATAAACATTTAAGGTGAATAATAATAAAATTGTGTTTTAAATACAACTAAAAAAATAAAATAAAAATTAAATATTAACTACAAAAATCAATCGAACAATCAAAATACACTAACATTTAGCCGAAATATATACAACTAGCATTCAACCCAATGTATAGAAGTAAACAAATGAGTTTGAAAATTCTTACAAGTGAAGATAACCCATGAATCCTTCCAAATTTCTTGTTCATGGCTGCAAGCTTTGGACTAGCCTTTGCAGCTTCCTGAATCTTCAACCATCCAATTTTGGCATAATGTTTGCTTCTCTCTCCACTTTGTGCCTTTGCTTCATCATCTGCAATATCATAATAATCATATCACAAAGGCGCTGCATTTATCCAATTTCAATTCAAAAAATCAACAAGAAAGCCAAGCTAAATTAACAAAAGCTACACAAATGTAAGAAGAGGATCAATGTCATCTGTCTGCTGATTACATTACAGTATCTTTGCAGAGGTCTGCAGTTATCTGTAGCTGCGGAAGTACAGATTACAATGTTTGCAATTTATTTAGCAGAAAGGAAGTTGGAATATAATCTGAAAAATATGATGCATAACTTCAACTACAAGCCATATGTAAGCCTAACACGCTCTTCCAGGTAGTCTATGGTTTTTATGGGTGCGAATCTGCATGTAAGAATGAAAACGTGTTGCCTACCTTTTTGATGACAAACATATTTGAAGTTCCTGATGCTCCAATTTGAAAATACCGAATTATAAACTTTGAAAATACTGGTTGAATCAGTACCTTGGTGGACAAGACACAGTGCAACAGCTTTCCAAACATTCCACAATGCAGTCTTTGCTAGGATTTGTAAAGAATCCAACCTGAAACATTTGCATAATAGTTATAAAACTTTTCAGAATAACTGAAGAATGATAGAATGTGCAATGACTGGTGATAACATTTCAATGTTTCGGCCCTATGAACAGATGACACAAAAAATGACACTACAAGTAAACGGGAAAGGGTGAATCATTACGGAGTAGCGGTCTTGTCTAGGTTGAAGCACTCTATGCAGTGTCGACCTGATGCATCATAACACAAAACTAGAGGAGATACAAAGAAACTGACATTATTGTTTTACAACCCCTCTAAGAGAAGCATCAAAAGCTATACATAAGATGCAGGCAACTGGATTACCTAAACAAACCATTGGTCCACCTTTCCATCATGTCTCCGATAAGGGTGAGCAAAACTCGATTCGAATCGAAAAATTCAAAAAAAAATTCAAATTATTCGAATCGAGTTATTTGAGTTATTCGAGTTAAGCGAATCGAGTAAATTTTTTTTTCGAATTTCGAGTTCGAATTGAGTCGAATTTTCGAATTCGAATAATTCAAATAAATCGAATAAAACTATATAATTTTTAATTTTAAATTTATATTACCAAAACCCAAATATTTTTACTTTACCCCATTTTCTCCTAAAATTCAAACCTTTTATCTTAACCAATTATTTTCCCTAAAGGTAACCATCCATAAATCAAACCCAAATATTTTTAATTTTTTACCTTTTATCTTACCCAAATATTTCTAATATTTTATCTTTTACCTTACCCAAATTTTGTTTACTTGAATTTTTACTTATGTTTTTTTTATTATAATCTTATTATGTTATCATTGTTTACTTGGACTTTTTTCACTTATTTATTTCAATTTTTCGTTATATAATCATGTTTAGAAACTTTAAATAAAAATATTTTCTAAAAAATTACAGAAAATTAAACACCATCGAGTTAATTTTTTTAATTTAACTTGAACAAATATATTCAATTCGATTCGATTTGAATTCTATCTCACTCAACTCGATTCGTAAAAATTTTAAATCGAGTTAGGATGATGAAACAGGATTTGAAAACTCGATTAACTCGAAAATTTTCTATTCGATTCGATTCGACTCGATTCAATCGAATGCTCACCCCTAGTCCCCGATGTTAACAATGCATGCCCTACAAGTTCAGAACTAAAGTTCAAAGGCTGGTTTGGCAAAGATAACTAATATGTTGCTTCTCTTTTTGTTTTTCTTCTGGATAGGATTGAAAGGTAGGAACGAAGCACCTTAAACCAGTACTTATGTTTTAGTGATTACTTGAACAATCTACCATCATTAAGACTCACCCACTCATGCTTGGTACATCCTCCCAAACTTGTGGTTGCTTGGATTTCTCCCTGCAAATCCGCTTTCAGAAAGATGAAACAGATGTTGGGCCGAAATACGAAATTTGAGGTTTGTGTACAATTAACAAGGAACACACTTGAAGCCCTGGAACACCATCTGTGACCAGAAGAGTGACCATTCCATAATCTGAATGAGCAGAAGCACCAAATATTTCTTCACTTGAAGAGTTCAAGTCTCCTAACATCAAAACCAAGAGGCGTATTATTATAAGGTTTTATAGCTCTGAACTTCAATATGCAAGTATAATGCCAAAGATCCAAGCAGTTCCACCATACCTGGATAATGTAATAAACGAATAAATGCCAATGGTTCAATAAGGGCACCCACTTTTTCAAACAGATCTTCTTCTAATTTTAGGGACAAGGCTATTAAAGAAAGTAATTTAGTCACAGCAGAACTGAGGAAGCAAATGTAGCACCTTTTAAAACCTTACATAAGTAGCTGAATCATAGTATGAATTTCCAAGCAAGATAGAGTTGAATTCAAAACTTAAAAAGTAAGTTTTGAAATGGGATGAACAGGGAATATATAAAAAGATTGAGTCTATTTATCAAATTATAGAAGAAGCTCTTTGCTAAAAATGAAGCCTAAAGAGACCAAAGATGTATGAAATCATCAGTAAACCATGAATACCAATATGTGAACTAACATCAGGGACTCACAGCAGTTTTTGGTGATAAGTCTCCATTGTGCTTCTCCACGATGGCGGATCTTCTGAAATTTCCAAGTCAAAAGATCTTAGTACAAATCAATTAAATTTCTTATATGAAGAAGCTATTTATACAAGATAAAGTGCAAGCAAAGAAGGAATCTGGAAATTGACAACTACTGCAAGTTGTTGTTTATAAGATCTACATACCTTCTAAAGGCCAATGATTGAGGTCATCAGTTAGTGGACCGATATAGAAACTTTCTTTAGAGTCACCTGTTTTCCAAGCAGTCAAAAGTGATGAATCTCACCTTAAATCACCTTTTACATTGAACTAGAAAGAACTTAAAAAAGCAAAGTAACTCTGCTGAAAGGATTTCATTCGTAAATCTTGAATAACCCCACTAGTTTCTTGAATCAAACTCGTTGACATAATCATTAACAGGCAACTAGCTTCAGAAATATGTTAAGCAGTAAAGGGGGGAAAAAGTGAAAGGTTAATTAATTAAAATAAAGAAACTACCTTTGGTAGTAAAAGTAGTATCAAGCTTTTCAGCATAAAGTGGCGTATAACCTCTGTGATTCTTTCTCACCAACTTCATCTTCTCTTCAATGGGGAGTGAAAAGAAGTTACTACTCTGCTCAAAAACTTTGTTAATAAATTCTTCATCAACCACATGATTTACAAGGTAAAAGAAACCATGGTCAACGCATGCTTGTAGAAAAACTCATATGAGTTGAAAAGTAGATTGTTTTGCAGGGAACTACCTAAAAGTTGAACATTGGCAATGCAAAGGGCTAAAGAAGAAATCAAAGGATAACCTGACGGATCAAGTTGGCGGTGGAGAAGCGATCTGGGGATGACAAGTCAATGATGGGAAATCGAAGAGCGTCAGGCATTTTCATTTTTTACTCCTTTTCTGCTGCAACTTACTTTGCTCTGCCTCTATCAATATTATCACAGCGAGTTCAATATTCATTGCACAATCGAAGAGGAGGAAGAGTAAATTACCTGAGCTAAGGAAGATGAGAAGACTTGGGCTCAAACTCAGGAGGTAAAGGGAAAGGAACAAGGTAAAGGGAAAACTACCTTTACATTTGGGGGGTTTGCTTTCGGGATAGGAATTAGGAAATAGGAATGGGTTTTTGATTTGGGGGGAAGTAAAAATAAAAGCAAAACAATTTAATTTTTTTAGTTTATATTAGTTTCAAAATTTTAGAATTTTTTTAAATTTAATTCTTAGGCTTGAGTTAAGTCACATAGCATAATATTAATTTTTTATATAATTCTCTTTATTTTTTTAATTATATATTTTAAATTTTTTAATTGAGGACATAGCACAATATTGAAATTCCATCTCATCATATCTTAATAAATTTAAATTTAAATATTAAATTACGAAAAAATATTCAAGACTAATTAAAAAATAACTTTTCTTTTTTTACAAATTTTAATCTTTTAGTTTTTTTATAAGTTAATATTTTTAATTTTTGTGCAACAAATATTTAAAAAATTAGAATTTTTGTGCAATTTTTCTCATGTCATTGACACATAAATTTGGTAATTATTTTACCCGGAACCTACAACCTTAAACCTTGAACTCGAACCCTGAATCTTAAACCTCGAACACAAGGTTCAAAGTTTAAGGTTTAAAATCAAGGTTTTTATTTAGGGTTTAAGAATTTGAGATTATGAGTTTAGGGTTTTGTATTTATGGTTTTTAAGATTTAGGGTTATGAGTTTAAGGTTTAAGGATTTTTTATTTAAACATAAAATTAAGCTATATTATCACACATGATGTATATGAGAGAAAATTTTATTTATAAAAAAATTGTCGGTTGCTCAATTTATTTTTAATTTTTTATTTAAATATTTTATATAAAAATATTGTAATAATATTTATTATCATTAAAAAAAATTCTAAGTTTTTTTTCAATTAATTAAAGCACGATGCTAGCATTGATGAAGTTGCAACTTTAATTATTCATGTTTATGAATTGTCGGCGCAATATTCTGTCATTTGAATGTGATTCATTCATTGGAATTTTAGATGATTCAAGTTGCTATTATGATTATTGCCTTGATAAATTTTTGGTATAACCTTACTAGTTTTTGTTTTACTTGAGGACAAGTAAAAACTCAAGTTTGGGGGTGTGATAGTACTAGAAAGAACCATGAATTTATCTTTACTTATTGTTTAAGTTATTCCATTTGCTCATCCTTAGCATATATTTTTGGTATTTTTTATTTAGTTATTGCATTTTCTAACTTAATGGAACTCAACCTAATTGCTTTTGAATTTATAATATTTTTAATACTGATGTTGCTGCATTAGTCTTTTTAGCATTGCGCCCAGAATTGTCGCTGCATAAGCAGGTCCAAAATTGTGCCTAGAACTGTCGCAGCATCTGACAGTTGTCTGGTTAACACACCAGAAATGCGTGAGTTGTACAGCTGGTGTAACTAACTGGTATGGCTAGAGATTGCTAGATTTGGAGGGAAGGACACCTGTACTATTTAGCTGCAGTTAAATACTCATGAGAAGGAGAGAGAAAGAGTCTTCTTCCGGATTAGTTTTCTTCTTGAATCCATTTTCGAAGCTTGCATCCATGGCATCTTAACTTTCTCAAGGGCGACCTAACGCGAAGGAGGATGCAGATCTGCTCTTGGCGAGGAGCTCCTAAGTATGACACAAGAGGAGAGTAAGGGAGCAAGTCGAGTAGCCTAGGAATAGTATTCTCCATTTATTCTTTTATTTCTCTTTCTTAAACGCTGGTGATTGATATTATTTCAAGTTTGTATGGAAGTACATTTGATATTTAGACTAAATGATATCTTGTTCAAGCTTGCCTTTACTGTTTAATCTTTGGGTTTGAATGTTTTGACCACAGAAGTGTTATTGTAGTCAATATCACTGGAAGGTGCAGCGACAATTTAAGCTAACAAGCAAGACAACGGAAGTTGTTTGGAGATTGAAGGAATTTAATCCACTTGTTCTTGAATATGTTGCATTGCCAACACTAGAAGGTGTGGTTAGTATTCTGCCGACTATTTATGTCAGGGATCCCATTTCATTATTATTGCATTTCATCTTTAATTTTACATTATTGCTTCGATAATCAATCTCACAATTTTATTGCATTTACTTATTCATTGCACCGACAATTATAGACAACAAACATCCATCCTCATGGGATCGATATCCGACAGACTCACATCTATCTATTATACTTGCATCGATAATGTACGCTTGCATAATATTTACTGTGATGTTCATAGCGCGATCAGATCCCAAGTTTCTCGAATACTAATAGAGGCATTAAGTTTATACTTATAGCAAGATCGCATAAAGCTCTACCAAACTGAAGATTCCTAATTTTTATTGGAATTGTAAAACTCTTGGGATCTTTCAGTTTCTAAGGAATCTGTTTAGAGTTAATCGCACTACAAGATGCATTGACTTCCACCTGTTCTCCTACTTTGACTTTCCTCCGCTTTGACATAATCTCCTTTAAAAACTTCGCTTACTTTGAGACTTTTTCTATTAATTCAATCAAAGATAGGTTAACATTTAGGGATTTAAATAAGTTTAAAAAACTTAAAAGTCGTCATTATATTGTTTCTTTGTTTTCCTATAATCTCTTGGGTAATGGAATTGTTGTGCCTTTATCCTCTTTAGGTATCTCATCATTCTTTTCTGATTTTTTTCCAACGACACTTCCTTGGTTAATGTGACCTCAGTGTCATCATCAGAGGGTATCTCAATGATATCAGTTGGCTTTTTCTGCTCTTTCTCTTTTTTAGGTTTTTTGGGTTACTCAGTACTTTGCCCGACCTAAGTTTAATAACCTTAACATGCTCTTTTCCCTTCCTTCGGGGATTATTCTTTGTGTTACTAGGAATATCGGTACCAATCTGCCTTTTAATGTCTCCCATCATGCTCATTAACTGGTACATCTGTTCCTCTAATTTTGTCAAGGTTTTAGAAGAATTAATACACTTAGACTGCACTTGTTTTACCTCAATGCGCATTGATTGCATCTCTCCCTCATTTCTATCTAACCTTTAACCACATACAATATGGTCACTTTAAATTGCTCTTTCCGATTACCTCTGCAAAAATGGAAGTTGGTAGTTCTGATTTCTTTATTAATTGTTACTACCACTTCCTCCTTGATTTCCTCCCCATATTAGATTTGGATGATCCTTTCAATCGAGATTATAGGTATTTGAATAAGAGTTTGTACCCCTATTTCCAACATAGTTAACATCCTCGGTGTTAGTGAAATAGTGATAGAGAGACTTATCATCTGCTTGTGATGATGGTGCTCTTGTTGCATATTCGATTCGGTTCAACCGCTCCAACAATTGTTGGTATTTGTCATCTTCCTGAACCATTTTGACCAAAGCAGACTTTTGCCCATATGTGAACAGTTCAGTTGGCCACTGATAAGACTTCATATTCAATTAACCCATGTGAATCATTATAGGTTCTATTCATTAGGGCTTCTCCTGCCGCACCATCTAACCTAGATCTGGCGGATGCGTCCAACTCGTTATAAAAAGTCTGTAGCTACAACCACTTCGACATACCATGATAGAGACATTTTTGTAGCAATGATTTAAAGGGTTCCCATGTTTCATGGAACCCTTAGCCCTCGAATTTCTGAAATGTTGAAATCTTTCTCCGGAGTTTGAATGTTTTACTAATGGGAAAAATTTTCTGTAAGAATTTTTCTACGAGCTCGTCCCATGTGGTAATAGATTTTAGTGCTTGCACATTCAACCAAGAAAAAACATTATCAGTGACAGAAAATGGAAATAGCCTCAGACGAATGGCATCATCAGTAATACCATTATACCTGAAAGTATGACATAGTTTTAAAAATTGCTTTAAATGTAAACTGGGATCTTCAGCCATGATCCCTCTAAATTGCAAATTATTTTGGATCTTTTGGGTCATGGCTGGCTTGATCTCGAAACTATTAGCGGCTATGGTAGGTCTAGCGATACTGTCTCGCGTCAGATCTATATTAGGTAAAGAATACTCCCTCAGTGTCCTTTGTGCTTGTGCCATTGGTTCATTTGTTGGGAATTATGGTGGTAACCTAACATCTTCAACATTATTGTTAACAGGATCAACAAGTGGTTCTTCTTGTTCTTCTATTTCCTCAAGTGATGATAGATTTTGCATTGACTATTGAGTCCTTCGATTTCGTCTGATTAGTGCTTCGGGGTTGGAAATTTATTCTACCAAGTTTCCTTAGCTCCGAGTCATAAATTGGAATTGAAACAAATAGAAAAGAAGTAATAAAAAAGAAATAAATAAAATAAGAAAATAAAAAGATCGCATCTATATCAAAAAGAATTTTCTAATTATTCATATAACAATGCAAAAAAAATCACTAAAGATGTTGCCTTCCCGGCAAGACGCCAACAACTTAACCGCTTCCGAATGTGCTGCCATTCGGTGTGTATTTTAGGGCTTTCGCAAGTATACGGGTCAGGTAGTAATATAGTTTGTTTACAATGAAACACATTGGTAAGCATTCTGAGGATCGTACCCAAGGGAGGCGAAGCTATAGTAATTTAAATCCCTGCAAAGAAAAGAAGTAATCAATACTCTTTTTAGGGTTATAGTACAAAAATAAAATAAAAGGATTTGGGTTTGAATATAAAGAACATAGAAATAAAATAAATAAAGCAAGGGAAAGAGATGTGTAAACTTGATAACATATTTATGGCGGATTAGCTAGCTTCAGTATGGGTTCTTCAATCTTCGGTTTTGGGGATTCTTCTTCAATCAACTAGTCGCTACCTTAGCAGGATGTTTTGATCTTCCACTAACATAATGAGTCAATAGAGACTACTTATCTCTCGATGTCACAGTTTAGATTGGTTTGGGGTAAAAGTGTTCACGAATGGGAAATACCAATTTTGGGTTAATACCCACCTAAATCACTTCCTAGGGTTGTAAGGCCCAAGGTTTGTTTCATGTTCATCCTTTTCCAAACAATTGATCCATTGAAAATCTTTGTATACAATAATTAAATAACCATACTTCCACTCCCTAATCCCACACAACGGGACTAGTTCATCATGGTTTCTTAGGACATCATAGATTTAATGATATAAGTAAACATGAAAGTCAAGACTGAAAATATGATTTGAAAGAAACTAAGAATTGTATAGAAATTTGTTAGGAATAATCCACAATCTTTTATGTGAAGTTACAAATCTTGTTTCCACTAAAGGGAAATGAAATAACAAGAAGAAATGAAAAATGACTAAACCTAAATTATAAAGGAAATTAAATGCTAAGAAGAAGATGTGTAAACCTAAGTGTTAAAGGGCCCTATTTATAGCCTTTGGACAGTTGTTTTCCTTAACCATAAGTCAGCTATTGTTCATTGTGTTTAAATGGCATTGTAAAGACCGAAATGCCCTTCACTCAGTGTTAATTTTGCGTTCAAGAGGCGATGTCGTGAAACATATAAGTCGTGTTGCGACATAAAAGACAATCCACTCTTTTGGTAAATCTTCCAAGTGTTGTCACGACACGCTATGCCCGTGTTGCGATTGATAGTACTAGAAAGAACATATGTTTTCTCCCTACTTTTTGGTTAAGTTGTTCCCATTTAGTTATCCTTAGCACATTTTTTAGTTTAGTTAATTGCATTTTCTAACTCAATGGACCTTAGCCTACATGAGTATTTTCAAATTGCATCTAGGATTGTCGTCGCACCTGACAGCTCTCAGATAAGAACAGAAATGTGTGAGCTGTCCAGTCTGGTATGACCAACTTGTACGACTAGAGACAGCTTAATTATGATGAAAGGACATCTACACGATTTGGCTGAATATAAATACTCACAAGGAAAGAGAAAAATGGTCCCTTTTTGGGCATTATCTTCTTAAACCTAACTTTTGAGCTTTTTGGCTATGGAGGCTTAAGCTCTCACCGGTGAACTGACGTGAAGGGATGCAGACCAGCTTTTGACGAGGAGCCCTAAGTGCGACACAAGAGGGAAGTGAGAGAGCAAGTCGAGTTGTTTGAGAATAGTATTATCCATTTGTTTCTTTTACATTTCTTTTTTAAACGTTGGTGATTACTTTTTATTTCATGTTTGTATGGAAGTACACATGATTTTTGGATTAAATGTTATTTTATTCAAACTTGCTTCTACTGTTTAATCTTTAGGTTTGAATGTTTTTAACACGAAAGTGTTATTGCGGTCACTGTCACTGGAAGGTGCAGTGACAGTTCAAGCTAATAAGCATGACAACAGAAGTTGCTTGAGGATTAGAGGAATTTAATCCACTTGTTCTTAATCGTGTTCCATTGCCATCATCGGAAGGTGTGGTTAATGTACATGTTTAAGTTTTAGGTCAAATATAGAAGTTAAGGTTGGTAAAATATACATTGCACTTTATTACAGCGACAATCAACTAACCTTTCATACATTGTGAGCACTTAATATGCTGTTGAACATTCACGTTGGAGACCCCATTTTATCATTATCACATTTCATTTTTGTTTTCAAGTTATTGCTTTGACAACCACTTTCACAACTTATCGCATTTTTACTTATTCATTGCACTGACATTAATAGACAAAAGATAACCATCCTTATGGGATCTATATCCGATAAACTCGTTATGCAGGCCATAAAGAGGAAAGATTTCTTCATTAAGTAGTGAAGTATTATTGGAACGAGCCGTATTTATTCAAGGTATGCAATGACAACATTATTCGGCGTTGTGTTCCGGAAGAGGAGATGCTTTCAATCCTGAAGCATTGTCATGATGCTCTTTATGGAGGTCATTTCGGTGGCATGAGAATTGCTGCTAAGGTTTTCCAATCATTATTCTACTGGCCTTTATTATTCAAAGACGCCTACAATTTTGTAAATCAATGTGATAAGTGTCAGCGCACTGGTTTCATATCCCGACGCAATGAAATGTTGTAGCAGCTGATTATGGAGGTTGAACTGTTTGATGTTTGGGGTATGGATTTTATGAGACCATTTTCAAGTTCATTTGGAAATCTTTACATATTAGTAGCTGTTGACTATGTCTCAAAGTGGGTTGAAGCTGTTGCATTCCCAAAGGATAATGCAAAGACAATGCTTAAATATACTCACTTGCTTGGCCACACCAAATACATTGATCAGTGATCAGGGTACACACTTTCATTGCAACCAAGTGGCAGCCGCACTAAAGAGATATGAAATTAATCATAGAATGACCACTGCTTATCATCCTTAAACTAATGGACAGGCCGAAGTGTCCAATCGACAAATTAAGAACATTCTTGAGAAGGTTGTGAACCCTTTGAGGAAAGATTGGTCTTCCAGACTTGATGATGCTTTTGGGCATTGCGGACAGCATACAGAACTCCATTAGGGATGTCGTCGTATCAGTTAGTTTTTAGGAAAGCATGCCACTTGCCAGTTGAACTGGAGCACAAGACAATGTGGGCAATTAAGCAAGTGAACGTGGATTATGAAGCTGCTGGAAAGAAAAGGCTGTTGGATATCACAGAACTAGAGGAAATTAAGCGAAATGCCTATGAAAATATTACAATTTACAAGGAAAAAACCAAACGATGGCATGACATAATCATTTGTCAGCGACAATTTATCGCGGGTCAACAAGTTCTATTATTCAATTCTTGACTGAAATTGCATCCAAGTAAATTGCACTTACGTTCATTTGGACCTTTCGAAGTTGTCGAAGCATTTCCTCACGGTGCAGTCACAATTAAGGATTTACATGATGGATACTAGTTTAAAGTGAACGGACAGCGAATGAAGCATTATTTTGGACATAGTGATCAAAAGTAAGAATAGAGCATTAAATTAGTCGAAATTTTTTAATTTTTATTAAATTTATTATTACGTAATTTTTTTATTTTATTTTTGCCTTTGTTTAAGTTTGTTTTATTTCTCATTTGTTTTAATAGAATAATTAGATCCCATTGTCGACACATTTAGACTTCATTATCAACGCAATTCGTACTATTGTACTGAAACTGCTGACTCATAAAAAATCAGAGCATATTAGGGATTCAGATCTTATCGTTTCATCAACAGTCACCTAGTCGTTGGATCTGTCTGAGCGGGCACAATTCTCATTGGACGCATTTATTCCCGCCAGACTTTATGTCCTTTCGCTTAATCATAGAAAAATCACAACTTTTCATCTTCCTCTTTCACTTGCTATAAACCCCCTCCTCTGTGCCAACTGTAAAAACCACAAAGCAATCATTTTTATTCACACTCTTTCTCCAAGCTCGTACCTTTACCCCTTAAAACCTCCTTTACTCATAAAAATATGGCAAGAACTAGAGGAGCAGTCAAGAAAGCAACCAAATCTGTCGAAGAACACTCATCCTCTGCAATTGTTGTTCGTGAAGTAAAGCTCTCCATGCCAAGAGATCCGGTGACATTCTTAACGAAAGCGGCCAAAGACCGGTTTTAGGACAACATGTTGAAGCGAAATTGTCACCCAGAACAAGGTTTTCTCCTGTCGCGATAGCAAGACTTGGTTTAGCAAGTCTACAAGACCATCTCAAGGCTGAAGTGGAAAATCTTCTGCACTCACCATGCCAGTTACTCTCCGTCACTAGTACGTGAGTTTTATACTAACCTTTTTGACTATGATTTAGAGTTTATCTTTGTTCGTGAAGGATTAATCTCGTGGAATGTTGAATGAATTAATGAGCTGTGCAACATAAAGGTGGATAGGGATGAACACTCTGTGTTCATTGAAGACATCACCGATGAGAAGATAGACCTCTTAGTGAAAGATCTTTGTGTCGAAGGAGCAACGTGGATAGGTTCAAATCAAAATAATTATACCATGCACAGACGTTTCTTGACGCTGCAAAGTAAAGTTTGGTTACATTTTGTCAACTGTAGACTGAAGCCCTCTACCCACAGTATCACAGCCACCCTTGATAGAATGTGTCTGATACATTCTATTATCAAGGGCAAGAAGATCGATATCGGGGTAATACTCCATAAAAAAATTACTGAATGTATTGCAAGGTAAATGAGCATCTTGGTTTTCCCATCACTGGTGATGCAACTGTGCTAGCAGAAGGGAATCATGCCCCTAGATGATAAAGAAATCCTGAAGAATAAAGGCCCAATCAATGAAGCCTCGATTGAGAGAATGAATCGTGGCAAGGGTACACCCATAGTGAAAGAGATAGAAGCAAGTAAAAGGAAGGGCAAAGCAAAAAGAAGGGCAAAACAAAAGCAGAAAACAAAGGAGCAAATCTAACTGCAAAGACATCATTGTTTCACAAAATGAAGGAAGTTGAGAAGTTAGCCACTTCAATCAACAATAGGCAGATCAGGCTTGTCACTATAATAGAAGAAACGGACAGATTACAAAATTTGTTCTATGCCTATACCAAAGCCTAGAACAGTTCTGTTGTAACCACATTAAGGTAGCTGAGCAAAACCTCACTCCCAAAATTCCAATATTTTCATCAATCATCCGAGACTATGAGCCCTCATCAGAGGAGGCTGACTTAGGGGACCAAGACTGATCGGTAGCTTCCCTTCCCATTGTGCACGTCTCTGATGACGAGAAAGAAGTGGAATCAAGGGACGTCGAGAAATGCATGAGAAAAATTGAGAGGTTGTTCGAAGATGACTTCACTGTTGGTCACGAGCAGCATGCTGCTGAGGAGCAAATTCCTGTTGGAGAGGAAGAAACCCATGTTGAGGATGAAAAAGAGAAGGATAAAGAAAAAGATACTGAGAAAGAATCAATTGAAGATACAGTCACTGTACCCGAAGTTGTGGGTGCAACGACTAAGGACTTAGAGCAAGATGGAGCAAGTCAGGCGAAAGTTACGGAGGAAACTAGTGAGGAACACCACAACCTGTTGGCAATAGTGGTCTACACTGGACTACTTGAGGTGATCCATCCAACACAAAAAAAGTCGATGATGTTAGGGCAAAGCCAAATACTAAGGAACAATCTGAGGACCGGACGAAGCCCAAAGAAAGGAAGAGAAAGCGCTGCAAGGATAAAAAGCGCAGAAAGGAAGAGAAGAAGCACCGTATAGCCACATCAATAGTTGAGGAAAAATGAGTTAGTTTATTTTAAGTTTTTTAGCTGTAGTATTAATGCATTGCATGTAGCTGTAATTTTTATTTTGTTAGTGCATATTGTCGTTGCATTGTAATTGTTATTGCATTTTAGTGTTAGTGCATTGAGGATGATGTACACTTTAAGTTTGGAGGAATGCGTATGGGGTTTAGAATGCAATTCAACCCACATTTCAAAAATTTTTCTTTTTAAAGTTAATGGAGCATACAAGGTTTATAAATGGTTAATGCAAATGTGCTTGAAAATTTTTATTACATTCGATGCTTAATTCTTGAATCATTTGAACTGTCAATGAATGAGTTAGATAAATTTGACTGAATGTTGTATATTCAATTCTTTGATAAATGACTTAGATTGCATTAGTAATAGATGGCTAGGATCATTCCTTGGATCTTGAATGAATCTTCCTTTTACAGTTGCTTATATATATAATTATAAATAAGAGACACTCCAATGTGGGTGTATTGTGAACTGTTTAAGGGGGAACACTCCAATGCAAGTATTAGAAAAATGAATCTGGCCAAAGGCTATCACTGCAAGAGTGTATGTCAGCGTAATTACATACTCCTTATAGGTTTGTTGTACTCCATCGTTACTTCTCAAGAACAAAGGGTATAGTAATGCAACGACATCCCTCAATTACGTAAAAACATAAAAAAAAGGGGAAAAGAAAAAGATATATGTATATATTATTGTATAATAAATGTTGTATAGGTAGATGAAATTTAAAATTTGAGGCATGATGCTAGCTTTGATGAAGTTGCAATCTTAGTTATTCATACTTATGAGTTGTCGATGCAATATTCTGTCATTTGAATGTGATTCATTCATTGGGATTTTAGATGATTCAAGTTGCTAGAATGATCATTTGCCTTGGTGAATTTTTGTGTAGTCTTGCTAGTTTCTATTTTACTTGAGGACAAGTAAAAACTCAAGTTTAGAGGTGTGATAGTGCTAGAAAGAACATATGTTTTCTCCTTACTTTTTAGTTAAGTTATTCCATTTAGTTATCCTTAGCACATATTTTAGCATTTTTTAGTTTAGTTAATTGCATTTTCTAACTCAAGACCTTAGCATACTTGCCCTTCATTTTTCCATGTTTTGGTACTAATGTCATTGCATTAGTATTTTTAGATTGCATCCAGGATTGTCGTCGCACCTGATAGTTGTCCGGATAAAAACGAAAATATGTGAGCTGTCTAGTCTGGTATAATCAACTTGTACGATCAGAGATAGCTTGATTCTGCTGAAAGGACATCTGTACAATTTGGCTGATTATAAATATTCACAAGGAAAGAGAAAAAGGGTCTCTTTTTGGGCATTATCTTCTTAAACCTAACTTTTGAGCTTTTCGACTATGGAGGCTTAAGCTCCCACTGGTGAACTGACGTGAAAGGATGTAGGCCAGCTCTCTACGAAGAGCCTTAAGTGCGACACAAAAGGGAAGTGAGAAAGCAAGTCGAGTTGTCTAGGAATAGTATTCTCCACTTGTTTCTTTTACATTTTTTTTCTAAACGCTGGTGATTACTTTTTATTTCATGTTTGTATGGAAGTACACATGATTTCTAAATTAAATGTTATTTTATTCAATCTTGCTTCTACTGTTTAATCTTTTGGTTTGAATTTTTTAGCACGGAAGTGTTATTATGGTCAATGTTATTGGAAGGTGCAGTGACAGTTCAAGCTAATAAGCATGACAATGGAAGTCACTTGAGGATTAGAGGAATTTAATCCACTCGTTCTTAATCGTGTTCCATTGCCATCATCGGAAAGTGTGGTTATTGTGTATGTTTAAGTCTTAGGTCAAATATAGAAGTTAAGCTTGGTAAAATATACATTGCACTTCATTACAGCGACAATCATCTATCCTTTCATACCTTGTAAGCACTTAGCATTCTGTTGAACATTTACGTTGGGCACCCCATTTTATCATTATCACATTTCATTTTTATTTTCAAGTTATTGCTTCGACAACCACTCTCACAACTTATCGCATTTTTATTTATTTATTGCATTGACATTAATAGACAAAAGATAGCCATCCTCGTGGGATCGATATCCAACAAACTCAAATCTATCTACTATACTTGCATTGATAGTGTACGCTTGCACATTATTGCTATGATGTTAAACAGTCGATCAGCGACATAGAAGATAGTCTTGACATTCTTTAAGTCAGGTCCCTTTATTGCATCACAGATCAGTCCGTGTCGTGACATAGTAATTAGCTTTATACTTATACGTCTTTTAAAGGTCTCTTGCACACTCACAAAGTTCGTTAGCTAACCCTTAAGCCTCACTCGGCCTTAAAGTCAATAAAAAGCACCTTTTTACACTTTTTACACAATTTATTCAATATAAGAAAACTAAACTAAATCATAAGAAAACCTAAGGAAAATGCTTAATTTCAAGCTCCTAAAGTGCAAAAAGTAGTTCAATATGCTAGGTCGAAATACGATATATCACCTATTTATAACATTCTGATGGTCGTTTTCCTTAAACCTAAGTCAGCTACCATTCTTTGAGTTTATTTTGTATTGTGTTGTAATATAGTTACAACAAAGTAACGAGTACTCCGAGGATCGTATCCAAGGGAGGCGAAGTAGTAATAATTTTAATTCCTGCATAGAAAATATTTAATTAGTACTCTTCTTAAAATTATAGTACAAAAATGAAATAAGAGATTTAGAGTTACAATCATAAAAGTAAAGTAAAAATAAGATAAGGGAATTGAGATAAGAAGTTTCGATAAATAGATTTATGAGGGATTAGCTCGTTTTGGTATGACTTCTTCAATCGTTGCTTTTAGGTTTTTCGTCAATCAACTAGTCGCTACCTTAATAGGATTGGTTTGGGGTAAAGGTGTTCATGAATGAGCAATACCAATTTTGGGTTATTTCCTACCTAAATGACTTCCTTGAGTTGTCAGCCTAGGGTTTGTTTCACGTTCTTCCTTTTCCAAATAGTTGATCCGTAAAAAATCCCTATACAAGGATTAAATAAACATACCTCCATTTCCTAATCCCCACAAAGGGATTAGTTCCTCATAGTTTCTTGGAACATCATAAATTCAGTAATAAAAGTAAACATAAGAATCGAGATTGAAAATATGATTGAAAGAAACTAATGATTTGCATTGTAATCTGTTGGGATAAATTCATAATCGTTTATGCAAAAGTTACAAATCTCGTTTCCTCAAAATGAAAATGAAAATAAAGAAATAAGTAAAGAAATGAAAATACTAAAGACCTAAATTACAAGGAGAAATTAAACTAAGGGAAATGTGTGTAAAGCTAAGTGCTAAAAGGGCCTATTTATAGCTTTTGGACAACCATTTTCCTTAGCCCTAGGTCATCTATCGTTCTTCGTGTTTAAGTTGTGTTGTGAAGACGAAAATGCCTGTCACTCGGTGTAATCCAATGTTCAGGAGTCAATGTCGTGACACATAGGGTCCGTGTTGCGACATAGAAAATAATCTACTTCATGGTGTGATTTCCAAGCGCTGTCGCAACATGCTATGCTCTTGTCGCGATGTAAAAGGCAACTTCAAGATTTTGCAGCTCTAGTCCTTATGTAGCGACATTGCTTGTTCCATGTCGTGACACATTGATAAGCTTCGTTATAATTCATTTTCTGAAAGGTCTCCTACACACGCCCGTGTCTCTTTCCCTTATGTCCCTATCTCCAAAATAGTGAGATACATGGTCTAGAGACATGCCCGTGTCCCTTTAATTCATAAATAGTGAGTTACACGGTTTACTACACCATCATATGGCTCACACATCCTAGGCACACGATCGTATGGTGTCGATAGAATAGACTTTCAAATTTCGTTGTTCGTAAAAAACAAGGATTTTGTTACACACCTGATGCAGAATTGGCATAGAAGTAACAAGAGTGACTCCGGAACCTAATAAAGAGCAACCAATGTCCAATTAACCATTTAATTCCAATTGATATGTTGGAATTAGCACATAATGATGAGTTACGTTGAAAAGCTTCAACGTTAAAACCTCAGACACGAAAAACAACACTAACGTTCACACGATATAGCAATTTCACATACTAAAGTTCTAGGGAATAGATAACCTCATGATCTTCGCCTAAAAGAAGACCAATTGAACACTTAGAATGAGAATTAGAGCAAATTAAGCAGAAAACCCATTTTGACAAAAACAAATGAAAATGAACTTTAACAAAAATTCAACAATGAAACTTACTCGATTAGCCTTTCAGTCGACAACAAACAATAAGATAAGTACTGACAACAAAACAATAGCAAGAATTCACGGACGGAATAAAAATTGAAAGTATCCAAGAATAGAACAAGAAGTGACGAGAAAAAGAGAAATAAGAACAGGAAAAGCGAAAAAAAATAAAGAGGGAAATTGAGTTAAACAATTTATTAATTCTTTTATTAAAAAACCTAAAGTTATGAAGTAACTAAATAAAAATATATTCCCTCTTCGCTAACGCAAGGGGCTCGAACGTAAGACCAAAGGTTACACAGAAGTTCTATCATTGAACCACTAGGCTCATTGTTTATACAAGCTAGCGCAAAATTGAACTTAAACGGTGAGTTCAAATACTAAGGTTCAAATAAAAGAATAACAAGATTTTTTTTTCCAAAAGTGAAACTTAAACCCCTGACCTCAAATGTTTACGCAAACCACTTAACCATTGAAGCAGATACGTAACTATTGACAGAACTAAACAAACAAACGATCAAATTTTTGAGGCATTACATGTGTACTATTGAATCGAAAATAACTCGAGTTTGTTTCCTAAAAATATAATGCTCGTAGAAACGTAACTTACCAACTCCATTGTCTTTGAGAAGACCTCTATTGCACAAGATTGTCATACCTTTCTCACTCATATGGCCCAATCGCATGTGCCAAAGTTTGGTTGAATTAGAATCAGTGAAGAAAGAGTCATGTCGTGTTGTCACAATGTCAGGTTGATTCTCGTCGTGAAATTATGGTAATTTTGACTTTTCTTCAGTTATTGCAATTGCACCAGTAACTGTTGACCCTTGTAGAATGTATAAGCTGCCCTTTTTGTCCTCTAATCACAACAAGATCCCCACAAGAAACTTTTAAGCCATTTGACTCAATGACTCTCCTGCAACCGTTAGAATCCAAAATTCCCAATGTGATAAGATTTTTCTTTAAATCAGGAACATACCTGACATCTGACAGTGTCCGAATAATTTTATCGTGCATCCTAATTTGTACTGTTCTAATTTCGAGTATTTTACATGGAGAGTTATTCCCCATTAGCACAACTCCACATTCAACTAAACTGTACGTGAAGAACCAGTCCTTGTTGGGACAAATGTGATAGGAGCACCTTGAATCTAAGATCCATTCAGAAGTAAGATGAGAGATTTTTCTCATTAATGCCAATAAGAAATCATCGCCTTTGTCCTCGACTACACTAACATCAACAACTTTGACTTTCTACTTATCTTTCTCGAAGTTTTCTACATCCCTTTTGATTTTATTTTAAAGTTTCCAACATTTTGCTTTAATGTGGCTCATCTTTTTACAATAGCCACAATATTTATCACGATTTCTGGATTTGGACCTTGTTTTAAACTTATGTTGATTTGACTTTTTAGTTTGTTGTCTGCCTCTTGCAACTAGAATTGGGCTTTCCCATTTGATTATTTATTTGGGCCTTACTTATTGTCAAGTTTATCCTTGCTCAAAAGATTCACCTTCAGATCCTCGAACGAGAGATGTTCTCTCCCATAAATCAGAGTTTCCAAGAAAGTTTTATAAGAAGAGGGCAAAGAGCATAACAACAACATAGCTTGATCCTCGTCACTAATCTCTGCTTCAAGATTCGTTAAGTCAATAAGAAGGGTAACAAACTCACTAATATGAGTTCTAATGGACTCACCTTCAGTCATTCTAAATGCGTAGGAACATTATTTTAATACTAACTTGTTGGCTAGAGATTTCTCCATATATAGGCTTCTAGTTTCTTCCAAAGCGCAAACATTGTTTTCTCCATAAGAACCCTCTGTAACACATTATTCGTGAGGCATAATTGAATAGCGAATAGAGCCTTTTCATCGAGCTCTTTCCATTCTGACTGATCCATATTTACAAGCTTCTTCCTTATAACGGCCTTTTTCAAATTGTTCTGAATCAGTATTGTTGTCATTAGAACTGACCACAAACTGGAATTTGCAATTCCGTCAAACTTCTCAATATCAAACCTTGACCCTATCATCTCTAAACGAGTTGATTGCGAAAATCAAACTAGCTTTAATACCATGTTGTAGGGGATAAACTTGATTAAACAATGAACAAAGTGAAGAAAATAAGAATTGAAAATATCGAACATGCAAATTTTAAGTGGAAAAACTCCTCAAAAGAGGATAAAAAACCACGGGCAAAAGGAGATTTCACTATAATAAAAGAGAGTACAAAAGATGGAGAGAATGAAAAATAAAACCTCGAAGTCTCACAAGAAAAACCTTCAAAACAAAAAACAAAACCTAGAGTAACTAAGGTCTATTTATAGGCTAAAATTTGTAGCATATTTGACTACAACAACTCTAGGTTAATAAGAGTTTAACTAGGAGAAGAAATGTCAAAATAAACTTTGGTCAAACTAAAAGGCATTCTGCCACAATTATGGTTAGTTGATTATTGATGCACATTCCACACTTGGCATTAATAGTTAATTTACTTAATTATTAACTAAGTTAGGTTTTTGAGATTAAAAGGAATATGCAAAAGGTGAGCTAAGGTTAATTGATGATTAAGCTTCATGTATTGTATGAGTTCTATTCAACAAATTGCTAAAGAATGAGATGTGCCATAGGAAGTGTCCACTTCCTTACCCGCTATGACAGACATACAACTTTCCATATTTATGTTATTGACAATTTATTGAATCGGACTTGTGGGCTTAGCTGATATCGTAGACTATGTCTATCACATTAACAAAAATCATATCACTTTGGGAAATATATTTGGATAATCGAATTGGATTAGATCAAATCGAGTCTATCTAATCCATTAGATCAATGAAGTTGGATCGGATTGAAACATTGAAGACTTAGCTACTAACAATCCTTATTCACTTCGTTTGTTATAATTATATTATGTTCAACTAGTTTAGCTATTGTTTAATAGGGACTGTGATAGATCTTCATTATGTTAGCAAGTCTCGAAAAACTTTATATAATGTGATACTTGTATAGGTTGAGGTACTGGTTGAGAGAGCACTTAATCTATTCAAGTGAGGAACACTATTTCTGAGAGAGTGCATTTGATTGTAAAACCTTTGTGTTGTGGTTTTACAAGATAAGTTCACAAGTGTAAATTTAGTGGTGAGAGTTTTAGTCTTCAAAGGTGCAAAAGTGAGAAAATAGTCACTAGGGTGTGATAGATTTAGGTTCACTGTAAGTGTTTGAAGATAGTGTATATTTCTTATTAAATTAGACTCCAACAATTATTTCAAGTTAACATATTAAGAGGGATACGAGGAAATAATAAATTTATAGATTTTTCAGGATCTTGAAAAAGAAATACTCGTTGTGGGCACTTTTAATTAATATTAAAATCTAGAGAATTACTTTTATATAAAAAATTATATTTAGGGTTTGTGATATATATATTTATTGAAGGTAAAATTAAGGATGAGCATTTGATTGAGTAAAGTCAAATCGAGTTGAGTTAACGAATCTTATTATTTATATTCAATATTTCATTTATTTGAACCGGTTATTTAACTAGTATACGAAGTACAAAGTTATTTAACTACATAAATAATATAATGATTTTACCTTTTAACTTAATAAGTAAACATTTATCAAAACAACATTGTTTTATTTTTTTCTTATTCGAATTTTTTGATAACTCAAATTGTATAATTAATATTCGAATTGATCTGAATAGTGCATCCGAATAAATAAAAAAACTCAAACTATTTAATTCAAAATTTAAAATTTTATCGAATTAAATCAAATTTCACTCACCTATAAACACAACTAAAAGTTATGGTAAATATTTGTTTGTGATTTCACTGAAACGTGGTTTATATGTCTCGTACCTAAAAGCAAATCGGTAGGTGTAACCAAAAAATAACATACATCAACACATGGCAAAACAATATTAAAAAAAAGTCAAGGCACTCTATCGTCTTACTCGTTTGCTATCAATCGAAAATCACAAATTAAAAAAAAATCGACACATGGAAAAACACCTGTTAGTTGCACTGTTAGCGATAGGAACTGAAATCAATAAAAATAAATTCCTTTTTTAATAATATAAATATCTGTAGATAAAGATGAGTAAGAATGATTTTACAGGGATTAGTTGTTTACCTAATTTCGATAATTGCAAGAAACAAAAATATGAGTAAAGATTAATTTAGTAATATTTTTTAAAAGTATTTTTGAGTCAAAAATTACTTTTGAGAAAAAGTTAAAATTTTTTTCATCTCTTTTTGGTCAAAAAGTGTTTTTTCCAAAGTATTTTTGGTGCCAAAAATACTTTTTAAAAACTCAAAACTATTTTGTTTAGTAATGCTTTTGTCTCAAAAATGTTTTTGAGAAACAATACTAAACAAAGCCTAAAAGTGATTGTGAAGGTGAGAATTTCCCCATGCACTACGAAAAGTAGAACAAAAAACATGGAGCAATAAATTGATTACGCAGTCCAATGTTCATACGTTTGCAATGCTTAAGTCAATGAAATGAATCTACTATCTTTGAATTAATATAATTAGTGATTCTAATTCTAATGCACTCCAGTGAAAATCTTCACTATTATACTTCGTAGACTAAATCTCTACCATTAAATTCTCTCCTTGAGAACTTAGTTTGTAAAACTAACAACGAAAAGTTTTACAATCTCAAATGCACTCACAAAACAACGTTCCTTTATGAATTGATAAGTGCTTTCTCTAACTCCGTTCTAACTTAGACAAGTATCTAATATATAAGAGTTAATGGCTTTCTATGATAAAGATAAATTAGAATCAATATCTCACTAAAATAGCCTCATAAAAGGGCTTTACAAATATCCTAATAGAGTCCAGAATAAATCAAAGATATTTAAGATAAGTTTTTAAAACAATCTTGATTCAGTTTTCATATTTCATCATATTCAATTCTTTAATCCAATATGACCGAATCTTCAAAAATTTGTTTCCCCACAATATGGATCTTCAAATATGGGCCAACACACATCCACAAAATCATTTAAGACATTACCCAATTATTTTGTTTGAAAAGATTTACAACTCCAAATAAGACAAGTTATACTGCCTGTCGATGTGCTAGCAAAAGAGGCTACTTCCTCTGACGTTTCAACAGCCACTTCCTTTGGCACTTCAATAGCCATTTAAAAGCATTGTATGCTATTGATAAGATCATTGGATGGACATTTTATGTGTTGGTTTTGTAATGGTATATAATAAGGGAGAGCTCAGTCATAGTACTTTAGTGGAATGACTCTATGATTAAATAATGTTGTAATTAACAGATAAAGAGTTGAAACTTAATTACCAATTATTTCAGTCTTAATTATATATGTCTAATTGGTCTCTCTGCTAGCTTGGTGCAACATTGATTATTTACATTTGAATTGATGAGATTAATAAATAAAAATGACGAATCAAAGCAATAGATCACAATGTATCGTTATTTGCAATGAATGCGTTTTCTCGCTATGATCAATAGTGACTTAGATATTAAATTAAATTCTTCAAATTTTAATTTAATAAATTTTAATTTAATAAATTGTAATTAAATAATTGATGTTCAATGTTGAAATTAAATTAATTAGTCATCGCAGTTTTGTTGAACAAGGAAATTAAATTTATTTACTCATAGATTTTAGTACGGAAAGGTCATCATGACTTTTATGAAATTAGAATTGGATTGAGAAAATTATTTAATTGAGTTATTTAAATTAATTAATTAATTAATTAATATTTTTGAGAGTATAAAATTTGTTTATTGAGCTTGATTAATTATATGAGTTGATTTAAATACCAAATTACACATATAATTGCATCTAATACATGAGACAAACTTGAAGGTCCATCCACGTGATCAGTGGCAAATCCAGTTCCATAAACAAGGGTGATGCTGCTCATACATATTCTCAGTGTGGAATTATGCATATTTTTCTATTAAAATATTATTTTTTATAAATAGAGAATATGGGCTAGGTCAATATACACCACGTTGAGCATAGCTACTCCGCGAAAAAATAGTA
Source organism: Gossypioides kirkii (assembly GCA_005610355.1). NCBI lineage: Eukaryota > Viridiplantae > Streptophyta > Magnoliopsida > Malvales > Malvaceae > Gossypioides > Gossypioides kirkii. Next base: position 9,329,839 of record CP032250.1, read on the forward strand.
AGATTTATTCTTCCGTAATAAATTCTATTTTCATGAGAACTTATTTTCACCTTTAAGACAAAATAGATATATTGATATTCCCATTGAATATCAACTGAAAGTTTTTATAGTGTTCATCAATTCATGAATTAGAACCCACATTCTAAGCAAGTTGAGGTTTGAGAAAAAGATTGAGTGATAGAAAGTCGGGAAACAATTCAAGCCCCCTAGCTCAGTGAGTAAATCCACTATTTTTAACTCCATTACAACAAGTTACTTAAGTCCTATCACACCTTGATCTACCAATTTTATACCTAGCAAATTGAACTATTTTTCACACTTGAAAAGCTTGAAATTAAGTATTTTCTTTATGTTTTCATAGGATTTAACTTAGATTTTACCTTTTGAAGAAATTGTATAAACTGAGTATTAACAGGTTACCTTATTGTCTTTAAGGCCGATTGAGGCCTAACGGTTAGCTAACATATTCGTGAGTGTGCAAGAGACCATGAGAAGTTGAACAAATATGAAACTGATCAATTTGTCATGACATATGATGTTCTACGTCGTAACAAAGAGACCAGACTTGAAAATTTAGGAGACTGAATTCTTTGTTGTAACATACATAGGCTATGTCGCGACAGCGCTTGCATGATGACTTTAAGGAGGAGTCTGATTACTTCGTCGCAACACAAGTCCTGGTGTGTCGCAACATCAACCCTTGGATGTGGTTTTTGCACCGAGTGAAGGGTGTTTCGGTCTTTACAATGCCACTTAAACACGAAGGATGACAGCTGACCTAGGGTTGATGAAGACGGCCGACCAAGGCTAAAAATAGGACCTTTAGTAATAGATTTAAATACACCATTTTTCTAGTTTTTAGTTTTACTTTGTTATTTTCGTTTAGAAACGAGGTTGTAACTTCCGCATAAATGTTCAAGTAATTGTTCTCGACAAATTGCCAATACAATTAAAGTTTATTTTATTTTAATTAAATCAATTTTATGTTTGATTATATTATTGCTTTTATGATGTTTAAGAATACCATGAGGAACTAATTCTATTTTTGGGGAATTAGAGAGTGGAAGTATGGATATTTAATTGTTGTATAAATAGGGATTTTTCAATCTGATGAGTTGTTTAGGAAAGGAAGAACATTAAACAAACACTAAGCCTAAAAACCCTAGAACGTCATTTAGGTGGGAACGAATCCAAAATTGGTATTGCCTATTCGTGAAAACCTTTTCCCCAAACCCGTTTAGATTGTGACATCTAGCGATAAGTAGTCTCTATTGTCTTGCTATGCTGGTGAAAGATCAGAAGATCCAACTGGGGTAGTAATTAGTTGATTGAAGGAAAATCCCAAAAACCCAACAATTGAAGAAGTCATACTGAAGCGACTTAATCTCTCCAAAGTCATTTATCGAATCTTTACATCTCGTCCTTTACTTAGTTTATTTCTTTTTATGTTTTTTTCGCAACCAACACTTTTATTTTATTCTCGTACTATAATCCCTAAATTTAGTACTAATTAATTCTATAATTTACAGGGATTCAATTCACTATCGCCTTACGCCTCCTTTGGGTACGATCCTCGAAATACTGCCAAGTATTTCATTGTACAATTCTATATTACAACCTGACCCGTATACTTGCAGAAGCCAAAAAATTACACCGAACGGGAGAACGTTTGAAGGCGGTCAAGTTGTTGGGGTCGTTGTTGGGGAGGCAACGCTTTAGTGATTTTTATTTCTTCTTTGTTATTAGAATAATTAGGAAATTTTTACGGTATAGATACGAGCTAACGATATTAACTGTTCTTTTGTCTCATAGATTAACTATTTTCTTCCAATTCCATCGCATTATTCCTAGGCCATGGACAATTACTATCTTTATTTCGATGAGGATTACGATTACGATTACGATGATGACATCTTCGAGGATGATATTTATGAAGACAGATACTATGAAGATTGAGAGATTCAGGAAAATCAAAGGTTATTGATGCTCGAACTGAGTCAACTCTGCAGGGAGATCCTGACTCTCAATAACATGATAACAAATCTTCTGAAAAAGCACACAAAAAATATGAAAAGAGAAAGTAAGAACGAAATGAGAGGCTATGCACAACCTGACCCGTATACTTGCGGAAGCCGAAAACCTATACCGAACGGGAGTATGTTCGGAGGCGATCACACCTCTAGTATAACAATCTCACTTTTGTATCTAAAGACCTAGATCATTCAACTCCAAGTTCTCCCTCGAGAATTTAGGCAATAAGCATAAATTGTTTACTCTCTCAAATGCACTATCAAAATACGTTCTTTAGGTAATGTTTGAAAAGTCAATTGGTAATTGAATTTTTGTGTAATTGCTTGTAATTACACAATGATGACATGTTTGGATAATCAGTATAAATGGTAGGTCCCACTAAAATTTGTGCAATTGGAGCACTTCAATTACACTTTTTAATTCTTAGAAGGGAGATTGAGAATTTGAGTAATTACATATGTTATTACACTCAAAGTCGGTTTTAAAAAAAGTTATAAAATTATATTATAAATATGAACATGTATCATTGTTTGGGATGATTATAGAAAAAATATTATAAATCCTAAAAAATTATATTATAAAAATAGTTTATGTATTTTATAAAATTATAACAAAAATTATATTATTTAAACCATAAAAAATTTTTAAAGTTATGACTAAAAAGTTTATTATAAAAAATTAATTTACGTTATAATATATTTATTTATAAAAACTTATGACTAAGAATTTAATGAACAATAACTTATTTATATGCCCATGATATATATTATAAAAATAATATAGCTATTCATAAAAATGCTATAATTTTTTTTTGACTCATTTATAAAAAATAACTTTCTAAAGATATGACAAAATATATTATTTATAAGAATTGTTGTGAAAGTTATTGGATAATTTATAAATTTTTTTTATAAAGGTTAAATGCTATAAAATTTGTATTATTTTTATTTAGTTTATGCATTATAAAAAGGGATACAACCTAGCATAAGTCTATCTCCAAATTAAATTTATATAGGTTTTTATAATTAAAATTACAAATTATTTGGATTGTGAACCCAAATATTATAAGATCAATGCTAATTATGCAAATAAAGTGTTCTTGCACCATATAATGAGTATGATACCATTTGAGAGCATGGTACCAAACACAAGCACCATAGACAGCTCATGAACTCTTTAACTGGAGACATTCAAGATTTCGAAATGTGGTTGAAGAGACATTTGCTATTCTAAAAAAATGTGTTCCTGACAATATCACCTTAATATAGCATAACAAATAATGTTGGATTGTATGAGCATGTTGCATATTTCGAAACTTGAATCATTTGTGAAATTAAGATAATCCATACTTTAAACAGTACATGAAAAAAAGAGATATTGATAATCTTAATGGTGCATATTTAAATTCAAATGATGAACTCGGTTAAGGACCAACAAATGATGATAAAGAGCACATGCTAAATATTAAAGAGAATAAATATGCACTAAAACAATTAGATAAAATTGCATATGGTGTGTATTTTTCTTGTTATGTATTATCAATAACTTTTTTAGACTAACATAATACATATGATAATTTGATTTTAATTTTTGTTAATTGTTTAGAAATTATTTTTATCATACTAATAATTTTTTATAGTAATTAATATTTTTTAAAAATATAAATTATATATTAGTGTAATTATAAATTGTACTACCAAACATAACATAAGGAATTACGATGTAACTACACTCTATCAATCAAACACGTCTAGAGAATTATAATTTTTTGTAATTACTAGACTAGTAATGACACTTTCACTAAACTACTCTGTTCTGTCCAAACAAACCTTTTAGGAACATTTAAGTGCTCTCAGTACTCTAAATGAAACCTATATAAGGGTTTCGGTACTTGATAACATACTTAAGATCAATCACAATTCAATCTCTTGTTAAACAATAGCTAAAATAGCAATATACAATATACTAATAAAGATCAATATAAAGTGAACTTTTTGGAGATATGCTTTCAATGCTCTCGATCCAATCTTCACATTTCAAGGGATTTGATATGTAAGATCCGATTCGATCCAATTCTTAATATGACTTCCTCCAAATGAATTGATCTTCATTAATGGACTTGAATATTTCCAAAATATTAGTATTGATTATAGCTCAAAAATTTTGTTCTAAAAATTGCGAACTTTAAATAAGGGCAAGTAAGTTGTCTGCTGCAATGATCACCAAAGCATGCACTTCCATCAGCCATTTCCAAAAACTTGCCTCAACATAGTTAAATGTAAAATCTCAGTTTTGATTTATGGGGTTTGATCATTGATGCATGATATCCTATGATAAATTGATTATAGTTGTTGAGGAACTCCCAACAATTAATTTCTTTTTACCTTCTCGATAATTAAGATGAACACCATTGATTACTTCCTTTTTCGATAAATAGTTCTATAACAAATTACTAATATTCAATTTACTAATAGCATTAAAATCTAAAGAGACTCAATTCTAGTAAACAAACATACAAACAGGGTTCATTCAGACCAAATCACATATCCACATAATAATTAATTCCATACATCGACATGCACAATCATACTGTTTGTCATAAATATTAGAATCAATTGAACAATTAAATTTTAATTGATAAAACGAATATGTAATATGAGTTCTATATTCAACAAACTTGAATATCTATAATTAAAGCAGAAGATATAGAAATAATAAAGAATATAGAACGATAAAAAATATTAAATCCACAAATTTAAAAAACAAAACATTGAGAATTGTTTGATTTTAAAAAAAGGAGATTAACAACTCATGCCAAAAAAACATAAAATAATAAAATAATATTAAACGTGGCTATTTATGATTCTAAACTTAAAACTACGCATATAAAAAAGCATAATGACAAAATTAGTCTTTAACGTTCAGGTGTTTGATCACTTTGGTCTTTAAAGTTTTTTTGACTCACTTTCATACATAATCTTTATTTTTTTGAATCAAATTGGTCATTTTTTAACGGTCTTGCTGACGTGATCGTTAGTTGACTAACGGTCAACATAAATCACTGACGTGGCAATCCAAATGTATTTAAATGCGGACGTGACACTATTTTGTCTTATATGCCACGAAAACAAATGATTTTAAAATTATTAAAATTATTTTGAAGAATATAAAATTATTAAAATTATTTTTTTTGAAATAATAAAATTATTAAATAATTTTATTTTTTAATTTCCAGATTTTCTTTCCCATCTTCTTCCCCCATCTTTCCCATCATGTTCTTTGATGATTTGAAACCTTAATTTGAAACTTTGATCCCTTACAAGTTGTGAATATGCAGGCACAACTTGACATAGTTGAAAAATGGGTTCATAATAAATCCTTTTCTATTCTTTATCATTCTTTTCTGTCTCCTTTCAACAATTTTTTCATGGTCGCATCCATTGTTCCTTCTTTAAAATCTCTTAATCCCCAAATCGAACAATTACAATCCATTTTTTGGAAATCTGAGTTTTTAAATATGAAAATAATTTCCCCATTATTCCTCATTTTCATGTTATCAAGCCACCATTTTTCCCAAAATGGTGAAACAAAGGAAGAAAAACAAGAAGATGAGATTGAGTTAAATTTAGGACTTTTATTAAAATTATTTTAAAATCATCAACATCATCTCCATTGTTTCTTTCCTTCATCATTCTCCTTTCCAATTCTTTCCTTTTTCCCAGCAAATAACTGAATGATACATATATCAGTCAAACGATTCTACAGACTTTAGACTAATATGGTATGGATCCAATGAATTTAGAAAACCCTAAAAATCGTATGGATCCAATGAACAATAGGGGCATCTTTTTTGTTGCCTTGGTAACGGCACTGCTATTGCTTCCTTTGGCTCCTCAACTTGCTCTCAGCATCACCAGAAGCCTCGTTATCCTTTCATCAGTAGGTTTAAGGTTTTCAAAAAACTCAAGAATTAACTTTGAATACAATATTCAAACCTAGAAATAAGTTTTGAAATGATAAAAAAAAACATGAAAAAAAATTTAACTGATTCAAAAGAAATTTTGAATGGGATTATGTTGGATGATGAGGAAGAAGAAAAAAATACAAAGAACAAAAGAAAGAGGGGGACGGGAAAAAATAGAAATATTTTATTTTGATTAACTGATTCAAAAGTTAGGGTTCAGTTGTTTGTTAGTGTTTAATTTGTTTTAATTTTTTAATTGATTTAATTGTGTTAATTATGAGTCCCAAAAATTTTTGAAATGTTTTTTTAATTTTAATTAACTTTGTAAGTTTAAATTCATTTGCTGACGTGATATTATTTTGTATATGCCACGTCAGCATCTACATACGTGTGGCACTTAGGTGGAAATTTTTTTACACTTCAACACCGTTAGTCAACTAACGGCTACATCAGTAAGACCGTTAAAAAATGACCGATTTGACCAAAAAAATAAAAATTACATATGAAAGTGAACTAAAAAAAATCTTAAGGCCAAAATGATCAAACACTCAAATATTAGAGACTAATTTTATTATTAAGCCTATGAAAAAAAACCCATAATTATTAGTTTTATATTATACTGTATGTGTTTGCTTTTAGGTACGGGACACAAAAACCAAAAACCACGTTTAGAGTGAAATCATTAAACAATTTGCCTAACTTTTAATTTTGTCTTCAAAAAAAAAATATCACAAACCCTAAACATATTTTAAATTTAAAAGTAATTCTCTATATTTTAATATTAAATAAAGTGCTAATGGAAAGTTAAGTGAGATAATAATGATTTTTTTTACTTTAATTAGTGGTCAAAAGTTCGATCTTCGTCCTAAATATGAAGCAGTTTTAAAATTCATGATCAACATCTACTCTTTAATGAATTTACAAAATATAAAAGATTAGAAATTTAGCTAAATTTGTGTCGGCATGGATAGTGTTTTTCTTATATACATATGGCTTCTAAATAAAATTGTAGTTGTATTTTTTGTTAGGTTGGAGTAGAAAAAAGAAAAAAAAAAGTAAAACATTCATATAATTTTCAAAACATGTTCGATATAGGAGTTGTGTTTGAGTATTTTGTCATTCTTTAGTAAATGTTTTGCATTATGATGATAAGGACTTAAATAGCATAAAGAAATAAATATTGGAATTGAGATAAAATCATTTTTTTTGAAAAATATGAAAATAATATTTGTGTATTAAGAGGGTGCTCACTCCCATACCACTGAAGTTATTTAATTCACTTTTCATATTTGAAATGTTGACAATTTTATTGAATGATATTTATAAGTTGTGTTGAGTATATGGATGATATCTAGTCCATCAATAAGGATCATTTCACTTGGAAAAACATATTTTGGAGCGCATCAGATCATCCTATTTAATTCATTAGATTTCGGAACACTAATTGCTTAGCTACCGAGAGTCTATGTTTACATTATACTTTATTATTATATTATATTTATGTTATTTTATTTTTGTTTAATAGGGATTGATATAGATCTTCTAATGTTAGCAAGTCTTGAAATAGTTTATAATATTAAGAGATTTTTATAGGTTATTGTACTAAAAGAATTAAACATTTAATCTATTATCATGAAGAACCGTGTATGATTGCATTTTTATACTAAAACCTTGTTTATTAGGGCTTTACTTGCTGAATTTCAAAGGAGTTAATTTAGTAGTGATCAGATCAGATTATCATTCTTTAAGGTACAAATTATAGGTGTGTGATAGATTAGAATCACTTATTGTAATTATTGAAGAGAGTGATTTTCTAATTAAATTATACTCTACAAATATAAAGAAACCAAACTCAGTAAATATCTCGTTTATATTACCTTAGTTTACAGTTTTCTATTCAGGGTTGAAGGAGTGCCCACCCTTTATCACTCTTTCACGCACTTGGCTTGATAAGTTGGATTATATAGAAATTCTAATATCATATTTGAAGGTTTATTGTCTCTTTCCACTCAACTTATTTTATAGCCGCCACCTTTTAGGGTTTGTGTTCAAACATGTAATAATCATAATAAACTCAAGGCTACCTATTAAGTTTTGTCTATAAATAGTGAAGCTCATGTAAAGAATAAGCATAAACATAAGAGTGAAAAAACATAGAAAAAGAGAGAGAGATCAAAGTAATCAATAGTTAGAAATTGTTGCTGCCTAAAAATAAAAACAAAATGTCATTTGCTGCGCCAAGGTTTATAATAGTGCTCAAATCCAAGAATTCGGAATATTTGGGCATTATCGATGGAAATGGAGGGGGTGATGGGTATCTCAAATTTTCATCGGAAACACAAGCTACAAGCTCATATGCAAAATTTGAGGTGGAGGAGGCGGCTGCCGGACATGACTTGGTACACATAAGGAGCTTCCGAAACAACAAATTCTGGGAACGTGTCCGAAATAATCCGACCGGGGGAAATTCAGACAGACAATACTGGATTGCTGCAACTGCCAAAAAGCAGGAGGAAGACCAATCCAAGGGCTCCTGCACATTGTTCAAGCTTATCCCTGTGGACACTGCAGAAAATACTGTCCGAATTATGCATGTCCAGTCAAAATGCCCTTTAAGCCTAAGTACTAACGGATACGTGTTGGCGAACAACCACGTTTTCGACGGTAGTGATGATATCTTCACAATCATCAACAGGGAGACGCTGCTGGATTTGCCAAGGTATGTGGCATTCAAAGGAGATAATACTCATTATCTTCGTCTTCGTCACATGAAGGGTCGCCCATATTTGCAGTTTTCATCTAGTGATATTAGCGACCCAAATGTGGCAATGGAGCTTTTCGTCAACAAGGACGGGATGCTCCTCATCAAGCCCGTTTCTTCCGATAATTATTGGAGGGACAGCATGGGATGGATTTGGGTAGATTCCAACGACACCAGTGATCGAAACACTTGGTTCCGCCCCGTTAAAGTTAACGACAACACGATAGCTCTCCTCACCCTTCGCAACAATTACTTTTGCAAGCGCCTCACAGCCGATGGAAAGGATAATTGCCTTGATGCATGCATCCCCACCATTACCCAAGAAGCCCAACTGTTGGTGGAAGAGCCAGTCATGGAAAGGCATATTCAGGGTATCAAATATGATCTTGATAATCGGAGGATGCTTGAGGAAACTGTCATGGTTATGGGCGAGCATACTCACAAAAATAGTACCCCCCATTCACAGTTTTATGATGTGAAATTTTTTCTTAAAAATACTGCCACTAGCACTTGGAAGGCTAACTTTTCACTCAAGTTAGGACTGAAAGCCACCTTTGATGTCCAACTTCCATTATTGGTTGATGGGAAGACTGAAGTATCCAGGGAAGTTCATGAAGGATGTGAGTTTGGAAAGACCTACACCCATGACTCTAACATGGAATACACCCACAAAGTTGAGGTGTCTCCCAAGAGTAAGATGTCCGCAAAACTGGTTTCAATACTTGGTAAGTATGATATTCCCTTCACCTACATGCAAAAGGATACTCTTTATAATGGGAAAACTGTCATATATGATGTGCAAGGTGGCACTTACACCGGTTCTAATTTCTACAACACCAGATTCGAAATCAAAGAAGTGCCGCTCAGCTCTTGAATTTCAGAGCAACCATACAATGTTTGCTACTACTAGGGCATCACAAATTTTAATTAGGTTATACTGTTTGTTTTGTTTATGTATCTACTAAGACTTTGTGTTAAATTCTGAGTTTGGTCGAATAGGTGTACTCTTTTTCCACTCTTTGTACGTATAGATATAAAGAGTGGTTTTTTTAATGAGGCGCCTTTAAAAATGATGTGTTTCCTTTGTGAAAGTCTATGTACGAGTGCAGGCCAGGCCTGCTGTTAATATTTTTGAGATTTTAGTCTAAAAAAATAAATTGGGCTTCTTTTAAAAAAATATAAAATATAATACAATAAAACAAAAATATATACTAGTAATTTTATTAAAATAATATTTTTTATTACATTAAGCAAATAAGATGTTTTCTAACAAAATTAAAAAAAATATATTTTTCATTCAATCTAGTCCAATGTCAACTACAAAAACACAAAAAATCATTAAAAATGGGTTTTACGAACATTTTGAGATGCAAAATCATTAATGATAACATCAACATCAATGTTTTTCAAAAAATCCTTCTCGATTGATAAAATTGCCAAACCATTCAACTGTTCTTGTGACATTGACGAATTCAAGTAGGTTTTGTTAACTTTAGCTTTGAAAAACTTCTTTCAGCTGATGCCACTGTCACAGGGATCGTTAAAAAATTTTATAAGCGATTGAAACATTCGGATAACAACCTGCAAATTTGACAAACTCAAGAATTTCAGTGGCTGACATTAATTCATTCGGTAAAGTAAATTGCAACACTTTCAATTCAAAAAAAAAATCATTTAAATCAACATCTGATGAATCACCATGAGAAAAGGTAGAGTGAAAAGTAGCACAACATTCTCTCAATTCCTTTTCATCCAATGACTTTAATTTGTTTGAATCAAACAAAAATCCAAAAATACTTTCAAATATTTTTAGTTGCTTAAATCTGCTCTTTAAAGAAGTAATTGCCATGTCTACAATAACTAAAAAATAATCAACTCTAAATAATTCATCAGCCGACAGAATTTGTTCATCCTCTTGGTTATTCTCATCAATTTTTTTTTCTAATAACACGATGCTTTGTTGGAAGGGTAGGGTCTACATTCATATAAAGTGCAATACTTTTAGCAATATTCATACCAGAAGTAAAGCCTTCATCTCTATACTTTTCAAAATATGACAATACACCTTGTAATTGCTTTATAGTGGTGTCAATTCATATAGACTTAGATTGCAATTTATTACTCACCATATTTATAGCAAATAAAATTTATACCAAATTAACATACCAAGCAAAAACCCAAAACTTTCAAGTGCATTGACTGAACTCTCTGCTTCACTCTTTGACTTTGCATCATCACAAGATTCATATAATTCCAACAAAACCAATTTATTTTGGAGAGTTTGAAATCTAATAGCTTTAACACTTTTAATTCAACTCTCCCAACGAGTATTAGATAAAAAATTTCATAGTTAATTCAGGGACATTGTTTCATCTTTTTGTAGAACTCGAAAATAATGAATATATGTGTTGAACAATTCCAAAAAATGAAATAGCTTTAATGCAAGAATGTGCCATATCACTAAGAGTAAGATTCAAACTATGGCAAGCACAAGGCATATATAATGCTCTCGGGTTTATTTCAAGAAATCGCTTTTGAACACCTTGGTGTTTCCTTTTCATATTGGAACTATTATCATAACCCTGACCCCTTACATCATCAACACTGAGATCAAGAGACTTCAAAACATCTTGTAATTCATTAAAAAGTCCCAATCCAGATGTATCATCCACCTTCAAAAACTCTAAAAAGTACTCCTCAATTTTTATTTTATTAGTTGACATATTCACACATCGTACTATTAGAGTCATTTGTTCTTGATGACTAATATCAGAGGTACAATCAAGAATATAGAAAAATATTTTGCCTCTTTGATAATCTTAATTATAGAACTTTTAACACTATTGGCCAAAAGAGAAATCAATTCATTTTGAATTTTATGCCCAAGATAATGATAATGAATTTCACGGTTTTGAATGCGTCTAACATGATCTTGCATTATCACATCAAATTCCGCAATAATTTCAATCAATCCTAAGAAATTACCATTGCTATCTTGGTAGAGTTTTTCATTGGATCTTCGAAAAGCCAAATTATGAGTAGAAAGACATTTCACAACTGAAAATATTCTAAGTAAAACTTGCCTCCATCGCTCTTTCTCTTTCATTATTTGTTCTTGCAAGCTTTTATCAATTGTTTCATTTTTTTCTAACCTTACTCTCATTTCATTCCAAGTATTCATATTAGTCATATGCTCTGCACTATTTTTATGTTATTTGAGCCTCTCACTAATATGCCTTCAATCACTTAAACCCTCATTTGCTAACAAACTTTTATTACTAATAGATTTGAACAACTTACAACAAAAACAAAACACTTTGTCAACATGTTTGGAATAAACCAACCATTTCCTGTCGCTAATCTCACCATTGCTCAACTTTCTAGAAAAATAAGGATATGAAAAATATCTATTATTATTATCGAGAGGAAAATTAAGATTCATTTCTCTTATAGGCCTTGTCGAAACCATCTTTTTTGGAAAATGTGTTTCAAAAATTTATTTTAAAATTGGAAAATGGGAGTCGCCATCAATCCTTTATTTGGTGTGATTGGATCACCGCAAAGCGTTTAAAATCCGTTTTGAAAAATATTTTGGTCTTCGCAATCTAAAAAATAGGTTCGGGAGTCGGTTACGCATGAGGAAGGGTTAGCACCCTCATACGCCCAAAATTGGTACCACATTGATTACTTTCGGGTCTTGATTTGTTAAAACTTTGAAAACTCGATTAAAGTTTTTAAAATACGATCCTTAAATGCATGAGTTATAAAAAGAAATTGATTTTTGGTTCAAAAGTCTCGCAATTTCGAGGTGATCGAGACAGAAAATCACGTCTACTGAGTTAGGACATAACATTTAGAGATCCAAAAAATGAGCTTTCCTTTGTTTTAAACTTTTTAAACTTTGGAAAAGGATGCTCGATTATCTCGATTCGAATAAAAGTCGCACCTAGTAAGTTAAGGCATAAACTTTCAGAATCAGAGATAAAGAAACATTGCCTCGATTTAAGGGTATTCGATTATTTCGATTTGAAGAAAAATCGCGCCTAGTACGTTAAGGCATAAATTTTTAAAACTCGAAACAAATGAATATTGCCTCAATTTTAAAGGTTTTATGAAAATAATTTTGAAAACAAATGTGAGTTTAATATGAATGAGCAGTTAATAACGAAGGTTAAATAACACGAAGAGAAAATAATTAAGCAGATAATTGATATACAAAAATAAGAATATGAAGTACGAATGTAATAATAAAAAACTAAATATAAACATTGAAGAGAAAAAAAGCAAAATAAATGGAGTCAAAATGTGATTTTGGATGCCCGGGGTAAAACGGTAATTTTGGAAACTCGAGGTCAAAATGGCAATTTTTGGAAGGTTCGGGGTCAAAAAAGAAATTTTTAGTCATCCAAGGGTAAAATGGTAATTTTTGAAAAAATCGGGGTTAAAAATAGACTTTTTGGAAATTTGAGAGTAAAATGGTAATTTTTGGAAAAATCGAGGTAAAAAATGGAATTTTGGAAAGTTCGAGGGTAAAATGTAATTTTTGGAGAAATCGAGGTCAAAAATGGAATTTTAAAAAGTTCGAGGGTAAAATGGTAATTTTGGAAAAATTGAGGTCAAAAATGGAGTTTTTAGAAGTTCGAGGGTAAAATGGTAATTTTTGGAGAAATAAAGGTTAAAAATAGAATTTTGGAAAGTTTGGGGGTAAAAATGTAATTTTTGGAGAAATAAAGGTTAAAATGGAATTTTGGAAAGTTTGGGGGTAAAATGGTAATTTTTGGAGAAATCGAGGTAAAAAATGGAATTTTGGAAGTTTGGGGGTAAAAAAGTAATTTTGGATAGTTTAGGGACCTTTAGAGCAATAAAACCAAAACATGGTGATACGTGGCAGCCTCTCAGGCATCTTGAAGTCAAAGGACTAATTTGAAAATCATTTTAAATTTTTGGGCCAATTTTGTAATTAAATAAAACTTGATTTAAGGGCAAATTTGAAACAAAAATAAAAGGGGGAAGGACCAATTGCATAAATAAACCAAAACATTGACACGTGGCAGCTCTTGGAGCCTCAAAAGGGTTAAAGAACTAAATTGAATAAAAGATGATATAATTGGGCAAATTTAAAAATAATTAAAAGTATGAAAAGGATGAAATTGAATCAATCAAAAAATGAGGAAGGACCAACTGCACAAATATCCTCTTTTCAAAAAATACGCTGATCCTTGGCCTAGGTCGAGTCAAGTCAGATCTGGCCATGGGCATGAGCATGAAACGGTACCGTTTTGGGATCGAAACCCAACCCTCAAAACGACGTCGTTTACAAGGGTATATTTAAGTTAAAATTTTGTTTTTTAAAATCATTTTAATCCATTTCCTTAAAAAAAAGCTTTATTATTTCTTTTTCTCTCAAAACCCTCATGTTAGACCCCCTCAAACCACCATGGTCATCACCAGTAACCGGAACCTCCGATCTGCCACCCGCTGCACACGTCACCCTCCATGGCGGTCGAAACGGTAAAAAAAAAGGACCATTTTCTTCTTTTTATTTCGTTAAAACCAGATTTGGTTCTAAACCAGATCTAAAAATTTTAAAATCCCTTTTCTTTTTCTTTTTTTTAAAGCCTTTTTGTTTAAAACCCAAAGGGATTCGGTTCCTTAAGTTCAAGACCTTTGTTATTTATTACCGTGACCCCACCGGCATTTCAGATCCAGGTGCCAACTTTTCAAATCCCTTTATTATTTATTACCGTTATTAATAATGTATTTATTAATTAAAACATTTTCGAAATATTTAATAACACTAATATATTAAAACGTTTCCATTGTTTTAATAAAGTAATAAATGCATTTAATGAAGAGATTAATATATAAAAATAAATATATTATTGTATATTAAGTATATAGAAAACCTTTTGAATTTAAATGAAATGTTGAATAAACAATAAATATGTATTAATATATTTATTATGTACCTTAAAAATGAATATTGGAATTTTGGGGGCTACTTTGTTTTTATGTACTGACTTTGAATGCTGAAAGAATAATCCTCACAACTGATTTGAATGCTTTTTTACTGGATAAATATTGAAAAAAAAAACTTGCATAAGTATGCATTGATCTCAAAAATGTTCAACCAAAAAAAATCCCCCTTACAACTAGTTTCAATTCGGGCTTTATAGCCTAAAATTACAATTATTTTAATTTGTCTATTTGCCATTAAATTGCTATCTGTTTTCTTTGCAAGTTTGGCAGTGGTGGTTGGGGCAACTGGTGGCAGTGCAAGTTGAAGCTGGTAGCAGGGCAAGTTGCAAGGTGCAACTTGGTGATGACGTGGCGGCCCCCGATTGGCTGAGGTGGAGGCAACAACAATAACACTTAGCAGATTAGGGTTTGAGGTGTAATGGGTTTATTTGGGTTAATTTGAAATTGGGCCCTAATTTGGGCTTTTGTATTTGAACTTTGTAAATGGACATTATTTAAATAAATTTAAATTTAATATTTATAATAAATTTAAATTCCAAATGGATTCAAATTTAATATAAACTTAAATTTAAAATAAATTTAAATCTATTGGGCTCGGTCAAAATTAGGCTTCAACAGCTGCCTCTCTTTGCTCGTTGCTGTGTAACAGGAACGGAGCAAAGACCAAAAGAATGCCCAATTTTGTCAAGTTTCATTTCTTTGACACTCTTTCTTTCATTGGTTCGCCCTTCACTTCGTCGATCGTTCGATTTTGCCGCATCTGCCTCTGCATCTTCAGCATTATGATTCCATCTTGCCCTAAGGCAATTTCCTAAAAGACAAAATTTGCTACTGTAATTTCACTCAATTCTTTTGAAATTGGAGTTTGTCACCGTAGTCTTTGAGTCTGGTTTCATTGAGTTGGTATACTTCTCTGTGTCTCATCGAGAAGATGACCGCCTCACTTGTTTTGGATAACTACAAGCTGCCCTAGGCTCGGGGTAAGAGATTGGTTGATGGTGATCTACCCCAATATCGGGGTAAGAGATTGAATGGCTGTAATTTGCCCCTGGCTCGGGGTAAGAGATTGGTTGACACTGATCTGCCCCAAGCTCGAGGTAAAATATCAAATGGCTGCAATTTGTCCCAAGCTCGGGGTAAAAGATTGGTTGATGATGTAACTTCACTCCGTTCCATTGCAACTTCAGGGAGATTGAGATCCGCTGCTGTAGTTTTAATCCAACTTCGTTGCAACTTCAAGAAGATAGAATTTGATGTTGAAGCTTCATCTTGCTCTTACTACAACTTCAGAGAGATAAAGACTTGCTATTGTTTTTAATCCAACTTTACTGCAACTTCAAGAGGATAGGAATTGATGTTTGAAGTTTCATCTTGCTCTTACTACAACTTCAGAGAGATAAAGACTTGCTATTATTTTTAATCCAACTTTACTGCAACTTCAAGAGGATAGGAATTGATGTTTGAAGCTTCATCTTGCTCTTACTACAACTTTAGAGAGATAAAGACTTGCTATTGTTTTTAATCTAACTTTACTGCAACTTTAAGAGGATAAGAATTAATGTTTAAAGCTTCCTCTTGCTCTTACTATAACTTCAGAGAGATAAAGACTTGCTATTGTTTTTAATCCAACTTTACTGCAACTTCAAAAGGATAGGAATTGATGTTGAAGCTTCATCTTGCTCTTACTGTAACTTCAGAGAGATAAAGACTTGCTATTGTTTTTAATCCAACTTTACTGCAACTTCAAGAGGATAAGAATTGATGTTTGAAGCTTCATCTCACTCTTACTACAACTTCAGAGAGATAAAGACTTACTATTGTTTTTAATCCAACTTTATTGCAACTTCAAGAGGATAGGAATTGATGTTTGAAGCCTCATCTTGCTCTTACTGCAACTTCAGAGAGATAAAGACTTGTCATTGTAATTTTGATCTGATCCACTATGGCTTCAAGGTAAAAGTTTCACCGTTGTGGATTCGACCTTTCTCGTCATGTTTCTAAGGTACCGGGTTAGCCATTGCGATTTAAACCTTTCCCTTCAAATCTTCGTGGTACTGGATCCACCGTTACAGCTTAGATCTTTCCCTTGTGTCTTCGAGGTATAGGATCCGCCGTTGCGGCTTAGAACTTTCCCTTGTGTCTTCGTGGTATAGGATCCGCCGTTGCGGCTTAGAACTTTCCCTTGTGTCTTCGTGGTACTGGATCCACCGTTGCGGCTTAGATCTTTTATGTCGTGTTTTTATGGTACTGGATCCACCGTCGCGGCTTAGATCTTTCCCTTGTGTCTTCGTGGTACTAGATCCGTCGTTGTAGCTTAGATCTTTCGCTTCATGTCTTTATGGTACTAGATCCGCAATTGCGGCTTAGATCTTTCCCTTATGTCTTCGCGGTACTGGATCCGTCGTTGCAACTTAGATCTTTCCCTTCGTGTCTCTAAGGTACTAGGTTCGCTATTGCGACTTAAACCCTTCCCTTTTGTATCTTTGCGGTCTTAGATCTTTCCCGTCATGTCTCTGAGGTACAAGGTTCACCGTTGTGACTTAAACCCTTCCTTTTTGTATCTTTGCGGTACTGGATCCGGCGTTGCGCTCTTAGATCTTTCCCGTCATGTTTCATGGTGCTGAGACTTGTAGAATATGCTCAAATGGGCCTTTAGGTAGGCCAGATTGTTTAGGATGTCATGATCAGGATGAGTCAAATGCTCCTAAATAGATGGGTATGAATGATGAATGCAAAATGTCATCTTTGAGAAATGATTTTATTTTAGTCCTTAGGTCGACATTGTTCATCGTTTGTCTAAGTCCTATCACTGGTGTGTTATCAAGTTTTATGTATGTGTATCATTGTCGTGAAACCTAAAGAGGTAGTCGTAATTTGGACTATTTATTTTGAGACCTTTCTAACCCTCGGGTTATTTCCAACTAGTGGTCCTGTTTCAGGTCCCTGTGATATTTAGAAATTTTCCAGAACAATATGCAGAAATCCTTTTACTCCTTATATCGTTTAGACCACTAACCATTACTTCAATGCAAAAATGCTTGCATCAAGGCTATGGATGAAATTGAATTGGATTGCAAACAAATGTCGTATGAATGAAAAGATCGTTGGTTCAATAATCACAATTTTGGTGCAGAATTTTGCTTGAGCATGGTCGCAAGGGGAATGAAATTTTATTGGAGGCAAAGCTCACATGAATGGAAAGATTAAAAATGACTCATATTAGTCAAAGGATGCCAAATATAAAGTGAGCAAAGAATCGAGTTAGGTGGATGAATTTTATTGGAGGCAAAGCTCGCATGAGTGAAAAGATTAAAATCATTAGTCCACTGGCTGTTATGCAAGCCTGCTTGAACATGGTTACGAAATGGATGAAATTGAATTTGATTGAAGGCTAAAGCTTGCATGAATGAAAAGGTCATTGGTTTATTGATCATTGTTTTGATGCAGAAATGATTGGGCATGATCGCAAGGCAAATGAATTTCATGGAGGCAAAGCTCACAAAAGGATTAAAAATGAGACGTATTGGTCAAAAGTTACGAAACATAAGGTGAACAAAGAATGGAGTTAGGTGCCCCAGATATCAAAGTATGAGCTTCAATGAGCAAACCTGGGGAAGACCATTCTGAGCTTGACATGTGTTCATGAAACTTAGAGTACTTTGTCAATGCCTCAAGGTGTAAAGTTTCTCCACCTTGCTACTTTCGAGAGAGAGGACCACTTTATGCCCCTTTTCTTTTATTCGAATTTGAGCTGCTTTTTCAGGTTTTCAACTCAAGTCTCCTTAGGTTTCGAGATGCCATTTACGAGTTTTCACCTCGACCTCTCCCTTTTTATTTTTCTTCTTGTTTTTCCTCTTTTTTTTTCTTTTCTTCTGCTTTCTTTTTTTCTTTCTTCTTTTTTCCTTTATTCATTGAATCCTAGTTCACAGAGTTGGGCAGGTTTTTGTCGTTCATTTTGATCAAAATCAAAGCTTCTCCAAAAAGTCTTTCTTCATCTCTTGGGGCCTTTCCATTTTCTTTGGAAGTCTTTTGTAAGCAAGATCCTTTTCAAAACTAGAGCTCTCTCGTGGAGTTCTATAGAATGGATCCTTCTTTGTCGTAAACTCTTGTCATCTGGTCATGACTTTTAGGATTTTTTTAGTTGACTACATCTGGATTAGATCCATTCTGCTTCATTAGCTCTAACAAAATCTGGAGGGAAAAAAACTTGCTTTCAATTGGTAGGACGACTTCCAGTCTAGTGAGAAAAATGTTGCCCCATGGATGTTTTGATAAAAGCCCGATGGTGAGTTTTCATGTCGAGCCTTTATAAGTCTCTGCTATGAATCCAATCAATCCTTTGTTTTTATTTATTTGTCCCCCGCCAATGCCCCATTTTTGGTGATGTGGTGCTTCAGTCGTGATATTTGTTCTTGAATTGACTACAGACTTTGCTATGTGCTGTTGCTCAAGTTCAAGTCATCGTTGGATATGATCCTTTCTTGGCATTCCATACCTGCACATAATCTCTCATTTTCAATAATCTACTTAACCGCCAATTGACCTGGGAAGTAGTAATCAATGATCATGAAGACGAATTTATGTACATTAGAAACTCTTTTGCAAAGTTGACTTGATGGTGTCCATACTTCACATAGAAAGAAGCCACAACATGGAAGGATGATAGAGAATAAACTTTCAAGATGCTCTCCGCGGGTTTTCATCTTGAATATTTTTTGATAACACGTCGAGCCTCAATTTCTCAAGTTTCTGTTGAACTGGATTGCATTCTTCCCTTATGAGAGTCTATGTGCCACGATATCGATTCGTTAAACCTGGCATTGATAGGATCATGCAAAGACCTTTTGATTCTCGAGGCAGCTAGCCTTATTTTTACAAAGACTCATGTCTCGATTCTCACTTAAAATCACAACTCTTCAAGGTGATGTTTGTTTCGTGTCTCGCTCAATCATCCGTAACAGATCGAGGGACAAGTTACATTCTTGATCATTTTCAAAGCCTCATAGTTTTTCTGGACACGTGTCTTACTCAAAAGGGTTTAAGTTAACAACAGTGTTGCTCGTATCTTTGATATCAAAGGACCTGACATAAAGATAAAAAGGGGATCCAAAAAATAATTGAACTAAAGAATGATTAATTGTGGTATGAACGAATGGAAAGAATGGAAAGGTATTTGTCAAACGGGATAAAAACAATTCATCATTTTATTGAAATAAAAGATAGTGGTCATGTGCCCTTCATAAAAGGATCTCTATTACTCTCAGGCTTAGAGTGAAAAGTGTATTCTGCATATTTTCCTGGAAAAGTCCTAAAAACTACAGGAAGCTCCTCCACAGTCTAGTCGTCCAAAACACTTCCAAGGGTGCAAGGATGAACTCTCAACAGGTTCTACTCTCCACATGGCTTTTTCTTCAATTTTTATTATTCCCCATCTTGATTTATCATGTTTCCTCTCAGCTTTCATTTAGGGTTAGTGACTCTCACCCAAACAAACATTTCAGATATTTGGAATATTATTAAAATTAATGCATGAAGTGCAATGTACATGAATGATAAAATGCATACAACAAGGTGTTGATTCTTGATTCCATTCCATTAGACAACTTTACTAGAAAACAAATTTCTGTACATAAGGCAGATGCATGTATGGTCGTGCCTTAATGCTCAAAGTCCTAATCTCCCAAGCTAATTTTTGCTTTGGTTTGCCCCTAATTTCAAATTCAAAATATCAGTCTTGAATGGCTAAAGTTTGCAAGTGGTTAGCCATTTCTCGTATTTGGGTCAAATCTTTGCTTGCAACATGGACCCTATCTCAAACTTGCCCCTAAGCGTGTTGAAGTCATTTCTCGTTTATTTTCAATTGTCTTTGGAAATGTCGTCTTGTCTTTGAATAGTCACAAATCCCGTCAACAGAGAGTAGTCTTCAGAGAATACTTGATGAAAGACCTTTCTGATTTTCAAAAATGACTATAAAAAAGCTGTGTTCGATAAATCTCGCTTTACCTTCCCATCGACAGACATTTAATAGCAAAGATTGTTAGAACACGAGCGGTTCTCTTATCAAGTCTGATAAATAAATCTGCAACCACATCCTCTTACGTGCCCCAATATTTTAGGGAAGAATATTAATTTATGTGTGTTTGAGGTGAAGATATCGACATTTCATCTGAGTGTTACGTCTTGCAGGTTTTTCAAAGCACTGTTCTTGTTCTCTTCTTTTTCTTTAATCAGCGTAGCAATCAAATGCTCACTCATCTAAAGTTGGCCTTATCAACTTGAGTTCTTGGGCAATGGAGCAATGTAGTGTCCATGTTTCTAGAGGCGAAGCGACTAAGTTGAATCCTAATGCTGTATTAGGACTCGAAAAAGGTGCACCTCTACTTTAACCTTAAGTAAGTAAGGGCGTTCATCATGTTCCAAACAGGCTTTGTTATTTTGAATCCTCGGGCATCAGGGTAGAGTGATGTGCTCTTTTATCGTGGATATCATGTCTTTCTTTCCAAATGTGAAGTTGTTAGAAGTTAGACTCCAATGCTAAGTGGGGGCTGGAAATTGATGCCTATTCCTTTGGACATCGAGTAAGTCAGTATATTCGTGATTAGACATCTGCCTTGCTTTGTCTTCCTTACTCTTGCAAGCTGTTATGAGTTTCATTTATTTGGCTGCAATCCCAAAACTCTGATATGCCCCTTTGCCAGGTTGTCACTTTTGTGTTGTTATTTTTCTTTGACCACATATAGGCACGACCACGTTGACATATACTTCATCAAGGAATCCGTTTTCTTATGACCAGTTCTCTATTTGATAATAGAACATGAATCAACGCTTTTTTTATGAAAATGTAATGCAAACAGATTCACAATATATTGCAATTAAAAGCAAACATATAACGGTGTTTCTTACCTTGCTCGAGTAACCACTGAAGGTTTGGCACAATCTTACTCAAGGTAGGCTTGTATAGAATTACACAAGTTAATAAATTGTGTTGCTTATGAATTCATGAATGCAAAAGAAAGGTATTGACTTATAGCTCAATTCTATTAGAAAAGCCATACTAGAAATCAAATTCCTTTACATAAAACAGATACGTATATGGTCGTGTCGCGATGTTCAAAAGACTTAATCTTCGCAGGAAGTCATTCAAATAGTCTTGGCTCATCTCTGACTTTCGGTCCACAATATCATTTTGCAAAGGTTGAGTGGTCAGTCACTTCTCGTACTTAGGCCAAAACTCAGATGATTACACGTTCTTTGTTTTCGTCTTGCTCATCTGACAGATCATCAATTTTCGTTCTCTTTCTTTCTTTGCCATGTAAGCCCGACCATATTCTCTTCTATTTCATCAAGGTATCTGTTTTCTTATGACCAACTTTTCTATTTAGTAATTGAACTTAGAACTATACCTCTCTTTGTATGAGGATGTAATGCAAATAGATTCGAAATACAAGAATAAAACTTGAAATAAATTACAATTAAAAGAAAAGAAGCAAGAACGTAACTGTGTCTCTTACCTTCTTCATGCAACCACTGAATGCTTGACACAATTCCACTTGAGGTAGGCTCTCAAGGAATTATGTGCAAGCTAATAAAATGTGCAGCTTATGAATACATGTATGCATAAGAAAACATTGACTCACAGCTCAATTCTATTAGAAAATTTTACTAGAAAATAAATTCCTTTACATAAGACAGATACGCATATGATTGTGCCTTACTGGTCAAAAGCTTTTAGTCTTTGTAGGACATCTTCCAATTTCGCCCTGGTTCATCCTTTGATTTTCGATCCCAAAATGTCAACTTAAGTGATCGGTCACTTTTCGTAGTTGAATCAAAGTTTGGTTCGTTGTGCGGTCTTTGTTTTCGCCTTACTCGGCTGGCTAATCATTGATTTTTCGTCTTTCTTTTTTACCATATGCGCACGACCATATTGTTTTCCACCTTATCAAGGAACTCATTTTCTTATGACCAATTTTCTATTTAGTAATTGAGCTTAAATCCACACTTTCCTTATGAAGATATAATGCAAGCAACAATTAAAAGCAAAAGAACAGAAGTATGATAACAAAGTACGGATATAAAATAAAGAACCTAGACTTGAGAGACTACTAACAGTTCGGTGTAGTTCTATCCTAAGGTAAGCAACTAGGATTCACTACATGTGGTTCAAGTTCTAGAGTTGAGGTACCCAAACCAGCAGATTCCTCGATCCTCACCCATTACAGGCTCATTTGGATGAGTTCGATTCATGGGGACACATTTCCCACATGTTTGCACGAAAGTGAAAACTTCATGAAAACATGGGTATGAATGTAATCCCGAAAACGATTCACTATCCTGCATGGAGGTGAAGATCTCACGAAGGAGTAGTTTCCCGCTTCCACTTAAAAGGGTAGTAACAAAATGCATATGGATGCAAACTTACACTAGCCATATCATATAATATAATGTCACACGAAAGATGCCGAGGATCGCATATTAAACCAAAATCGAAGCTTTAAAAGTTCTCAAAAAAAAAGACCCGAAAATAATCAATTTTGGCTATTTTTTAAAAGTCCCCAGTGGAGTCGCCAAGCTGTTGAACCATCTTTTTTGGAAAATGTGTTTCAAAACTTTATTTTAAAATTGGAAAATGGGAGTTGCCACTAATCCTTTATTTGGTGTGATTGGATCACCGTAAAACGTTAAAATCCGTTTTGAAAAATATTTTGGTCTTCGCAATCCAGAAAACAGGTTCGGGAGTCGGTTACGCATGAGGAAGGGTTAGCACCCTCATACGCCCAAAATTGGTACCACATTGATTACTTTCGGGTCTTGATTTGTTAAAACTTTGAAAACTCGATTAAAGTTTTTAAAATACGATCCTTAAATGCATGAGTTATAAAAAGAAATTGATTTTTGGTTCAAAAGTCTCGCAATTTCGAGGTGATCGAGACAGAAAATCACGTCCAGTGAGTTAGGACATAACATTTCGAGATCCAGAAATAATGAGCTTTTCTTTGTTGTAAACTTTTTAAACTTAGGAAAAAGATGTTCGATTATCTCGATTCGAAGAAAAGTCACACCTAGTAAGTTAAGGCACGAACTTTCAGAATCAGAGATAAAGAAATATTGCCTCGATTTATATTAATATATTTATTATGTACCTTGAAAATGGATATTGGAATTTTGGAGATCCAATTCAAACTGTGCTTCCTCTTCGAGAATTTATATTGGCTACTTTGTTTTTATGTATTGACTTTGAATGCTGAAAGAATAATCCTCACAACTGATTTGAATGCTTTTTTACTGGATTAATATTGAAAAAAAAAACTTGCATATGCATTGATCTCAAAAATGTTCAACCAAAAAAAACCCCCTTACAACTAGTTTCAATTTGGGCTTTATAGTCTAAAATTACAATGATTTTAATTTGTCCGTTTGTCCGTTTGCCATTAAACTGCTGTCTGTTTTCTTTGCAGGTTTGGCAGTGGTGGTTGGGGCAGCTGGTGGCAGTGCAAGTTGAAGCTGGTAGCAGGGCAAGTTGCAAGGTGCAACTTGGTGATGACGTGGCGGCCCCCGGTTGGCTGAGGTGGAGGTAACAGCAGCAACACTTAGCAGATTAGGGTTTAGGGTGTAATGGGTTTGTTTGGATTAATTTGAAATTGGGCCCCAATTTGGGCTTTTGTATTTGAACTTTGTAAATGGACATTATTTAAATAAATTTAAATTTAATATTTATAATAAATTTAAATTCCAAATGGATTTAAATTTAATATAAACTTAAATTTAAATCTGTTGGGTCCGGTCAAAATTAGGCTTCAACAAGCCCCTTTTCAACTAAAATGTCCCTTGTTTTATTATCAAGATTAGCTCAACTTGTAGGATCATAAATATCCAATGAATGAATTATTTGTTCTTCATCAATGCCAACATCAAGAGGAATTGTTTGTTCTAAGACCAAGATTTTATCATTCTTATGTACATCATTATGCAAACTTTCATTTGATTGATCCAAATTTTCATTAAAATTTACTTTTTTAAAAATAAATTTATCAATAGTATCTTGTTGTGCTTTTTTTTTTTTTAAACTTTTCATCATGTTTTCTCTTTTTCTTTTTTCACTTCCAGATAAATGTTTCTTAGACAACATTATATATAAAATATAAATCAAATACTCAAGTAACACAAGGAAACAAAACAATAGTACCTAATAGAAGAATTCGAAGTTGAGTATTTACTTTCGCATTTGCTAGTTCCAAACGTCAAATCAAGTTATTGAATTCTGTAAATATAATTATAATAATCAGTTACAAATAAACATTGTTATTAACTAAAAAATTAAATGGAATGCAAATAAATTAAATGAGTAACAAAAACATAGCTTCAAATAAAAAAATTAAATGAAACATAGCATCAAGAAAACTTTTTTAATAAGACAATGACATAAACTATACTGATTTAATTCAGACCTAATACAAAATTCCTAAACTCTTAATGCACTACCAAGTTGCTTCAAGGTATGAGCAATAGTCCAATGTCAAGTTTGGGTGAACAAATATGGTAAATTGTTCATAAAAAAACTAAAACATGAAATTTAAAACTATGTAATTTTTCCCCAAGAATATTAAAAGCTTAAAATATAAAAAAATATAAAATCAAAATTTGTATAATAGATATTTGCCATACTATTCTTTTATTTGCAAGAAACAAAACTCACATTATAATATTTGTTCTAGTTAAAGAGATTAAAACCAACCAAACAATATATAGTTTTTCAAGAATATTAAAAACTTAAAGCGTAAAAATACAATCCAAAATCCATTACCACTTTATTTGCTGATTCTTTATCTTGTTTCTAATGTAAGGAGTTGAAATTTAGGAATGAGATGTAAGGGAGAATTGGAGAAGACAAAAGGTTAGAGATGAGAATGAAAGAAATGAAAGTATTTTTATTATTTACATTTTTTTTTCTTTCTTATTATGAAACTTAAGAACGTTAGAAAAAGGAAGCCCAAAATGATTAATTTCAGTTTTCACCACCAACCAAGAATTGCTCAATATATGAAAAATATATTGAAATGGAAAATTACAGATATTTTTATTTTATTAATTTCCCAACTTATCTCAAACTTTTTTGTTTTATTCTTCACTACAATCAAATAGAAAAAAGGAAGCCCAAAGATAATTTTTTTTCTTTTTTAAATAATAAAATTAAACATTTAATTTAAATAAATATAAAGCCCAAAGTCAAACAAATACTAATAGCCCAAAATAGAAAAAAAAAAAAAAAAAGAAGAAAATTTCAAAAGAAAGTTTCATAATAAAGGAAAATAAAGCAACAAAAACAATAAAATAAATAGAAAAATGTCATGTCCAATCAAATTATAACTTACAATTTCTCTTTTCCATGGCCAATAAATCTGATGCATGAATCATGATATGTTTATTGCTTAAAAAAATTAAAATTTTTTTACAAATAATGGGCCCCTATCTACTTTGGGCCCTAAGCGGTAGCACTCCTGGACTACCCCTAAGGTCGGGCTTGTATGAATGTGTTCATGTACTAAATTAAATAAAGTTGTATTTCCTTCGTGGATTTCAATAGTGTCAAAATCAAATTGTAATTTTTACGATAGTAAAATTACAATTTCACCATTTGAATATCCTATATTTTTTAATTTTTAAAAGATTAAATCAAAATTTTATAATTTTTAGGGGCCAAAGCACAACTTTACCTTTACTAATTTAAAATTTTAAAAAAATTAAAGGACCTAAATAAAAAAAAATTCATTTTAAGGGGTTCGGGACCCTGCCAACCCCCTAGATACGCCCCTAAATTCAATGAGTATTCTTTTAGTTATATATTTAATTTTATTATACAATTAACCCTCTATATAACATCAATATTTATCTGTCAAGATTTTTCCTATTGTAAAGAAGTGGTTGTTGTACACATTTAATAACATGTTGTTATGGAGAAATAATTGTTCCAAACTTACCATATAATTTATATCGGGAATTTCCATCAAATAAATAAAGTGAAAATTATGTTCAGAAAAGAAAGAAAACGAGAATCAAATCAACAAAATTAAAAGATGTATTGCATGCGCACGCATTATTGATTTTATTAATCTTTTACTGTGCATTTTTTACATGGCTAATTTTGAAATTCGTAAATCTAACAATTCAATTAATCAGTATGAGTTATTAAATTAAATTAATTAATTTGTCATAATTTATTAATTTCAAGTAATCAATTTATAAGTCTATGAAGTTCCAAATTCATAGTAAAATGTTTAATTAAAGAATTTAATAGTTTATTGAATTGATTTTTTAATTCCACTCATTCAAGACTAATTTCATTTAAAAAAATAAAAGAAATAGATTTTTTTATGTGGAATTTAAATATTTTATTGAAATAATAATTTAATTAAGATCATTTTTATTTAATAAATTACAATTAATATGTTTTCTTATATAAAATGGTTTATAATTTTACTTAAAAATTTTAACAATATGCTAGTATAGAGAGCTAATTTAATAAAGAATGTACTTTATAATTGTGGTTGTTGCTTTTATAAGTGAAAAATTATTATAAAGGGTTTAAATAAAATATAAAAAATGTTACATCCCAAAATTGGGCCTAAAAGTTTTGAGGGTATTTTAGGAATTTTAGCCTATATGTATTCAGAATTTCATAAGTTTGATAACCGATAATATTTTCGACAATAACTATTAGAAAATTAAATGAATTTTTGAAAATGAGTTTTAAATAGCTTTAATTTTGAAAATAAGTCTGATTTGTAAAAAAAAAGTCTTGTGAAGCAATTCAACCAAACTTTAAAAATTACCCTAAAAACTACTTTTTTTCACTTATATATTTCACGTTAAAACCCCCAAGTATTTGTGTTTGTATCCCTTGCTCTTCGATCTCTCTCAATTGATTTATACTTCTAATTCCTAATTACTTTCTAATTTGTAATAACCCTTGACTTTAGATACCAATAAAAACCAAGAGAAACACACAAAAACCTTCATAACCTTCATCTTCTTCATCATCTTCTCCAAACGTGGGTTTCTCCAGATTTGTGTCAAAGCTCGTTTTTCTTCCATCAAAGATAACTAATCATCTTTCTATTAGTTTTAAATGATATCTTGTCTCTTAAACTGAATTTTTAACCATTAAAATCATGTTTTAAACAAAAACCGAAAATTAGGTCGTTAATGGCGAATTTCGAGATTATGGATTAAAACTTGGTTTTAAAGTGTTTTTCAACTTTTTTTAACATGATTAGAAGGTTTTTAAAGTTAATTTGAAGTTTCGTTAAGTATTTCTCGAGTTTTAATGAATTTTCGTCATTATAGTCATTGTATCGAAAATATTCGGTATTTTAAAACATGTGGTTTTGTGTGATTTAAAGATTGGGAATCAGTCGTGGGTAAATATGTAGATGAATGGAATTCATTTCATGCGAAAAGATTAAGTGTAGACCAAGATATTAGAATTTAAAGTTTACTAGATTTAAAGTTTCAATTTAAGATAACATAGCTTAGGCTATTTTTTTATAACTGTATGAGATGTGTAGATGATTGATTTTTGCTTGTGTATGTTTGTGATATGTGTGGTTGAAGAGTTGGAATTGATAAGACCTTCAACAAGCAAAGATAAAGGCAAAGGAAAGCTTGTCTAAGCTTTCGGGTTTTTAAAGATGGCGTATATTTGGTGAGTGTTTTGGAATCGCTACTCGTACACGATTCATTATGTATTTGGAAATTTAGAGATAACCTAAACTCTTACTCTAAATTCTGAGTGTAAGTGTTCTTATATCTATGTTTAAATATTAATGTGATTTGTGCTTAAATATTAATATGATTTATGATTAAATATTAATGTGATTTGTGCTTAAGTATTAATGTGATTTATGCTTAAATATTAATATGATTTGTGCTCAAATATTAATATGATTTGTGCTAAAATATTAATGTGATTTATGCTTAAATATTAATGTGATTTATGCATAAACATTAATGTTATTTATGCATAAATATTAATGTGATTTGTGTTCAAATATTAATGTGATTTATTCTCAAATATTAATATTATTTGTGCTCAAATTTAATGTGATTTGTGCATAAATATTATTGTGATTTGTGCTTAAATATTAATGTGATTTGTGCTTAAGTATTAATGTGATTTATGTTTAAATATTAATATGATTTGTGCTCAAATATTAATATGATTTGTGCTCAGATATTTATGTGATTTATGCTTAAATATTGATGTGATTTGTGCTTAAATATTAATGTGATTTGTACTTAAGTATTAATATGATTTGTGCTCAAATATTGATGTGATTTATGCTCAAATATTAATGTGATTTGTACTTAAATATTAATGTGATTTGTGCTGAAATATTAATGTCATTTATACTTAAATATTAATGTGATTTGTGCTTAAATATTAATGTGATTTGTATTTAAATATTATTGTGATTTGTGCTTAAATATTAATATGATTTGTTCTTAAATATTAATGTGATTTGTGCTTAAATATTAATATGATTTGTGCTAAAATGTTAATGTGATTTATGCTTAAATATTAATGTGATTTGTGCTTAAATATTAATATAATTTATGATTAAATATTAATGTGATTTGTACTTAAATATTAATATGATTAATGATTAAATATTAATGTGATTTGTGCTTAAAGAATTAAGATGTGATATTGTGAACAAATGTGAGTGTTGTGACATATGCTATAAGCTTTTGATGACTGTTATGTGGGTATGTTCTTTATGCCATGTAACAGAAAAATATGTGGGTATGTTCTTTATGCCATGTGACAGAAAATATGTGGGTATGTTCTTCAGGGCATTTGACAAAAAATACATGGTAATGTTCATGCCATGTGACTGATTATATTGTGATAATAAAGTGAATATGCAATGAATATATGATAAAAATATGTAATAATAATAATGTGGATATTTTGACTTTCTAATCTTATGTGACTTTTGGATATAGTTGGATGCCATAAGATTGTGAGTACTCACATTTGTGTTATATGTAGGGCACTGAGGCCCAAGGACATGTTGGAAAGATAAGGGAATGTGAGCTATTCTCCATTCAACAAAATATGTTTGGTGTGTTGGAGAGTGTTAGCTATGTGCTTCACTTATGGGATATGTTTTGACTATATGAGTCTAATGTTGGTGTGTTGGAGATCTGCGTATCCAATGTGTGATGATAGAGCTCACTATATGTTTTATAATCTCAACAACCAAATTATCATAAATTGTGTTTGATTGTGATTATATGAATATATGACTGAATATGCTTGTTTGTGAATAAAATATGCTGAAAACTATGTGTAAATAAATACAAGAAAAATGCTATGAATATGTTGTTTGATTGTTGGGTTGATACATGATGATTGTTTATGTAGTGGTTATTCTAGGCACTCGCTAAACTTGTTGATTGCGCTATGAACGTCACATCAAATATGTGTAAGCGTACACTGTCGATGCGAGTATAGTAGACAGAAGTGAATCTGTCAAATATCGATCCCATAGAGATGGTTGTTTATGTTTAAATCTGTCGAAGCATTGTAAGTGAAAAATGAAAAGAAATATAAAATGTCAACGCAACTAGGTCTAAACTATATAAGTTAAGGGTTAAATCGGTCAGTGCAAATGGAATACGAAATGTTAGAGCAAATTAATAAAAATGAATTGATTGTTGAGTTGTTGTAATGTAAATTCAGAATTATAAAAGAAATGGATCAAGTGTAAAGAATTGGAGAGGATCACTGACTTCACACATTGGCAACGCTAAATGTGACTACAAGGTAACTGATAGATGAATTGTCGCCGCAATTACGTTCCAATGAGATCTTACTAATATCAACTCTCTGTTTAACAAAGACCCAAATACTCACAATTACCACACCTTTCAGTGCTGGTAATGCTTCGCACTCAAAAACAAGTGGCCAGAATTCCTTCTTGCCTCAAGCAACTTCCGTTGTCTTGCTTGTTAATCTAACTTGTCACCACACTTTCCAATGACTGTGATTGCAATCGCATTTCCGTGGTCAAAATAGTTAAATCCAAATATAAACAAATGAGAAGAATTAAATAGAACTCAAAGTAAATCTAACATTAAAAGATACTTTTGTATACAATCAATGGTCAATAGAATTCATTGGCATTTAAGAGGGATTAACAAATGAATTGAAGCATGCTATTCCTAGTCTACTAGAATTCTCCCTTAACTGCTCATTTTGCGTCGCACCAAGCACTTCTCGTCAGAAGCTGTTGCGTCCTTGTGGCATCAAATCACCTTCCTCTGGAACTCAAGCTTCCATGGCAGCTGACTTTGGGAATGAATGAGAGAAATTATAGAATTGAATTCTTCACCACTTGATTCCCCGATCTTTTCTTTCATCCTTCTATTTATAATCACTGGTAATTACAGATCTTCCTCCCTTTTCATATCTAACTCCTTTTTGCAGTTGTAAAAGTTTGTTATTGCCAGCTATGCTCTCACACAGATATGATTTGTTCATGAAGCAGTTGCATGTTGTCGCGACATTACTGGGCACAAATTATGATTTTAATTTGCTGCGACAACTTGTCATTCTCATACGCTGGTGCTTCTGGATGTGTTAGCGACGTAGAATCCTTGATAAAATGTAGAAGCATTTATCTGATGACATATTTGACCACAACTTTGAATCAAACTTGTGACCGCAACTCTGGATGCTTTCCTACTCTGATCTTCCCAGGTGGATTTCTGTGCTGACAACTTTAGACGTAAAACTAGTACTAAATATAGCGACATTAGTAGCACAAAAGAGATAAAATGAAAGAAAATAAGATCAAACAACATTGAGTTAGAAAATGCAAATACTAAGTATGGATGCTAACAATGTATGCTAAGTATGATACAAAAGGAATAAATTATACACTAATTTAAGGAGAAATTAAGTGTCATTTCTAATGCTATCACTTGTTAAGCTCACCCACTCCTTTTTAACCATTGCAGATACTTAGTGCCGATGTGAGCGGTGTGGTCTCGAGGGTGATCCAAGCTAAAATCGATACTTTAATTTTCTATTAGTAGGCTTTATGAGTTGTTTATATTTCGGAACTTAAGGCAACCTGCTAGGATTTATGATGAATTTATACTAGTTTTTGGTTATGTTCTTTTAAGTTATTTGCATGCCCTTATAGACTTGAAAATTTGTTATTTGATGTTTGTTTTATAAATGTTTGATAGTTGATAAATCGATGTAAGATTGGATTATTTAACATTTAATTGATTTTTCGATAACTGTGAGAAGCGTGGTAATGAGATGGTGCATGTCTAGGATTGGCTCTGGTTAGGAAAGGCTTGGTTTTTAAGCAGTCAAATTTGACTCACCTCCCTTTCCTGGGACTCTACCTGGTTCACGATTCATAATCACTTTTTCGATTTTCCCTTAATGAGTATGAATTTTTGAAAATATGAACATTATAGTAAGATATGTAAAAAAAATTGCATTTGAAATAAAACGTTTAAAATAAGATAAGCATGATGGGAGACGATGGTGTGGCATCCTAGTATTCGGGCTCGACAACCGAGCTTGGTATAGGGTGTAAAATTTTATGGTATCAGAGTCAAGTTCAATAACACTCGGACCTAGGTGATTGTTGTGAGGGCTAGGTTGCGAAACCCAAGCGTTAATTTTTTTTTATTTCTTGAAATTGTTTAAGATATCTCTCGTTTGAATTGCATGTGGGGTAGGAATGAAAACACATTGCCTTTAACCCTAAACTTGTTTTGCAGGAATAAGACTTGGATCATTTCCTCCGTCACACATACCTCTTATTTGTTTGTTTGCGTGTTAGATCAAAATTGATATGCCTCCCAAATTTGTTAATATGAATGTGAGTGTGAACGTATTTGTACGCTCTAAGTGAATTAGCTAGTAAGTTGGAAATTTAAATAAGGGTTTCATTCGGGCCAGACCATGTAGCAAAGCATTATAGTGGTAGATTTAGGTTCTACACCTTAGTAAATTTTAAATGAATTAGCTAGTAAGTGGAAAATTTCGATAAAGACTATTGAATTAGGAAAAAAGATTACAAGTTCATTAAACGAGAGTGCCGTAGTGAATAAAGGAAGCTGTTAGCAAAGTTATCAAAGAATAGTTTGTGGTAGTGAATAGAATTATTAAGAAAAGTAGTAGGAAGTTAGAGCGAATAGGAATCAGAGTACGCAGCGAATGTGTGATGGTTAGTTTAAAAGTAGATGTAGCATATTTTGTGATTAAGCAAGTAATGTGTTGGTAGGGAATTTCGAAGACGAAATTCTTTTTAAGGGAGAGAATTGTCACACCCTAAAATTGGGCCTAGAAGTTTTGAGGGTATTTTAGAAATTTTAGCCTATATGTGTTTAGAATGTCATAAGTTTGGTAATCGATAATATTTTTGACAATAATTATTAGAAAGTAAATCAATTTCTGAAAAAGAGTTTTAAATAGCTTTAATTTTGAAAATAAGACTGATTTGTAAAAAAAGTCAAAATTGAGATTTTTTATGAAGCAATTTGACCAAACTTTAAAAATCAACCTAAAACCACTTTTTTCACTTATATCTTCTCATTAAAACCCCAAGTATTTGTGTTTGTCATCCATTGCTCTTTTATCTCTCTCAATTGATTTATACTTCTAATTTCTAATTCCTTTCTAAATTCTAGTAACCCTTGAACTTTATATACATATAAAAACCAAGAGAAAGACCCAAAAACTTTCATCACCTTCATCTTCTTATCATATTCTCCAAACATGGGTTTTTTTGGATTTGTGTGAAAACTCTTTTTCCTTTTAATCAAAGGCAACTAATCATTTTTCTAATGCTTTTAAATGATATTAGTCTCTTAAACTGAATTTTTAGCAATTAAAACGCATATTTGAAATAAAAGTTAAAAATTGGATCGTTAATGGCGGATTTCGGGATTACGGATTAAAAATTGATTTTAAAGTATTTTTCAACTTGTTTTAACATGATTAGAAAGTTTCTAAAGTTAGTTTGAAGTTTCGTTAAGTATTTTTCGAGTTTTAATGAATTTTCTTTATTATACCATTGTATATAGAAAATATTCGATATTTTAAAACATGTAGTCTTGTATGGTTTAAAGGTTGAGAATCAATCGTGAGTAAATATGTAGATGAACATAATTCGTTTCATATGAAAAGATTAAGTGTAGACCGAGATATTAGGATTTAAAGTTTATTAGGTTTAAAGTTTCAGTTTAAGAGAACATAGCTTAGGCTATTGTTTATGACTGTATGAGATATGTGGATGATTGATTTTTGCCTGTGTATGTGTGTGATATGTGTGGTTGAAGCGTTGGAATCGATAGGACTTTCAACAAGCAAAGATAAAGGCAAAGGAAAGCTTGTCTAAGCTTTTGAGTTTTTAAAAAAAGTGTATATTTGGTGAGTGTTTTAGAATTGCTACAGATTTTTTACAAGAATAATACAAAAAAAATATTATACACCAAAATAATATACTCCCCCCATTATTTACCAAAATGGTACACTTGGAAGGAGTGGTGCCATTTGGGTAGGCGGCACCACTGTCATGTCTGACACAGGGATTTTTTTAATATTAAACAAATAAAAAATTATTTAAATAATAAAAATTAAAAAATATCGATAAAAGTATAAACTTGGTATTTAAATACGGAAGTGGTACAGTAGGGTGGTGCCTATCTGACAGGCAACACCAAAGGTGCCTACCTCATAGGTGGCACTAGAGGTGCCTATCTGACAGGCGACACCAAAGGTGCTTACCTGGCAGGTTGCACCAACCACATATTGTATTTTTTATCCGATTTTTTAGGGCTTTTTACATAAATAATACAAAAAAATAAATATACACCAAAATATAACACAAAAATTAAAATTAATGACTTAAATAGTATAAATATATAATTTTTAATCCATTCAAATTATAAAAAATTAAAAAAGTAAAAAATATTTTTTATAAGAATTGTAGAAAATAATAATATAAAATTGAAAATTTGAATTAAATATTCAATAAGACTAATTCAAAATTTTTTAAATAAATAATATAAAAAATTATTTATTTATCAAAATAATACTCCCCTATATTTACCAAAATAGTACACTTAGGGGAGTGCTGCACATAATTTTTTTTTAATTTTTTATATTTTTTATATTAAAAAAAGAAAATAAAATTAAATAAAATTAAAATTTGATGGCTGGTGCCTTTGAGATAGACGGCACCAATGCTACCTATTGGGTAGGCGGCACTAGTGGTGCCTTTGTCAAAACTATTTAAACCCCCCATCAGATCAATTTAAACAAAATTATTGAGTAAAGAAGGAAAAGAAGAGAAGCAAATTTTAACAGCAAATTTTTGAAGAAGGAAAGGAAACAGAAGGTTAGTAGAAAATTTAACAGTAATTCTATTTATAATAAATCAATTTTTTATATTATTTGTGTAAAAAAAGCCTTATTTATTTCTTTTAACAAATGGAAAATCAATTTTTCATATGCGTTTATTTCGATGGAGAAATTTTGACAACAACAATTGGATGTGTATTTGAATGTCGTTAACAATTAGCAATGAGATTTAGTAAAAATATCTCGGTTGATAATATAAAGGTAAAGATTAGTAAAAGAATTGCTAGAAGTTGTGGGAGAAGGATCTTAAAACTTTTCTATAAGTTTCTAGTTTCAACAGATCCTATCAAATTTACCGAGATAGAACTCGTAGACGATGAAGATATGGAGACAATGATCGCTCTTTATTGTGGGAATCAGAGTAATGAAAATGCACTGATTTAGTTATTTGCTGAGCTAACTGATGTTGAGAGAGTTGAAGATCCCACTCCATTAAGTATGATGGCTCTGACATTCTACGTTGATAATCAATTTGTAGCTCGCAAGATCAGTGGGATCAGTATCGATCTTAATATTGCACCTGATAATGATGCGGATGGTGATGATGGATATGACAGTAGTGATCCTTCTGATCACGAGGACGATATTGATAGTGATCCCGACATGGACGAGGTCCCGAATGATATCGATGAGGAAGGCCTGAATGATGAGGTCTCGGATGGTCGATGTATTGTGATGCACAATTATCCTGCTGGGGCACACATGTCACTTATAGACCCTGATGCAGCATATGCAGCCGATTTCGAAGAGTACCCTGATATGATGTCTGCTCACTGATTGGCACTAGCACCAGAACCTGAACAGTTGTTCATGGGTCAGATATTTGACTCAAAGGAAGAGTGCGTATTTGTCATTAAGTGGTATAGCATGAATTTGTCAGTGGACTACAAAGTCGTCGTGTCTAAACTGACATTATATATTGGGGAGTGTTGGACAAAAGGGCAATTGGTGGGTACGAGCTGCATTTATCCAGAAGTCGCAAAAGTGGGAGATACGAAAATTTATTAGGCCTCACACATGTAGTTCAACACGTTTTTCTGAAGATCACTAGAAACTCAATTCCAAAACTATCTGCACACATATCATGCCAATGGTGAAGGACGATCCGACCATCAAAGTTTCTACACTGATTGTTGAGATGCAAGCACGATTCCATTATCGAGTTTCATATCGAAAAGCATGGATTGCAAAACAGATGGCAATGGAATAGTTGTTCGGTGATTGAGATGCATCGTACAATGAGCTACAAGGGTGGATAGCCGCAATGCAACAATACATGCCCTGGACTACGATTGAGTTGGTGACACGACCTTATTATGGTCCGGATAGCAACTTACAACTGGGTAGAAGAATTTTTCAGTATATATTTTGGACGTTTGATCTCTGTGTTAGAGCATTTCCTCACTGCAAGCTATTTATCCAGGTAGATGGACCTGGCTATGCGGGAAATATATGTAGATTCTACTAATTACGGTGGCTTAAGACGGGAACCAGAACGTGCTCCCAATAGCATTTGCTATTGTGGACAAAGAAGATATGGAATCATGGGAATTCTTTTTGACGAACCTGCGGAGGTACGTTGTTTATAACGATAATATTTGCATCATCTTCGATAGAGGGAAGGGGATTATTGTGGCCATTAGGAGTACCGGTGTACCATGAAGATCGATTTATTGTAGCTGTCACATTGCGGCCAACGTCCAAAAAGAATATAAGAATGCAGACTGGCAAAGACGACTTGTGAGAATCAGACTGGCAAAGACGAGTTAGACCCACAACGATTCCGATAAAAAATGACCAGACTTGAGCGTGACATTGAAGGTGAAACGAATAAGCCGTTGCGAGAGTGGTTGGGTACCATGGAGCCATGACAATGGGCTCAAAGTTTCGATGACAGGTATCAATATGGTCAAATGACGACCAACCTGGCAAAGTCGATTAACGGTGTGTTTAAGATAATACGACATCTTTCGATTTCATCCGTGTTCTCGGCTACGTTCTACAGGCTGGCTACTTTGATACCAGTAATAAGGACGCGACAAATCGACCAGATGAAAGCCGGACACGTTTTTGTCGAAGCAACCAGAAATGCAATGGATGCAAACCGTCAGAGAGCGAGGACGATGAACATTAAAATATATTCACAACAATTTCAACGATTTCAAGTTACAGAGACCATTGGGCGAAAACCTGGTATCTCACCTAGGTCATACGGGGTTGATCTGTAGAATAGACACTGCGATTACAGGAGGTTCGATACACTTCGTTATCCATGTGCGCATACCGTTGCAACTTGTGCTAAAGTGTCGCTTAATGTTGAACAGTTCATCGACCCCGTTTACACTCTCCAGCGCACGTTACGTATTTGGGAAAACGAGTTCCCTGTCCTGCCTAACTTGTCCTCATGGAAGGTGCCTCCGATGACTTTCGAGCTTATACCGAACAGAGGTTTACGAAGGAATCCGAAAGGTCGTCCGAATGTTTTTAGAACCCGCAATGAAATGGACATTTTGGAGAAAATAGACGGCAGCAAGCTGTGTGGAATATGTAGGCTAACTGGGCATACTCGGCGTAATTGCCCCCAATGAACCTACCATATTGGCCAGTCATCCGAATCGGGCTCAGCTTAAGCTATTTTTATTGGTCATTTTTCACTTGGAATTAATTAAGTTTATGATTGAATTTGGAATTAATTTTGTTTAAATTTGAATTTAATTAATAATTTTTATGTTTGAATTTATTTAATGAGGTTTAGGATTAAAGGTGATTAATTTAAGGTTTAGAGTCTTAAGAATTTAAGGTTTAAAGTGATGAGTCCATGGTTTAATGATTTTTAAGGTTTTAAGGGTTTGGGTTTAAAGTGATTATTTTAGGGTTTATAATTTTTAATGGTTTAAGGTTTAAGGGTTAAGATTTAA
Organism: Gossypioides kirkii; assembly: GCA_005610355.1. NCBI lineage: Eukaryota > Viridiplantae > Streptophyta > Magnoliopsida > Malvales > Malvaceae > Gossypioides > Gossypioides kirkii. The sequence continues at coordinate 9,367,947 of CP032250.1, forward strand.
GGGTTAAGGTTTTAGGTATTAGATTTAGGTTTCAATATTTAGGGTTTTAGGTATTAAGTTTAAGGTTAAGGGTTTTAGTTTAGGGTTATCAATTTTTTAAGTGATTTAGGGTCATGTTCAAACTTAGATACATTTGCTTCTTCATGTCCCAACTGACATTGTATAATATCTCCTCCATTTTTTTCTGCTCCACTATTAGGTTTATAAGTGATTAGTTTAGGGTTTTTAGATATTGGACATAACTTCTTATGACTAGAATTGATATTCCTTGAGATGACAGAAATGATGATATTGATCATGTCTTCCTCATTCATTGTCATGTCTATAGAAAGTTGTTCTTTTGCAAATGACATTAAAAGATCATAAATAGTTGTTGTGTACAAAAAGGAAAAACAAAATATATGCATAAAAATGATGTTTTAGAATAATAATATACAAAATATTTGAAAACAGTAACAAAATTGATTAAATGTAAAATAAATAAGAATATAAACATAAACATATTTAATTCTAAATGAAAAAATATATACAAATGAAAAATAAATTTCAAAGGCCCATCTCATCGTATTTGATGGTTCGATGGTGTGGTTCTAAGAGTAAAACGTTGTGGTGGTCGACGAGCACGTTGCGGGTGCTCACGACGTTCAAAGTCATCATCCTCTACACTTTCGGGTGTCATTGATGAAGATGAGCCATGGCTGAAGTTCTGCACTGGTAATGGGTGAGGAGGGGTAGAGTACTGCAACAGGCTAAAAGGAGTAGAGAACTGCAGTGGTATCGGGCTGAAGATATCAAACATCAAAGACGATCTCAGATCCTGCTAATCAGTACTGGATCTGAGAAACTCCGAATGATACTCGTGCCCTGACTAACTCGTATTATATGCATCCCCTGACCAACCCGTATGATACCTATCGCCTGACCACCCTGGAACACATCCATCACCTGACCACCCTAGATGATACGACTCAGGCGTCGGCTCGGTGTTACGCTCTGGCTCGATCTCAGGCTCTAGATAGTGCTGCGGCTCAGGCTCAGGCTTAGGCGACTGAAAGTGGTGCCCACGTGGTAGCATGAACGAGGGGACTAACATTGTTTGCCCACCATATATATATGGTTTCCCCGTCTGGAAATAGCACTATCTATGCTCTACGGATTCCTCAAAAGTGAAACCGTGATCCATGTCACGTTAAGGTATGCGCTCCGCCCGTCTCACCCACACTGCAACGTATCTTTTGTGCACTTGTCCTCAGTCCATTCCTAGACTCCCCTTTTTATCGATACCATGAATATCTCCTAAATCGATTGGGTCTCTCGGGATGGTTTGTATGTACCCGAATTATCGAAGTACTCGATCCCCATGGTACCACTCCACCGTCTGAAAGCATATAACCGATGCATCAATGCACCACAAGTGCGAGTGGTTGCGGGCAAAATCGAGAATAGTAGTCGCCACCTCAAGGACTGAATAGGGCATCCAAAGGAACTGCAAATTTAAATAACATTGTTATAGTAACACGACTTAATTAATATTAATAAATGAAGATGATTCATGTAATTGCATGTCACGAATAACTTACTATCTCGCCCGCATGTGTCTCGATCATCTGCCGATATATCGGAACTGTGAATGACCTCCCGATATTCGGATTCCCACGCCATCTACGAAAAATAACTTATTAGATCAAATTTACACATAAAAAAATCAAATAATTGTTGAAAAAGATTAGATGTTATCACCTGTTCACAAGTGGGAAAACGTATGGTAAATGTTTGATATTAGCCAAGAAAGGCATCCGATATAGGGCTCACGATTGTAACAATATCAGACACCCGCAAATGTTAACGGCAGCAGGCTTTGTGCATCGACAAAGCTCGCGATACAACATCACTAGTACAGTCGAGCCCCAACTATATTGACTCGCTTCATTAAAATCGGTCAATAGGGGCAAGTACATGATGTGCACTCTGTTTCCACTTACCATCGGCATCAGTACACCCCCTATGAGGTGCAATATATAAGCCCAAGCAGCACACATCACATCAAATTCGGTGGCATCAGCTGATTGATGGTGGAATCTTTCCCTCAACCATGTGAACTTCAATCCTATGAATCTCGATTCACCATCACCGGGTGAGACTCCCAATAAGCTTTCACAAAGGGCCGTCGGTTCAGATACCGCCGATGACCCTGAAACGGGCATCCCGTCGATTGGAAGCCCAAGCTGCAGTGCAACATCCCCTAGTGTGTTCACCACATGGTAAGTGAAATGTGAGGGTCTCTGGCTGCCACCGCTCGACCAAAGCGAAAGTTAAGTCGTAACGCAAATCGAATGTTTGGATCAGTAAGCAGCTCCAAATCCAGCTGCAATCAAGTATGGCATGATGCGTTCGTCCGGTTCATAATTTATCCCATTCACACCAGCCCTTAATTTCTGGTACACATCTTGAGACTATTAAATTACCGATATAGTTAATATAACTTAGTTTAATGTCGTAAATTAAATGAACTTTTTATAATGTAACAAATAACAATTTATTACCTGTACATATACAAGTGCCGATATGTGGTCATCATCCTTAATTAACGAATCCATATTCATATATGCAATAAAAAAATTTGAGATTATCAATCTGCCAGAAGTAATTAATACAATTTTTAACTAGAAGTAATTAAAATTCTTGATATATATAAAACAAATAATTATATATTGATTACTTTGATAAATTAAAATTTTAAGTATTGAATTTACTCTTACATTTTGCGGGTTAAGTGTTAAATTTATATTAAAAAATTATTTTGTAATTTATTAAAATATAAATATCAAATATAAGAGTTTTGTTTGATAAAAATAAATATTAATTTGAGATTATTTATTTTTACTTTTAATTTTATTAATATAATATTTTGATTTTCTATTTTTTTACACTAATTTCAATTTTTTGTATTTTTACGTTTATTTTTTATAAAATATTTTTTTTTACTATTTTCGCATTATAAAAATTTAAAATTTACTTATAACAAGAAAAAAACATAAAAAAAATTACCACGAAGGGCAATTAATCACATTTTAATATTTCTTTTTAAAATATTAAAATAATTACTAATATTTTTTTATTTTTTCTTTAATTTGTCATTTTAAAATTTTCAATTAAAAATTTAGAGGGAATAAAAAATAATGGACACGATAGTTAGAATTAAACCATCCGTTTAAGGGAGAGATCAATTATTAAGAATGTATTTTTTTTAGTATTTATAGAACTTGAAAATATTTAAAAATATTTTTTTATTTTAAAATTTTAATACAGTAGAAACATATTTTTCATTTATTTAAATATATATTTATTTCTAAATATTATTATATCAAAATTATAATAAATTAAAGCTAACAAAATCTTATGTAAGCATCACAGTAATAATCTAATAAATTGAGTTATATATATATATATATATTGTTTTAATAAAAAAATGTTTAAAAATTTACTATCAAAATTATCAAATCTTATTTTTTTCTTTTGGATTTTTCCTCCAATCTGCCTTCTCTTTAATTAATTTTCTCTTCAAAGCAACCATAATAAAATTATTAATTCGGTCACCTACATGATGAATGCTATATGAAAATTGGAGAATGAGATAGAATTTTTATTGTTTATATATGAGATCGAATTCAAATTTTTATATTTACAATTGCGATTATTTTAAGAGGTTATTAACTTCTTAAATATTATTTATAATACAAATATTAAGAACATTAACAATATGTTTTTGTTTAGGAGATAAATTTAGTTTAATATAAATTTTTTACATGATTTAAAGTGTAAATATACTAACTAAGATAAAATTAAGTAGATAAAATTTAAATTTAAATAACATTTAAATAATAATCAAACTCTAAACAACTTACCTTTTTTTTCTTCTTCTTTCCTCTCCTTTCCTTCCTTCCTTGTTGCTGTCGTTCCACCCTCTTCTTCTTCTTTTCTTTCTTTGTTTTTTTTCTTCTTTTGTGTGTGTGTTTTTGTGTTTGGGGACCATTTTAAGGTCCCCATATGGCCTCTTTCTCGTGACTGACAATAGGAGCAGCAGGCAGCAGGTAGCAAGGGAGCAAGAGGCACAGCTGCGGCAACTTGGGGAATAGCATTAGGTGCCGCCTGTTAGATAGGAACCATTGGTGTCGCCTGTCAGGTAGGTACCACACAATAATACTAAACCGATATTTAAATACCGGGTTTGATCCAAACCCGTATCAATATTTTTTTTAAATTTCATTATTTAAATACTTTTTTATTTGTTTAATATTTAAAAAAAATATTCTTGTGTCAGAAATAACAGTGGTGCCGCCTACCTAAATGACACCACTCCCCTCAAGTGTATCATTTTGGTAAATAATAAGGTGAGTATATTATTTTGGTGTATAATATTTTTTTTTGTATTATTCTTGTAAAAAATCCAATCGCTACTCGTAGACTATTCATTGTGTATTTGGAAATTTAAAGATAGCTTAAACCCCTACTCTAAATTCCGAGTGTAAGTGTTCTTATATCTATGCTTGAATATTAATGTGATTTGTGCTTGATAAAATTTAAATGACGATAATGAATAAATATCGCAAAGAAAACGAAAAGAAAGAACACACAAATTTTACATGGAAACCTTTTCGGGAAAAACCACGGGCAGAGGAGAAGAAGATTCACTAATGTCGAAAATTGAATCAATACAAGAGGAGATAACTACGCCTATTTATAGGTTAGAAAACCTTATCCCAATCAACAACTAATAGAAGTAACGTAGTAAGGTTGAAACACCTTATTCTAATTAAAATAAAATAAATGACTTATTCTAATTAAAATAAAATAAAAGAAGTCTAGTTTATTTAGACTTTACTTTTATTTTATTTTACCACTGTATTTTATTTTAACAAGAATTCTAGTCACCCAATTCTAACAATCTCCACATTGACAAGAATTCTCTACGAACAAAAACTCTCAACGAACAAGTTCTCCACCTCTTCCACTAAACCCCTTGAAGGGTATTCTTCAACAATGAACACCAAGCAAGTCCATGCAATACTCAAACTTGCTTATGGGAAGTGACTTAGTCATCATATCTGCAGGATTTTCATGAGTATTAACTTTGCTCACAACAACATCTCCACGAGCAATAATATCACGCACAAAATGATACCGAAAATCAATGTGCTTTGTTCTCTCATGAAACATTTGATCTTTTGTAAGAAAAATGGCACTTTGACTGTCACAAAATATTGTACCAATCTGAAGATCTTTATTCAATTCACCAAAGAGTCCTTTTAACCAAATAGCTTCTTTACAAGCTTCGGTAATTGCCATGTACTCAGCTTCAGTGGTAGACAAAGCAACTGTAGTTTACAAAGTAGCTTTCCAACTAATTGCACAACCCCCAATTGTAAAGACATACCCTATAAGAGATCTTCCCCTATCTAGGTCTCCGGTAAAATCAACATCAACATACCCAATACTCCATCTTTAGTTCTTCCAAACTGTAAGCAAACATCAGTGGTACCTCGTAAGTATCTCAAAATCCACTAAACTGCTTTCCAGTGTTCTTTACCGAGATTCGCCATGTATCTACTAACTGCACTGACTGCATATGACAAATCTGGACGTGAGCAAACCATAGTATACATTAGAGAACCCACTGCACTAGAATATGGTACACGTGACATGTAATCAATCTCATCATCTAATTGTGGAGACAAAGCCGATGAAAGTCTGAAGTGGGCTGCTAATGGAGTACTAACAGGCTTGATACTCTGCATATTGAACCTGCAAAGAACTTTCTCAATGTACCTTTTCTGACTTAGGTACAACTTACATGCCTTTCTATCTCTAAGAATCTTCATCCCAAGCATCTTCTTTGCTGCTCCTAAATCTTTCATCTCAAATTCTTCACTAAGTTGGGCTTTAACCTTTCTTATCTCTTCTTTATCTTTTGTTGCTATCAACATGTCATCAACATAAAGGAGTAGATATACAAAAGAACCATTACCATTTTTCTTAAAATAAACACAACTATCAAAGCTGCTTCTTTTGAAATCATGGGTAGTCATAAAAGAATCAAACCTCTTGTACCATTGCCTTGGTGACTGTTTCAAACCATAAAGGGACTTTTTCAACAAGCAAACATAGTTCTCCTTTTCTGAGACTATAAAGCCCTCTGGTTGTTGCATGTAAATATCTTCCTCAAGTTCTCCATGCAAGAATGCTGTTTTTACATCTAACTGATCAAGCTCCAAATCATACATGGCCACAATGCCAAGTAAGGCTCGAATCGAACTGTGTTTCACAACTAGAGAAAAAATATCTGTGAAGTCTACACCGGGAATCTGACTGTAACCTTTTGCAACAAGTCTTGCTTTATATCTGGGTTCTTCAATTCTTGGAATCCCTTCTTTCCTCTTGAATACCCATTTACAACAAACAGCCTTTTTACCTTTTGGAAGCTTTACCAAGTCCCACGTTTTATTCTTATGGAGTGATTCCATCTCTTCTTGCATGGCAATTATCCACTGTTCTGAGTCTTCACAGCTTGCTGCCTCAGAACAAGTAGATGGCTCTTGATTTGCATCAATATCTTCAGCCACGTTTAAAGCATAAGTTACTAGATCAGCCTCAGCGTACCTCTTCGGAGGTTTAATTTCTCTTTTAGGCTATTTTTGGCAATAGAATATTATGGTGATGAAGTAACTCTATTCTGAACTTCTGTACTAACTTGAGAAGTTGACTCTGTTGCAGATACTGAATCAATCTGAAACTCCACTTGCTTTTGTTGTTCTTTATTGGAAGAGTCTTTAAGAGATAAGTTAGATAACATAACAGTTTCATCAAAAACAACATCTCTGTTAATCACAACTTTTCTATTTTCAGGACACCATAACTTATATCCTTTTACACCAGCTTTAAAACCAAGAAAAACACATTAATGGATCTTGGTTCCAATTTTTCATTATCAACATGAGCATAAGCAGGACAACCAAAAATCTTTATATCAGGATAATCAGCAGGCTTACCAGACCATATCTCTTGTGGAGTCTTTTTCTCAATGGCAATGGATGGAGATCGGTTGATCAAAAAACATGTAGTAGAGGCTGCTTCAGCCCAAAACAACTTCGGTAAATTAGCATTCGACAACATACATCGAACCTTTTCCATGATTGTTCTGTTCATTCGTTCTGCAACGCCGTTTTGCTGCGGAGTATGACGAACTGTAAAATGTCTCATGATCCCTTCTGATTTGCACAACTCATTAAACTCATCAGAACAGAACTCCAAGCCATTATCTGCGCGGAGGTGTTTTTATCTATTTTCCTGTCTGTTTTTCAACCATAATTTTTCAAGACTTGAATGTGAAAACACATCGCTTTTCTGCTTCAGAAAGAATGTCCAAACTTTTCTGGAAAAATCATCAATAAGAGTTAGCATATAATTAGCTCCACCTCTCGAAGGCACTCTAGATGGCCCCCAAAGATCAGAATGAATATAATCTAATATTCCCTTCGTGTTATGTATTCCTCTGGTGAATCGAACTCTCTTTTGCTTCCCAAGAATGCAATGCTCACAGAACTTCAGTTTGCTAATACCTTGCCCATCAAGAAGTCCTCTTTTACTCAATTCTGCCATGCCATTTTCACTCATATGCCCTAGACGCATATGCAAAAGTCTAGTAATATCATCATCTGACAAGGAAGAGGAAGCGACTGTAGCATCACTAGTAATAGTTGAACCTTGCAAAACATATAATTTGGAAGTCTTTCTCTGCCTTTTCATCACAACGAGGGAACCCTTACTAATCTTTAGAACCCCACTTTCAGCTGTGCACCCGTGTTATTTTGAATCAAGAGTACTTAACGAAATCAAATTCCTTTTCAATTTTGGTACATGTCGCATCCACTAAGAGTTCTAACGACCCCATCAAACATCTTTATTTTGATTGTACCAACACCTGCGATTTTACATGAAGCATTATTTCCCATCAAAACAACATCTTCAGACACAACTTCATATGTTGTAAACCAATCCCGATTGAGACTCATATGAAAGGTGCAACCAGAATCGAGGATCCACTCATCGCTCACTTTAGAATTATCGATAGAAGCAAGTAGGAGTTCACCATCACTGTAGTCTTCTACTACATCAGCTTCACCGGATTGTTCTGGTTGTTTTCCCTTTTGATTCTCTACCTCCCTTTTGATCTTATTTTGTAACTTGTAGCACTCTTTCTTAATGTGTCCTTTCTTCTTGCAGAAGTTACAAGTTTTACCTCTGTTTGAAGATCTCGATCTACCTTTAGATTTATTGCGAGAATTTCATTCTTGTGTCCTCCCACGATTATCATCACTGTTACGATCTTGTCTTCCACGAACAATGAGACCCTCTCCCTGAGAGTCAGATCCAGCCATAAGATGCTTCATCTTGTCATACGAGGCTAATGAAGCATAGACTTCATCAATTGTGAGAGATTCACGACTATACAAAATTGTATCTCTGAAGGTTGAATACGACGGTGGTAACGAACAAAGGAGAATTAACCCTAAATCCTCTTTATCATACTGAACCTCCATGGCCTCCAAATCCGATATAATTTCTTTAAACACATTTAAGTGTTCATGCACAGACGCACCTTCTTCCAAACGATGAGAATACAGACGCTGTTTCATATGCAATTTGCTGGTTAGGGTTTTCGACATACATAACTGCTGTAATTTTGCCCATAATGTAGCAGTAGTCTTCTCCTTTAACACATCTTGTAGAATTTCATTCGACAAATGCAGCTGTAATTGCGTCAAAGCCTTCCTATCTTTACGCTTCTTTTCTTCATCTGTCAACTTCGAAGGCATTTTATCTAACCCTAATAGGGCATCCTCCAAATCTATCTGCACAAGAACTGCTTGCATCTTTACCTGCCACAACGCGAATCTGGTGTTGCGATCCAACAGCGGAATATCATACTTCAATGTTGCCATTATCGTGATCGAGACTAGTAACCCGAAAAAGCTCTGATATCATTTTGATAAAATTTAAATATCGACAATGAATAAATATCGCAAAGAAAACGAAAAGAAAGAACACACAGATTTTACGTGGAAACCCTTTCGGGAAAAAACCACGGGCAGAGGAGAAGAAGATTCACTAATGTCGAAAATTGAATCAATACAAGAGGAGATAACTACACCTATTTATAGGTTGAAAAACCTTATTCCAATCAACAACTAATAGAAGTAACGTAGTAAGGTTGAAACACCTTATTCTAATTAAAATAAAATAGATGACTTATTCTAATTAAAATAAAATAAAAGAAGTCTAGTTTATTTGGACTTTACTTTTATTTTATTTTACCACTGTATTTTTTTTAACAAGAATTCTAGTCACCCAATTCTAACGGTGCTTAAATATTAATGTGATTTGTGCTTAAATATTAATGTAATTTGTACTTAAATATTAATGTGATTTGTGCTTAAGTATTAATGTGATTTGTGCTTAAATATTAATATGATTTATGCTCAAATACTAATGTGATTTGTGCTTAAATATTAATATAATTTATGCTCAAATATTAATATAATTATGCTTAAATATTAATATGATTTATGCTTAAATATTAATCTGATTTGTGCTGAAATATTAATGTGATTTGTGCTTAAATATTAATATGATTTGTGTTCAAATATTAATGTGATTTGTGCTTAAATATTCATATGATTGGTGCTCAAATATTAATGTGATTTATGCATAAATATTAATGTGATTTGTGCTTAAATATTAATATAATTTATGATTAAATATTAATGTGGTTTGTGCTTAAAAATTAAGATGTGATATTATGAACAAACATGAGTATTGTACATATGCTATAAGCTTATGATGACTGTTATGAAGTGAATATGTGGGTATGTTCTTCATGCCATGTGAGTGATTATATTGTGATAATAAAGACAATATACAGTGAATATATGATAAAAATATATAATAATAATAATGTCGATATTTTGGCTTTGTGATCTTATAAGACCTTTTGATATAGTTGGCATGTCATAGGATTGTGAGTACTCACGTTTGTGTTATATGTGGGGCGCTGAGGCCCAGAGACATGTTGGGGAGATAAGGGAATGTGAGCTATGCTCCATTCAATGGGATATATTTGGTGTGTTGGAGAGTGTTAGCTATATGCTTCACTTGTGGGATATGTTTCGACTCTATGAGTCCAGTGTTGGTATGTTGGAGATCCGCGTATCCAACGTGTGACGATAGAGCTCACTATATGTTTCATAATCTCAACAGCTAAATTACCATAAATTGTGTTTGATTGTGATTATATGAATATATGATTGAATATGCTTGTAGGTGAATAAAATATGTTGCAAACTATGTGTAAATAAATACAAGAAAGATGCTATGAATATGTTGTTTGATTGTTGGGTTAATGTATGATGATTGTTTATGGTGTGGTTATTCTAAGCACTCACTGAGCTTGTTAAGCTCACTCACTCCTTTTTTACCGTTGCAGATACTTAGTGCTTGTGTGAGCGATGTGGTCTCGAGGGTGATCCAAGCTAAAATCAAGGCTTTAATTTTCTATTAGTAGGTTTTATGAGTTGTTTATATTTCGGAACCTAAGGCGAAGTGCTATTATTTATGATGAATTTATATTGGTTTTTAGTTATGTTCTTTTAAGTTATTTGCATGCCCTTATAGAGTTGAAAATACATTATTATAGGTTTGTTTTATATGATAAATGTTCGATAGTTGATAAATCGATGTAAGATTGGATTATTTAACATTAAATTGATTTTTCGATAACTGTGAGAAGTGTGGTAATGAGGATGTGCATGTTTAGGATTGGTTCTGGCTAGGAAAGGCTTGGTTTTTAAGTAGTCAAATTTGACTCACTTCCCTTTCCTGGGACCTTACCTGGTGCACGGTTCACATTCAATTCTTCGGTTTTTCCCTTAATGAGTATGAATTTGTGAAAATATGAACACTATATTAAGAAATGTAAATAAAAACTTGCATTTGAAATAATCGTTTAAAATGAGGTAAGCATGATGGGAGGCGGTGGTGTGGCATCCTAGTGTTCGAGCTCGAAAACCGGGTCATGTATAGGGTGTTACAAAAAAAATGATTCTATTAAAAAGTTCCAAGTTCCATAGCTTTGGATCTGCTATCCCAATCATGATTTTTCTACCCCTAGAGGGAAAGGTCCTTCCCTTTTAGGTGGATTGTAGGCGAGGAGGGATTCGAACCCTTGACACCATGGTTCGTAGCTACGTGCTCTAATCCTCTAAACTACAGGCCCCACCGTCTCCACTTAATCTGTTTCCAGGAGTATCCTAAAAAAGGAACCTTTTCTCTTCTCAGCCATTTCGGGCTGTTATAGCGAAATGTTGTTATAAAGAGAACTGATTGTATATATTAAATAAATAAATTTGTTATACATAGGTATCTTTATCACAACTTTAGTCTCATCAAAGTCCTCTATATATATACTTTTTAGGATCAAGGCAAAAGGGGTTTCTTTTTCCTCTCTTCCACTGTCCAATCTGTCCAGCCATCATACACCATCTTTCGAGCTCTTCTTTCACCATAGAAACTATCCATTACTTCATCCCTCGTCTCAATCATTAACAGCTATCCACCGTATACGAGTGAAACACTCCAAACCCCCACCATCTTCTCAACCTTGTTGAAATTTTACATCAAGTAAATAAAAAGCGACTCTTCCAACCTTTGATCAAAATTACTTGCGTTCACATGATAAAATTTGATCTAAAACAGGTTAGTCTCTTCTATTCAACATACCCACTCACTATTTTCACCCCTTTTAAATACAAAGCTTGATGACTTTACACTTGTGTTAGTGTAGGTTGGTCTTTTGCCAAGTAGTGAACTCCACTAGATTTTGAGCTATTATTAATACATACATATGCGTATAAAGAAGGACCATTCTCCATATTTGAGAGCTCCATCATGTGTGGATCACCCCAGATAATGTGAATCCTAATTTTTTTAAGTAATAAAAAATAACAACGAATGTAATTTTTTTTAAAAGTTTTTTTTTCAAAATTTTTTAATTAATTTTTTAAAATTTTTAAAGTAATAAAAAATAACAAAAAATGTAAAAAAAAAAATCAATTTTTCAATTTTTTAAATGGAAGTAAAATAAATAAGTAAATTAAAAATACTCGAATTGCCTCCCGAGTAGTGCTTATTTAGAGTCTAAGCTCGACTTCTCTTTTTAAGCTCATAGTTAAGGTGGATCTTGGAGCTGAAACCCCTCTTTCTCGTTATCAGCATTATGACCTAAATAAAGTTTGAGACGATGATTGTTTACCTTGAATATGCCATAATCAGGATGTGTTACCTCATTGTACCATATGGAAAAATAGTTTTTACCACACATGGGTCGAAACCTCTTGACTTGAATTCTTAAGGAAAAATTCGTGGATCCGATTTGTCTAACAACACATTGTCTCCAACTTTGAATGGTTCATTCTCTTTACATGCAAATCATGACGTTGCTTTGTTACTTCCTTTTGCTTTCTCGATTTCTCATAAACCTTCGTTCGCCATTCATTTAGTTCGTCGAGCTGCACCATTTGCTCTTCACTTGTCCCTCGATTTTTATCACTTTGAATAAAATATAGTTCCAACATGTGTTCATGAGCGATTTCCTGCAAAGAACATTAAGTCACATGGTTACTAATATTAATAGAATAATTAGCATCATCTCGCTCACTAGGTAGTCTAACAAAATCATGGGTTGGACGATTAATCTTTTCATCACCTACACGAAGCACAATATCACCATAACCCACATCAATAACAGTTCTAGTAGTACCTAAAAAGGGTTGACCTAAGATCATGGGTACCTCAATATCCTAAGATCATGGGTACCTCAATATCCTAATTCATGTCCAATACAACAAAATCAACAGGGAATATAAATTTATCTACTTTCACAAATACATCATCAATAATACTCTTAGGATGTCTAATTGGTCTATCCACTAATTAAATACTCATTCTAGTGGGTTTTGACTCCTCGAGACCAAGTTATTTAAACATCTTATAAGGCATAAAATTTATACTAGCTCCCAAATCAGTCAAATCCTTTTCAACATTTAAACTACCAATGAGACAATAAATAGTAAAACTCCCTAGATTTTTAAGTTTGTTGGGAAAAGTTACCTTTAGACAAAAAGACGTTCAACAGCTAAGGTGGCAACAAAGATGCTGAAAGCAAGTCCTACAGGACGCGTTTTCTACCACCTCAACTGAGTAAACAATTTTTTGTATCTCCCTCCAAAATTAACTTATTTTTCTAAATTTGAGAAAAACAGCCTACTTTGCTAAATAAGTTTTAAATTTGGCATTTTCTCCTAATTTTCCTGTAGAACAGTAGTGCTTTAAACAAGCACAAAGAAGCTATTGCTAAATAATAGTAAGGAAGAAGAATAGAACAATAAAGTTGGTTTCAAAGTAATTAAAAATCGAAGACCTTCATAAAAACACATTCTGAGCATCTTTTTATGGATCTTCAACTAAGTAGAATCGTCATCGACAACGAGAACTCGAAAGCCACAGGAAATGCATCATATCGAGGAGAAGAGAAGTCACTTTCCATCACCATGCCTTCTTCTTCTTCTTCTTCTTCTTCTTCTTCTTCTTCTAATTAGTTGTAAGGACCCAAGGTGAAACCAGCCGTTTTGAGCAAAGAGTGATGGAGACAGAAGAAGGGGGACTGGGTTGGGTTTTCAAGGGAAAGAGGAACCATTTTCTTACTCCTTTAATATGATAAATTGATTTCCCCTTAATATTTTCACTGAAACAATCCTTAAATTTCCAACATTTCAAAATTCCCAAATTGGTTTCGATCAATTAATGAGTACCCTAAAAAAATCATAATTATAGAATAAAAATATAAAAAAAATAATTCAGATATTAAAATGATAATTTGACTTAAAATAGATATTAAGTATAGACACTCAATTCCAAAAAATATATCGTCCCTAGAATCCGAGTTACAATTTTTTTCATGTCGAATGGTGGAGTTTTACAGCTGAAATTTATGTGGATTATTTTCACAATTGTTTATTTCTTTTATTGTTTATTATTTTCTATATTTGTCTTGAATTGAAGAAAATAAAAATAAAGTTTTGAAAACTGAGCGAAATGTCGAAATTGTTAAACACGTCTAAAATTGGTTATGGAAAATCTAGGAACCAAACCATTTCCCTTTTTAAGCACAAACAACTGTGATCATCAAGGGCGGAGAGAAATAGATTTTTTATAACGAGGCTCTCGTTTTCCTTGTCTTTGAGAAGGTATTTTTTCTTTGAAATTTTTTCTTCGTTTCCATGTTTGAATGTTTGCAAGAAAGTTTATTTCTTTTGCTGATTGTTTTTGTTTCAGATTTTAAGAATATAATGAAATTTGACAAGGTTTTAGGAAGGTGAAAAATGTTTGCAATCTTTCTAGAGAGTTAATTCCGGGTTTAAGGAAAGGAATTGTTTATGTGATTTTGAAAAGATATTTCTGGATTTTTATTTTTTATTTTTGCAAAGATTGAATTTGTATATGAAATTTTCCCCAGAAAATCCCGGTTTCGGTCATTGGAAGTTGGGAGTTTTTTCTCTTATATATGAAATTTTAAAAAAAATGTTTTGAATTTTTCAATTATCTTTCTCTTTCTTTTCTTTGAAAATTTTATTTATTTTGAAATTTTCCATTTTTTATGTATGACTTTTATTTACTTCAATCATTAAGATTTTATTTGCATATTATTTGTTTATCATTATTCATATAATTTTACAATTATGATTGAAATTAAAAAAAAATGAAGATAAGGATCAATTTCTATTTTTTAAGTAAAGGAATATTAGGGTCTAATCCAGGTGGAAAGTATAGAAGGTTGCATATATAACTTTACTTTTTTGTAAAATTTAGAACTGAGAAAAAACTTGAGGGAAGATAGAGCTACTGACATGGACTTTTCTATTGTTGCTAGTTGTGTGTGCTTCACTATGGTTTCTTGCTTCATTTATTGGTGAAATAGGTGCAATTGTTAGCCTATATACATATACACATTATATTATCACTAATTAATTTCTTCTTGCTTAGATGGATAATGAACAGGCTGGTTTCTATACGTTGGATGAAGCCCTTGAAAGCCTGAGGTTTGGGAAATTCCAAGCCTTTGTTCTTGCATACGCAGGGGTGGGTTGGTTTGCTGAAGCCATGGAGGTTATGATTCTTTCCTTTATAGGACAAGCTGTTAAGTCAGAGTGGGATCTTTCCTCGAGTCAGGAGAGCTTGTTAAGCACCATTGTGTTTGGTGGTATGGTAATTGGAGCCTATGGATGGGGCACTGTATCAGATACTTACGGAAGGAGGTGTGTCCTTTGCTTTTATCTAAATCATAAATCCTTAATCATGCCTATTGATACGGATCTTTGGAGAATCATACTTCAAAAAGCTAGCTTTTGAAGTTGGAGAGCCTAGGTCCATATAAATCCCTATATGGGATCTAAGTCTCATACGATGCAATTGGAACAATAACAATCCACCATGCTCCACAGCCCCGGCACCCACGTGGGCTGGCTTTGCGCTAGCTTAATCTAATCAAAGTCAGGTTTCATACTTCTCAGTTGCAATCATGCGGCTTGGGTGGTGATGCCGGTATTGCAGTGTTCACCCGGGGCTAGATTAAGCTAGAGCAAAGCCAGCCCACGTGGGCGCCGGGGCTGTGGAGCATGATGGATTGTTATTGTTCCAATTGCAAGGTATGGGACTTGGATCCCATATAGGGATTTATATGGACCTAGGTTCTCCAACCTCAATAGCTAGCTTTTGGGGTATGGTTCACCAAAGGTCCGTATCACCTTTTAGTTATGTTTTCTATTTCTTTCCAGTTAAGCATGTCTATAGCTCAATGTTGATCAAATTGTTGTTTGACTTTTGATTGTTGTTTCAATCTTCTTTAACCCTTTATTTAAATTTGCTCCTATCAGGACAGGTTTTCTTACTATATCTATTGTAACTAGTGGAGCTGGATTCTTGAGCACATTCTCTCCAAACTATTTATCACTTGTTATTCTTCGAGGTTTAGTTGGTTTTGGCCTTGGTGGCACATCTGTATTCTTATCCTGGTTTCTAGAGTTCGTTCCAGCTTCTAGTAGAGGCATGTGGATGATTGTATTTTCAACTTTTTGGACATTGGGATCAATTTTTGAGGCAACTCTTGTTTGGGTATGTCTATTTTCTATAACACAATTTAAGGCTATCATTACCATTGCTTTTTCTCCCTCCACCTAAAGCTAGGGTCTTTTAATTTTATCTCTTTACCTTATGGAGGCTCAGACATGAAAATATTAGTGTTAGATGCAAACTTTTCACCATGAAACAGTGATACCAAGGTGTGCAACCATGAAACTTGTTGCTAAGTCATGGTCCAAATCAAGTGTCTTGCAGCACCATAATCAGGCACATAACAAACAATTCTAACATATGCTTCCCTTTCGCTTCTTTAGTTTTTGTTATCTTTGTGTCCTTCCAATAACCAGAAGAAAAAAATGGCAATTCAGCTGTGCTTACAAGCAAAAAAAAAAAGGAAAGAAATTATACAGTACATCAACTTCTTGTGTGATATTATGCTAAACTGTAGTTGTTGGAATGCATTTGGCAATACAAGCCAGCACTTTTTCCCTAGTAAAACCCATCAATCTTAAGCTTATTCGATATAACACAGAATTTTCTTTGTCCTGTATATACTAATGATCTTGTATAAATTAGTGCCTTCACTCCGGCCAGCACTAGCAGGCAAGCACTTTTTTTGTGCCCTGTGCTTAGACAAGTTTACCATTTAGGTTTACAAGTGCTTTTGAAAAGTGCTGCGAAAGAGTGTTTTTGAAAAGTTTGATAGTGTTTACCATTGTTGTCAACAAGTGCTTTTGAAAAGATGATGTCTAAAGGCCAAAGCTAAAAATTTGCCTTTTTGGCTTGGGTTAAAATATTGTTTTAAAATCAAGCTTTTATTTGAAAGCTACTTGTTTACCAACTTTTTTTTTTTGTTGTTGTTTAAAATCATGGTTTGGTTTGAAAAGTGCTTTTCAACCTAACTGGTAAACAAAGCCTTAGAGTGGTGAAACGGTCCTAGCTGGCATTTAGAGTTTGCCCTGTGCCTTTGACAACTTTAGCTAGAACTTTACTTATTCAGTAAAATTTTGTATAACTGGATCCCTCCCCTCTCCTGAACCTGTTGCTCAAAGCTCATAGAACAAACATCTATGCTTGTTACTAAAGTGTTATTCCCTATTATACTACCTCATCAACTCTATCAGCATAGAAACTTATCTGAGCATTGAAAATTTCTTGAATATTGAACTTAGGTGTTGCTAGCTAGCTACTAAATTCAAGGAACTATGGACATTTGAAAAATATGGATTTCATGTTTGTGCAATGAGAAAATTATTGACACAAATTTTACTTTCAGAGTGTTAGAATGATTTTGTCTTTTCTATTGCAGATTGTCATGGCTAAATTAAACTGGAGGTGGGTACTTGCATTGTCATCTGTGCCATCTTTTGCTCTGCTTTTTTTGTATGGTATTGCACCTGAGTCTCCAAGATACCTATGCTTGAGCGGTAGGACGGGTGATGCACTTCGAATCCTAGAGAAGATAGCTTCAGTGAACCGAACAAAACTTCCTGCTGGTGTCTTAATTTCTAGTAGATCAACTGACAAGGCTGAAGAGTCTACCCCATCAGAAGATAGGATCCCATTACTCCCCTCACTGAGTAAAAGTAGCATGCAATCAAAATTAGGCTTGTCATCATTTTTTATGCTTTTCTCATCAAAATTAATTAAAACAACTGTGCTCCTATGGGTATTATTATTTGGAGATTCATTTTCATATTATGGTATCATATTGCTTACCTCAAAGCTAAGTAGTGGAGACAGTGGGTGTTTCCCAAGTATTCAAAGCACTGCGTATCTCCTAGGTGGTAGCCTCTATGTAAATGCATTCATCACTAGTATTGCAGGTATTATGGCTCATTCTCACATTCTTCTTAATGCTTTATTTTGAAATAAAATTTGACCTAGGTTTATGTTGCAGAGCTTCCTGGACTTTTTTTGTCGGCATTATTGGTTGATAGGGTTGGCCGCAAGCAGACCATGTCAATTATGTTTGGCTTAGCATTTATTTTCCTTCTTCCACTACTAACACGTCAGTCTGCTGTTTTAACTACTTGCTTATTATTTGGAGCTCGCATGAATGCCATGGCAACCTTTACTGTCGCCTCTATATATGCCCCTGAGGTAAGCCCATATAAACTTAAGTGACTGATTTTAAGAGGGGTTGTTTCAACACTCCCCAATTGCCAAGTTCTTCATTTTTAACATCACTAAGGCTGCTTTGGCCTTACATTTTGTTCCCTTTGAATCTTTGTTGATTTGAAGATATGAACTTTGGTTTTGTGTAGTTATATCCGACCTCGGTGCGGACAACAGGTGCTGGAGTTGCGAGTGCTGTGGGCAGAATTGGTGGTATGCTATGTCCTCTTGTTTCAGTGGCATTGGTGAATGCGTGCCATCAAACAGCAGCTGTTGCTATATATTTGGGTGTTATAGTTGTTTCACTAGTTTGTATTCAACTCTTCCCCTATGATACTAAAGGACGAGAACTTAGTGATACTGCCTGCTGATAATAAGTAATTGTGTGGTAGGTGAGATTATAGAATCTTGAAACCTTTACTGCGAAGATGCTATGATTGAGCTCTTCTTTATTCTTTTTTGCCAAGTATACTGCTCATTGTTATATACATTTTTCTATTACATAAATGTTAAAAGGGGAAAAACACTCATCAATGGTGGTTGTATTTCCTTCTGCAAAAATCTGTACTAGCTTTGGCAGATGAGATTAGTTGCTATTCTTTTTCTTCTCTGAAGCTCCATCAAGCTATTCCAATTTTTCAACTGGATTACTAGTTTCATCTATAAAAAGTTCACATTAGACTTTCTTTACTGAGTTAATGAAAACTAATGGAAGCAGGAGCGAAACTAGGAGCCTTGGCAGAGAACTTGATATCCTTAAAATAGAAAATTTTTCATTTAAACTTTTTGAAATTTTTAAAATTTTAAATTAGTAAGGTAAAATTATACTTTGACCCCCTAAAAATATAAAAATTTGATTTAATCTTTTAAAAATTATAAATATATAGGTTATTAAAATGGTGAAAATCGTAAAAACTACAAATTAATTTCGGTCCCCTAAAAAAAATTTTGATTTCACTTTTGAATGGAAGAGTGATTGAAATATTTAATTTTCATTACTGAGTTGATGGAAACTAATAGGAGAGTGATTAAAATATTTAATTTCAAAAAATTAAATAATTAAATAAAAAAATTGTTTTATAACCAAAATAGAATCAAGTGTATAGTTGAGTGACTATTCTTAAACTTACCCTTTATATACACACGCACGAGTGGTTGTATTACCCTATATTTAGTTTAATGGTTTAGTTTTTTAGGTCTCACACTTTTTAATAAATTAAGGTTTTAATAATTTTATTTGTAGTTTTCCCACTTTTAGCTTTAGAGGGTCTCTTTTTAATAAACGTTGCAAATCATTAAGATTGGTAAAGAATAAGTGTGAAGGATTTATTAATAAGCCACAATTATAAAGATTTACATTAACCATTTCAAGTAAAAATGTTATAATTATAAGCATGCATTCATCATAATTCAAAGAAACTAATCATGGCATTATTGAAAGGCATTTTCCTTTAACGTGTATCACTCTTAATTTTATTTACCAATGTTCATGGTTACTCTACATTACCTTTTATCACATTAAACCCAACCAATTATTTTACACCACTAAGGTATTATTACGACCCTTAAAAAAGAAATTCACATATGAACCCCGTGCGTTGGCTTGATAGTTAAGGTGTTCACTGCTCCAAATATGACTTGGATTCTAGTTATACTAATCATGTTGCTGTTAAAATTTTGCCCCCTATTATAATTCAGCAAAAAAATCAAATATACATACAAATCTTTAGTTTTAGCCTTCAATGGTATTTGGTGACTCTTCTGTTGAATGTGTAGAATATAACCATCCATCACAAAAATGTACACATCAAAATACTCCAACAAACACAACATTATAAGTAAGTCATAGTGCTCAACCAACACACCAATATGAACAAATCAAAATGCCGCAACGTATAACTAGCACTTATTGTATCTATACAAATCTCTTATCTCATACCAC
Organism: Gossypioides kirkii; assembly: GCA_005610355.1. Lineage (NCBI taxonomy): Eukaryota > Viridiplantae > Streptophyta > Magnoliopsida > Malvales > Malvaceae > Gossypioides > Gossypioides kirkii. The sequence goes on from CP032250.1 coordinate 9,388,255, forward strand.
ATGTGCTATCTATTTCTACAGGCATGCCAAATACATAACGATCGAAAGACATGAAAATTACTAGGGCTAATTACAACTCTCATATCATATAAATTCATTTAATATTGTTAGGAAATAGTGTCCTTAGTGTAGTATGTTCATCAATTTATACTTGTAAGTTTTTAAACAAACTGGTTTAAATAAAAATTCATTATACATTATTAGAATTGAGTGACTAGAATTTTTGTTAAAGTAAAATACAGTGATAAAATAAATTAAAAGTAAAATTCATATAGAACTACACCTCTTTTATTTTACTTTGATTAGAATAAGGTGTTTCAACCTTACTTTGTTACTTCTATTAGTTATTGATTAGAATAAGGTTTTTCAACCTATTAATAGACGTATTAGTCTCCTGTTGTAATCATTCGATTTTTTACATTAGTAAATTTTTTTCTCCTCTACCTGTGATTTTTTCCTGAAAAGGTTTCCACGTAAAATATGTGTGTTCTTTCTCTTTTTCATTTTATTTGCTATATTTCTTCATTGTCAACATTCAATTTTAACAAATTGATATCAAGAGCTTTTTGGGTTGCTTGTCTCGATCACAGTAATAGCGACAATGAAGTATGATATTCCGCTGTTAGATTGTAACACCAGATTCGCGTTGTGGTAGGTAAAGATGCAGGCAGTTCTTGCGCAGATGGATTTGGAGGATGCCCTGCTAGGGTTGGATAAGATGCTTTCGAATTTGAGGGATGAAGAGAATAAGCGTAAAGATCGAACCACTAGGCTCATCATTGTCATCAAATGATCGGAAATAACTTGTAACTCAAATGTCCAAAGATAGGGGTTTAATCAAATGGCAAAAACATAAGAAACAGGGTTCGAACCCAGAACCTCGCACACTCACACACAACACTTAACCACTAAACCAAATAAATTCACTTGTAAACTTTCAAAATTCTAACTCAAAATCGAAGGATAACCACTATTGGTCTCACTAACTCAATCTTTTCTAACCCGATTTTTGGCAAAAACAAAACTAGAAGAGAAATTAAATCTCCAAAGAGGTATGCCAAGGTTAATCTAGTGGCTTATACTTTAAACGTGGCTAAAGATATTGATGTAAATCAAGCGTCATCTACTTATTCCAAGGCAATTTGCTGTGAAGACTCATAAAAGTGGATGATTTTCATGTAAGAAGAGATGAACTCACTTTATAAGAATAAAACGTGGGACCTAGTGAAGCTTCCAAATGGTTAAAAGGTTGTTCATTGTAAATGGATGTTCAAAAGGAAAGAAAGGATTCCAAGAATTGAAGAATTCAAATATAAAGCAAGGCTTGTTGCAAAAGGTTACAATCAGATTACCGGTGTAGACTTCACAATGTGTTTTCTCCAGTTGTGAAACATAGTTCGATTCGAGCCTTGCTTGGTATTGTGGCATGTATGATTTGAAGCTTGATCAGTTAGATGTAAAAATAACGTTCTTGCATGGAGAACTTGAAGAAGATATTTACATGCAACAACTAGAGGATTTTATAGTCTCAAAAAAGGAGGACTATGTTTGCTTCTTGAAAAAGTCTCTTTATGATTTGAAACAATCACCAAGGAAGTGGTACAAGAGGTTTTATTCTTTTATGACTTCTCATGATTTCAAAAAAAGCAGTTTTGATAGTTGTGTTTTTTTTAAGAAAAACTATGATGGTTCTTTTATGTATCTACTCCTCTATGTTGATAACATGTTGATAGAAGTGAAAGATATAAGAGAGATAAGAAAAGTCAAAGCTCAACTTAGTGAAGAATTTGAGATGAAAGATTTGGGAGCAGCAAATAAGATGCTTGGGATGGAGATTCTCAAAAATAGAAAAGCATGTAAATTGTACTTAAGTCAGAAAGGGTGCATTGAGAAAATTCTTTGCAGGTTCAATATGCAGAGTGCTAAACCTGTTAGTACTCCTTTAGTAGCCTATTTCAGACTTTCGCTTTGTCTCCACAATTAGATTATGAGATTGATTACATGTCATGTGTTCCATATTCTAGTGCAGTGGGATCTTTTATTTATGCTATGGTTTGCTCACGTCCAGATTTATCATATGCAGTCAGTGTAGTTAGTAGATACATGGCAAATCCTGGTAAATAACATTGGAAAGAAGTTCAGTGGATTTTGAGATACTTACAAGATACTACTGATGTTTACTTACAGTTTGGAAAACTAGAGATAGAGTTATTGGGTATGTTGCTGTTGATTTTTCTGGAGATCTTAATAGAAGAAGATCCCTCATGGGTGCGTCTTTACAATTAGAGATTGTGCAATCAGTTGGAAAACTACTTTGCAAACTACAGTCACTTTTTCTACCATTGAAGTTGAGTACATGACAATTATTGAGGCTTGTAAAGAAGCTATTTGGTTAAAAGGACTCTTTGATGAACTCAATAAAGACCTTCAGATCAGTACAATATATTGTGATAGTAAGAGTGCAAACTTCCTTACGAAAAATCAAATGTTTCATGAGAGAACAAAGCACATTGATGTTCGGTACCATTTTGTGTGCGATATTATTGCCCGTGGAGATATTGTTGCGAGCAAAGTTAGAACTCATGAAAATCCTGCAAATATGATGACTAAGTCACTTCCTATAACCAAGTTTGAGAATTGCTTGGACTTGGTTGGTGTTCATTGTTGAAGAATACCGCTTAAAGGGTTTTATGGAAGAGGTGAAGAACTTGTTCGTTGAGAGTTCGTGGTTAAAAACTTGTTCGTTAAGAATTCGTGTCAAGGTGGAGATTGTTAGTTGAACAACTAGAATTCTTGTTAAAATAAAATACAGTGGTAAAATAAAATAAAAGTAAAATCCATATATAACTACACCTCTATTATTTTATTTTGATTAGAATAAGGTGTTTCAATCTTACTATGTTACTTCTATTATTTATTTATTAGAATAAGATTTTTCAACCTATAAATAGATTTAGTCGTCTCCTCTTGTAATAATTCGATTTTTGACATTAGTAAATTTTTTCTCCTCTACCTGTGGTTTTTTTCCCGAAAGGCTTTCCACATAAAATTTGTGTATTCTTTCTCTTTTTTATTTTCTTTGCGATATTTCTTCATTGTCAACATTTAATTTTAACACATTAATATCATTTGTATATATCCTTAATGGTTTTTGCATGTAAAGCAAAATGTAAGCAAGTAATGACTCATTGATTATTTAATCTTTAAGTTGCATTATGTGGTTGGACCATAATACGAAAAGACAACTTATATTAGTAGTTAATCTAAACAGTTTGTAGTCTAATTGAAACTGAGCAAATCAATTAAAAGTTTATTATTCCATCTATCAAGTCTATGTTAGACAAAAGACAGTATAAAAAATAAAATATAATTTAAATTTAATAATAAATTTAAAAACAAATAACAAGTATATTTTACGTAGTATTTGTAGATGGATTGTAAATAAAAATCTGTTGAGGCCGGTATGAACAGTCTCCTTAAGATAGATTCGCCCTCTCCTAGGTGCTAATGAACTTTGGACGTCTATCTCCCAAGATACAATAATGAACACCCACCAAAAGCAGCACAACTATCAGTGAATAGACGAATTCTAACCAAGCCTCCTCTATTACCAAGCAAAATTAGTATTTTGTGAGAAAATTAAAAATAGGAATTTGAAAGAGATCTTTCTTCTTTCTCTTGATATGTTAAAATGAAATGAAAAAATGGTTATTTATAGTGAAATTTTCATGAAGCGGTTTCATGTAATTTAAAACAAAACATTATGACAGGAGAGTTACAAACATAATGGCAAGAGAGTTACAAAATAATAATAATTGGTGAGTTACAAAAAATTAAAAGCAAAATAAAGCTATAGTAATTGCCTTTAGAACAGCAAAGGACAGTTCTGTTAAAGAGGAAAAATATTTAAATGAGATAAAAATTTAGTAGGCCCATTAAAGGTCGACCGGTCCTAACTTTTCGCGTCGCCCACGTCGTGCTAGTACGCCTCTAACCAATTTTAGTTTGATCCGCACCCCCTCCCTGCGTGCGAGGGAGAGCTTTGGTTTAGTCATTTACTAACCAACATGTTGCTTCTAGCTTATAAACCCTTCTCATATACCACACTTTTAACAATGTGGGATATGAGGTTTTAAGCACCATTTTCCTCAACAATCATTTTCATGTAGCTTACTTAGCTTCAATTTCTCATTCATTGCTCAACCATTTTGAGCATATTATTTTTCAACAATTCCCCACATGAATGAAATTGAAAGATAAACGAAATTCAATGACATTGAGTGGTGATAAAGTTTACGTTAGATTTTGCATAGGATAGGTAGGCATCAACCCTTGAACCTTCCCTTGTGAAAGTATATATTTACTTTACTGGCTGACCAGTAGATATGATATCCTTGAACTGTTCTGCCTTTGGTGTAAACAATGATATACCTCACTCAAATACCTTCCTGACAAGGTTTTTGATTCTCATGAGTATGTTCATTTGGTCGTGAACATCTCCTGGTTCTGCAAGAGTTTTAGGGAACTATGCCCTAGTAGTCTCCTTGAAGCGGCCCTACTTCACTCTCACATAGCTGACTTATGTTGTTCGGTTCACCGAAATTTACAAGGGTTATTAAAAGCATTTGCTTAACCTTTTCCACATTTTTAATCACTGTTATCATCATAGAGGACTTGGGATAATAACCCCCATAGTGACTTCTCAGGTCTATGCAAGTAGGTTGTCCCTTTGAACCTAGTTCTTGGTATCTTCAATCAGCTAGGTAGGGTTTTCCTTCACATAGTGCCTTTTATTTTCATGAGCTTTAGTTTCATTCCTTTCAATGTTTTATAGACCTAATCTCGATTTAAGGTTTTTGTTAACGGATCTGTAATGTTATCTTTTGATTTTATAAATTAATAGAGATAACTCCGTTTGAGATTAGTTGTCTAACGCTATTATGTCGATGACGCATATTTCTCGACTTATCATTACGTTAACAAGACACCCTCTACATTTTCAAGTGGTTTTAGGACACCCCCCACATTTCCAAGTGGTTCTAGGACACCCCTATATGTTCTGTGATAACTTAGAGCTTCCTAGCAATGAGTTCATCATTTCCTTTAGACTCAACATATTCATCACCACAATCACTTGTCAACTTCTTGCTTATAAAGAAAAGCTTCATTGTTGCTCTTAAGCAAATAAACATAGCAAAGTTTTGTGCTTTCATTAAGAAGGTAATAAAGTGTTTATCCTTTCTTCTTGTTTGAACAAATCTTAAGTCACAAGCATTGCTATGATCAAGTGATTCTGTGTTTCTTTCAATTGTTTGAAATAAAGACCTCGTTAATTTTCCTCAACAAATTTTTCACATTTATGATTATAATTAATGTGAATTTGCTCTAAGTTAATTAATCTTCATAAAGAATTTAATTAACAAGTACGAGCTTGCCATGTCATAAATTAAATGACTCAAACATATAAATGAAAGAAGTGAACATTTTTATTCATTGTCATTGCTTTTGCATATATTACATATCTCTTTCCCACATAAAACCTATAACAGGCACACAATTCTATATCAGACATTTCTTTCAAAATATCGTCCACAACATTAGTTTCGTTCGTTCTAACTTTTTTTGGAAGCCTACAATCAGATGACTTGTGTCTCATCTTATTGCAATTGAAGCATTTCCCTTGGAATTTGGACTTTTTGGAAACACCTCCTTTTGGTCCTAGTTTAGACCTAATCTAAGATTGTTTTCCTTTCTTGAAGTCCTTCTTGACTTCTACTACATTTGCCTTAGCTACATTAAGATTTGCTATTTTGTTGAGTTTTTTGGATGCACTCTTATTGTCTTCTTCAATCTGTAGTCTGACAATCAATTCTTCCACTATAATTTCCTTTATTTTATACTTCAGATAGTTTTTGAAGTCATTCCAAGCATGGTGTAGCTTTTCAATAATGGATGCCACCTGAAAGGATTCACTTATAACAATCCCTTCAGCAAGAATATCGTGAATGATTAGTCGAAATTCTTGCACCTGATTCACAACAGCTTTAGAATCAATCATTACAAAATTTAAGAATTTGACAACTAAAATTTTTTTAGCTCCAGCATCTTCAGTTTTGTATTTATGGTCCAATGACTCCCATAGTTCTTTAGTTGTCTTCTTCTTACTATAAACTTCATAGAGTGCATTAGTCAAACCATTCAAAATGTAATTACGGCATAGAAAATTAGAGTGCTTCGAAGCTTTAACAAAATTGAAGGCGATAACAGGATCTACCTCATCCTCTCTCATAGTAGGAGGATCATCCTTCAGAAATTTGGCCAGGTTTAAAATGGTCAAATAAAAAAGCATCTTTTTTTTTTAAATTCTCTCTAGTGAATTTCGTAGGTTTTTCATTATGGCTCATAGCCACCAGCAATGTTTGACTCTAGCTATGAGCCTAAGTAGGGACAATAGCACCACCAGACTAAGGATTGGTTGAATTCTTGAATGTTTCAGACATTTTTCTTGTCTGAAATTCAGAAACAAAACCAATATTTTTAAATTTATGAATTTGTTAAACGTCAAGAATTTAGTTAGAAACTAAAACCAGAAACAGAAACACAACTTTTGTTAAACGACAGGAATTTAGTAAAACTAAAAACCCAAAACAAAAGTTCACACAAACTAATAGAAAACACAATAATGAACAATGCACCAGGTAGGTTACTTTGAAAGAGAGGTGATACACTAGGCACGCTTAAATACCAAGTCTTTCAATAAACTAATCCTAGACATTCACTCCCAAATTGTTTTTCAATTTTCCATACGTACTCATCTTTGATTTGTAGGTATCTGTCTTAAGATTGTTAGACAAAAGGCAATATAAAAAAATATAATATAATTTAAATTTAATAATAAATTTAAAAATAAATAAAAAGTATACTTTACGTAGTATTTTAGATGGATTGTAAATAAAGATCTGTTGAGGCTTGTATGAATAGTCTCTTTAAGACAGATTCGCCCTCTCCTAGGTACTAAAGAACTTTGGACGTCTATTTCCCAGTATATAACAACGAACACACACCAAAAGCAGCACAACTTTCAGTGAATAGGCGAATTCTAAACAAGTTTCCTTTATCACCAAGCAAAAGTAGTATTTTGAGAGAAAACTAAAAACAGGAATTTGAGAGAGATCTTTCTTCTTTCTCTTGATATGTTAAAATGAAATGAAAAAAGGGCTATTTATAGTGAAATTTTCATGAAATGGTTTCATGTAATTTAAAGCAAAACATTATGGCAGGAGAATTACAAACATAACGGCAAGAGAGTTGTAAAATAATAATAATTGGTGAGCTACAAAAAATTAAAAGCAAAATAAAGCTATATTAATTGCCTTTGGAACACCAAAGTATAGTTATGTTGAAGAGGAAAAATATTTAAATGGGCTAAAAATTCGATAGGCCCATTAAGGCTCGACTGATCCTGACTTTTTGCGTCACCCACATCGTGCTGATGTGCCTCTAACCAATTTTAGTTTGATCCCCACCCCCTCCCTGCACGCAAGGGAGAGCTTTGGTTTAGTCATTTACTAACCAATATGTTGCTTCTAGCTTATAAACCCTTCACATATGCCACACTTTTAACAATGTGGGATATGAGGTTTTAAGCATCATTTTTCCTCAATAATAATTTTTATATAGCTTATTTTGCTTCAATTTCTCATTCATTACTCAACCATTTTAAGCATATTATTTTCCAACAGTCCATTTGGGAGATGTCTTGTCTTGGGCATCGAAGCGTATGGCTCTTGGAAGATAAAGATATAAATGTCATCGTCTAGACTGACAATATATCGAACAAGACCCAAGTTGAATTTATCCGAGCTCCGTTTATATATTTATTCACATGTGATGTTCAGAGTGTGACAGACCTTAATCTTGAGTTGATGATGGACTATTTGTGCTTGACTCATATACTTTGATGTAAATGAAAGTCTAAGTTCAAATAGACAATGAATTGAAAGTTGGTACGGTGAGTATACGACTTCTGCATGATGTAGCATCACTCTACAACTGTAGAATTCATAACCTAATAAAGGATAAATGATATCCTCTCATTAGCAGTGCTTAGTTTATTAAAAAGGGATGTGGTCACGGGTCATTTTTCATAAGAAAAAGATTTAATTACTATGTGTTTGTAATTAGGTTTTTCATATCGAGAGATGTAATGGAAACCATGAGATAAAATAGGATCATATTGGATATTCTATGAGGGTAATACACTTATGACAAGGTCATTAGACGAGCACTTAATAATAGCTTTCATAATGATATATAATAAGAGAGACTTCTATCATGGTACTATATTGGAATGACTCCATGATTAAATAAGTTCTAATTAATAGGTGAAAAGTTAAAACTTAATTACAAATTATTTGAGCCATAATTATATATTTTAGTCGGTCTCTTTGCTAGCTTGAGATAACCCAAAATGAATAGCATATAGAATCGATTTGTTAATTTTCGATTTGACTAAGGACATGTTTAGGTTCGTTTAATAATATAATTTGTCTTTCCTTATTACGATCCGACCACGTAATATTGCTTAGTTTAAATAGTAAACAACCAATGAACAACATTTACTTTCATTTTTCTTTGCGTGCAAAAATCATATGTGGACAATTATATAAAATATATTAATGTAATCAATGAATTTATTTTATTAATCAATCTGTCGAATTACAAGTGTACTTGACGAAAATACTATACTTAAGGCACTATATCCAATAAGATATTGGCGGTTTCAAAATGAGTTGAGTGAAAAGTGAAGAAATGGTGCAATATGGTGAGTATAAAAGTCTTACAAAAGAGTGCTTGATGAGAAATATTGTAGTGAATAAAAGTATTGTGAGAGTTAAAAGCAAAGTGAGTGGATAAAAAATTGATTGGGTTAAAAGCAATGTTAAGTGAAATATTTAGCATATGCTCGAGCAAAAAATCACTTTCCGGCTTAAGAAAAAAAAATCATTCATACACTACACCAAAACTTGCTGAGCTTGTTGTACTCATCAATTTTGAATCATGTCTTCCACATATTTGGAAAGATAAAGGAAGATGAAAGAATGAGACATAATGAGGTAAGCTTAAAAGTTACATTAAGGGTGATTAGGGGTCAATATCATGTGATAAACTAATTTTTATGCGTGAACCGTTTTGATGCTCCTTTTTCCCTAAAATTGAACCATCCTTTAAGACTCAAAATGTTACAAATCAAAAAATTCTATGTGACCTTGACAAAACGATTTATGGATGATTGAAAAAGCAATTCGAATTTAAGAATAATAGAGATGATCGATCGATTGGAAGTCAAAAAATGATTTAGACTGCATTATCTTTTTATTTAAAAGTTGGAGAAGGACTATGAGTAATTATAAGCATTGTATTAAAAAAATAAAGACTAAAAATCTTAATACAATATTCATATGAAATAAAATAAAAAATAAATGAATTTTCGTTGTGCCTAAAAATAACGTTTTCTAAATTGATTTTTCCAACAATAATACGCCCTCATTCATTTCGTTTAAAATCAATATTAATCACATCAATTCGTAATTCATTATCTTTTCACATTTCACAATCTATATTCATTTCAAGTGTTTCACCCCTCTTATCTCAAAAACATTCATATTAATAATAAAATTTATTTCATGTCCACATGGTAAACAACTCATTTTAATGGTTGTCTAAATCTTACCATTTAATTGCATTTAATCACACTCTAATTCAATCAATTGTTAGACATATTTCTATTACTTCATTTAATCCATAATTTATTTATAACATAAGTGAATTCCATTGACAAAAGTCAACTATTTCCTTTCTACTCTTCAATCTTTTCATTGCCTTTGTTTCCTCTTCAATAAATGTTAAACACGCATAATAACTACATACTCAAACTAAATAAACATAAATATTACATCAATTAAACCAAATTAAATCGCTCTTTAATCCATCCAATTTAATGCCTAATATTAGAATTAGGTATCTTTATCCAATGACTAAAAATAAGTTCCTACATTTCAAATTGATAGCCTAAAAGTATTTCAAGCTATTCAAGGAAGTATTTCCTCCATTACAAAATCTGCTTTGATCCGACATATTCAAAGTGTCCTCTCTCAAAAAAATCAGTGGCCTTTACGCTATATTCCTAAAGAATAGAACCAAAAAATTGATTGGCTACCTATACAAGATTTATTCGCAAATGATGATGTACATACTTTTGACAATCCTCTTGATGAGGTTCGACGACTCCTTGATATAGACAAGATGAAGGATTCTTTATTTTTTTCAGAATCAATTGATATAATTAACTAACTGTTATTTTTTATTTCACCAAAAGAAAATTAATCCTACAAAAGTTCTTACACCATCATTGATCAAATGGCCACAACTAAATACTAGATCCAAGGGCTCTTATTTGTTTATACATATTCTCTTATGGCTTTTCCATTTTGCCAAGCTTTAAGGGTCAAGATTAGAGGTGTTCATGGGTTGGATCAGGATGAGCTGAGCCGGACCTAAGCATGATATTAACATACTTTATGCTTGTTTAGGCCCGATTAGACCCAAAATTTGGACCTAAAATTTTGTCTAAACCCATCCATATTTATAAAAGACTAACTCAAGCCCATTTTAAACCTCATATTATTTTTAATTTTTTTAAAATTATTTATTTTATTTTATTTTAATATTTAATAATTTTATACATTTTTTATCTATTAAATTTTTTATATAGTCATCTTAACATTATTTTAATCTTTACATTCGAGTAGTATATTATATATTTAGTATATGTTTATTTTTTTAAAGTGTTTTAAATTACATAATATAAAGTATTATAAACTTAAAATGGATTGAGTCGGGCCGAATTCAGGCTCGAATGTTCAAGCCCGATCCCGACCCATATTTCTAACGGACCTACTTTTTTTTTTATCCAATCTCATTTTTGGGCCTAAAATTTTTGCTTAAAGCCTCAAATTTTGGACGAATCTTCAAGCCTAGATGAATAACCCGATCCATGAACAGGTCTAGTCAAGATCATGACCTATGCTTTTATTTTTATATATTATTTCTCTTTTCTCTCAAATTATTAAACTCACCATATAATACCACATCTTTTAATATTCTTTATGTCCTTCCACATTTTACTTCTTAAATTTGGGAAATTATTCCATCAAATCCTACTTGTCACCCAAACAACAAATTTAAGATAAAATTATACTTCAGTATCCCTACTAATATTATTAATTATTCTAAATCTTTTCTCTTTTTACTATTTTTCATTTTCAAGTTAGTTAATTAAAATAATCATAATTAATTACGAATTAATTAATTAAAATAATTTAAATATGAAACATTAAATTAAAAAACTTTCTGTAAATCATTACATTTTAGGTGAAGAGTCATGAAAATTAATTAATATTTCATGAATTATTACTTCTAAGCATGATCAAGAAGTTAGCAAGAAATTCTAATAAATAAAAGAAGATTAAAAAAGAACAACGAATAATAGAGAATGTAGCTCTTGTTTTTGTATTCTCGTTCACTTGAATCACATATTTATTATACAAATTTTAGGGTAAAAATAATGATAAAGTTTAGGAAATCAAAGATAAATAAGAGAGATAAATGAATACATAATGATAAATAGAAAAGAAAATATATGATTTATCTTAAATAAAAATAATAATTCATCTCTCATTATGTATATCTACAATAATTAATTATTTATAATATTTTTTTTATTTGAGTATGGAGTAATTTTAAAATTTATAATCAATATATATTTTTTTAATAGAATTATAGAATACGAATGATTAATTATTGAATTTATTTTAATAAATACCTTAAGAAAATTTAAAATAAAAATAAATTATAATGACGCAAAATATTTAAAATTAAAAAATATAATTATATCAACTAATTTAATAAAAATAATTAAATAATTAAAATAAATCCGAAAAAATCACATTAAAAATCAACAAAAGTGTACGTGAGAAGATGATGAAAATTTTAGAAATGATTGTTGAGTGATGTCCACGTGCATGCAATGCAGAGCAGGTAATAAAACCCAGATATTTTGACCGTCAAATTAGAGAGGTCCGGATAAGAGCGAAGGCTCCATTAGCTGTAGCATGGGTCCAATCCCGGCCTAAAACTGCCGATCGCCAGTTCGCACTTCACTCTCTCATCAGTTATCCAATGGTTTTGTTGTATTATTTATAGCTTCCCACGGGCCTCCCTTCCTATTTTATTTTGTTTTGCTTTTCGGGTTTCGTGCTTGTCTACACATTTCGCACGTCACGTAGGTTCCCACCCTACTAGTTTTATCCTTGGCATTTCCTGTCCTTTTCCTTTTCTCTCCTTTCCTCAGTTGCTTTGCTTTACTCTCTCTCAATGATTCCTCAACTGCTTCTCACTCAAGTTGCTGCAACGGTGGATTCTTAACTTGTTCAAGTCCGCATTGTCTCTTCGTTTTTAAGCTCACTTATTCTTTTCATTTTTTTTTCTGATTTTATTTGTACCGCTGAATCTGGTTTTCACTGTTGTTTCTTTTCCTTTTCTTTAAACCACTCACATCTTTTCCTTACTAACTCTTTCCATCTTCTAAGAATCTCTGCTAGTATTGTAATCTCTTCAAAGTACTACAGTGGAAAGGTATGTTCTTGAATAAGTTTACACCAACGACGGTGCTTTGATTCTATTTTTGTTATCAGTAATAGCTACTAGTTGATTTCAGTTTTCACTATTACTTCATTTCCCTGGTTTTCTGATGTGGGTTTCTGAGTTCAAGCTTGTTGCTCGGTTTTTCTGCTAATTATACTATCCGCTCCCCAGTAGGCTTGAACTTTCGGTTTTTGCTAGATTTGCTTCCCCAGTTCCATTTAATCTCCTTGGAACAAAGGAAGCCTAAACTAGGTAGGACAAATATGGGGTGGATTACAGTTACTATTGGGATTGTATATTTGTTTACCTTGTTGTGGAGTGTGGACGGAATTGGTGTGAACTGGGGAACACAGACATCCCACCCTCTGCCCCCAGACACTGTAGTAAGGATGCTGAGAGAGAATGGGATTCAAAAAGTGAAGCTTTTTGATGCAGATTATGGTATACTTAAGGCTCTAGGTAAGACTGGGATTGAGGTCATGGTGGGTATCCCAAATGACATGCTCGCTTCTGTGGGTGGCAGCATGAAGGCTGCTGAGAAATGGGTTGCCAAAAATGTCTCCGAACATATCTCCTCCAATAATGTCAACATCAGGTCAGCTTTCTTTCTTTTTTCTCTTCAATTAGATTCACTTCCTATCCTTGTTCTTATATGTTGTTGAGATCATTCTTGACTAATTGTTTTTATCTGCTACTAGAGTCTAGAGTTGAAGCTTCAGTAATTTAATTTGGTGGTCTTTTGAATTTAACAACCATTTCTTATACTAAAGTGTCCTTTTGATTCCAATAATCTGATTTCACTTCACCTATCAATTTACTCTGTATTATTTGATGTGTTACTGTTGAAATCAAGGGAGGATTCCTAATTAATTTTGCAAAAAAAGATGTCAATACTCCCTAGAGATTGTGAAAGTTCTACTAATGAAATTGAAAGTAATCGTCCTTTATGTTATGGTAGTTTAGGTCTAAAAAAGGGTAAATTTTTAGTCTAATCTGTGCATTGTTCTAAGTGTGAGCTAGGCTTCTCCGCTTCTGCAACTTAGTATTTCGGTGTAAAAGTGGCAAATAGAAACTATTGCACTAGTCTTTCAAAGAGAGAGAAGGGAGGGCTGAAAATATTTTAGTGTTCAGGTGCAAGTGGATATCTTGTTGAGGTTGCGACTAGAAAGAGGGGTGGAATGGCTATTGACCCATGTGTTTATGATACAGAAAGGATTGACAGATAAAGTGTGTGTAAGGAAAGTTTCTTTAGAAACTGAGACAGGGGAAACTGGAACAGTCATGGGAAAACCCCAGCATGATCAGTAGAAAACCTTGTTTTACATGATCTCACGCTCCCTAAATCAATCCTTTAAATAGGTAACAGTTTGGTACTTTTCTCTCGAGGACTTGTATTTAGTTATGTGCTACCAAGCTTCTATGATCCAATTCAAATATGCTATAATAGCTTTTCTCTAACTAGCTGCTGCCATGGCCAGCTATTCCCCCCTCCCTCCTGTCTACCCTTTCTCTTCTCCTTTCTGGATTGCTTGTATAATATGGATTTCTATGTCACCACATCTATGCTATCCAAATATTAATTTGGATTGAATCATGGTTTCTGTTGCAATGTACATCTAAAATTTGTTCATGAGTTGGAAATAATTTATTAATAAATTAACCAAAACTAAAAGGATATAGTCTGAGACTTACATGGTTAAAACATCCTTAAAAGGCTTGTTCCTCTCTGGAACATGGTCAATCACCTTTAGGCATGACTAGTAAGTGAAGCCATGTTTAATATGTAATTCAAATTCTGGCTGGTTTTGATTTGGATGCATTGATCTTCTCATCTCCTGTGGTTAAAAAAGTTTTAAGCTTGTTACGCGTCTATCACTGTGATTATCCTGCAAATGTGCTTGTAACTTCATATTTGCGTCTCAACTTTTGCAATGACTTGTTTAAGTAGACATCAGCTTGTTGGTCTTAGAATTCTTTAGCCTTACTGTATGTGTGGCAGAGCATTTGACTGGGAAATTTGGTTTGGATGTTACAATTATAATAAGTATCCTCTTGTTAACCACATAGATATCCTTTATTGAATATCTCTTAAGATGTATATGACTACTGGCCTGCATGTCTAAAGATGTTGGACTGTGACATACATTTTGGCATACTCTAGGATTGCCAAGTTTCATTCTATAATTTTCATGACATTCTTTACAGATATGTTGCTGTTGGTAATGAACCTTTCTTGGAGACATATAATGGAAGCTATCTGCATATAACCCTCCCTGCCCTTAGTAATATCCAGTCTGCCCTGATCAAAGCTGGGATTGGCAGCCAAGTAAAGGTTACTGTTCCTCTGAATGCTGATGTTTATTCAAGTTCAAATACCTATCCGTCTGGTGGTGACTTCCGTACTGATATCTTTGACCCCATGCTTAAAATTGTCAAGTTCTTGAATGATAGTAATTCTCCCTTCACGGTGAACATCTATCCTTTTATAAGCCTCTATACTGATTCCAATTTCCCAGTTGAGTATGCATTCTTTGATGGCAACGCAACGCCTCTAAATGATGGTGGGACGTTATATTACAACATGTTTGATGCTAATCTTGATACTCTTGCACATGCATTACAAAAGAATGGATTTGGAAATCTGCCCATTATAGTTGGGGAGATTGGGTGGCCCACTGATGGAGACCGAAATGCTAACATAGAGTATGCTCGACGATTCAATCAAGGTTTTATGTCTCATATTTCTGGTGGGAAAGGAACCCCAATGAGACCCGTAGCGATAGATGCGTATTTATTTAGCTTGATTGATGAGGATGAAAAGAGCATTGATCCAGGGAATTTTGAACGACACTGGGGGATTTTTTATTTTGATGGACAGGTTAAATACCCTCTCAACCTTGGAACTACAAACAGTGGAGCATTAATTCCTGCAAAAGGTGTACAGTACTTGGAAAAGAAGTGGTGTGTGATGAAGCCTTCTGCCCCACTTGATGACCCACAAGTGCAACCAAGTGTCAGCTATGCATGTGGCCTTGCTGACTGCACTAGCCTCGGTTATGGGACATCTTGTGGAAACCTAGATGCTAGGGGAAACATTTCTTATGCCTTTAACAGTTATTTTCAGAAGAATAACCAGCTTGAAATAGCCTGCAAATTTCCAAATGTTTCAGTTATAACGAAAACGGATCCTACACCTACGGTGGGAAATTGCAAATTTCCAATAATGATCCAGCCCTATTATGAATCCGCAGGACGGAGGCTTGGGTGTGGCCAGATGCCATTGCCTTTGGTTTCTGTTCTTGTCCTCCTTTTGCTTACGGTTGTACAACTCTAATCAGGGGCATCATTTTCTGCAGGTTGATGAAAACTGTTGAAAGGTGTAGTTGAAGCTATGAATTTTGCTATCTATAAGGCAAACTGTGAATTTGTCTTGTTTATTTTATATGCATCTGTATTTGTTAGGGTTGTGTCCCAATGCTAGGTTGCTTTCTTTTACTCCACTCTCCATCATGCTGGAATCTGAAACTCCTAATGCATTGTCTGATATTTTTCATGCAGCCAAGAAGATTTTTTTCCCATTGAGGTTTATAATTTTTGCATTTGAGGTTAGGTCAACTTCAGTTATTATTCCTTGTATTTGGGCAACAAAAAGGTGGATTTCATCATTTTTTTTAAACCATAGTTCCATAGTTTCTCTAGCATTCAAAATGCAAATTTTGTGTTATTCAGAAAATTTGGGTATCACACTTCCAGGTTAGTGTTAATTTTTCATGGCTAAATATGTTGATTTGGTCACAGTGACAGTTTTCTTTTAATCAGAATGTCCAATTAATGCATACTCTTTATCTATTTATGATTTGAGTTATTGATTATTAAAGTATTTATATATCCAATTCACATGTTTTCAAGTGGCTTTTAACTAGCTTTTAGCCTAGCTTTTGGTACTCAATTGCAACGATACAGTGCATGGGCGATACATAAACCAAGGTATCGAAAAATGGGGGCTACGTACCGATGCCTACCCTTTTGGTTAGTGTCACCACACTGTTTTGTGAGTTTCGAGCCCTTCAAATCTCGATTTTGATCTTGGACACCTTCAATCATTCTTTAATTGTTTTATATTATTTTAAAGCCATGTATATGAATTTTTATAATTTTTATTAAGTTTAAAATCTTAAGAAATTCCGAGATGATCACCTTGTTTTTGCTCCGATGGCATCTTCCACCTATACCAAATGTTGGGATGGGTGTTACAAAAATAAGCTTTTTGTAAAAGTAATGAAAAATGAAAATATGTGAAAATTAAAAATAATAAAAAAATTTGTTTTCATTAAAAAATGTTTTGTAGAAGTAAATGATGAAAACAAAAGAGTTTTAACCTTAAATGATTTCATCCTCATTCAAATCTATCTAAACTAAAAAAGATTTTGTTGAGCAGTTTTTCAAATATTAAATTTCATATTACGATTTGAATAAAAATTTATTTTAATTTTTATGTTTCCAGTATATAGAAAGAGTTATAAACATGTTTTTATTATTTAAAAAAATCTTAATTTGTATTCATTAAATGTATCTTTCCATTTTTAAAAATAGAAAATGAAAATAGGTTTCTAAAAAAATAAAATTTATTTTAGAAACCAAACAGAGCATAAGTTTAAATTGTATTAATATAATTTCCTCCTCTAATACATAAAATATATTTAAAAAAAGCTTGTTAAGTCTTGTTGAGGAATTTAAAATATATTTAAAAAAGTCGTGTGAGACAGTTAAAATTTTTACTTTAGAATGATATTGCAAAGTAAAAAATAAATTAAATGGTAATTTGAATAATTTAATATACCAACACATAAAATATAAAATTTAAATACTTTTTAAGAAATTAATATATATTAATTTGTAAAGTTTCATTTAAATATATAATTATATTAGAAAAAATAAGATTTTTTTTATTAATTTTACATGCTCATTGCTAAATGTTCAAACTTAAAATGAAAAACAATATTTTATTACTATGAATTCATTTAGTTGTAAAATAAATATGATGTGACAATCAATTAAATTTTAATTGATTAGGATGAAACAAATGAGAATATTTTGATAATTTTACATTAAAAAGCCCAAAACACTATTTTTCAAATTTTGAAGTTAAGTTTAAAAGCTAATTTGAAACACGGACAATCATTAGTAATTCCGATTTTATGTACGTGAGTTACATGCTGCAATTCAAATTGAGGACGAGTTTTTGAAGTTAGCTTATTCTCGTAGGACCACAACTTTTACTCTCGTTTATTGTAGCACGTGTGTCGCTCAAGACATAAGAGGCATGATACTTTGACATCAACTAAACACAAAAAGTAGTGTTTATCGCGAGACTAGCACTTTACGGCACGAGCTAACGACTCATGCACCAACTGTATATTGATTCCAAACTCATCTTATTCTTCATTTTTGACTCCAAAAGCTAGTTTAAAGGGTAATTTATTCAAGTAATCCAAATTTTTTTATTATTTATAAAAATAACTCAAGTTCAAAAATATACACCAAAATGATTTAAAATGAACAGTAAAAATTGATACTGGCCATCTAATGGCTGACACCACCTGTCCAATAATTGGTGTCAGACAAAAAAATTTGTGTTTTTTGGTGTTGGCCATGCAATGGCCGACACCTATGTATTTTTTTAATACAGTATTTTATTGATATACGAAAATACGAGAATTTGAAAAAAAATGGTGTCGGCCATTGCATGACCGACACCCCCTTTTTTATCTGACAAAAAAATCATGTTAGCCATGTCATGACTGACACCCTCTTTTTTATTTGACAAATTTTTTTGGCCGACACCCCATTTTTGTAAGATAAAAAATTCAAATTTTTGGGTGTTGGTCATTGCATGGTTGGCACCTCCTTTTTATCTGATAAAAAAATTAAATTTTTTGGTGTTGAGCATTGTATGGCCGATATCCTTTTTTATTTGAATAAAAAAATCAAATTTTTTGATGTTGGTCATGCCATGACCGACGCCCCTTTTTTGTCAGATAAAAAATTTAAAATTTTTTTTGTGTTGGCCATGTAATAGTCGACACCCCTTTTTTATCTGGTAAAAAATTCAAAATTTTTTGATGTTGGCCATGCAATGACCGACACCTCTTTTTTATCTGGTAAAAAATCAATTTTTTTGTGTTGTTCATGCAATGGCTGACACCAACTTTCCCTCATTTCTCTATATATAAGGTTTAGTTTTTTTTTATTTTAAAATTGTAAGTAAGAAATATTTCTCTTAAAATAACAATAAAATAAGAGTATTTTTTTGTTTATCATTAGATGAGTGTTTTGTTTTGGAAGAAAGTTGTGAAGTATACAATCGAATTTCGGGGTTAACTATATACTGTCATGTATTGCCAGAGTTGAATTATATACTGTCATGTGAAACGATAAATATATGTCTTCAGTGGTCAGACGATTTTCTTCGCTATTGAAGACTATCCGAAATGTCCAACGCAGATGGACATTATCTACGTTAGAATAATTTGTTATCACGAAAAATACTGTTGAATAGTTAATCCAATGTAAATATATTGTTGCCCTATTTAGGCGTTGTGGTAAGCCCGTAAAAGTTATGCTGTCAAAGATCAAATGACTTTCTCCGTCATTTAACAGGTAACTGAAAGCGACTGCATTGTGTCTTACAAACTGAAAAAAGGGCAAGCCGAGCAAGTTTCTCGGTACTAACATTTGCAGCTCGATATTCAAGCAGATAGATATTATCTATGTTTGTATTTTGTTATATCTGTAAATTTATTTTTTTTAAATTTCGTGTATTAATATTAACAAATAATTATAATTTATTGTATCTGTAAATTTAATTTATTGCTTAGTAATATTCAACTATATTTGTATTTTCTTGTATTAAAATAATTTCGAATTATATACAAAAATATTAAATATGTTGTCAAAATGTGGAGAAATAAATATTATTGAAAAAGATGATATAAATTTTCAAAAAATAATAATTAGAATATACAGGAAATTAGAAATTAAATTTAAAATAAAAACGAAATTACAAATTAAATTTAAAAAGTAAACAGAAAAAAAAAATCAAATTGAGTATATCCCGACGATGTCCTCGGTGCTGGTATGTAACAGTTAGGCTTCCTCCGAGCTCTATGAGGTCGAGGCCGTAGTATAGTTTGTTCAGGAGGCATTACATTGGTATTCGTCGGCTTATCCTCAGTGGTGTCAACGTTGGGTGTCCCGATCGACGTATGTAGAAAGGTGGTAAAATCATATGTATCGTCAACGTAATCGAGAGTAGGTTGAGTGACCTGAGGTGCCGAGCCAAAAATATCCTCCATTGTCGGTGTACATTCTTCCAGATGGATCTTCGTTGATATGAGGAAGAACCAAAGTAACATGAACGTTGAAGGTTAGGGCGGATGCCAAAAATCTCCTCCATGGAACGATGATAATAATCGTGTAGCAAAAAAGACGAAGAGTCGGATGTTTGATATTGGGGATCAGGTTGGTGCTCCAGTTGGTACTCGGGTTGGTCTTGGGCCTCGTAATCGGGTTGGTAATCGGGCTCATCCGTGGGCTCATCCGTCGACTCGTCCGCGGGCTCGTACTCTGGCTCGTCATTGGGCTCATCCTCGGGCTCGGAATCTGAATCGGGGATCCGACCACGATGTCCATATGCGTTATTCGTCAAACCCCATCGGTTGCCTTCCGAAATAAGTCTCTTCGGCGTATACTCCTCAGGATCAACCACCGGTATCCCGTATACCATATACCATTGCTTGTAATATGGGGTACCGAAATAATCTCCTTTACACAAATAAAAGGTTGAATACCTATTTGCCCCGTCATTCCAAAGCATGATATATGCCTGAAGATCATGAGCCCAATTTATTCTGTTTCTAGCATGTCCCCTTTTGTCGAGCTGGTGGACTTTATCGAGTTGGAAAGGAGGGTTCGGGATATGTTGTATAGCACCGAACTGTCGCAAAACCCGATCCCTAGCGTGCCATTCCACCATATGAAAATTGAATATCGGTACATTACACGAGAACAGTTGGTAATTATACTGGTAAACAAATGGTGGAATGAAAGGCGTAATTTCGTCTAAGATATAAGGCTGCCACATGAACTGCACAATTTAAAAACACGAGTTTAGTTAAAAAATTTCGAAAATGTAAAAAATATCATATTTTTTTGTAAAAAAAATATTTCGAAAATGTAAAAAAATATTTGTAAAAAATATCAGATTTTTATTTTTTTTAAAATTCGAAAATATAAAAATATTTCGAAAATAGAAAAAAATATTATAAAAAATTCGAAAATATATCTTACATCATCTCCTCCATGTTTGTCTAACCAACGACGTAAATGGAGACATTTTTCGTGTCGCTCAAGTCCCGAAACTACATGCCATCTGAAAAATTAAAAAATAATTAGAATAAAAATATTACTTAATAAAATTTAAAAAAATATAAAATCGAGACATCGAGTCACCTATTAACTAGTGGCATCGAATATGACATGTGTCCGAGGTTGACAATGGAAGGCAGTCGGTATAATATCTATCATTAGAGTAGATACGTGCAGCCGCCCATGGCATGAACTGCGGGATTTGTCACTCGACAAAGCTTCCGGTACAATGTCGTCAACACTGCCGAGCCCCAACTTAATTTTCCCGCTGCCTTGAAATCATCCAACAATGGGAGGTAGATGATGTTTATTCTATTTTGGCTAGTATCCGGAATAAGGAGACCGCCTAGTAACTGTAAAAGAAAAGCGCGAGCATGGTATATAATGTCCAGCTACGTTGGATTGTGAAGGAGATGTCGAAAGTTATCGTACAGCCATGTAAACTTTAAAAACGACAATTTTCCGTTTTCAGTGTCCGGGGGCACCTTACCAAGTAACCGGTAGCAAGTGCCACAAGGATCGTCTAGTATACTTGGACCCGTTACAGCATCACCTTCAACGGGTAGCTCGAGCTGGATTGCAACGTCTTCTAATGTAATTGTTGTCTCTCCACACGGGAGGTGAAACATGTGAGTCTCGGGACGCTATCTTTCGACTAAGGTCGTTATTAAATCGGCCTGGATATTCATGTTTTTAATGCGGGCAGCAATCCCGAACTCTGCCTCTTTTATATATTATTGAGCCAATCTATGAGGCTTATAACTCGGATAATGATGTCGGGATCTAACCATCCTATAGAATTTCGGATCTGCACGAATCGCGCCCATACGGTGGTTGTCATAACTAGGAAGAATGACGTTCAGATCCATAATGTGATGGACGGTACTCGGTCAACGACGGACAAAGTCGGTCAATGGCGGTCAACAGCGGTCAATGGCAGTAAACGACGATCAATGGCAGAATTGGAGTGTTGGTGAGCTGGAATTTCGGTTTAGGTGAGCTAGAATTTGGGTGGTTCAATGCTATTTATAGTAGGGGACCATGATGGTGTTTTTGTAATTTTAATGTCAATTAAGGTTATTTTGGTTAATAAATTTAAAGTTTGATAAAAATTGAAATATAATAATAATTTTTAATTTAAATATTAAAATATTAAAATTTAGTAAATAATGTATTGTCAAATCAACACATTATTTGATAAAAATTGTAATATAATAGTTTTTTTATTTAAATATTAAAATTTGATAAATAATGTATTATCAAATCAACACATTATTTGATATAAATTAAAATATAATAATAATCTTTTTTATTTAAATAATGTTAAAAATGTAATTTAAATTTCAACTTCAAATTTAAAGTTGAATTTTAAATTCAAACATATATAATTATGAAGTTTAAATTATTTAAATTTAAACATGTACCTTAATTTTAAAATTAATTTCAACTTAAATTAATTTTCAAATTAATTTTTACACAAATATTCTTCATGTATACTAATGGACATGTGCTCATTCTTCATCGGACAGTCCGATATTACGAGAGAATTGACTAGAAATATAGACACGATGTGGGCAAGTGGATCGATTATGGGTAGACATTTGGCAAACACTGCACAATTTCGGTTCTCCCGTCTCCCTAATGTCCATATCAGAGCGAATCCTCGTTGAAGGTGGTCGACCTCTAGGCTTTCTACGGAGACTATGGTCCGGCAGCATCTCAAAAGCAATCGGTGGAACTTCCCAATTTGATACATCAAGCATTACGGGAAATTCATTCTCCCAGATACGCAATGTACGTTGCAGCGTGTACACCTCGTCTATGAATTGTTCGACATTTAAATTTGTAGTCGCACACGCTGCATGAACATGCGCACACGAATATCGGAGAGCTTGAAATCTAAAGCACTCGCATCTCCTGTTTGCTATATCAACTACGTACGACCTCGGCGGAACACCCGAGCAACGGCCGGTGTACTCTGAAACCCTAAAAATCTCCAACTCCCTCGAATAAATTTTTGCATTTATCGTTCGAGCTCTCTGACTATTTGCTGCCATAGCCGTTCAAATATCCTCAACGTACACGTGTTTGGCCTCCATCTGCGCCACTTGTCGCTGCCCCATCGAAGGTATCAATGTGGCCAACCTATAGAAGGTTATCGAGAAAACAACAACAATTGGTAGATGTCGTGTTTGCCTTAAGACAGAGTTGACCGACTCGACCAGGTTGGTCATCATCTGGCCATACCGAGCCCTCTTATCGTAACTTTGTGTCCATTGATACGTCTGGACGCTACCCAACCACCCACAGAGATTTTTTCCATTTGGTAAATGTTTCATCTTAGCTTCAAGCTTTGCAAACTTTTGTCTGAATCTCCGCGGTTCAAATTGATGAGCTACATATGCACATGAAATTTCGAATAAATATTTTAATAATTCACAAACTGATAAAATTTAAAATTAAATCAAATAAAAAAATACAAACAATAATTATTACTCATTTCCACGAGTTCTGCTTTCCATCTTTTATTTTTATAATCACTATGAAAGTTTGCCGACATGTGCCAGATGCAATAAACGGACCTTCACGGAACCTCCGATCGCCTTATTGCAGCAAGTAGTCCCTTCGATCTGTTCGATATAAGGCAAATGTTACCTTGCCTAACAACGTCCCTCATTAGATTTTTTTAAGAAAAATTCTCACGACTTGAAGCACTCTTTCTCGACTATGGTGAATGTGATCGGAAGTACATTTCGGTTACCGTCTTGTGTAACAGTAATCAGTAGTATTTGCGTGTATTTACCGTACAGCCAAGTTCCATCAACTTGCACCATCGATTTACAATGAGGGAAAACCCTAACACAAGGGTCAAATGTCCAAAACAATAGGTGAAAACGTCATTTTTCTGGATCAATCACCCCGTCCAGACCTTCATACTGCAGTGTTTGTAAATCAGTTACTGTCCCCGGCACATACTCTCACATCGCGACTATCCACCCTTGGAGCTCGTTGTATAACGCATCCTAGTCACCATACAACTCCAGCATCGTCATTTGCTTCACCCACCATGCCTTCCGATACGAAACCTTATAATTGAAGCGAGCTTGCATAACCGCAATATAGGCCAATACCTTATTCAATGGGGACGCTTTCATCATAGGCATGATGCAGTTGCATATGGTCTTTGCATCTAACTTTCGATGGTCTTGCGTTATACGAGCCATGGTGCATGTGTGTGGACCTTCCATTTTCCTTATTGTCTACAGCTGAGTTCACTGCATTAACGCGACTCGGATACACCACTTACACCCACTCTCGGTTTTCCAACATTCTCCAATGTACAAAGACTCCGACGACTTCGTTACTTTATAATGCACAGCTAACTTTAAGCTGTATTGCTTTATTGCATTTAAGTAGTTTTTCTTCTTCTCAAATTGTTGTCCTACGAACAACTCTTCTTCGTCTGTTTGTTCGTCGAGTAGGTGAGCCAGAACTATGTTTTTATATTTTAAAAACTCACAAGCTCGACCCGCATTTGGCTCTACGTAGCTCATGAAGGCCTCCGGATTATTCCTAATAACTATACTCGGGCTCGTATTTTCTCCTGAATGGGTGTTAACATCATCACCCTCCACCGACCCCTCCTCATCTAAGTCTTCGGGTATGTCATCCAAATCGGGATCTTCTAAAGCTTCATTTTCGTCATCATCTTCTATTGGGGCTAACACTTCCGGATGAAATTGTAGACGATGACATGTGTTTTGGATGTTATACGAACATCCACCGGTGTTTGGATTTTCTGGAGTGGACCCTCCATAACCCGATTGATCTTCCCAACATACATTAAGATCAATATCTATTCCAGAACGCTGGCTTACTGGATTTAAGACTTGAATTGATTCGAGGTGTGATATCTCCGCGAACAACTCAATGGGCATGGATTTTCGATCTTAGAGGGGCAATAAATTTCAATCATTGTCCCTAGGTCATCATTATCAACAAGCTCCATTTCGGAGAACTTAATCTAATCTGATGAAACCGAAAATTTATAAAATAGTCTCAACATTTGCTTCTCGTAACGAGTAACTATCTTTGTACTGATCTTCCGTTTCTATTCCTCCAGCAAAACACACTTGTTCGGTCTCATTTCGATTTTTTCTCGGCTTTCAAATACACAACTTTCATCATCTGTATTGATAATTTTTTCATCAAAATGAACATAAATAAAGAAAGTGTTGAAACGCATCTTGAAAAAACTTGTGATCACAAAAAAATGAACATAAATAAAGAAATTGTTGTACTATTAATGAGAACAAAAAACTCAAATTTTTAGTACTGACGCTTATATATATATCTGGTGCTAGGGTTAAAAGTCGGTCTCGACCATTAACTATACTAGTGTTCTTTTCTTTTGATTATTTTCATTTATTTCTTAAAATTAATTTTAATTATTATTTTTTAATATATTTTTAATTTGTCAATAATAATTATTCCTTAACATTTTCACAACAAAATATTTAATAATTTTTTTAATAAATCAAAATTATATTAATACGATAAAATACAAATCTTGTTGAATATTACAACAATACAAATTAAATTTACAGATAAAATAAATTATAAATAATTGTTAATATTAATACACAAAATTTTAAATTTTGAACAATAATACAAAATAACTTACAATACCCTAAACTTGCACAACTCGTCTCGGTTAGATAATGTTCATCTGCTTAAATACCTGACCAATTTCAATAAATTCTTCTAACCCTCAAGCAATACGAGACCATATTGCTTGAATACCTGACCAAGTCATCTCAGTCGGCTGTTCGATGACAGAACCTACCTTTGATAGCATAACATTTACGGATATACCACATAGTTACATTTAGCGATAATTATATCATCTACATTTTGGATGGTCTTCAATGGCGCAGAAAATCATCTGACCACTGAAGACATATATTTGCCGCTTCACATGACAGTATTTAATTCAACTCCGGTAATACATGAGAGTATATAGCTCAACCCCGAAATTCGATTGTACACTTTATAACTTTCCGTCAAAACAAAACGCTGATCTAATGATAAATAAAAAACACTATCATTTTATTGTTATTTTAAGAGAAATATTTCTTACTTATAATTTTAAAATAAAACACTAAACCCTATATATAGAGAAATGAGGGAAAATTGGTGTCGGTCATTGCATGACAACACAAAAAAATTAATTTTTTACCAAATAAAAAAGGGGGTGTCGGCCATGCAATGGCCAACAATAAAAATTCGAATTTTTTATCTGACAAAAAAGGGGTGTCGACCATTGCATAGCCAACACAAAAAAAAACTGATTTTTTACCAGATAAAAAGGTGGTGTAGATCATGGCATGACCAACACAAAAAAAAATTCGATTTTTTATCTAACAAAAAGAAAGTGTCGGCCATGGCATGGCCAACACCTAAAAATTTGATTTATTATTCAAATAAAAAGGGGTGTTGACCATGCAATGATCAATACCAAAAAAATTACTTTTTTTTATCAGACAAAAAAGGGGTGTTGGCCATTGGGTGTCGACCATGCAATGGCCAACACCCAAAAATTTGAATATTTTATTTGACAAAAAGGGGTGTCGACCATGACATAACCAACACCAAAATTTTTTTTGTAAGATAAAAAAGGGAGTGTCAGTCATGGCATGACCAACACCAATTTTTTTTTGTCGGATAAGAAAAGGGTGTTGTCCATGCAATGGATGACACCAAATTTTTTTTTCAAATTCTCATATTTTCGTATATCAATAAAATACCGTATTAAAAAAATATATAAATGTCGGCCAACACCAAAAAACACAAATTTTTATGTTTGATACCAATCATTGAGCAGGTGGTGTCGGCCATTAAATGACCAATATCAATTTTTACTATTTATTTTAAATTATTTTAATGTATATTTTTAAACTTGGATATTTTCATAAATAATAAAAATTTTTGGATTACTTAGATAAGTTACCTTAGTTTAAAACATAATGAGCAAGAAGGACTTAGTGATTTGAGTTTGACACCTTTGTATAGGTTAAGCTGGTGTCCATTGGAGAAATTAGAGAAAATAAAGTAGATCATTCTTCTCTCAAATTCATCACCCACTTCCCTTTCTATCAAATTCTTTCACTTTCCCACACTTCCTTGTCCGATACTAACAGAACGAGAAATTAAACAATTAAGATGGTTTAAATTGACAATGTCAGCCTCCAAATACGTGAAGGCTAGCCAAAGATGCCTTTCTTTGCTGGAGCAATGTCGGACAATGTCTCAAATCAAGCAGATGCAATCTCATCTCATCGTCTCAGCCAGTCTTTTGGACCCTTTTGCGGCCGGTAAAATCATTTCCCTCTTTACTGTCTCTTCCAACGCTTATATCTCTCATGCTTACAAACTCTTTCTTTCTCTTCAACACCGCACCACCTTTATTTGGAACACCATCATCAGAGTTTTTGTGGAGAAAAACGAAAATGCCACCGCCCTTTATTTATACAAAAACATGCTTCAAACTGGCTTCTTGCCCAACAACTACACCTTCTCTTTCGTTCTTCGAGCCTGCACTGACAATTCTTCTGTGGGCTTAGCTTCTCATGCTCAAGTGATTAAGTTGGGTTGGGAATCTTATGATTTTGTGCTAAACGGGTTGATCCATTTGTACGCTAATTGGAGCTCAATGGAAGCAGCTCGTAAACTGTTTGATGTAAGTACTTGCAGAGATGTCATTACGTGGACCGCTTTGATTAATGGGTATGTTAAATCTGGCCACGTTGAGTTTGCAAGGGAACTGTTTGATCAAATGCCCGAAAGAAATGAAGTTTCATGGAGTGCAATGATTACTGGGTATGTGCATATGGGGATGTTTAGAGAGGCTTTGGAACTCTTTAATGATATGCAGCTTACTGGTCTTCGTCCAAATCATGCCGGGATCGTAGGAGCCCTCACTGCTTGTGCATATCTTGGATCTTTGGATCATGGAAGGTGGATCCATGCATATGTGGATAGAAATAGAATGGAGTTAGATAGGGTTTTAGGCACTGCTCTTGTTGACATGTATGCCAAGTGCGGCTGCATCGAGATAGCATGTTCGGTATTTGAAAAGATGCCAGATAAGGATGTATTTGCTTTTACTTCTTTGATATCAGGCCTAGCTAACCATGGTCAAAGTGCAGCTGCAATTCAGTTGTTTGGTAGGATGGAAAGTGATAAGGTTATTCCTAATGAAGTTACTTTTATATGTGTCTTAAGCGCTTGTAGTCGAATGGGATTGGTGGATGAAGGGTTAAGAATCTTCAATTGCATGAGTGTGGTTTATGGTATTGAGCCAGGTGTCCAGCACTATGGTTGTATGGTAGATCTTTTAGGGAGAGCTGGTTTGCTTGAGGAGGCAAAGAGATTAGTGAGGGAGATGCCTATGGAACCTGACTCTTATGTGCTGGGTGCATTACTCAATTCTTGTAGGGTGCATGGTGATGTTGAGTTGGGGAAGGAGACAGTTGAGAGCTTGGTTGAGCGAGGTCTCGACCATGGTGGGGTTCATGTCCTGCTGTCTAACATGTATGCCTCTTCTAACCAATGGGATTGGGTAGTGAAGGTGAGGAAGGAGATGGGGGCTAAGAAGGTCAGAAAGGTACCAGGCTGTAGTTCGATTGAAATTGATGGCAGTGTGTCTGAATTCATTGCAGGAGACATGTCTAACTTGCGTGTGGAGGATGTCATGCTGGTTCTGTTAGGGATTGATAATCACTTGAAATTCCTCTTGCTTGCTGATGATAATACTAACTCCAATATGATCGCCTATTAAGTTGTAAATCAAGGGTCATAAGCACATTGCCCCCTTTCTGCTGTAAGATTGACATTCCTAGGAAACCAAGCCTTGCAGTGGTGTTTTTGCTATGATGCTGAATAAGGACCAGTAGAATGCATATACATCTGAATTTATCAATTTGGGTGACTGCAAAATAGACTTGTAGTTTATATGCATCCCTATTTCTTGAGTTTTTTTTTTTTTTGAATTATAAGGAGAGAGCAAAATCCTAACAATAATGCGACTGGCGCGACTCAAATTCAGGTCATATTTGGGACAATAAACACTCTTAATCATCAGGCCAATACATGAGCTTCAAGTACTTATTTTTTAATCATTACTATTCCAATCGTTATATTCAAATAATTATAACTCAAATAAATATTAAAATGCATGATTGGACCGATAATTAAAATATAACTTAATAAACCTCACATATTATAAAATTTAAATTAAAATAAATTTAAATGCATTCACACATGGTTGAAAGGTACAACGGTCATGTCAAAAAAAATTATGTGGAGCAACTTAAAATATTTATAAGGTTTTGTTCATGACAATTTGATTTGTCGTATTTATAATATTAATCATGACATGTTATTTTTGTCAAAAAAGGATGTGACCAACACAACAAATTTTAATTCTTTATTTGTAATACTCTTTATCCGACTTGATCGTCGGGTCAAGGCATTAAGATGTCACATTCATTACTAAAGCAACTACAATCGTTTCAATTCGATTGAACATTTTTATTCATGTTTGATAAGTTCAGAATATGATTAAATATTATTCAATAACTTATCTGAGCTTAAAACGAGCTTACGAAAGCTCCCATGGTGATCGGAGGTTGTTAAAGGACCGAAATGTGAAGTTCCAAACTATTGAGTGCTCACCGCGACTTCATGGATTCCACGTTGTGACATCACTCACTGACTTGACCTCGTCGCGACCTCGAAGGTACCACATCGTGGCGGGCACTCTGGCTCCAAGGAACCTATACAAGTTCAATTCACAACTCCACATCAATGCTCCTATCAACCAATTCAACCAACATAGCATTCTTTTATGCCAAATTCCGACCTTAAACATTATCCAATTCAACTTAAAACAATATCATACATGATCAAGATACAAAATTTACAAGATAAAAAAACCAATAATTTCTTCTATCGAATTCATCCACAAACATTCTTAACATATTCCTATGTACATGCCATGAACTATTGCCAAAAATTTAGATTCATACTCTCCTCGAAGCTTTGATTTGTGATAAGATGAGTAGAGATCAACCTTCACTCTAGAGCTTTAAAACAATTCTCCACCTACGCGTTAGAAAATTAACGCATTAAGCTCGCGAGAGCTTAGTAATTACATCAAGAATTAAACTTTGCAATATAGATCAAATTATCATTTATATATATATGTAAAACACTTAAGAACCAATACCATCACACAGGAAATTGTTTCAATAATAAGTATATTAAGGTATATATTAACAAATTTACAAACTACTTATCAATGTTATTATCAAATTCACTTACCTTAAAAATATATTGCCCATTTGTAGACTTAATAGCACATATAGGATATGCGGAAATGTCGATAATTTGCACTGGAGTGCCACTATTAATTGCATGGACGTGCGACGGTCACTTTGCACCAAAGTGCCACTAACTCTTGCACCATAGTGTCACTTTCAGTTGTACGGTAATGCCACTATCACTTGCGTGCATAGAAATTTTTCTAATGGTATGCCATTTATATCCTACTAGTTCTCATTTTGTCTACATGATTATTTAAATTATGCAATTTACTACATTTACTCAACAATTAAAGTAACTCAAACTTTACCCTTTTTACAGTTTAGTCCTTATATAAATATAATTCACAAACATCAAATTTTCACTTAACATTTATTTTGTCCACATTTAACATTTCACTTAAGTGCTTCATAATAATGTCTATTGCACCTATCTAAATATTACACTCATTGCAATTTAGTCTGTAACACCCCTTACCTGACTCAATCACCAAGTCAAGATACTGAGACATCACATTCGTTGCCGAAGCAACTACAATCATTCCAAATCGGTTGAATATATTTAATCATGTTATTGGACTCATAATACATTTAAAATATGATTTATACAGTTATTTGAGCTTAACACGAGCTTACGAATTCTCTCTAGGTGGTTAAAGGTTGTTTAGGGACCAACATGTAAAGATCCAAACCATTAAAAGCTTGTCACGACTACATGGCCTTCCATGTCACGACGTAGCATTTTGACTTATCTTGTTTCCACCTTGAGAGCTCCACATCGCGATGTAAAAAAATCCTAAAAATGTAAAAAAAAATATATATAGCCAATCAGATTGTGCCACTTGTATTTTATAAAAAATATATTTTTTATTAAATATATATAAACTTTAATTTTTTTATAAAAATAAATAACCCAAAAATGCAAAAAATATATAATTAAATATTTTTAATTGGCATCTTCTCCACTCACTTTTTTTGTTGCTTCCCACCCCAACCAACATAAACCCACGACAACTATTAATTAGGTTGATAAAAAGAAGGAAAAAGATTTAAACGTCGAAGGAAAAGGGTATGTTAATAATGAGATCAGATTAAGGATTTGGCTAAAATTTTTCTCTGTTTTGATTGGTCAAGGTTGGTTCAGTAACGTCCACTTGGCTAAATTGTTGGGTTCTAGATTAATCTTCATGTTTTTCCCATCACTTGCATTGTTAATACTTTTATAGTCCTTTTCCCTGATTTTCTTCAATTGTTTTCCCTTTGATGGTTGGAATTTTTTTTTTCAATTTGGGTACGAGGGTTTTGGAATTCTCGTTTCTTGTTATTAGAGTGGGAGAAGAGCGCTACAAAAGAAGCTATGGTTTCATTAGGTTTTTCGTGGTCTTCGTGTTGGATATGAAGATTCATATCTTAATTTGGGTAATTTCATTGTTTTCGTTAGAGTTATTGAGAATGTAACAACCCAATTTTAGCTAGTATTAATGTTGGAAAAAGAGGAGAGCATGTTTCCGATATGGATCCCTGGAGCATTTAGCTCAAGATTTTCCAAGAAATGCTAGTGATGTACTTACTCCTACTCAGAGATTTATTCCTACATCTAGAGGTCAAGGTACTCCTCGTGGTGGTTCAACTGCGAGGTGTAGTCAGAGGAAAGAAATTGACTCGTCAACACATCAATCTGAAGCCAAAGCTCCTACTAGAGCCTATGTGGTTCGAAGCAAAGATGAAAGAGATGCTACCGATGTTGTAGTAGATATATTCCTTTTATGTTATGCACCAATTCATGCTTTAATAGATCTTGGTTCTACATATTCATATGCTAACTCAAGCTTTATGAATTCGAGTAAATTGAAATATGAGTTGTCAAGCATAACGATAGTTGTTGCAAGTCCCTTATGTCAATCTATGCTCATTAACCAAGTATGTAAGCGTCATCTGTTAGAGATCCAAAATAAGTAATTTTTGGTTGATCTATTGATTATGTTATTTGGTGAATTTGATGTAATTCTAGGAATGTACTGATTAACCGAGCATAATATGATCTTGGATTGTCGTAAGAAGTTCTCAATTCAAAGTCAGGAATGCGAGATTATTGAAGTTAAAGGCACGAAATCGAGTGATCCCATTATCATTGTTCATTAGCTCGAGCTAAAAGATTGATTTCCCTTTTACAGTTAGGTCCCAAATCCTTAAGTTAAACATGCTTTTCGTTTGAAATTATTATATTTTCATAATCATATAAACTTGATTCTTAATATGCATGCTTTACATTTTAAGATATAGGGATTGAAATGGATAAAATACAAACTATGTTTAATTGATGTGTCTTTCATGTGATTGAGGTGGAAACTAATACCATTTTTATAACATAATTATTGTACGTAGCTAAAGACAATGTTGGGTCATCTCGAGATAAAGGAAAGGCGAGGGTCGTACATGAGAAGCTATCCTGATTTGTGCTTTCATGATTTAAGTTCAAATTTCATATATGGATTATTGCAATTAGTTTGCTTAAGCTAATGAACTTACTTGTCTCGTGAATAAGTAAGTATGAAACAGTGGTAACTTGTGAAAATGTGATGATATGAAACAGTATGAATTGATTTGATCAGGATGTGAATTGTTATGTATTAAGCTATAATATGTGAACCATATATATATTTGAAACATTGGATACCCTATTAATGGTCTTAGATAGAGTCGGTATAGTTGGCATATCATAAGATTAGTGTACGGGATTTTACTTTGATTTATATCGATGAGGCACGGAGTGTATATTATACTTTGAACGTACCAACGAGGTGCTAGACACATTTATGTATTTACTTCGATTTATACCGATGAGGCGTGGAGCGCATATTGTACTTCAGACGTACCAATGAGGCACTAAGTACCAAATATATTGGTGTGATGGCTAGATGATCCATGTATCCGTCTTGAGCCTATGTCCAGTTAATAAAGATTATGAAACATTTACCTTGCCTATTGACAGTTATTATGAAATGCTAATGGTGAATGTTATATCATGTATATTAATGTTAAAGTAATAAAAGAAGTTATGTGAAAAATCATATGATCTGATTATTACGAGCCCTAGTGGCCGATACTGTTATAAAACGAATCATTGTATCAGATAATGTAATAAGAAAATGGAATGGTTCTTATGACCTACTATAATGTGGCTATATTTGAGATATAGTGATAGATGAATCAAATGCTAATATATGACATGGTATTAAGCATATAGCATGATTTTAAATACATGAGACAAGATTTAAAAAACATGATTTAAATAGTAGATAAACCTATATCAAATGCACTTGGTATCTTGTTTATATGTGATTAATTCTTTAAATCATGTTAGCACTACTAAACCCTATTGCTTAGCATACAATTTTGTTTATTTTCGTACATAGGTAACACATATCTTGAAGTCTCAAGGTGTTCGACAGCATCCAAAATTCAATTCTCGACTCAGCAAAGTTTGTATAGTTTTTGTTATGCTTTTAGCAAGTGGAATGTACCTAATGTTTAAGTTGGTCCTTAGGTTCAAGTTGTCATTTTGGTACTTATGATAATACATGTTTATACTTGAATATGACCATATAATATTAGTATGTATGTGTCTAATCTAATGATATAATGATTTCCTTGCTTATTCTAAATATGTTATGATATGATTTGATATTGGAATATTGCTTGCATGCCAAGTAAATGCGTTTGATGCATGATTTTGGAAGGAACATGTGTATACTTGTGATCATGCATTGGTAGGTGTTTGATAAGCCAAAAATGGTTGTTTTGCATTTGAATTAATGCCTATAATGTGATGAGTTGAACTTTTGAGTCATTTAGACCAGTTGGAATTGTTGTTTGACAAGTTTGAGAAAAAAAGATGCAAAAATTCAGGGAATTGTCTTCATAGTCGCAACATTCCCTTATTGAAGTCACAACGTTAGGTTACTAACTTCATAGTCACGACTCATCTCATCTAAACTAGCGACATCATGCTACTACCCTTAGTGTTGCAACATTTATATTTCGATGTCACGCCAAAACTCCTATTTTAGTTGTTTTACGTTTAGGTCCCTCATTTGTTACCAGTGTTTCATGAGAGCTTTCGTAAGCTTATTTGGAACTCAAATTTGAATTAATAATGCATTTAGAAGTAGTAAAACTCATTTATTTCAGTAAATGTATGATTAGACTTAATTGTTCGCATGATTCATCTAATTGATATTGTATTGAGTTTGTAGTTACTTCGACAACGAATGTGGCATCTCATATTTTGGATCCGGTGATCAGATCAAGAGTGATGTGTTATAGAGCAAATGAAGTAGATTTTTTAGTAGAGGAGAGAAAGGTGTAGAGTTTGGCAGCTATGTTTGCCAAAGGGATCATCGGAAGGGCAATGGCGACGATGTGCGTGCGCATGATAGTTTAGGAAAATTAATAATTAATGTTAAAATTATATTATGAAATGAAAAAACAAAGACAGGTGGCGCAATCTGCCACCAATTTTTTTGAACGTTTGTTAAAAAAATGAATTAAAAACTATAATAGTTAAAATTTTAGATACTAAATTAAGTCAAATTTTAAATTTAAAAGTAAAAAATTAATATACTTTAAAAATCAAATCGTGAATTAATCCTATTAAAGCAGCCAAAGGCAAGATATTACATTTTAATTTTCTCCCTTTTAAATAAAGCGTATAAACTTGAATACTTAACAATTAATTAATTAAGGTTACAAAAGGCATTTATGTTTATGATGGTGGTTATTGGCGGTGGATTGTCGGCTAGCCAAGAGTGACCTCCCTCTTAGCTCTTGTTCTCACACAAGAACGTAATATCGCGTCACGTCGTATCTTGGTCTTGATAGGGACGTGTTTGTATGGTGCTTTGCTGACATGATAACTATTTTTTATACTTTTTCCTCGCTTATTTTCTTTCCCAACCCAACAACCGTTTACAACCAAGCTGCTTGGACCTTCCTATGGCTTTCCCAAACTTGAGCTTTTCTACACGTTCTCACACTATAAATACCGCTCTCAAATCGTAAAGCAACACCAAATTCTATTGAGAGTATGTAGCAGTTAGTAGTTAAGGAGTTATTTGTTATCTGTTACTAGCAGTTATAACAGTTAGCAGGTTTCTTTCCTTGTATAAATACATGTACTCAGTTATTGATGAATATACATACTAGATTACTCTTCTTTCAGTTCTTCATTGTTGTCTAACATGGCATCATGAGCCTTTGATTTTTTTTCTCTTTCTTTCTTTTGTGACGGTTGAAGATCGAGAAGCTGCTGGTAGCAGTTCAACTAATGTTTCCAAGAATTTCACCAACAAGAAGATTAATATTCAGCTTGATGAGATTAACTATCCATTGTGGAAACAGCAAGTGTCTTTTGCTTTGGAGAGCTATGGGTTGGAGTCGTATATTGATGGAACTCAGGTTGTACCTCCTGAGTCTGTTCTTGATGAATCAGGTCAGTTTGTTAAGAATCCTGAAATGCTTAATAAGCAAGATAAAGCAATAGCATCGTGGTTGTTGTCTGTGGTCAGTCCTGAGATTTTGCTAGATTTGGTTTCATGTCAGTCAGCTACTGAGATTTGGGAAGTTATTGGTCAGTTGTACTCAGCTAAAACAACTAACAAGATTATGAATCTTAGGTATAATTTGTATTCTCAAAAGAAAGGGGACTAAAGTATGAGAAATTTCTTCAGACAGATTAAGATGATTAAAGATATCGAAGGCAGAACATATTGTTGCCATTCTAAATGGTTTACCTAGTGAGTTTGAGTCAGTAGTTACTTTGATCACTACTAGTAGACAAACATATAATGTACTTGCTTTATCTTCTATGTTGATTGATCTTGAAGCCAGGCAAAAATCAGGTGCTATGGCTGGTCTTTTTAGTGTCAATCTTGTAACAAGTCAGCCTTCTTCAAGTGGTGCTCAAGGGTTTCAACAATCAGTTGGAGTTTCTGACTTAGGTGGTAATCGTGGTAGAGGAGTCTCCTTTTATCGAGGAAGAGGCAGAGGTCGTTTTCCTTCTAATAGACCTCAATGCCAATTGTGTGGTAAAATTGGGCACACTGTGCAGAAGTGTTATTATCGTTTTGACAGTTCATTCACTGGTTTTCTTGAGTCTAATGCAGGTGTTAGAAATCCTATTTCTAATTTTTGTTCTGTTGGTGGGACTAATGGACAAGAAGTGGCAGGTGGTACTGATATTGTTGCTTCTGTTAATGCTGTTACTATTGGGGAGCATGTGTGGTTTCCTGATTCAGGAGCCATTTCTTATTTCACACACGATGTTTCGAACTTGACTGCTGGTGTTCCATACATAGGGATAGGTAAAGTAACTGTTGCAAATGGTCAATCCTTGTCGATATCAAGGATTGGTCAAAGTAATTTGCTTACAACTGATAGAATTCTTCATATGAAAAATCTGATGTATGTGCCATGAATAACCAAGAACTTGATGCCTGTGTCACAGTTCTCAAAGGATAATAAAGTGTTTTTCGAGTTTCATGCTACAAAGTGTTATGTCAAAGATACTAGTACTCATAAAGTGTTGTTACAAGGGATAGAGTAAGATGGATTGTACAAACTTCGAGCTGTTGGATCTGATGAAAGTGGTGCTGCAGTGTATATTGGTAACTCAGATGTCAGTGTGCTTAGTACTAATGTTTCTTATGATACATGGCATACAAAACTTGGACATGCCTCATCAAATGTAATGGATCAAATTTTTTATTCTTGTAAATTGAACATTTCTAAAAATAAAAATGCCACACTTTGTGTTGCTTGTCAAATGGGTAAAAGTCATAAACTTCCTTTTGCTCATTCCAAAACTGTTTACACAATGCCACTGCAACTTGTTGAAACTGATGTCTGGGGGCCAGCATCTATACATTCGAATGGTTTTCGCTATTATGTGACATTTGTTGATGTTTTTTCTCAGTACACTTGGATCTATTTTCTATAGTACAAGTCAGACGTTATTACTGAGTTTTCTCAGTTTAAAAAGCATGTTAAGCTGCAGTTTGATGCTAAGATTAAAGAAGTTCAGTCTGATTGGGGGGAGAATTTCAAAGCTTGTCCTTCTTGTTTTCTTCATATGGTATCAAGCATAAGGTTTCGTGTCCACATACCTCAACGTAAAATGGTATAATGGAAAGAAAACATCGCTAGGTAGTTGAGCTTGGACTTACTTTGTTGGCTCAGTCTAATATGCCCATGAAGTATTGGATTGATGCTTTTTCCAGTGTTGTTTTCTTGATTAAAAAGCTTCCAACCATGGTTCTTGCAGGTTCAACCCCTCATGAGAAGATGTTCAAGGCTGTACCTGATTACTCTTTCTTGAAGGTATTTGGTTATCTGTGTTTTCCTCATCTCATGTCATTTAATGCTAACAAGATGCAGTTTAGATCATCCCCTTGTGTTTTCTTGGGTTATAATAGCACGCATAGGGGTTACAAGTGTCTTGATTCCAATGGTCGAGTGTTTATCTCAAGGCATGTGGTGTTTGAAGAAGCAATGTTTCCTTTTTCTAAGAAATCAGTTTCCAGAATAGTGCCTTATGCTCCAAAACTGGTTGTTACTAAGTTCCCTGAAGTTTTTTCTACGAATAATTCTAGACCAGCAGCAACAACTAGCTCATCATCCTCTGGTTCTCAGTCTGGTTCTTATCATCCTATTCCTGATGGCTCAGACACTAATGTTCAGTCTGAAGTTTCTTTAGGAAAAAGTACAAGAAGTCTATCAACACCTCCTGAGGTTCTTGAACCTGTGGTTATCTCTAATGCACAGCCTGCTGGGTCTCTCCCTTTTACTTCTACTAATCTACATCCTATTGTTACTAGAAGTAAGGCAAGGATTTTTAAGCCAAAAGTGTTTTCTTCAAAAGTGCAGGTTGTTATGTCATGTGAGCGTCGCAATGTTCATGAAGCTTTAGCTGATCCACAATGACAAGTTGCAGTTAAGGAAGAGTACAATGCTCTTGTTCAACAAGGTACGTAGACTTTCACTTCTTTACCTGCTAATCGAACTGCTGTAGGATGTAAGTGGATTTTCAAAGTAAAAAGAAATGCTGATGGTATTGAAGCTAGAAAGAAGTCCAGATTGGTTGCTCATGGATTTTCTCAGCAGCCTGGGCATGATTATAGGGAGACTTATAGCCCTATGGTGAAAGACACAACAGTTCGGGTGGTTCAAACACTTGCTTTGTCATTTAAGTGGAAACTACGCCAAGTTGATTTTAATAATGCTTTTCTCAATGGAGATTTGCAAGAAGATATATATATGATGCAGCCTGCTTGTATTGAAAGCACTGGTTCAAATGGAGAGCAACTATTCTGCAAATTGCATAAGGCTTTATATGGTCTAAAGGAGGCACCTAGAGCTTCGTATGAGAAGTTAAAAATTTTTTTGGAACAACTTAGGTTTCATGATTCACAGGCAGATGTGGCATTGTTTGTGAAAATTGTTGATGGTAAAAGGATATTTCTTTTGGTGTATGTTGATGATATTGTGATAACAGGAGATGTTCAGTCTGATATTGATGACTTGGTTAAACAGCTGCATGCCACTTTTGCTTTGAAAGATTTGGGAGATCTTAGTTTTTATCTTGGGGTTGAAGCTGTTCTAAGTGGTGACAAGGTGCATCTCAGTCAGAAGAAGTATGTGCATGAACTTCTTGAATTTCTAGTATGATTGACTGCAAATCTCTTCCTTCTCCTATGGTGCCTTATTCAAAGGCACTACTTGCCAATGAAATGTTTCTTGCTGATCCTTCCAAGTACAGAAGTATTGTTGGCAAACTGCAGTATCTTTGTGCCACTAGACCAGATATTACTTTTAGTGTTAATCGAGCAAGTCAATATATGAGTAAGCCAACTGTTGGTCATTGGGGTTTGGTAAAACGAATACTCAGATATTTGAAAGGGACTTGTGATCATGGAGTATGTTTTACTCCTACTAAGGAGTTCAATTTAACTGCCTTCTCTGATACTAATTGGGGCAGTAGTGTTGAGGACAGAAGGTCAACTTTAGGATACGTGGTTTTTCTTGATGATAATCCTATTGCTTGGTGTTTTAAGAAGCAATCAACTGTTGCTTTATCAACAACTGAAGCAGAGTATAGAAGTGTAGCCAGCACTGTTTCAGAGGTTATGTGGCTTTGAGCATTGTTGGAGGAGTTAGGAGTCCAGCTGTCTCACACACCAATCATTTGGTGTGACAACTCTAGTGCCATAGCCTTGTCCAGTAATCCATTTCTTCATTCCAGGTCCAAACACATTGAATTGCAGCTTCATTTTGTTCGACAACAAGTAGCATCGAACAAGTTGGAAGTGAATTATGTTCCATCTTTAGAGCAGGTTGCTGACATACTGACTAAGCCATTAGCTGCTGGCTCTTTTAATTATTTCAAAACAAAACTTAAGGTGGGTACTCTTGGTGAGTTCCAGAAAGAAGGATATTGAGAATTTTTTTTTAGCTTTGCCTTGGGGGAATGTTGAGAGTATGTAGCAGTTAATAGTTAAGGAGTTAGCTGTTATATGTTACTAGCAGTTATAACAGTTAGCAGGTTTCTTTCCTTGTATAAATACATGTACTCAGTTGTTGATGAATATACATATCAGATTACTCTTCTTTCAGTTCTTCATTGTTGTCTAACAAATTCAAACACAACATTTGCTTAGAGAAAATTCATGGGTTTCAATTTGCGATTGATTTTGCCTCTTACAGTCGACAGTCTGATGGTGATGGTAGCCTCTGCTAGCTTTTTGTATCAAAATTTTGACATCACATGGGGAGATGGCCGTGGTAATATAGTCAACAATGGAGAGGTTCTCAATCTCTCACTTGATAAAGCTTCAGGCTCTGGTTTCTAGTCCAAGAATGAATATCTGTTTGGAAAGATAGATATGTAGCTCAAGCTTGTCCCTGGCAACTCTGCAGGCACAGTCACTGCCTATTTTGTGAGTTTCTTTTCAATAAAGACTTGTTTTGTTTTCTGCAACTTCTTTCACCTGATGATAATAACTTAGTTTGTCTGCAATTATCATCGAAAGGATCAACATGGGATGAAATTGATTTCAAGTTCCTTGGAAATCTTAGTGGAGATCCTTATATTCTTCATACCAATGTGTTCAGTCAAGGCAAGGGTAACAGAGAGCAACAGTTCTATCTCTGGTTTGACCCTACTACTGATTTCCACACTTATTCTATCCTTTGGAATCCCCAGCAAATCATGTGAGTATACATGCATTTTATGTTGCCCTTTTCTTGTGGTAAGAACGAATTAATTGATTGACAAAATAATTTGATTGATGCGTTGCAGGTTTTCAGTGGAAGGAACACCCATTAGAGAGTTCAAAAACATGGAGTCAAAGGGTGTCCCATTTCCAAAGAATCAGCCTCTGAGAATTTACTCCAAGTTGTGGAATGCAGATGACTGGGCTACTAGGGGCGATTTGGTGAAGACAAACTAGACTAAAGCTCCTTTCACAGCCTCATACAGGAGCTTCAATGTGAATACATGTGTTTGGAGTAATGAAGTATCTTCCTGCAAATCAAATGTCCCATCCTCTTCCAACAATGCATGGTTGTCTATGAAGATGGATTCAACAAGCCAACAAAGACTGCAATGGGTGCAGAAGAACTACATGATCTACAACTACTGCATTGATGGCAACAGGTTTCCACAAGGTCTACCTTCTGAGTTCCAAATGTCTCAATAATTATTAATCATTCTTTCATTTCTTTTTTCTTCTTCAAATCAATTTCATCTTTGTAATATTCTTTGATTCTTTACAATTTCCGGATACAAGTTTTCTTTGTAAAAGTTTATCAGTCGGTATATAGTATGAGAGTTTTCTGCCAAAATTCATCCGTTCCAGAGGGTGGCAGGTTCTTGAGCCCTAAAATGTAAAATTTTTCATTTAGACTTAATTTTAAAATTTATAATGGCAAAAGTATACTTTGATCTCAAAAATATTAAAAATTTGATTTAATCATTTAAAATTTATAAATATATATGATATTAAAATAGTAAATTTACATTTTTACTATTGTAAAAATATACAATTTAATTTTGACCTCAAAATTTTTTCTAATTTCGTCCCTGCTTCCCGATAATATCCAATGAATATGAAATATGTGTTTATATAACAATTTTTTTTAGCAAAATAGAATTTTATTTTTTGTCAATATTAGTGGGAATAGAAATAATTTTTTATCTTGAGAAATTAACTTAAATTTTATAAAATCATTATCTCTAATTCCGAAAAGAAAATCATAATCTCTAACTTTAAATTGAATTTCTCAGTTTAATATCTTCCTAAATTAAAATATATAGAGGAAAATTTTGGGATAAATCTCAATATTATACATGAACATTGATTTAATGTGCAATTATATACATGAACTTTAATTTGGTGCAATTATACACGTGAAACTCAAATTGTGTTTCAAATGTAT
Source organism: Gossypioides kirkii (assembly GCA_005610355.1). Classification (NCBI taxonomy): domain Eukaryota; kingdom Viridiplantae; phylum Streptophyta; class Magnoliopsida; order Malvales; family Malvaceae; genus Gossypioides; species Gossypioides kirkii. Next base: position 9,430,263 of record CP032250.1, read on the forward strand.
ACTTGAAACTTTAATTTTAATTTAATCATACACATTTAAAAAAATAATACATCAATTTATTTTTATATTGAATAAATATAATTATTTATAAATGTAATATATAAACATAAAATGATATTATAACAATAATTGTGTTAATAATTTACAAGAACCAAATCAAATCAAAATTTCATGTATAAAAATATACAAAATCAAAATTTATATATAAAATTATATATTAAACTATAATTCATGTATAATTTTGATATTTATACCGAAAATTTTAATAGAATAAAAATCAAAGAAGAAAACAATGCTTCTTTTTACATCCATAAGTTGGGTGGCCGTCCAGCCCATTTGGCCAGATCTAATCCTAGCAAGCTTAGATAAAAAAATTTGTCCTTAATGTTGTTGGGCTCAAATTTAAGTTAAATATTTTTTAATATTTATATTTAAATATAATTATCAAATATATTATATATGTATACTATATGAAAATTAAAATAAATTATAATTTTATTACACACATGGCACTATTTAGATATCGAATTAGTAAATTTATAAAAGGTTTGGAAAACAAGTCAGAAAATGGATTATAATGAGAATAAAATTTATTTTGCATTTGAGAATTAATGAAAAGAATTTTACGTGAAAAAATATGATTTAAGGACTAAATCATAAAAATTAAAAAGTTCGAAGACTAAAATGCAAATCTGACCAAAAAGGAAAATGTGAGATATTAGTGACTAATTTGGATAAGAATAAGTTGGATTATGTGTAAGTGTGATAAAAATCACTTTTGGGATCAAATTAGAAATATTTGATAGAATAGGGATTAAATTGTAAAATTTCCAATTGTATCAAGGAAAAAAAAGGAAAAGGATGTAATTTTCACCATCCCTAGATTTATATTAAAGTATAAAAGTTAATTTTGAGATTTGAAATTGATATTTTTTTTAATGTGAAGAAATTGTATTTAAAGACAAAAAGGTAATTTAACCCTTAAAAGGGTATTTTCATCAATTCTTAAAAATTTTATGGTTAAAATATTATTTATATGGGTTGTTTAATGTATGGTATAAATTTGTACATTTAGCACTTGGATAATGTAAGTGGGCCACTATCATTTAAATTATGGGCTTGGACTTGCTGGAATTGGGCTTTAGGTCCACTTGGGTAAAATTTTAAAGGGAAAGAAAGGATGGAGGCCAACCCCCATTAGCCCTCTTCTCTCTCTCTCTTTCATTTTTCTCTTTAAATTTCCTAAAAATCCACATATATTTGTTTTGAACCCTAAGTTGTATAAACTCTCATAAAATGGCATGATTGAATCCATGAGTTTAAAAATGTCCAGCGATGAATTAAGGTATTGTTTGGTCAAATTCGAGTCTAAAAGAAGTAGCTTTATGCTATATACCCTTAGTACCTATATTTGAGCCTGAAATTGACTTATCTCACATAGTTTTATCATTGAAGCCTTGAACTAAAAATTAAGTATATACTCATCCCATCTTTGCTTATTTTTCTTTATGCGCACGAAATTAGACGTCGGGCCATATATGTTGAAGTATAGTAAAAACACAATGAAAGCTTCAAAATAAATTAGAGAAATATGAAGAAACGATACAAATATAGTGAGTATAGGACTTTTACAAATCATGCTTAAATGAAAAATAGTGGAGTAAATTGCGAAGATTAAAAGTAAAGCGTTAAAATAAAAGCATAGAACAGGCTAAAAGCAATGTGAGTGAAAAAGACTGAACAAATGAAAATTCACATTTGGCCTTAAAGAAATATTTCATTCATTCAGTGTACTAAAATTGTTAAGCTTGTTTTATTCTCTAATATTGTATCGTGCCTTCCCATACTTATTTGTAGAAATAAGCAATGTGAGCTTGATTTATGTTTAGTTTAGAAATTTTAGATAGATTTTAGGGATTCCACTTTTGTTATTATTCTTTTCAGGTTTGTAAGTTAATCAATTTCCATTTTTTTCATTCTTTCTGTTCTTTTATTTTATTTTCATGCATCAATTGTTTCAGTTTGTCAATCACAAGTTTTCATGGATTTACGTTGCCACCCAATCGATTTCACGCTTTGGAGTCTTCAAATTTTTTGAGCTTCTCTTACTTTTTTCCTATTATTTTCGTGATTTTAATGCTTCACAATTCAAGTAGAGTAATTGCATTTAGAATTAGGCGTAACTAAACCCTTAGGAAGGTTGGTTAATCAAAGTGGTGTGATTTGTCAAAAGTTAGGTTAAACATCAATTAATTGGATTAGATTGAATATGCTTAAATCCTAAAATTGATGATTCTAGGAAGTTATTTAGGTAGATGAGATCAAAAGAGTATTTTACTTAGCATCAATTCAATTTAGCCTGGTTTAGATCCGTCAGATCAAAAGACAATTGGACTAAGCCGATTAGTTAATTTAATTATAGGTTGAAAGGTATTAATTAAGTTAATTATTAATTAATTGGTAAATTCCCTAAGTTTAGATATTTATGCAATCATGGAAATTAATCAATCTTCTGCTTGATAATTTATTAATTTTGATATTTATGCAATTTAGTCATTCGCGTAGTTAAACCCGTAATTTTAATAATTAGTCGTAATATAATTAGTAAATTAATAGATGTTTAGACTTAGCTTAGCACGTTAGTGTTTATTGCTTTCAATTTAGACATAACTTCCTTGAAGACAATTCTTGGAATACTTTCAGTATTTCGTTGTAAATTTACTATATTACAATTTGACCTGTACATTTACAGGCATCGCCCTTCACTCATATTTGCGCATGACGGGGCACGATCATATTTTGAATTGGACGTCAGGCCATAGATATTGAGAATTAAGTAGATACATCTTAATGGTCTTGAATGATTATGTACTTAAGAGAGAAATGAAGAAATGGTTTGATAGAGTGAGTATAAGGTCTTGCTTAAACAAGTGCTTAAATGAAAAAAAAATGTGTGAATAAAAGCATAGCTAGAGGTTAAAAAGCATTGAATGGGTGAAAAGCATAGGGAGTGAAAAAGAGTGATTAATTTTTGAAATTTGCTTCACTGTTAAAATATTCTTGAGCTTAAAACAAACTCCTTTTGCTCCATAATGCAGAACCTTGCTAGCTTTTATACTCATGAATATTGAATCGTGTCTTCTTATATTTTGGAGAAATAAGGCAAATGAGAGAAGGAGATATAGAGTGGTGAGGATTGTAACAGTCCGTTTTTTCAATAGTGTCGAAAACAGTAATTTTGAGACTACAAATTCGACGAGAAAATTTTATAATAAGTGTTTAAATTAAATAAGTCAATAATAATTTTATATGGAATTTTGAATTAAAGAATTTTAATTATTGAATTAAAATTTAGTATAAGTGTTTTAGTTCAAAAGTCAAGTGGTTTTAAAAAATGAGGTATCGGGACCTCGTTTTTGAAATTAAGTGTCGTAAATATTTTTATTAAATATTTACAGATCTTATTATATGTGAATTGAAGTTCGGTTGGGTAATTTTGATGATTAATTGCTTAACTAAGGAAAAAGGAGTAAATTGTAAAAGAGGTAAAAGTTAATTATTATTGATTAAAAAGAAAAGGGACCAAAGTGGTAATTACACCATGGTCAAAAAGTCCAAGCGGTGGTGGATATGATTACCATCCACTAACTTTTGGGTTATTTTTCATTAAGTCCTAATTAGTTTAGGACTAAATTGAAAATAAGTTTGTTTAATTAAAATTTAATATAATGGAAAGACCAATTATGAAATTGGACTCTCTTTAAATGGCCTAATAATAGAAATGATATGAAACTCTTTAGATTTTGATAAATTGCAATTAAATCCTAAAAAAATGAGAATTTACTAATTAGTTTAATTTAGTATGATTGGGAATGGTAGTTTCGAGGCCACAAATTCAATGTGTTAGACCATAAATATTAATTATTTAATATTTATGAGATCATTAGTGTAATATTAAATTTTGGTTAAGAAACTCTATCGTTTAGGTTAGGGGTGAGCAAAACTCGATTTGAATCGAAAAATTCGAAAAAATTTTCGAATTTCGAATTATTCGAATCGAGTTATTCGAGTTATTTGAGTTAAACGAATCGAGTTGAATTTTTTTTTCGAATTTCGAGTTCAAATCGAGTTTAATTTTCGAATTCGAATTATTCGAATAATTCGAATAAACCGAATAAAACTATATTATTTTTAATTTTAAATTTATATTACCAACCCAATACCCAGGCCCAATTTACTATACCCATTTTCCCTCAAAACCCAAACCATTTATCTTACCCAATTTTTTCCTCTAATATTTAAAACCTATCAACAAACTAAACCCAAATATTTTAAACCCAAATATAATTTCATTCTTCAAAAACATTCATAAACTAAACCCAAATATTTTTAAACCCAAGTATAATTTTATTCCTAAATAACACTCATAAACAACTCCTTTTCGTGTCTAAATTTATTGTTCCTTTTTGTTTATTATTATTATGGTGTACTTATTTAGTTTTTATTTGGAAAAGAAATTGAAGATATTAACTTTGTAAATCCAAAATCTTTTTTTTTCTACCTAAAAAACCCTAAATTAAAACCCTCAAAAGAATAAGCTTAAGCTATTCTACAATGGTTCTATGTTATTACTGTTCGTTTATTTGACTTTTGTTGTGTTGTTTTTATTTTTTGTTTTGTTGTTTGGAATGGTGTTGTCGTGTAGGTTTTTACTGTATTTTGGACTTTTGCTTATGTTTTTTTATAATCTTGTTGTGTTATTGTTGTTACTTGGATTTATGTTGTTTACTTGAACTTTTGCTTATTTTTTTGTTATAATCTTGTTGTGTTGTCATTGTTTACTTAGATTTTTTTACTTATTTATTTCAATTTTTCGCTATATAGTCATGTTTAAAAACTTTAAATAAAAATATTTTTTTTAAAAAATTACATAAAATTAAACAACACCAAATTAATTTTCTTAATTTAACTCGAACAAATATATTCAATTCGAATTCTATCTCACTCGACTCGATTCGTAAAAATTTCAAATCAAGTAAGGATGATGAAATAGGACTCGAAAACTCGATTAACTCGAAAATTTTTCATTCAATTTGATTCGATTCGATCGAATGCTCACCCCTAGTTTAGGTAGTTAATTAAGTAAAAAGGATTAAATCATAAAAGGTGCAACAGTTGAATTCTATTAATTGCAAGGTAAGTTAAGGTACTTGAATGATAATTATACCATTGTAAGTGTAAGTGGACGGTTTACCCTTTGAAATGAGTTGAAATTGAAAGAATTAATTAAGGGTAAATAGTAAATTGATAAATAAATTATTTTTAAACCAAATTAAGGAAGAAAACAAAGATTTTTCATCTTCTTCTTTATAAATTATGATTGAGCCATTTTTGAATCCTCAATAGGTAAGTGAAACTTCGTTCGTTTTTAGTGATTTTTATGTTTTTAAGTCTGTATTAGCTTAATCTAGCTAACTCAAAGACCAATTTGTGATTTTATTAAATGTTATAAATTTTGTCATTGATGAATAAGCTTGTTCTTGAAAGTTTATGGAAGGTTTATAAGCTTGATTGTTAGATTTCATGATGTTGTAAAGTAATTTTTAGAAATTTTTATGTTAAACGACTAAAATGTTAAAAGGAATAAATTTGTAAGGACTTGGGGTGAAATATTGCAAAAAGTGGGCTGTAAAAATGCTCTTAAACATTCGGAAAAGTTGGAATTTAAAATAAAATGGTTAATTTGCAAATTTGAGCTAAAGAATTAAATTGAATAAAAGTGAAAAATTAAGGGCAATTTTATAATTATACCAAAAAGGCTTATTTGCATAAAATGATTAAAAATTTATGTTGATTTAAATAATTGAATGAAATTATTGTAATAGTTCAAAATCGTGTCCTGATCGTGGAAAAGGAAAAATTACGGATTTTCCCCTGAAGTTCACTTTAACTGTAATTTCGTCCGGTAAGTTCGTAACGTTAAATTTACATTTAAATAGTATAATATTTGTATTCTTTATTATTGATATAGAACAATTTATGGTACGTGAAATTGAGAAAGATGAAAAAGAAATAAATGAAAGAGATATCAAGCGTTTAACAGATGATTTGAAACCGACGCGATGGCTGAGGTACCGCATATGTTGCGAGTCCTCGATAGCTCGTGTGAGCAGTATCGTGAGTCGGGAAATGAGAAAAGAATCCAAGAATGGATTACAGGCCCTACGATGGCTGAGATTTATGCATAAGTGCATATTCTTGACAACTCGTGTGAGCAGCATCGTTAGGGAACAATTATATGAACAGATACCGTATCGATGGCTGAGGTACCGCATATGTTGCGAGTCCTCGACAGCTCGTGTGAGCAGCATCGTGACTCGGGAAAGAGATAAGGATCCTAAATGGATTATAGGCCCTATGATGGCTAGGACTATGCTTTATGCATACTCTCGACAGCTCGTGTGAGCAGCATCGTTAGGGAACAGTTTATAGTACAGACAGACACCATACCGATGGCTGGGATACCGCATACGTTATGAGTCCTCGACAACTCATGTGAACAGCATCGAGCACTGGTAACAGAAAAGTTATAAACAGGAAAGTTGGAACACCAAATATGGCTTGAGGAAGAAACAATTCATCCTAGTCCGGTTGAGTTATAACTGCTTCATGCATATGATTGATAATTCTTCAGACTCTTCGAACTTACTAAGCTATGAAACTTACCAAAGATATTATTGTTTTTTTGTAGATTTCTAGCTGCTTGAAGATCGGATCATCTTCACGATGTCACACTATCGCAGAGCCTGTTTGGTAGTCCTTCATCACTTGATTATGTGGCATGTACTAGGATGATGTTACCCTTGAAATGCTTGATTTTAGAGTGTTGATTTCTTTGTTGCACTAAACTTGCATGCTTACTTGATGTTCTAATTAAGCAAATGTGTTTAGTAATGAGTTGACATGTGCATTTAAGAATCCTTGTGTTGATTAATTGTATCTTGTGTTATATGATGAAACAAGTATTATCATGTATAGATTTTGCAATATGAGAATTTGAATAAAAGTCTTGTATTGAATGATGATGGATAAACTTGAGGACTTGTGTGATTAAATGAATTCTGCATACTTGTTTCGGTAGAACCCTTGCATGTCTCGGTAGATGTCTAGGGCAGGAGAGAGGTTATTCACTGACTTGAGTTGTATCGATAGTTGCATAATAAGTACCAGTAATCTTACCCATAGGAGTATCGGTAGTTTATGTACTTGTATTGGTAGAAGCTATAGGGTAGTAAATCTTAGTTCTCTGGAGTTTTTATTACCGGTAAAAGCACGATTTGTTTAGGTAGAACTTTCACTCGTATCGGTAGAACTGTCATAGGTACCAATAAAAGTCTGCACTATTTTCTGAATTGTTTATTGACTTGACAACAATCGATATTTGTCCAATAGGTACCAGTAAAAGTCTCCCAAAATTATGGTAATGACATTTCTACCCTTATTGAGTTGATAAACAAAGTAAGGATAACGAATTATAAATGTATATATATTTTAATAAATCAAGAAAGATGTTAAAATAAGGTTTGAACAAGTAACGATTTTAGGCACAAATGCATGTGATCTCGAAACCCTAACGACGATGGTGTTGGGTTTGAGTACTATATAATGATAGTAAGAATGATTGATGTAGCTTGGATGATATTGTGATATTATGGTTGACATGGAATATGGATGTCATGATTTGTGAAATGAACATTGATTCCTTCTACGATGTAATGATAAGTATGTTTGGTTATAGTTTGGTTAGCTAATGGTGAAAACTATGTGTTTAAGATACAGGACCATGTGATCCCTAATGGAAAATATTTGTATGTGATTCCTAAGTTCTTGCGTGATTGAATTTGATTATTGATTGATTGAAAGGTTGTAAATGAATGTGTAAAATTAAATGTAGTTAGTATTCTGGTTACAAGTTATAATTGTATAAATTGTGATTGAATTGTATGTAAAAAAAAACTCAAAAAATTTTGTAAACCCTAAGACCTTGGACCGGAGATGGTTTTGGGTTTTTGGGTGTTACAAGGATAATTTTTATATTTAGGATGGTTTTGATGCTGATCGTTGTTTTTTGGAACCAAATTGTTAATAACACAAAATATGAACTTGATAATGTACTCATATACATATTTTCAATGTTGTAGATGTATCATTGCAACAGGCATAAAATCACTTTCATTGCGTTCAGTCCTTGAGAAGGTCAAACTAAATGGCCTTAATTTTCTTAATTGATATCGTAGTTTGAGGATTGTCCAAACAATCCTCAAATTTAATGTTAGTTATCTTTTACTTATGTGTTGCAAGCAATTTAAGAATAAAGTTTCTTAAGGAAATTCTATTAAGGGGGAGCTATACTTTTGAAAATGTATAAATGATTTAAGGGAAGATCTTCAAATGTGCTTAGTTAAAATCGTTTGCTTTGATTTAGGGTCTATTTAGTATTATTTCTCAGAAACACTTTTGAGACAAAAGCATTCCTTTTTTTTAATCCAACAGGTTAGGCTTTTATTTCACTAAAGGATAAGGAAATCCAAAAAGACCAAATGAGTTCAATAACATAAACAGACTAAAGCCAACTAAAATTAAAAGGCACAAAAGAAAATTAAAAAATAAAAGAACTATCTGGAATAAGTAACCAATTCCTTTGCCCAATCAGTAAAAAAATAGCAGCTGTTCCCAATAAGATAATCAATACAAAGCTCAAAACCGTTCAGTGCTCCAGAGAGAAACAAAGATAATCTAGGTTGTCTCTCCAATTTCTCTTTTCTCAGAAGTGTAGCTGTCTCAACCAGGTTCTCAACAATGATCCACAACCATGACTCTCTCAGCAAATGGCGAAACACCACCAATAAGGTAAAAAGCCTCCTCCCTTCTCATCGATTTTGTTGCAATGATGTGTGCAAGGGTGTTCGTCGATCTCGAAACGTGAATGAATTCAATAGCCTAAAAAGAACTTTTAAGATTGTGAATTTCATGGATATAAGCAGTAAGTAGAGACTTATCCAAATAATTTGCTTGACACTTTTTGATAATAACTAACGAATCTCCCTCAACTTGTATGTCTGACCATCCCTGAGTTTTCGCCATTTGAACTGCCTTAATGTAGGCAATCGCTTCCGTCGCAAAACTTGTAGGAATATTAACATGAATCGACGACCCAGAAAAAAGAACCTCTCCGTTTAGATCTCTGGCAACTACTCCGGCGATAGATCTGGATGATAATGCTTAAATATGACATACTTTTGGATATTAAATATATATATATATATATTTAGAGTATGATCCTATTAAATTGGGTTATTTATTATCTTTTTATTTTATAGGGAGTCAAGTGGTGATAGAAGATAAATTTGAAACAAAAAGCATGGTTTTAGAGGAGAATTTGAAGTTGTGTGAAGATGGAATGTTAAAAGAGAGAGTTTATAGGACAAAAAGGCTTGATTTTATTTTATTTTATTTTTTAAAATATATTTTATATTAGGATTTAATATTTAAGATATTATTTATTATTTAAATTTGTATTTAATTTATGTTTATCTTTTTGTATTTATCTTTTAGAGTTTAAATTGGATCCAATTAGGGGAATTAAATGTTAGATATAATTCTAATTATCTTTTAGAATTTAGATTGGATTCAACTAGGAATATTATGTACTATAAATAGGGGTGGAGTGATTGAATTATTCATTCCGCATTCATTGAAAAAGTCCTCCATCTTCCTAAATCCCTAGTTTAATAAAAGCTCTATTTTATATCTGGTGTTCTTCCCCAAAAACCATGAGTAACTAAAAACCCTTCTAGCCAAAGGTTATCAAATATTCCTTCAAGGTTCATGAGGTTTAGAATCCGCGCTTAATTCTTTTCAACCCGAGTATTCATCAATTCTCCGTAATACGAGATTGACGCTTCCGTCCAAAATCCCTACAAAAGTAATCTTTTCATTTTGTGCAAAGACGGCCGCTTTATGTGTTTTGAGAAGGTTGTACAGTCGGTTCATTAACTTACTGCGTCAGAGGTTGCCGAGCCAAAAGAGACAAAACGGCGTGGCATTCGTCGTTGGGAAAAGGTGATCTAGTGTAAAACAGTCCCATTGGAGCGACGGTTGGCTAGAGTCAGGTTCCTCTAAAAACTATATCCGGAGCTGGTGGTCGTAGGCGTCCTCTTCCACTATAAATGGCTTATTTGGGCACGAGAAGAACCATCCAAAGTCTATAATTGAACCAAGGAAGAATCAAGATAACCGGAGGCTAAATCTTTGAATATTGATAAACTCTTCTTCTTTCAACTTGTTTATTATATGCTATTTATTTTTACTTAGACTTCCCTATTTTCTATATCTTTTAATTCTATTTACTTTTATTTTTAATTTTGTTTCTTTTATTTTTCCTTAGATCGCGGAGCCTTTCTTGGGCACGATTTGGCCCACGATCTCGATAGACAAGACTTTTACGACTCTCCAGTCCCTGAGGATTAGGCCCTACTTCCCTTTTACTATTATTTATTTTAATTTTTGGAATAGGTTATATTTGGTGTTCCCGACGACACATCAAATTTTGGCGCCGTTACCGAGGACTGGTAATGTACTAATCTTGTTTTCTTTTTTCTGCTTATGACTAGATCTGCTCCAAGTAATTTTGCATAATCGTACGATCTCGAGATTGAAAAGATTGCAAAAGCCAATCGCAAGGAAGCAAAGTTACGAAAAAGGAAGTCAAAAGTTGTAGCAGTTAAGCACAACCCACCTTTAGAAGTAGAAGAATGCGACGAAGGTGAATCTAGGGTAAACGAAAACTCTAATCTAACACTGGAAAACCAAGGAGTTGATCCGCCAGCAGAAGGACCGATTGTTAGGGTTGACGAAAATCAAGATCCACCACTACCTATGGATCAGACAATTCGGCAATTAGCCGAGGCTCCTGATGATCAACCACCGTTGTGCATTGCGTATCCTACTGTGGATGCTAATTTTGAGCTTAAATCAGGTTTAATCCAATTATTACCGATTTTTCATGGGTTGCAGAATGAGAATCCACATAAACATCTGAGGGAATTTCATATGGTTTGTTTGAGTATGAAACCTCAGGGGGTAACTGAGGATCAAATTAAATTACGCGCTTTTCCTTTTTCTTTAGCTGACTCCTCTAGGGAATGGTTATTCTATCTACCTCCTGGATCTATTACAACTTAGACTGATCTTTCTCGTTTGTTTCTTAGTAGGTTTTTTCCAGCCTCTCGTGCTGCTGAATTAAGAAGAGAAATTGTGGGGATTAGGTAAAAAGATGTGGAGTCTCTTTACGACTATTGGGAACGATTCAAGAAGTTGTGTGCAAGTTGTCCACAACATGGTATAACTGAACAGTTTCTTCTTCAATATTTCTATGAAGGCTTGAAACCTATGGAGATGAATATGATAGATGCCTCGAGTGGAGGAGCATTGGTTAATATGACTCCTCAATGAGCAAGGGACTTGATTTCCATAATGGCCGCAAATACTGAACAATTCCGAGCCAACCCTGAATCTACTCGAAGGGTTTATCAGCTAAGTAATTCCTCCTTAGAAGATAAATTTGAAAAACTTACTAATGTTGTGAGTTCTCTTATTGCAGGGAAATTAGGGCCGACCCGTCAATGTGGAATTTGTGGTGAATTCGAGCATACAACTGATGCATGCCCTAGTTTGCATGATGATTCTATGGCCCAATTAGACGTTGTGGGAAACTTCCCTAGACCACCTCAAAGGCAATATGATCCTTATATAAATACATACAATTCCGGGCGGAAGGATCATCCTAACTTGCAATATGGGACAAATTTACGTTATAACCAGCCATTCCAAAATCGAGCTCCACAACAAGCGCAAAATTCAGGTACTTCCTTAGAAACTATAGTAAATAAATTAGCTACTAATTTTCTTGAATTTCAGCAGTAATCTATAGATTTTCAAAAGAAAACTGAGGCATCTATTAGGGAGTTGACCATGCAAATTGAGAAAATAAATGCATAGGGTAGGCTGCCGTCACAAACAGAACCTAACCCAAGACAAAACGTGAATGCAGTGACTCTACGAAGTGGGAAAGTACTAGAACCAATTCATGATAAAAATCATGCCCAAGAATCTACCTATGAAAATCAGAAAGACGACGAACAGGTCTGGTCGAAACCTCCATTACCTAGAATTCAACCTCGGTTTCCTGGACGACTGAGGCAAACCAAAAAAGGTAATGAGGAAAAAGAGATCCTCGAAACATTCAGAAAAGTAGAGGTAAATATACCGTTGTTAGATGATATTAAACAGATTCCACGATATGCTAAATTTCTGAAATAACTTTGCACCAACAAAAGAAAATTGACTGGAAACGAAAAGGGAAATGTTGGTGAGAATGTGTCTGCGTTTTGCAACGAAGGATGCCAACAAAATGTAAGGATAGAGGTATGTTTGCAATATAATGCAAAATAGGTCACTTTGGAATTAAGAAAACTATGTGTGACTTAGGAGCTTCTATAAATGTAATGCCTTATTCTATTTATGATTCAATTAATGTGGGTTTTTTGAAGGAAACAGGTGTTATAATTCAGTTGGCGGATAGATCTATTGTACATCCCGAAGGAGTCCTTGAGGATGTGTTAGAGAAAGTCAATGAACTAATTTTTCCTGCAGATTTTTATGTGGTAAAGATGGAAGAGGATAAAACTCCTGGGTCTTCCGATATCTTATTAGGGCGACCTTTCCTTAGTACTGCAAATACTAAGATCGATGTGCAAAGTGGAACCCTCTCAATGGAGTTTGACGGGGAGATCGTAAAGTTCAATGTTTATGACGCCATCAGTCACCCTAGTGAAATCTTGAACATAAACCGTGTTGATATAGTGGAATCCTTAGTAGAAGAGACCTCCAAATCAGTCCATAAAAATGAACCTAAAATATTGTTTGATGATGTAGATCCATCTTGCGAATCTGTTAAGAAATTATTGCCCCCTATGAACACTAAACTTCTACCTTCTATTGTGCAGGCACCAAATTTCCAACTTCAAATGATCAAAAAAATTCAATGGGAACGACCCCAACTCTAGTTCGGTTGTCGAGCTAATGACGTTAAACAAGCGCTTATTGGGAGGCAACCCAATTATTTTTATTTTTATTTTATTTACTTATTTATTTATTTATTTTTGTTTAAAAAACTCGAGGAATTTATTTCAAAAAAATTAATGATGGAAACTGCAGCACCACGAGAGCAACGATAACATGAGGAGTATTCTCAACCTTTTCCTTTTCGTATTTATCTTCATATTGAGGGCAATGCGTTTTAAGTAGGGGGAGACGTTTTTCATTGTTTTTGCTATTTTTATCTGCTGTTTGTGCTGCTATGGGTTTATTATTGCTGCTACCTTGCTGTTTTCTGCCTGTTTTTATTTTTTTTTAACTATATTTTGTCTCATTTCATGCCCATGATTATACCTACGAAATGCCCACTGTTTTGCTCATCAGTATGATTCTTGTTTACTGAGTTAATTTTGATTTTGCTATGATTAAATTTGTCTCCACTATTTTATTTCTATTAGGTTCACAAGATTATGATTAATGAAGAAAATTCTATCTTGCTTATGGTAAAATTGATTGAGTCTAAGTATAAGAGAACAGTTAATTCTGATGCATGCTAAAATTGTTTTTCTTGATTGTTAGTTAATTGTCAAATTTATTTTTGATACTTGTTTGTTTTTCTTAATCCTCCTAAATTTAAGTTCTCTGTCCGAAAAAAAAGAAAAAAATAAAACCCTTTGATGATTCCGTGGTTATGAGCATAGTTTAAAATGTGACTAACTGAGTAACAGGGGTAGGGTGCTTGGGTTGTCATCCTACTTCGCGTAAAAGGTTGTGTGACGTGTTAAGCAAAACTCCGCTAACCCGAATAAAAAAAAGAAAAATAAATAAATTCAAAATGTGTTAAACTGAGTAACCGAGGTGGAGTGCTTGGTTGTCATTTCACTTCGCATCAAAAAGGCTAACGCATTCTAAAAAAAAAAAGAGAGAAGAAAAAAATTGAGAGCATGTTGGGTTGAGTAAACGGGATGGAGTGCTTGGGTGTCATTTCATTTCACGTCAAAAGGTCCAATGTATTCTTAAAGAAAAAAAATTGACAAAATAAAAGGAAGAGAACTAAATTTGGAAACAAGGGTGAACAAATAAGTGTCTTGGTAAGTTTAGTAAATTATCTAACTCTCATGAAATAATTCAAGATGATTTAATTGTTGTGTGTTTTAATTGGGTTACTTTTTCAATTTTACCTACAGCAAGCTAAATGTTCTCTTTATTTTTCGTAAGCATTAAGTCTAATTGTTTGTAGAACTTTGGAGTACTATTTCCATGGTGGAATTTTAATTACTTAGTGGATTATGAGTCATACTTGAGGGCAAGTATGAGCTAAGTAGAGGGGAATATGATAATGCTTAAATATGACATACTTTTGGATATTAAATATATATATTTTTAGAGTATGATCCTATTAAATTAGGCTATTTATTATTTTTTTTATTTTATAGGGACTCAAGTGGTGATAGAAGATAAATTGGAAACAAAAAGCATGGTTTTAGAGGAGAATTTGAAGTTGTGTGATGATGGAATGCTAAAAGAGAGAGTTTATAGGACGAAAAGACTTGGTTTTATTTTATTTTATTTTTTAAAATATATTTTATATTAGGATTTAATATTTAAGATATTATTTATTATTTAAATTTGTATTTAATTTATGTTTATCTTTTTGTATTTATTTTTTGGAGTTTAAATTGGATCCAATTAGGGGAATTAAATGTTAGATATAATTCTAATTATCTTTTAGAATTTAGATTGGATCAACTAGAAATATTATGTACTATAAATAGGGGTGGAGTGATAGAATTATTCATTCTCCATTCATTGAAAAAAATCCTCCATCTCCATAAATCCCTACTTTAATAAAAGCTCTATTTTATATCTGGTGTTCTTCCCCAAAAATCATGAGTAACTAAAAAACCCTTCTAGTCAAAGGTTATCAAATATTCCTCCAAGGTTCATGAGGTTTAGAATCCGCGCTTAATTCTTTTCAACCTGAGTATTCATCAATTCTCCATAATACGGGATTGACGCTTCCGTCCAAAATCCCTACAAAAGTAATCTTTTCATCATGTGCACAGACGGTCGCTTTGTGTGTTTTGAGAAGGTTGTACAGTCGGTTCGTTAACTTACTGCATGAAAGGTTGCCAAGCCAAAAGAGACAAAACAGCATGGCATTCGTCGTTGGGAAAAGGTGATCTAGTGTAAAACAGTCCCATTGGAGCGACGGTTGGCTAAAGTTAGGTTCCTCTAAAAACTATATCCGGAGCTGGTGGTCGTAGGCGTCCTTTTCCATTATAACTGGCTTATTCGGGCACGAGAAGAACCATCCAAAGTCTATGATTGAACCAAGGAAGAATCAAGATAACCGAAGGCTGGATATTTGAATATTGATAAACTCTTCTTCTTTCAACTTGTTTATTATATACTTTTATTTTTACTTCGACTTCCCTATTTTCTATTTCTTTTAATTCTATTTACTTTTATTTTTAATTATGTATCTTTTATTTTTCCTTAGATCGCGAAGCCTTTCTTGGGCAAACAAGACTTTTACGACTCTCCAATCCCTGAGGATTAGACCCTACTTTCCTTTTACTATTATTTATTTTAATTTTCGGAATAGGTTATATTTGGTGTTCCCGATGACACATCACTGGAAGAGGCAGAATGGAAAGCACAATCAAAGTTGATCTTGATTGTCGAACCAAATTGACTTTCCTATTTCACTCCAGGAGAAATTCTTGTAAGCTTTCCCTTATCAATAGCCTCCAATTCTCTACTATAGCTAAAAATAAATCTAGCAATTTTTTTACCACGACTAATCTGTCTTTCATGAACTCTAGAGTTGCCATCCTTCCAAATGGCCCAATGAGCTATACAGAAGATGCGTTTCTGCCAAGTGGAGCTAACATCAAAGACCCAGGTAATCCACTGAACAAAGTTGAAATCTAGTTTGCCTAAGATTTGAGCAAAACTCAATCTTTACCAAATGTCAATTGAAACAGGACAGAACCGGAATATATGATCCAAAGACTCCTCCCTATTTTCGCACCAAGGGCAAATCACATAATTAACCAATTTTCGACGCTATAAGTCAACAAAATTTGGGATAAAGTTTTTTGATATCCTCCAAATTGTAATTGGTAATTTAGAAGGCAGGTTTAGATTCCAAAGTGATTTGTAGAAGCTTTTATGAGGGTTCTATAAATTATTAACACTAAGATCAGTAGAGAGGTTTGTAATAATTTGTAAGCACTGGAATGGAAAACTCGCCAGAAGGTTCTCCTCGCCAAACCATCTGATCATCACATTCAACCGATGGCACCAGGATTTGGAGGATTCTTCTCTCATCATCATTCTCAAAGGTATCCATTATAAACTCCTTTCAACTCCTAGTAGACTGATCAATTAAATCGACAACAGTATGATTATGCATGCTAGGAATTTTTGTAGAAAGACGGTAATTGACTGCTCCAGGGATCCAAGCATCCTAGTCAATTAAAATTTGAGACCCTGAACCTACATGTCAACAAAGCCCCTCACTCAATAATCCCTTAGCTACCCAAATGTTTTTCCAAGTGTATGATAACAGATTACCTAAATTGAGCAACTAATGAATTTGGATAATTAACAAGTCTCCAACCTTGGTTTGCTAGAAGTGCAACATTGAAAAATCCCAAATTTCAGAAACCCATCCCCTCATCCTCCTTAAAACAGCACAGACGAACCCAACTACACCAATGAACTCCTCTCCTATTATGTCTTTTTCACCACCAGAAACTCGTCATTAAAGAGATTTTGGAAGCAAAAAACATGACATAGAGTAGGTCGGTGTTGCTTGTAAAATAGATTTTACAAAAACCTCATTGCCCCTTGTGATAAAAACTTAGTGCTCCATCCATCAATAAGCTGACGGATACTATCTTTAAGGTTTTAAAAAGCAACTCTCTTATCCCTTCCAATAACTTTAGGGAGACCAAGATTACATTTCGGATTAGAGGAAAAATTCATACCCAATAGCCCAACCACCTGTTGTTTATCAATCGTCGACATATTCGTGCTAAAAAATAAAGTGGATTTATAGTAATTAACATACTGACCTGACCAGGATTCATATTTAACAAGAATATTCCTAAATAAAGTAGTACCTCTCACATTAGCCTCCTCAAAAATAATACTATCATCCGCAAATAGGGGAGGAGAGACTGCAGGTCCTCGTATACTGGCATTAGCACCTTTTAAAATTCCATCTGCAACTGCCAAATGAAGAAAAGAAGAAAGGCCTTCACTACAAAATAGAAATAACAAGGGGCTGAAGGGATCTCCCTAATGAAGGCCGCGAGAAGGATGAAAAATTTTGCCCGTCGTGTCATTCACGTTAACCAAATAAGTCACAGTCGAGATGAACCTCATGATCAAAGAAACCCATTCTACTTGAAATCTCATTCACAACATTACATTCTTCAAAAAAGGCCATTCAACACAATCATATGCCTTTCGCATATCTAGTTTAACTGCCATGTACCTTTTCATACCACTATGTTTCTGCCAAAATGTATGAAGTAATTCATAAGCTAGAATCACATTGTCCGTAATAAGCCTACTAGGAAAGAAAGCGCTTTGAGCACGGTCTATGCATCGGTCCATAACATCTTGTGTCTGTTTGCCAACATTTTTGTAACAATTTTGTAAACTGCCGTACACAGACTAATTAGCCTAAAATTGGCTAAATTAGATGGGTTTGGAATTTTGGGAATCAAAACAATCTTAGTAATATTTGCCAATTCAACCGATTGTCCATCATTCACAATCCCTAAACAAAATTTAATTACATCATATCCAACAATAGCCCAATATCTCTGAAAGAACAAAGCCAAGTAACCATCTACTCTAGGTACTTTAATAGGACCCATGGTTTTTAAGGCATCATACACTTCTTTAACAGTAAAAAGAGTCATAAGCTTATCATTAATAGAATAATTAATACTACTAACCTTAATACTCGAAAGGATATGCGAGGCATCCCCCACCGCCTCAAAAGTAAACAAGGTCTGAAAATATTGCGAGGCCACCTCACTTATTTGATCATCATCCGTAACTTCATAGCCATTCTCATAATCTAACTGAGAGATCTGATTCATACGCCTTCGGGCACTCGCAAACTTGTGAAAAAATATAGTATTTTTGTCGCCCAAACGAAGCCAATTTGCTTGGGCTCGTTGTTCCCAAAAAACCTCATCTTTCTCGATTTCCCAGTTTAATCGGATTTTTGTATCAATAATGGAAGATAATGTGACATCATCCCAATCAAGAGCCATTAATTCATCAAGTTTCGAAGTAAGTTTATTCATAAACTTGACCTTTTTATTACGAAACACCTTAGACCAAGACAACAAACCATACTTCAACTTCTCTAACTTATCAAGCAAAGAGCCATGACTCTCTTGCCAAAACCATTTAATTTCACCTTCACAAGAATCTTCAAGAGTCCACCAGGTCTTGAAGCGAAATCTTTTATTACCACTTTGCTTGTTTTAACTATCCAGAGTAAGCAAAAGTGGACAATGATCTGAGAAAGAATGGAATAAGTGACGGAGTTGAGCATAAGGGAACATAGTAAACCATTTAAAATTTAAATTTAAAATAATAATAAATTTTTAAAAATTAGTATGGACGAATTTAAAATGGTTTATGTCAGTCATTGATAAATATAAACGGGTTTGATCAAAACTTTAAGCTCATATCTCGAGTAAAACTAAACTTGAACAAACATAAAATATATTAATATTATACTTGACTTCGAACTCCATCCAACATCAACATGATCAGGAAGTAAAATTTATTAATCCAAACATAGTTTTCTTAAAAAAGAAATAGAAGAAAGAAGGAGAGAATATGGAGCTTCATCTTTCTTTGATATTCTAAAATTTAACTAATATTCCTTTACACAGTTTGATGGAATGCAATTTTAGAAATTCTCAAGAATAATGTGAAGTTTACAACCTTGTCTACTAAGATACCCATTAACAAAATTTAATACTAAAATTATGTAAAAATGGAGGTGGAGAGATGATGAGTCTCATCAATTCAAATCTAATCATATAAAAATTAGTTTTAGAACCCCAAACCCCTAATTTTAAGTGATGGAGGGGACCCTTCAAGATTCTACTCTCCAAAAGAAAAAGTGTGACAATCATTGAAGAATGGGTACTATTCTATTCAATCACACAATTAATCTATATATGTGAGTGGGAATTAGTAATTAAACAAGTATCATGAGACACGTTCCACTTCCAAGCTGCCTCATTAGTCAAACAGAGTTGGCTCATCATCAAACAACGAAACCAGAGGCAGAACGAGACCATGTTTTTATTGCATTAAAATAATTCTTACACAAAATCCAACCTTTGATCCTATTCATCACTGTATCCATTTTTATTTGTATGAGACCGGTCCAAATGAAATCAGCTTTTTGGCTCAAGGTTTGATCTTGGGAAGTCTTTTTTTTTTCATGTTATAATTATTTAATTTTAATAATCTTATACGGAATTTCAAACTCTTTTTTATTGACAAAATTCTGTGCATGGTATGTTGAACCTACATAGAAGTTCATTTTTCTGGTCTCTTAGCTTGGAGATAATAAGGGATGGTAAAAAATCTGATATTTAATACTATTCAGGTTTTTTTATATATAATAAGGTAGGTGAAGCGGAACTTTTTGAATGAGGGTTTATTTTTAATACAGCATGTTTAGTTTTTTTTTTGTCTCATATTATAGTATATAATTTTATTATCATTGTTATTTTTATACTAATTGTAAGTAAACGTACCGTTCATTCAAAGAGACTCTAAAATTAAAGCATAACACGGATTTTTATAAGGTTGAAAGTGGTACTTATAGATCAACTATTAAAATGAGATTGTTTGTAAGATTCAAATTCTTATATTTGTTAAAATGTAATAAAATATTATGGAGGTCCCTATACTACGAATCAGATTGTATTTTGCATTCTCTACTAAAAAATTAGATATATTAGTCCCTGTACGTTAAAACAAAATGCAATTATAATTAAAAATTTCATTCATTTGTATTATTAAAAACTAGTGTGAGTAACGAAATAACTAAAAAGTGACACGTGGCATGTCACGTGTATCTATGCTAATATACAAAGACCAATTTTTAATAATAGAATTGGATGAAATTTTTAATAAAAAATTAATTTGCTCTTTGATTTCATGTATAGAGATTAATTTATCTATTTTTTGAGTAAAAAAAAGTTAATTATAATCAGAGTCTTATTACATAGGCAATGGTGGAGCCTAGTAAAGGCCCAGAGGGCCATGGCTCCCAAGGTTTAAAATTTTTGCAATTTAAGACCTTCCCAAAAATATAAGTAGTCCCTCTCCCAAGATTTAATATTTTTGCAATTTCTTTCTTTGTATATATGTTATAGCCCTCCCAAAAATCGATTGTTTATATGTTTAAATCGATTTGTTATGGTGGAATAATACTACTTCTTTTGAATCGATTGTTTTTATGTTTAAATCGGCTGCGTTGGAATACTATTTCTTTTGAATCGATTATTTATATGTTTAAATCGATTGTTATGTTGCACGTCTAATTTTAACTTAACCTCCCAAAAATTAACATCCTGACTCGTCTCTATAGTACTTTTACCGCTAAAATGGTAATGAGTAATTGAATCATCTTATTATTTGGTTTGATTCAACAAAATTGGGTTATGAAAATAATTCTTAAAACTCGGATATTATAGGCAATTGACTTTAAAGAAACAATTACACTAAAGCTTATAAAAGAGGCAGTGGGAATGCCAGTAGAGAAGTAGAATATGATGACACTTTCTTGAGCCTTGCCTTTGGTGACCAAAAAGGGTTAAACAACAAAATAGAAGAAGGGAGAGAGACAGATAAAAATTTGCAGATGTAAATTAAATTATTGACAAGAGTGGGGGCAGGCCGATGCAATGGAAGCCTGGAAATTTGCAGAGAATAGCAAAGATTCAGAGTTCCATGTACTGCATCCAGTGTTTTGCCTGGCGGAATATATTGTTGGGTGTCAAATCCCCCCCATAACCATGTGCTTGTTTTGGACATATTTCATTGCCTCAAACTCGGTATGTTGGCCTGTAAATCACTTAATTATTCAGTAATCACATATGTGGTTTTTCTTTACCATAGATAACTTGAGCTTTGTACAAAATATGGCTCATTCAAGCCCAGAACAAAATATTACTTCACCAAGCCATAATCAAAATAAAGCTCTTTCGAGCCAGAATCAAATTTTGACCGGTTTACGATGCTGCTCGCATAAGCTGACGAGAATCCACAAAATATCCAGGACCTCAGCCATCGCTTCGGTCTATATCACCTACACATGATGCTGCTCACACAAGCTGATGAGAATCCGCAATGTATGGTTTGGGGAAAAGGTATTCACGGATGGACAATACCAATTTTGGGTTCATTCCCACCTATATGACTTTCTAAGGTTGTCAGACCTACTGTTTGTTTGCTGCTCGTCTTTCCCAAGCAACTGATCCAAAAGGTAAAACCCTTATAAAACAACAATCAATTATTCATATGTCCACTCCCTAATTGCTCAAAATGGAATTAGTGTCTCATGGTTTCTTTATTCATCAATAACACAATATATGAAAACATGTAAATCAAGAATTGAATGAAAAAGAAACTGAAATTGTATTAAGCGATCTGTCGGGAAAAATTCCCCGATTGTTTACGGGAGTTTCTATAATCTCATCTCGAAAACTAAAAATACAAATAAACTGAAAACTAAAAACTAAAGTCTAAGTAATGGTGTGTAAAACTCTAGTGCTAATGGTCCTATTTATAGCTTTTGAGCCATTTTTCCTCAACCCTACGTCAGCTGCCATTACTCGGGTTTAAGTGGCATTGTAATGACCAAAATGCCTTTCATTTAATGTGAGATCTACGTCCATGGGTTGATGTCGCGACACACCAGGTCCTGTTTCGCAACGTATGCATCAGTCTCCATGTGAATCGTCATCCTACAGGCATTGTAGCGACATAGCTCCTGTGTGTCACGTCAAAGAAGTTAGATGTCAAATTCCTTAAGTTGGTCCCTTAGTTGCGACGTAGCTCAGCCTATGTTGTGACAAAGTGATCAGTTTCCTTTTAGTACACTTCTTGTGGTATCCTACACACTTACCAAGTACGTTAGCTAACCTTTAGGCCTTATTTGGCATTAATGACAAATAAACAACATTTTAACACTTAGGTTATACAATTTATTCAAATAAGAAACCTAACTAAATCTTATGAAAACATTACGAAAATACTTGATTTCAAACTCATCAAGTGTGAAAAATAGTTCAATTTGCTAGGTATGAAACAGGCCGATCAAACTCCCCCACACTTAAGTCTTTGCTTGTCCTCAAGCAAACAAAACAAAAAGAAAAATGAAGAGCTTGAGTTTTATAGTTATACAGAGAGTGGTTGATAACATGTAGTCTAGGCATCATATATTTCTAAATAACTTTGACATGATAATTAAGTAACTTTACAATTTTTTATTAGAAACAATATAAGTTCAGTAAGTTATAGGAAATACACATATTAAGGTTTTATCAATATATATCTATCAATGCCAAATATAAGTATTTTAATTATCCTAGTACAATGTAGACAACCATAATGAAATCATGCAATTTCCATATTTATTCATGCATAAAGTTGTTTAAGTCGCATAGGGCTTTTCGGCTTGTAACTTGTTGAGGCTTAAGATAGGTATGAATTTCAAAGAACAGTCAAGCACAAAAAGTTACAAACATGAATAGTTTGACATATTGTACTGTTCCCTATTCTTCCCTTTTATGTCCCACTCTATCTCACCCCCTTATTTCTCCTTCTCTCACCTTTATTTTCTCTCCATTTTAGGATTCTCAAAATAAAATATTCCCTTTAGCTAGTCTATGAGTATTTTCTTTTGGTTCTTTGAGTAAGATTTCTTTCTTTTTCATCATTTTGGTGACTTTATAATTTCGTCACTATATGTTTTCTTACTCATGATTCTCTTGTTTCTACTCATTTTTCTTTTCTTTTTGATTTTTCTGTATTTCTCTCTTTTTGACTAGACTAAAGTTAATACATTATATTGAGTTTCCTATTCTTATTTTGTAACCTCTACCTTAATGTGTCTACTAACCCTCAATACCAATGGTCATACGTCTACTTTCAATCAAACAAGCCCAAAGAAAAAGATATACACAAATCATTATTTGAGGCTTAGAAGGCTTGTATTGTGGCTCATTAAGAAGGTGTCATAAGGCTAGAAAATGGGTGCTAATTGATAATTCAGAATAGGGTTTAGATTTTTAGCTCTAGTTATGTCAAACAATTCCTTAAGTCTTCCCTAAACAACTCAATATGCACAAATATCAATTTCATCTCATAATTTCAAAATTATCATCTATCATATATATTAGCAAGTTTGTTTCCTTATATATTGCACATCACTTGGTATTAATAACCCCTTTCAATCTATACTCAATATAACCTATAGAACTTAAAAGTTTCATGCTCAAAAAATAAAAATTCCTTATCATTATGCCAAATTTATCAATCAACACAATCAACCTATTATATATGCTCCTAACTAATCACTTGTATCTCTACAAGATCAAGCACACATAAAAAGAAAACCTAAAAATAAAGTTTATATGCCAAAAATTCTATGTTACGCCCCCACACTTTAGAAAACACATTGTCCCTAATGTGTAGTCCCCTCAAATAATAAAGGAAAGAAGTTACCTTATTTATCGTGAAGGTTCTCTTCTTCTTATGGTGGTTGTCCTTCTCCTTTTGGCATTAATGTTCAAAATTGTAGTGTCTTCCATAATATGAGGTTCCTACAAAAATAATTCAAGCATATATACAAAGATAAATTCTAATCCTACTCCTACAAATTATATAAGTTTAAGAGAAAAAAAAACAAAATTATCCCAAAGTTACAAAATAAAATTGTTTAAAACAATTATTCTTCCTTATCCATCTCATCTTCCTCCTTCGCACTGTCATTCCCTTCTTCTAGCTCTTCATCATCATGTTCCTCATCTATTACCCCAAACATGTCTGTAGTGTAGTTAGGGACCCTAATGTTATGTTGTCGAGCAACCTCTTGGAATATTGGTCCTAATTTGTGCATCCATTAGAGCATCTAATCCAGCTTTGCATGAGTCTCCTCACCAACTCCTTATTGGGCTGGTGCCAACCTTTGTGTGGATGTTGGTGTAGCCACCGAAGTTCGTGATTTCTTTTTCCCTTCTCTTATTTATTTAGCACGAAGTTCTCCATATTGTTGGAAGAGTGTGTCACCAATGAAACTTTTTGACGACTTCAAGGTTTGCTCAATGGATGTCATGGGCACTCCTGCCCTTCTGCACAAAGCTGTGATTAGGTGAGGAAAGAAAATTCCCACCTTTTGGGTTCCTACACAATGGATCATGTCTCGATGGATCCATTTCCTTATACAAACCTACTTTTTTTGCAAAATTACAAATAACAATACTGCTCGAAAAGCATTTACATTAGAAACATTTAAAGCAGGAATCATACTGGTACAAATAAATTGAATCCACATATTAGCTTTAGGAAACATGATAGCTTGATTAAAAGATGTAGGAATGATAGTGCCTAGCCTAAATTTCCATTCCTCCCTTCGGTTAGATAAGTAATTACCTCATGCATATCTATATAACTAAAGGATTCTAAATCAATTTGATTTAAGAAATCCTGTTCATAATAAAGAGCATTAAAGAAATTACAAATTATTTTGGGGTTTACCTTAACACTAATTCCCCTAATTACTAAAGTTTCCCAATTGAGCTCATCCTTTATCCTAAAGATGTGATCTTTTAAAGCAGTATAAAATTCCTGGACTACAGAGATAACGGTCAGTTCTGTAGGGATTGTCCAAAACTGCTCCCATCTATGATACCTAACTAGAGGCAAAATTTCCTTGCATAAAACCATTAATGGATAAAAACCCCTTTCCTGAATGAAAGCTTTGCCTTGAAGTTCATTGAAATATTTTTCTACATTCCAGTTTAAAAAATTCAAAGCAGTTGTATCTAATTATGGTTCTGATTCTACCGAACGTCTAACCTTTCTAGGAGACATTCTAAATAATAAAGATATAAAAATAAGAACTTTAAACCTGGATGGGTGAACTTTCCCCTCTTGCTTCGAAACTTGAAAGTAAAGAGAAAAACTAGAGAAAGGAAAGGATTTCTAGGTTTTTGATGTGTTAGACTAATATAGAATGAGTTAGAATAATGTTTAGATAATTATAATGGTTAGTATTTAGGGATTTAAATTGTAAAAATTCGGAGAAAATAAGTCCTTAGCTATCGGGTTGTGTAGTTGGGTGTGGTCAATTCTGCAGAAATTACTGTCGATGTCATGACGTAGGTAGTGTTTGTCACGACATTGCCTTCAGTACCTCTAAGTTACGACATAATTGTAGGCTTGATGCGACATTCTCCTCAATCTTGATTTTTTTTGATTCTGTCTACTTTGTCGCGATGGAAGGGTACCCATGTCATGATGTCGGCTTCAGACTTGCTTTTCCCGGATTCTGTCACTTTTGTTGTGACATGGCTGATAGTATATCACAACAAACCCCTATTTTCTGTTAAAA
Organism: Gossypioides kirkii; assembly: GCA_005610355.1. Taxonomy (NCBI): domain Eukaryota; kingdom Viridiplantae; phylum Streptophyta; class Magnoliopsida; order Malvales; family Malvaceae; genus Gossypioides; species Gossypioides kirkii. The sequence goes on from CP032250.1 coordinate 9,456,103, forward strand.
ACTAAAGGAAAAACATGTTAGAATGATATACAATATTATACATAAGTTAGTACCACCTATTTTACCTTTAAGTCTTACTACCGGATTTGTTTGGTATGCTTACCCTTGTCGAACGGATCCAATTTTGGTCACCTTTTGTCCACTTCTCATAGGCTTTTTCTAACTCCTTCAATCGATCTCTTTCCTTGAATCGATTAATTCTTTCCTTATTCATGAATGAGATTCGATTGTACCTTTCTCCCTTATTTAATTCGAGCAGATGTCATCTTTCATTGTGCTCCTTGGTTTCATCGCTTTTATCCCCACATTTGAAGGTTTCCACCTCACCATTTATCCTCATAGTGAGCTCATTATTATTTAGGTAGATGGTGGACCGTGATGTAGCTAAGAATGGTTTTACTAGCAAAATGAGGATATCCTTATCTTCATCGAAATTTAAAACAACAAAGTCCACAGGGATGATGAAACTCCTTGCTTGGACTAAGATGTCCCCTAAAATTCCCCTTGATCGTACAGATGATCAATCTACCAGTTGTAACGTAACTTGGGTATTTTTAAGATCTCCACTCTCAAGCTTCTTAAATACTGATAAAGGCATTAGATTTATGCTTGCACCAAGATCACAAAAAGCCTTGTTAAACTGAAGATTTTTGAATTTATTGGGAATAGTAAAGCTACCAGGATCCTTCAGTTTTTGGGGAATTACCTTGGAGATAATAGCACTACAAGATGCGTTTACCTCCACTTGCTCGCCTACCTTTATTTTTCGACGTTGTTCCATGATTTCCTTTAAGAACATGGCGTACTTGAGTACCTTTTCTATCAATTCAATCAAAGGTAGGTTAATGTTAAGGGATTTAAAAAGGTTGAGAAAACTTACAAAGTCGTCTTCATCTTGTCGCTTCTTTTCTTCCAACCTTTTTGGGAAGTGGATTGAGGTACTCTTTTCTTTAGGCATATCTTTCTTTGGTTCTAATGCCTCTTTTGTGGATACTTCTTTAGGCTTGATGACTTGAGTTTCATCATCACACGGAATGTATATGACCTCATGTGGTTTCTTAGGCTCTTCTTTCTCCTTAGGTCATTTTGGGCTACTCAGTACTTTGCCCGATCTCAATTCAATCACCTTAACTTGCTATTTACCTTCCCTACGGGGATTATTTTTAGTGTTGTTAGGGATTCCTAAACCAATTTTTCTCGAAATATCACTCATCATACTTATCAATTGATCCATTCTTTCCTCTAGCTTTCCCACAGATCTGGCGGTATTAGCACAATTAGACTATACTTGTTTAACATCCGCCCTCATGGAGTGCATCTCCCCTTCAATTCTATCCATTCGTTGACCACATGCTGTATGGTCACATTGATTTGATTTTTCTGGCTGTCTCTGCAGAAATAAGGGTTGATAACTAGAGTTTCTTGCTTGGTTGTTGTTAATATTTCCCCCTTGGCTTCCTCCCTATCTAAAATTGGGGTGATCTTTCCATCCTAGATTGTATGTATTTGAATAGGGATTTCGAGTACTTACGTAATTGTCATTTTCTTTTATCATTTTTACTAAAGCGGGCTTCTGTGTATAAGTGAACCTCTCAGTAGACCACTGGCATGAATGCATAGCCATATTTTCTATGAGCCCATAAGCATCATTATACGTTCGATTCATTATGGCTTCTCTTGCCGTACCATCTAGAGTAGATCTGGAGGGTGCATCCAACCCATTATAGAAAGTCTGCAGTTGCATCCATTCCGGCATACCGTGATTAAGACATTTGTGTACTAGCATCTTAAACCGTTCCCCTGTCTCATGGAATCCTTCACCCTCGAATTACCGAAAGGTTGACAGTTCTCGCCTATGTTGGTTAGCTTTTCCCATAGGGAAAAACTTTTGCAAAAATTTCCCTGCCAGTTCATCCCATGTTGTGATCGATCTAGGTACTTGTGCATCTAACAATGAAAAAAATTATCATTTAGTGAAAAAGGAAATAATCTTAAACGAATGGCATCATCAGTAATGCTATTAAACCTAAAAGTATCGCATAACTATAAAAACTATTTCAAATGTAAACTAGGATCTTCAGACATTGTCCCTATAAATTGCAAATTATTTTGGATCATTTTAATCATAGCCGATTTTATTTCAAAATTATTAGCGGTGATAATAGATCTAGCAATAATCCTTTGAGTTAGATCTAGAGTAGGTAAAGAGTACTCCCTTATAGTTCTTTGTTCTTTCGCCATTGGTTCGTTTGCAGAGAGTTGTGGAGGTATATGGATGTTTTCAACGTTAGCGTGGGATCTTCTATTGGATCGATTTGTTCTTTTCTCTCCTCCGGTGGTAGGTTTTGCATAACCTGTGGGTTACTACGATTGCATCTAGTTAAGGATTCGAGGTTAGCAATAGGCTCGATCAGGTTTCCTTGACTTCGAGTCATAAACCAAAAATAAATAAGAAAGAAATAAGAATATACAAAAAATAAAATAAAAATAAAAACCTGTAGCTAAAACCTAAAATTTTCTAATTATTTTATTTGCAGTGAAAGAGTAAGAATTACTAAAGCGTTGCCTCCCCAACAATGGCGTCAACAACTTGATTGTCCCCAAACGTACTCTCGTTCGGCGTAGATTTCGACTTTCTGCAAGTTTATGAGTCAGGTTTTAAATATAGTGTATTACAACGAAACACTTGGTAGTATTCTGAGGATCGTACCCAAAGGAGGCTTAAGATGATAGTAAATAAAATCCCTGTAAAGAATAAAATTAATTAGTATTGATTTTAGGGTTTAAAGTATGAGGGAAAATAAGAGAGTTGTTTGGAAGCATAAGAATAAAACTGTAAAAATAAAATAAAATAAATAAGGGAAAAAGCTTGAGTTGTAGAAATATTACTAATGGCTTGGGATATTAGGTCGTTTTCGTATGAGTTTCTCGATTGTTGGGTTTTAGAGATTTTCCTCCAATCAACTAGTCACTACCTAGTTGGATCTCTCGATCTTTCATCGGCATAGCAAGTCGATAGAGATTACTAATCACTAGATGTCACAATCTAAACCGATTTGGGGAAAAAGTGTTTACGGATGGGCAATACCAATTTTGAGTTCATTCCCACCTAGAAAATTTTCTAGGGCTATCAGGCCTAGTGTTTGTTTGATGCTTGACCTTTCTCAAACAGCTGATCCAAAAGGTAAAACCCCTGTAAAACAACATGCCCTAGAAAACTACGAATACCTTTTATCGTAGTGGTTGGTGGAAGTTTTTCTATTACCTCGATCTTGGCTTTGTCAACGAAAATTCCTTTTGTAATATTTTGTGGCCTAGAACTATGCCTTCACAAACCATAAAGTGGCATTAATTGGCCAGTAACATCACAACAATTGTGCAAGCGGACACACGTCGATGCAAGTATAGTTGATAGATTGGTTCTATCGGATATCGATCCCACAAGGAAGGATTTCTTGATGTTTAAACTGTCGAAGCAACTTAAGCTAAGATTAGGGAAAATGCTACTAAGGATGTCAGCGCAATTAAATCAGAACTGCACAGTTAAAATAGTCAAAGTTTTCAATGTAATTATAAAAGTTAATTGTGAGAGTAACTAAAAGTAATTCAAATAGTTGTTAAATTTTGGAGAATTTAAATGCATAAAGTAAAAGTGTGATCAAGTGCAAAGGATTGGAGTGAATCACTGATTTCACTAAGTAACAACGCTAGATGTGTCAACAAGGTATAGTGTAGATGAATTGTCGCTGCAATAAGGTTCCAATGAAATCATACCAATAACAACTCTCCGTTTAATCAAGACTCAAGAGCTCACAAGTACCACACCTCTCAATGTTGGCATTGCTTTACACCTAAGAACAAGTGACAAAATCTCTTCTAGTCTCAAGCAACTCTTGCTAGCTTGCTTGTTAATTCAACTTGTCACCACACCTCTTAGTGTCGATAGACTGCAATTACACTCTTGTGGTCAAACAGTTGAATCCAAGAATGAACAAATGAGAAGAATTAAGTATGAATCAAAGTAATCTAACGTTGAAAGATATTCTCATATACAATCAACTGTCAATAATAATTCATCAACATTCAAAGAGGGATTAACAAATAAATCAAAGAATACTATCCCTAGGCTACTAGAATTATCTCTTAACCGGTCCTCTTGTATCGCACCAAGCACTTCTCGTCAGAAGTTGTTGCTTACCTGATCGATCAGCTCACCAGACTCCAACATAAAGCTTCAAAAACTCAAAGTATTTCCAGAATTAATTCCTTCACCTCTTGATATCCTTCTCCTTCTTCTTTCCTCTATTTATAGGCTTCAAGAATTGTAGATCTCATTTCCTCTCAAATCTAAGTCCTTCTGCAGCTGTCAAAGTTTGTTAAAATCCAGTTGTGCACTCACGCAGATCTGGTGTGTTCTTCATAAATTTTCAAGTTGTCACGACATTGCTGGGCGCAATCTGAAACCTTTAATTACGGCAACAATGTGTTCTTCCCCTACGTTGATGCTTTCAGGCATGTTTGCAGTGTGAATTCACCCATACAAAGTAAAGGTTTCTATGCGGTGACATCTCTGGCTACAATTCGAAGCTAACTTGTGGCTGATCCTTAAATTCTTCCTAGCATCGATCTTCTGAGATGGATCATTGCGCTGATAATTGTGAACATATTCTGCATACACCGACATTAGTGTATAGAAGAGATAAAATAATGAGAATTTAAGTCAAACAACAATGAGTTAGAAAATATAAATACTAAGTATGAAATGCCTATCATGCATGCTAAATATGCTACAAAAGAGACAATTAATACACAAATTTAAGGAGAAAATAGGTGTCTTTTCTAATGCTATCACACCCTCAAACTTGAGTTTTTACTTGTCCTCAAGTAAACAAAAATTAGCAAACTTCACAAGCAAACATGTCACCGCAATCATTATTCTAACAACTTAAATTGTTTGTAATTCTAATATATAAATTGCATTCACATGATAGAATAATGGGCCGACAATTTATAAAAATGAATAATTAAAACTGCAACTTCACCAATGTTAGTAACATGCTTTGAATCTTAACCCTTCCTTAACAAATACAACATTTATGGCAATATATTTCTTTTCTTTTCTCTTTTCTATTTCTTTCTTTTCTTTCTTTTTGTGATTTTTTTATAAGTGACTGAGAGATGTCATTGCATTACTCTACCTTTGTTCCTGGGTAGTAACGATGGGGTGCAACAAACCCCCAAGAGGTATGTAATTGCGCCGACACACACTCTTGCAGTGACAACCTTTGGCTAGATGATTTTTCTAACACATGCAGCGGAGTGTTCTCCCTTGACAAGTCACAATGCACTCACATTGGAGTGTCTTTTATTAGTATAATATCGTTACAATTCATAAGTTAGTTCAAGATTCAAGGGTTGATACTATCCATTCATTACTAAAGCAATTCCAATCATTCATCCAAAAAATAGAAGGTTCAATATTCATTCATATTCACCCAATTCACATATCAGCATTCCAAACAATTCAAGATTTAAGCATTAAAATAAAAACTATGGTCACATTTTTGTTGAAACTTTGCATACTTTCATTGAACTAAAGGCACGAGTAAATTTTCAAATATGTAGGTGTAATAGCATTTCCATTTCAATGAAGATCCCTCAAACTTAATGTCTGCATTGTCCCCAATACACTGACAATAATATACAGATAAGAATGGAAATGCAACTATAATGCAAATAAACTAACAGGAAAAATGCAGTGACAAATAACAATGCAATGACAATGAAATGCATGCAACTACCTATTGAAAAGTAAACTAACTCATTATTCAGCAACCGATGTAGTGGTTGCCTTGGCTTTCTTCTTCTTTTTCTTGGGCGCTCGCCTTCCTTTTTGTGCTTCTTTTTCTTATCTTTGCACTTTCTCTTTTTGTCCTTTGAATCAACCAGAGTAACAGATTGCTCCTCCACAGTCGGTTGGGTGGCGGCTTCATCGACAATTACATCTGATAGATAGACTTCTGCAAGTGGTGCCACATAGGGCACAATGGCTAGAGGATTAAGATACTCTGCACTACTGGTAACTGCCTCAGCCTGGCTCACTTTAGGTGGAGCCACGTCTTTACTAGATGCCCCCACACTTGTAAGTGTGCCAACAATTTCTACCCCAAAAGTTGTCGAGGCATTATCCTTCTTCTCTTCCTTCTCATCGTCAGGGTCATTCTCATCAGGTTCCCCTTCCTTTCCTTCATTCTCCTTCTCATTTCCTTCGTCTTTCTCTACTTCTTCTTCCGTAGGCTTCTCTTACTCAGTTGTGTCTTTATCAGTGTCTTCCTCTACTTCTCGCCCCATAAATACGATCGGGGTGTGTAGCTCCTCAATAACAACCGCCCTGTTTGCCATGGTAGCCCCAACGTTATTAAAAAATTTCTCCTCGACCAAGCTAGAAATTTTTCTGTAACAGTCCTTCATGGCATTGGAATGTCTCTCGCGCTCCTCGTCATTGGAGATATGAATTCTTGTTGGGGATGGAACATTCTGAGGCCTACCATCAAGAGTAGGCTGGTCGGAGGATGAAGGAGCTTCCTTAACAATAGGTGGGAAGATAGGGAACTCTGACAGGGGATTTGGCCTCAGACTTTTCAATGCGTCAACAATAGTTTTATTCCATACTCTTGTGTATGAATAAAAGAGGTTTTGTCTGTAGTCTATTTCCTCTAACACGCTGACAAGTTTGATTTGACGCATATCTATGTGGTCAACAAGTATTTCAATTTCAGCCAATTTCTTCTTTATCTGATGGTCTGTGATGCCTCTTTTAGCAGCGGGGTTTCTTGCCCTCTCGTCATTCTCTCCACTAAGATGTCGTTAATGGGGCCCTTGTTGTCTAGCACTTCCTCACCATCACAAGGTACAATCCCCCTTTGTTTACACATCAGTATTATCAAAGAAGGGAAAGGTAATATACCTGTCTGCTTAGTAGTGGCTTCAGCAATATGGTCATGGAGAATTATGCCGACATCGATGTGGCGACCCTTAAGGATAGAGTGCAGGAGGCACATGCGATTAGTGTCACAGTTTTACTATAGGTTGAAGGTAGTAGACGACTGTTAACAAAGTGGAACCACACTTTGCTTTGGGTTGTAAGATAACGTCGGTGCATTGTGTAATTGTGTGGACCGTTGCGAGTCCACACAGTGCCTTCAACGAAAAGGTCTCTTATTACCTGGTCAGCACCTTCATTGATCAACTCTTCCAAAAACACAGTGTGGGTGTCTTCCTTCTCAACAATCCGGAACAGAGTGTTGATATGGGCAGCACTTTAGGGTACCAATCCCTCTCTTACAAAAATAAACTCCTATTCAGAGTCTATAAGATTGGCATAAAATTCCCTTACCATGGTGGGGAAAAATCTAGCTAGGTGGTCGCAAAAAAATTCCCAACCTAGACGACTGATCGTTCTCGTGATTTGCTTTCCCAATGTCTTGTATGGGGACAACTGTAGACCTTTCTCTGGGTGACAGTTCCGTTTAAGCATAACGTCATGGTACCGGTCCTTCGCCATCTTGAACAAAAATAGAACTGGTTCGTTTTGTGGGGGTTGGTCTGTGGTCCGAACTATGGTGGCAGAAGATTCAGTAAGGGTTTTGGATGGATATTTTGCACCTCGTGTCCTTGCCATGATAGCTAGGTAAAAAGATTAAGAGAAACTGTAGAAAATCTTTAAAAATGATGAAGAAGATAAGTGCAACAGTAATGGCGATTGTGAGTGGGAGAAGGAAGTCGGGAGAAGAAGGGTTTTATAACCTTTCAGTGGCAAAAGACGTGATTATTTCAATTTGTCTTGGGAAAACGTTGCGTCTGCAGCCAATAAATTCCAGGCTACAAATTGTACCTTTTGGTTGATCTAACGGCTAGGGACGGATAAAGATCAATCGGCGCGATTCTTGTTGAAACAGCTTTGCTGAGTTATCACATAATACGCCGACAAGTTGTGCTTTATGATGCGTCGACAAAAAGACAATTTTTTTATTCCTGCATAAGACTTAAAGGAAACAAGTAAAAGTAAAAAAAATAAAAGTAAATGTAAAAATGTGTTGACATTAAAGAAATGTGACCAGATTAATGGTTTCGTTTGGTTCTTTGACATCTAGGCTCACATAATGCTTTAGTCGTTGGCCATTCACCTTGAACTGGTAACCATCCTTCATATTTTCAATTGTCACTGCGCCATTCAAGAATGCTTCAACAACCTTAAAAGGGTCTGACCATCTTGAACGCAATTTACCTGGATGTAGTTTTAAACGTGAATTAAACAAAAGTACTAACTGACCAGGACTAAATTATGGACGCAAGATTATATTGTCATGCCATCTCTTGGTCTTTTCTTTGTATATTGCAGCATTCTCATAGGCATTGCATCTAATTTCTTCCAACTCAGCAATGTCCAATAACCTTTTCCGTCCAGCTGCATCGTAGTCCATGTTCACCTGCTTGATTACCCACATAGCTTTGTGTTCAAGCTCAACTGGCAGGTGACAGGATTTACCAAACACTAATTGATATAGCAACATCCCCAATGAGGTTTTATATGCGGTGTGAACTGCCCACAATGCATCATGTAACCGCAAAAACCAATCTCTCCTAGATTGGTTAACCACCTTCTCAAGAATGCTTTTAATTTACCGATTGGACACCTCCGCTTGGCCATTTGTTTGTGGATGATATGTGGTGGCCATGCGATGCTTCACACCTTATCTTTTCAATGTTGTTACCACTTGGTTGTTGTGAAAAGGAGTACCTTGATCACTTATCAATGCCCTCGGTGTTCTAAATCGTGTAAGGATATACGTGTGGAAGAAGTTCAACACCGTTCGAGCATCATCTTTTGGAACCGCAATTGCCTTGATCCACTTAAAGACATAGTCAACAGCAACTAGAATATACATATTCCCAAAAGAGTTTGGAAATGGTCTCATGAAGTCTATACCCCAAACATCGAATAGCTCCACCTCCATAATAGGTTGTTGGAGCATCTCATTGTAGCGAGATATAGAACCAATGCGTTGACATCTATCGCATTGTTAAGCAAAATTATGGGCGTCGCGAAACAATATGGGCTAATAGAATCCTGATTGTAGGACCTTTGTAGCAGTCCTTATACCACCAAAATGGCCACCATAGGGAGAATCATGGTAATGTTTCAGGATGGAAGTCATTTCCTCCTCAGGAATGCAGCGACGGATAATGTTGTCGGTGCATACCTTGAATAGGTATGGCTCGTTCCAATGATACTTTGCAGCGTCGCGCAAAAATCTGATTAATCTTGGTTTGGCATCTTTCTTCACAAAAAAGGTATCTCAGCGTAGAATGATCTGTGTAGATAGTAACTTTTATGTCGACAAGATATGAGCGAAATTTGTCGAATGCAGAAACTACTGCTAGTAATTCCTTTTCGGTAGTTGTATAGTTTACCTGCGCATCAGTTAAAGTTTTACTAGCATAATAAATGGAGTGAAATACCTTCTCTTTCTATTGTCCCAGCACAGCTCCTACAGTAAAGTTACTTGCATCACACATTAATTCAAGCGGTTGCGTCCAATCCGGTGCGACGAAAATTGGAGCTTATACTAGCTACTTCTTTATTTTGACAAATGCATCCAGACATTCATTACAAACACAAACTTTTTATTTTGCTCTAACAATAAGCATAGTGGTTTGGCAATCTTAGAAAGATCTCGGATAAATCTCCCTTAAAATCTAGTGTGACCAAGAAAGCTTCTTATTCCTTTGACATTCGTGGGTGGTGGCAGTTTCTCAATGATTTCAACCTTTGCTTTGTCTACCTCAATGCCCTGACATGATATGCGATGGCCAAGGACAATGCCTTCAATTGCCATGAAATGGCATTTCTCCTAGTTTAACACTACATTTGTGTCCTCACATCTCTTCAATACTTTCGCCAAGTTGTCAATGCATTGGTCAAAGTTCTGCCCATATACAGAGAAATCATCCATGAAAACTCTAAATAATATTCAATCATGTCCAAGAAGATAGCCATCATGCACCTCTGAAATGTGGCTGGTGCATTGCACAATCCAAATGGCATACGTCGGAAGGCAAAGGTTCCAAATGGGCACATGAATGTCTTTGCTTGATTTTTCGGTGTAATGGTAATCTAATTATATCCGGAATAGCCATCTAGGAAACAATAGTAGGCTTTACCAGCTAGCTTATCCAGCATCTAATCAATGAATGGTAGTGGAAAGTGATCCTTCTTTGTGGCAGTATTGAGTCGATGATAATCCATGCACACTCATCACCCTATAGCGATGCGAGTAGGGATCAACTCGTTTTTATCATTACTCACTACTATGGTATCGCTCTTCTTAGGCACACATTGGACAGTGCTCACCCATGTGCTATTTGAAATAGGGTAGATAATGCCCACGTCTAGCCACTTAATAATCTCCTTTTTCACTACTTCTTTCATTTTCTCACTAAGTCTTCGTTATCTTCCAACCTGATTTTATGCATGCAAAAAGAGGGACTAATGCCTCTAATGTCTGCAATGCTCCAGGCTATGGCTCTTTTGTGCTCCTTTAAAATTTTGATTAGCTTTTCTTCTTGAATTGCGTTGAGGCTTGTGCTGACATCATGGGTAATGTGTCATTGTTACCCAAAAAGACATACTTCAGATGTGTTGGCAACGGCTTTAGCTCCAAGGTAGGAGCTTGTTCAATTGATGGTTTAAACACCAAGATCGTCCTGTTGGACAAATCCAAGGATTCCAATCACCAATTCTGTCTTAGCTCATAACTATTAGCCTCAACTCTGTGGTCACATTCAGTTAGGATATCATCAGTGAATGTCACTGCATCTTCATTTGGAACTGTTGAGCTCCGTTCATTGAATTCTTCCATAATTATCTCGTCCAGCATGTCAATGTGGTTACATTGCTCCTTACTTATAGAAGGAGATGCTTCAAACACACTGAAGGTAACATGCTCGTCATTATGTCGCATGATGAGCTCGTCTTTGAAAATGTCAATAAGAGTGCGTCCTGTTGCTAAGAATAGGCACCTCTTTATCTGCTTTGTAATCAAGTATTATGAAATCAGTAGGGAACACAAGCTTATCCACTTGGATAAGGACATCTTTGATTTGGCCTTCAAGTTGTGCTAGAGATTTATCAAGAAGATGTAATGTCATCGCAGTAGGATTCATCGATCCAATTCTTAACTTCCTAAATATGGACAAAGGCATGAGGTTAATATTAGCTTTCAGGTCACATAAAGCTTTACCTAGATAATGATTTCCAATGGAGCATGGGATTGGGAAGCTACCAAGGTCTTTCATCTTTGGTGGCAACTTATTTATTAACATAGCGCTGCACCCCTCTATAAGCGCAATCGTCTCGATTTCAGACAATTTTTTCTTCTTTGATAACATCTCTTTCATAAATTTCCCATAGTTGGGGATCTGCACAAAGAGCACCTACAAGAGGTATGTTATTATGTAATTACTTCAAAGTAGAAACAAATTTCTAATAATCCTTATCATGATCTTTCTCTTTAAATCTCTGTGGAAATGGCAAAGGTATAGTATCAATGGGTTGTTATGGAATAATCGGTTACATTGACTTAGGCAGTTGCGTCGACATCTTTGTTGGGTGAATTGTAGGCATAGTCTTTACTACAGGTGGCTCCTCCTCATTTATTTCTGCTGGGCTCTCTTCAGATATAACTTCTCTCTGTTGAGTTGGTTCGGTTACGTCGACATTTTCTTGAGTGAAATTACTGCTTGGTTCAGCAGTTGCTTTCCGCTCCGCAGCGTGATAGCCTTGCAATGTTCCTTCCCCTTCTACATCAGATTTTCAGTATCACTAGGCAAAGTGCCGAGTGATCTTGTACTCATATTAGAAGCCAACTGTCCTAGCTAAGCTTCTAACGCACGGATAAAAGAAGAATTACCTTGAACAATAGCTTCAGTTCGCGTAATATGCTCTCGTATCAGCGCTTCAAGAGTAGCCATAGGATCTGACCTTTTGTTGAGAAAACTGTTGCTGATGTTACTGATGTTGTCCTTGCATATGTGGCAGCGCTGTCTGTTATGGCTGCATTCGTGCTTTTGGTTGCATCTGGTTGTGTACCTGTAATTGATCAAGATGTGAACGTACTTGAGAATTACGATTGTTGTTCATCTGCTGACTATTGTTGTAACTCCCCTGTCTATAAATCCCTTACTGTGAGGAATTTCCATATCTATATGTAGATGCATTTTGATTCCCCCAAGGTTGTGGATTTCGATTAGAATTATTGTATGAGTTACCATAAGAATTTCCTCTGATGTTGTTGACGTAAAATACATTTTCAGCATGTTGTGGACAGTTCTCATAACTGTGGTTGTCATCGCAAAGTTCATAGGAAAATGTCGGGACATCCATCTGTTATGCCAATTCAATAGGGGCAATGTCACTTGTTCCCTTCATGTTCTTTATAATGTTGGCCAAAGAGGATACCTGTGCACTTAAGGCTGAAATTGCATCTAACTCAAGAACACCAGGATTAGTTTTTACCTGAGCAGAATGAGAGATAGGATATTGATAATCGTTCTGTGCAATTCTCTCTAGAATTCGTACAGCTTCAGTGTAGGTACAATCCAGCAAGAGACCGTTAGCAGATGCATCGACAAGATTCCTTGTTTGGGCATTCAATCCGTTGTAAAAGATCTCAATCTGAGTCTCTTGATGAATTCCATGCGTAAGGCAATGTCTAAGCAGAGTTTTATAACGCTCCCATGTTGTATGTAGGTTCTTATCATCTAACTGATGATAAGTTGTGATGTCACTGCGCAACCTTGCATTCATTGTCGACGGATTGAACCGTAAAACAAATTGCATTGCTAACGCATTCCATAATGTAATGGATCCAGCCGACAAACCCAAGAACCATGTTCGCCCTCTTCGTTGCAATGTATAAGGGAATAATTGCATTTTTAAGGCGTCATCAGGAACATCATGTTGACTAAAAGATGCGCAAATAAGCAGAAATGATTTAAGATGCTCCATCGCATCTTCATGAGGTAGGCTCGTATATTATCCATTTGAATTGAGCATCTGAAACATCACCGGCTTCAATTCGAAGTTTCCAGCTTGTATCATTGGCCTTACAACTCCTGGTTACCAATTTTCAAGTATAAGAACAACAAAGTCTCTGATTGTTCTGTTTTATACTTGTTCTTCTTGTGGTGGCGGTGGTGGTATATTATTTATTACTTGTGGCTGTATTGGAGGAACTACATTCTGTGGCAGTAATGGTGGAAGATTATTATTGTTGTTGCCAGCCATCTTCTTTTGTTCTTGCTTCCTCCTTCGGAGTGTCCTTTCGAGTTTTGGATCAAAGTTCACAATATCCTTAGGATTTCTCCTTGTGGACATGCAACACCTAAAGAATTTTGATAGAAATCAATAAAATAAAGTTAAACAAGTTAGTAAAAATTAGAAATTAAGTAAGAAAGAATAATCGTAACTACAAAAATAAGCATAAAAAAATGTCATTCCCCGGCAATGGTGCCAAAACTTGATCAGCTTGTAATGTCATAGTAATTGTGCAAGCGGACACACATCGATGCAAGTATAGTTGATAGATTGGTTTTATCGGATATCGATCCCATGAGGAAGGAGTTCTTGATGTTTAAACTGTCGAAGCAACTTAAGCTAAGATTAGGGAAAATGCTAGTAAGGATGTCAGTGCAATTAAATCAGCACTGCACAGTTAAAATAGTCAAAGTTGTCATTGTAATTATAAAAGTTAATTGTCAGAGCAACTGAAAGTAAATAAAAAAGTTGTTGAAGTTTGGACAATTTAAATGCATAAAAGTAAAAGTGTGATCAAGTGTAAAGGATTAAAGTTGATCACTGATTTCACTAAGTAGCAACGCTAGATGTGTCAACAAGGTATAGTGTAGATGAATTGTCGCTGCAATAAGTTTCTAATGAAATCATACCAATAACAACTCTTCGTTTAATCAAGACTCAAGCGCTCACAAGTACCACACCTCTTAGTGTTGGAATTGCTTCACACCTAAGAACAAGTGACAGAATCTCTTCTAGTCTCAAGCAACTCTCACTGACTTGCTTGTTAATTCAACTTGTCACCACACCTCTCAGTGTCGGTAGACTGCAATTACACTCTCGTGGTCAAACAGTTGAATCCAAGAATAAACAGATGAGAAGAATTAAGTATGAATCAAAGTAATCTAACATTGAAAGATATTCTCATATACAATCAACTGTCAATAATAATTCATCAGCATTCAAAGAGGAATTAACAAATAAATCGAAGCATATTATCCCTAGGCTACTAGGATTATCTCTTAACCGCTCCTCTTGTTTCGCACCAAGCACTTCTCGTCAGAAGTTGTTGATCGCTTGATGATCAGCTCACCGAACTCCAGTATAAAGCTTCAAAAACTCAAAGTATTTACAGAATTAATTCCTTCACCTCTTGATATCCTTCTCTTTCTTTTTTCCTCTATTTATAGGCTTCAAGAATTGTAGATCTCATTTCCTCTCAAATCTAACTCTATTTGCAGCTGTCAAAGTTTGTTAAATTCCAACTGTGCACTCACGCAGATCTGGTGTGTTCTTCATAAATCTGTAGGTTGTCGCGACATTGCTGGGCACAACCTAAAATGCTTAATTGCGGCAACAACATGTTCTTCCCCTGCGCTGTTGCTTCCAGGTGTGTTTGCAGCTTAAATTCACCCATACAAATTAAAGGTTTCTATGCGGTGACATCTTTGGCCGCAATTCCAAGCTAACTTGTGGCTGCATCTTTAAATTCTTCCTAGCATCGATCTTCTAAGATGGATCCCTGCGTTGACAATTGTGAACATATTCTGCATACGCCGACATTAGTGCATAGAAGAGATAAAATAATGAGAATTTAAGCCAAACAATAATGAGTTAGAGAATATAAATACTAAGTATGAAATGCCTATCATGCATGCCAAATATGCTACAAAAGAGACAATTAATACACAAATTTAGGGAGAAAATAGGTGTCATTTCTAATGCTATCAGGCATTTCTCCCAATTTAACACTAGGTTTGTTTCTTCACAACGATTAAGCACCAGCTCCAAATTCTTTAGGCAATCTTCAAAAGTATCACCAAACACCAAGAAATCATCCATGAATACTTCTAAAAAATTTCCACTATGTATGAGAAAATTTCCATCATGCAACGTTAAAAAGTTGTTGGGACATTGCATAGCCCAAAAGGCATTCTCTTGAAAGTAAAAGTTTCGTATGGACACGTTAACATGGTCCTTTCTTGATCTTCTAGAGTTATGACAACTTTATTGTAGCCTGAGTAACCATCCAGGAAACAATAAAATGCTTTGCCTACTAGTTTGTCCAACATTTGGTCGATAAATGGAAAAGGGAAGTGGTCTTTCCTCGTGGCTTTGTTAAGCTTTTTGTAATCCATGCATACCCTCCAAACCGTGATAGTTCGAGTTGGGATCAATTCATTGTTGTCATTGCTAACAATCGTTACTCCTCCTTTCTTAGGGACACACAAGATTGGATAAATTATCCCAGCATCAAGCCATTTGATAATTTCCTTCTTAACAAGTTGTTTCATTAATCGCCTCTACTGCTCAATGGAATTACTGTAGCAATCCTCTAACAAAATCTTCTACATACAAAACGCAGGACTTATTCCCTTGATATCAACTATCATCCACCCCAATGTCTTTTTAGATCTTTGGAGAACTTCCAATAGTTGAGCTTCTTGATCAACCATTAATCCTGTAGAAATAACTATTAGAAATGTATTTTTGTCTCCTAGATATGCATATTTCAAATGTAATGACAAAGGTTTCAATTCAAGTGTCGAGGTTTCTTGAATAGAAGGTTTAGGCCTTTAAATGTACGATTGGATAAATTTAAAGATTCAAACCTTTTCCTTGGTCTATCTACTAACTGCTTATCATATTTCAATTCTTCAAGCTCTTCAAAAACATCAACTTCATTTTCCTTCAAAGAATCTACATCAACGTCACAATTATCGTAGAAAAGTTTGTCAAATTCCTCTTTCACTATCAAAACTACCAAATTAGTGGCATGACATTCTTCACTCTTATCTACACTCTTTAAAGCATTAAAAAATTGAAGGTAACTTTTTGCTCATTCACACTCATTGTCAACTCATCTTTCTAAACATCTATTAATGTCCTACCTGTGGCAAGAAAAGGTCTTCCTAAAATAATGGACACATCTTTGTCAACTTCAAATTCTAAAATAATAAAATCTGCTGGGAAAATAAATTCATCAACTCTTACCAGCACATCTTCAATCTTACCCTTAAGATGGGTATATGATCGATCTGCTAACTGCAAAGTAACCGTAGTAGGTCTCACTTTTCTAATCCCCAATTTCCTGAAAATAGACATTGGCATTAGATTTATTCTAGCACCTAAATCACACAATGCATTACCAATGTAATTATTTCCTATGGCACAGGGAATAGTTAAACTCCGTGGATCTTTTAGTTTTGGTGGCAATTTATTCATCAACATTGTCGTGCACCCTTTAGTGAGCACAACTGTTTCAAACTCACCCAACCTTCGCTTCTTTGACAAAATATCTTTCGTGAACTTTACATAGTTGGGCATTTGCTCTGATGCTTCAACTAGAGGTATGTTGATGTGTAATTTCTTCAAGACATCCAAAAAAATTTTAAACTGAACATCTTGCTTTGTTTTGTAAAAACATTGAAGGAATGGCGGCGGTGACCTTCCTTAATGTTGTTGACATGACTTTGTCACAGCATTCTTACAAACATCACAAACATTTTCTTCCTCGTCATTCTTTTTCTCTACCTCCTCATTCACGAGTTGCTTTAAAACTTCTTTAGTATCAAGATCTAAGCTTTCCTCTTCCTCTATCATTGCAATTTTATCAACAATATGATCTAGTAATTGACTCCCACTTCTAAGCATGATAGCTTTGCAGTGCTCTTTCCCTCGAGATCTCGCATTTTTTGAGTCACTTGGCAGTGCTCTTTGGGGTCTCGAGTTCATTACATTCGTAATTTGGCTTACTTGGTTCTCTAAAGCTCTTAAAGATGCGGTTTGACTCTGAATAACAACATTATTTTTGGACATGTATTATTACAGCCAGATTTTCAGTGGTGTCGAAAACAATGGTTTCGGGACCACAATTCCGACGAGTCGAGTATAAATTTTAGTTATTTAAATATTTATGACTTTTTTAGCATCATATTAAAAGTTTGTAATGAACTTTTAATATTTAGAAAATTAATGGAGTAGAAAGGATTAAATTGTAATAGGTGCAAAAGTATAGATGATTAATTAGAAGGACCAAATGAGTAAATTAACCAAAGGATTGTTAATGGGTGGACTAACATGATTTATATTAAGTGAAAATAGGTTTAACTAAGCTAAAAGTGATTAAGAAAAAGCTTAATTATGAAAGTTACAAAAATTACAAAATTGCCATTGATATATAAATGAAATTAAAAGAAAAGAAAAAAGAATTTTTCACCACAATTTCCTATTCTCATCTTCTTCTTCATGGCTAAAGAGGAAAAACTAGGGTTTTACATTGCCAATCTTCAAGTCTTGATTTGAGTCAGCAAATGTTAACCGTTTTTAGTAATTTTTATATTTTTAAGTTCGTATTAGCTTAATCTAGCTTATGTAAGGATTAATTTGTGAATCTGTCAAATGTTATGAAACTTGCTATTTTTGAAAATGCTTGTCCTTGAAAACTTTTGATATAATTGGATGTTTAATGCTTGGGTTAGATCTATTTGTAAAGAGATTTTTAATGAAATTAAGGTTTAAGGACTAAAATGTGAAAATGATGAAATTACATGTATTTTTGTGAAAATAAATGTGTGAAGGGGTGGGATAAACACCCTAGAGAATTTGGCTAAGGTTGGTTGTGTAAGAGAATAGTTATTTTGCATGTTTTGTGTTGAAAGGACTAGATTGAATAAAAGGAAAATATTAGGGGTAAAATTGTAATTTTCTAAAAAGATTGAATTATATTATATGATATGATTGAGTTTTTTAATGCAAGTAATTGAATGATTTGTGGTTGTAGACTACGATCGTGCTACAGATCGCAGAAAAGAGAAATTGATAGATTATTCCCTCATGTCTTTCTAAACTGCAATTCAGTCTGGTAAGTTCATAATGTTTGTTTGTATATTGTCCATGCTCAGAAATTGGAAGTATTTGGCATTGAAGAGATCGAATAAATGAAACGGAAAAGATAGTAGGCATTATGCCGTTGAAAAAGTACCGACGCGATGGCTGGGGTACCACATGTGTTGCGAGTCCTCGATAGCTCGTGTGAGCAGCATTGGGTACTGGTAACAGAAAGTTATAGACAAGGAAACGAAGTTGTATTTAACTCAAAGAGCGATGGGATTATCTTGTCTTGTTGGAGTTATAGTTACTTATTACAAGTGTTGGTAACTCCTTAAACTATGGAACTTATTAAGCTATGAAGCTTACCACAGTTGCTGTTGTTGTTTTGTAGATCATTTTGCTGATTAAAGATCGGATCACCGTCATCTCTTTGAAGTTACACTATCGCGGAGTTTGTTGGTAGTTTTTGCATCACTCGGTCTTATGGCATTTACTAGGATGATATTATCTTTTGTTTTGGTAATAGAGATGGTAAAATCTTATTATGTTGAATGTGGAAATGCATGAAGTGCAAATTGGAATATAAACTTAAAATGTTATGTAAAGACTTGGAAACAATGTATGTTGTGTGATGGCCTAATGCATAATTAGAGTTGTGTATGTTTGAGTTGATAAACTTATGTCTTGGCATAACTCTTGAGATTTTGCATACTTGTGCCGGTAGAACCCATGCAAGTATCGGTAGAAGAATAGGGTACGAGAGAGGTTGTTCACTGACTTGGGTTGTATCGGTAGTTGAATTACAAGTATCGGTAGTTAGGTGTTTTGATGTACCAATAGTTTGTATACTTGTACCGATAAAAGTTGCAGGGTGAGAATTTTAGCTCTCTATAGTTTTTAGTATCAGTAAAAGCATGACTTGTATCGATAGAAGTTATACTAGTATCGGTAAAACTAGCACAAGTATCGATATAAATCTGCACAGTTTCTGAATTGTTTGGTAACTTGACTACTATCGATACCTGTCTTTCAGGTACCGGTAGAAGTCTCTAAAAATATTGGAATATCCATTTTTTCCCTTGTTGAATTGTGTTTATGATTAAATGACGATATATAACGTGTGAAGTGAAATTATTTAATAAATAAAGCTGAATAACATGATGTTAATGATGAATAGTGATAAATGAATAGTAAAACACCGGAACCGTAATCGATGACGGCTTTCGAGTTTTGGGTGTTACATTTAATGGTATCAGAGCTTTCGATTTAGTCGCTTCTCGAATAGTTATGATTGTATTTACCGATTTAGTAGTACACGCCATATGAACCTATGATAGTGTGATATAGAAAAATCCAATCTAACCATAGTTTTTACGAATAAAAGTAAAGATGCCTAATTCTAAAAAAGAGGAAACCAATTAAGTAAATAGCAATAACCCGACAAGTGATTCCAGGGCTAGTCATGGGGCACCTATTTTATCGATGACAAAAAGCGAAGCTAGAAACATGTTCTTTGGCTTAATGGGAAAATGGTTCTCAGAATTTATGCAGAACAATCGTACAGCGTCACCTCCTCTACCCCTAACTACACAGCCTGTTGCCTGACCTGCGGTACCTCCCGTAATGCCTCCACCTCCTCCTGTAATAGAACAGAGGCATCATATCTTGACAGATAGGGTAAGAAAGTATGGGGCGAAAGAATTTCGTGGGAATGCAAAAGATGATCCATCCAAAGCTGAGTATTAGTTGGAAAACACCTAGAGAGTACTGAATGAAATGGCCTATCCGCCTAAAGGTTATGTGAGGTGTGTCGTTTCGTTGCTAAAAGATGACGCTTATAATTGGTGTGCAATGATTGTAGCAGTGATGCAGAACACGAGGGTACTTGGGAATTTTACCAGATGGAGTTTTAAAAAAAATATGTCAGCAAGAGGTATTTAGATAAAAAGAAGAAAGAATTTCTAGAGTTGAGATAGGGAAATAAGACTGTAGCAGAATACGAACGAGAGTTTGTATTTCTCAGTAAATATGCACAGGAGATTGTACCTACTGACGAGGTTATGTGTTTGATTTGAGGATGATTTGAACAATGAAATAAAGATGATGGTAGTGGTTCAAAAATACAGTCATTGATCATTTTGGCAGACAGAGCACAAAAAATAGAGGAAGTATACAACCAGAAGAAACAGAGAGATAAGAGATTTCAAGATTTTGGGAAGAAGAATCCCACTAGAACCTGTTCAATGCCACCATCGAAGAAATTCAGAGATAGTGAAGTCCGAGGAGCAGTCTCTTCTGGCTTTCCCAGTAGAAGCAGATCAAGACCACCAGAATTAAGATTTCAAAATCGGCCAGCTGACAGTGTGGCTAGCGTTTATAACATGCCAAAACCAGTGTGCGAGCATTCTAAAAGAATCCGTTTAGGTGAATGCTGGTTGATTAAGAGAGCCTGTTTTCGATGTGGAGGTACTAATCACTTCATGTGAAATTACTCGATGAATTCTGAAGCAAGAGAAGATCGGAGTGTTAATCCTATAGTTACACCACAGAAAGGCAGACGCCCGGGGTAGAGTAGTGGTATAAGTGGAAATCGAAATGAAAACAAAGATAATGTAAATAGGTCGAAAGCTCGAGCACCTGCACAGACTTATGCCATCCGAGCTAGAGAAGAGGCTACCGCTCTGATAGCATTACATATGACATATTTTCTCCCTAAATTGGTGTTTTAATTGTCTCTTTTGTATCTTATTTTGCATGCATCATATGCATTTCATACTTAGTTTTTATATTTTCTAACTTATGATAGTTTGGTTTAAATTTTTGTTATTTTTACATCTTTTGTGTACTAATGTCGCCACAAGTACGCTATATATTGTGCCTTAGAATTATCAGTGCAGGAACTCATCTCAGAAGATCAATGCTGGAAGAAGAATGCAGCCACAAGATTAGCTTGAAATTACGACCAGAGATGTTGCCGCATAAAAACCTGAGCTCTGGATAAATGAACTCAAGCTGAAAATACAACAGGAAGCACCAGTGCAGGAAAATCACTCGTTATTGCCACAATTAAAGGTTTCAGATTACGCCCAGTAATGTAGCGACAACCTACAGATCACTTAAGAACACATCAAATCTACGTGAGGGCACAACCGTACTGTAACTAACTTTGACAGCTGCAAATTGGATCTGGATTTGAGAATGAAGGATGAAACCTGCAACTTTTAAAGGCTATAAATAAAGGAAATAAGATGGAAGAAATCATCAAGAGGAAAGGAATTAATTTCTGCAATTACTTTGTGTTTTTGAGATTTAAGGTGGAAGAGCTGATCGAGTGAAGAAGCAACCACTTCTGACGAGAGGTGCTCGATGCGACGCAAGAAGAGAGGTTGAGGAATAGTCCTAGTAGTCTAGAGATAGTAAGCTTCGATTGTATTCATTGACCCTTTTTTTATGCTGATGAATTTTAATAACATTTGAATGAATACGAGAGTATCTTTGAGTCTTGATTAAACGGAGAACTGTTATTGGTAAGATTTCATTGGAGCCTTATGACGGCAACAATTCATCTATAGAATACCTTGTAGGCGCATCCAGCGTTGCTACTTAGCGAAATCAGTGATCCATTCCAATCCTTTACACTTGGTCATATTTTACTTGCTTGCATTTAAATTCTCAACACTTCAACAACACTTTTAACTACTTCTAGTGTGCAGATTTAACTTGATTACGTTGACATCTTTACTCACACTAACTCTAATTGTAGTATTAATTGCTTTGACATCTAAACATCAAGAATCCATTCCTTGTGGAATCGATATCTGATAGAATTTTTCTATAAACTATACTTGCTTCGACGTGTGTCCGCTTGCACAATTGCTGTGACATTACAGACACGATCAAGTTTTAGCACCGTTGCCGGGGAATTGGCGTTTGTTTGATGTTTACTATTGTAGTAGCAATTATTTCTTACTTAATCTTTTTGTTTTTACTAATATGTTTAACTTTCTTTTGTTGATTTTCTTTTATTTCTTTAGAAGTTGCATGTCCACAAGGAGAAATTCGAAGGATATTGTGAACTTTGACCTAGAACTCGAGAGAACACTTAGAAGGAGGAAGCAAGAACAAAAGAAAATGGTTGGTAACAATAATAAAAATAACAACCTACCACCATTGCTGCCACAAGATGGAGTTCCTCTAATACAGCCACAAATAAACCATAATATACCACCGCCTCCACAAGATAAACAAGTGCAAAATAGCAAAATTTGAGATTTTGTTGTTCCTTTCCTTGATGATTTACAACCAGGGGTTGTGAGACTAGCTATACAAACAGGAAATTTCGAGCTGAAATCGGTTATGTTTCTGATGCTCAATTCAAATGGGTAATATGCAGGCCTACCTCATGAAGACGCAAAAGAACATTTAAAGTCATTTTTGTTTATTTGTGCATCCTTTAGCCAACTTGGTGTCCCTGATGATGCCTTGAAAATGCAATTATTCCCTTATTCATTGTAGGGAAGAGCAAGGACATGGTTCTTGGGATTGTCGGTTGGATCTATTGCATCATGGAATGCATTAGAAACGCAATTTGTTTTATGATTCAATCCACCGACAATGAACTCAAGGTTACGAAATGAAATTACAGCTTACCATTAGTTGGATGATGAGAACTTACATACAACATGGGAACGTTATAAGACTCTATTTAGATGTTGCCTAATGCATGGTATTCAACAAGAGACCCAGATAGAGATCTTCTATAATGGATTGAATGCTCAGACAAGGAATCTTGTCGACGCATCTGCTAACGGTCCTTTGTTGGGTTGCACCTACACGGAAGCTGTAAGAATTCTAGAGAGAATTGCACAAAACGATTATCAGTATCCAATCTCTTGTTCTGCTTAGGTAAAAACTAAACCGAGTGTTCTTGAATTAGATGTTATTTCTACTTTGAGTGCGCAGGTATCCTTTTTGGCCAATATTATAAAGAATATGAAAGGGACAAGTGACGTTGCTCCTATCCAAGTGGCTCAACAGATGGATGCGCCGACATTTTCATGCGAGATTTACGATGAAAATCACAGTTATGAGGACTATCCATAATATGCTGAAAATGCATTTTATGTCAACAACATTTGAGGAAATTCATACGGGAACTCATACAACAATAAAACTCAATAACCTTGAGGAATCAAAATGCTTCCATATTCAGATATGGAAATTCCTCAAATCAAGGGAGTTATAGACAAGGGAGTTACCACAACAATCAATAGCAGAATTTTATTCAAAATTCCCAGGTACATTCGCATTCTGATCAATTGCAGGTACAAAGCCAGATGCAACCACAAACTCGATTGCAGCCACAACAAAATGGCATGCCACATATACAAGGACAGCACCATAAACCACAACAACAGTTTTCTCAACTAAGGTCAAACCTTATAGCTACTCTTGAGGTGCTGATGTGAGAGCATATTACGCGAACTGAAGCAATAGTGCAAGGCAAGTCTTCTTCTACCCGAGTGTTTGAAGCCCAGCTAGGACAGTTGGCTTTTATTTGAGTACAAGGTCACCAGGTGCTGTACCTAGTGATACTGAGAATCCAATACAAAAAGGGAAGGAGCATTGTAAAGCTATTACACTGCGAAATGGAAAACAAATGACTGAACCAAGCAGACATTCTGACCAAGAACATGTCGAAGCATCTGAATTAACGCAACAAGGAGAAGTTGCAGTTGAAGGAAAAGAAGCAGTAATAAATGAGGAAGAGCCAATTATAGTAACATCTATGCCTACCATTTGCTCAACAAAGATGTCGATGCAACTGCCTGTGTCGATGCAACCGGTTATTCCACAACAACCCACTGCTACGATACACTTTCCATTTTCGCAAAGATTTAAAGAGAAAGACCATGATAAGGACTATAAAATGTTTGTTTCTACTTTGAAATAATTACATATTAACATACCTCTTGTAGATGCTCTTGTGCAGATACCCAGTTATGGGAAATTCATGAAGGAGCTATTATCAAAGAAGAAGAAATTATCCGAAATTGAGATGATTGCGGTCAAAGAGGGGTGCAATGTTGTGCTAACTAACAAGTAGCCACCGAAAATGAAAGACTCTGGCAACTTCACAATCCCATGCTCCATTAGAAATCATTATCTAAGTAAAGCTTTATGTGATTTTGGAGATAGTATTAATCTCAAGCCTTTGTCTATATTCAGGAAATTAGGAATAAGAACAATGAAGCCCATTGCGGTGACACTGCAACTTGCGGACAGATCTCTAGCGCAACCTGAAGGTCGATAAAAGATGTCCTTGTGCAAGTAGATAAGCTGGTGTTCCCTGCCAATTTTATAATCCTTGACTGCGAGGTAGACAAGGAAGTGCTCATCATCTTGAGGCAACCATTTTTGGCAATAGGACGCACTCTTATCGACGTTTTCAAAGGAGAGCTTGTCATGCGTCATAACGACGAACATATTACCTTCAGTGTGTTCGAGTCATCTCCATCGAGAAGTAAAGAGCAATGTCACTACATTGATGTACTAAATGAAATAATTATGGAAGAGCTCAATCAGCGGAGTTCAGTAGTCTTAGATGAAGATGCGGTGACATACGTTGATGAAACCTTACCTGGATGTGACCACAATGCTGAGGTTAATAATTGTGAGCTGAGACAGAATTGACAATTGAAATCTATAGATTTGTCTAATAGGACGATCCCCGTGTTTAAACTGTCGATTGAACATGCTCTTACCTTGGAGTTGAGGCCATTATCGACACACCTGAAATATGTCTTCTTGGGTGATAACGATACATTACATGTTATTATTAACGCATCCCTCAACGCAACGCGAGAAGATAAGTTCATCGCCATTTTGAAAGATCATAAAAGAGCCATAGCTTGAAGCATTGCAGATAGTAGAGGAATCAACCCCTTTTTTGCATGCAAAAGATTAGGTTGGAAGATGAAAGGAAGCAATCCATTGAGCAACAGCGACGACTCAATGAAAAGATGAAAGAAGTAGCGAAGAAAGAGATTATCAAGTGGCTAGATGCGGGCATCAGTTACCCTATTTCTAATAGCAACTAGGTGAGCCCTGTCCAATGTGTGCCCAAGAAGAGCGGTTTCACAGTTATAAGCAATGATAAGAACAAGTTGATCCCTACTCGTATTGCGACTGGCTGGTGAGTATGCATGGATTATCGTCGACTGAATGCGGCCACAAAGAAGGCCACTTTCTAGTACCTTTCATTGACTAGATGCTGGATAGGCTAGCTAGTAAAGCCTATTATTGCTTCTTAGATGGCTACTCTAGATACAATCAAATTTCTCTTACATTTGAAGATCAAGAAAAGACTACGTTTACATGCCCATTTGGAACTTTTGCTTTTCGACGAATGCCATTTGGATTATGCAATGCACCAGCCACGTTCCAAAGGTGTATGATGGCTATATTTTCAAGCATGATCGATGATTCTTTAGAGGTATTCATGGACGACTTTTCAGTTTATGGGCAAACTTTTGACCAATGCGCTGACAACCTGGCGAAAGTTTTGAAGAGATGCGAGGACACAAATCTAGTTCTGAATTGGGAGAAATGCCATTTCATGGAAACTGAAGGCATTATCCTCGAACATCGCATATCATGCCAGGTCATTAAGGTAGATAAAGCAAAGGTCGAAATCATTGAGAAATTTCCATCTCTAACAAATGTGAATGGAATAAGAAGCTTTCTTGGACATGCTGGGTTTTATAGGAGATTTATTCGTGATTTTTCCAAGATTGTTAAACCATCATGCTCATTTCTAGAGCAAAATAAAAAGTTTGTGTTTGATGAGACCTGTCTGGACGCATTCAACACAATAAAGAAGCAGCTGATACAAGCTCCAATTGTTGTTGCACCGGACTGGACACAACCGTTTGAACTAATATGCGACGCAAGTGACTTTGCTGTGGGAGTTGTACCAGGCCAACGCAAAGAAAAGGTTTTTCATTCTATTTATTATGCTAGTAAAACTCTAAGTGAAGCGCAGGTTAATTATACAACCACTGAGAAGGAGTTGCTAGCAATAGTTTTTGCATTTGACAAGTTTCGCTCATACCTTGTCGGCGTAAAGATTACAGTTTACACAGATCATTCTACATTGAGATACCTTTTTGAGAAAAAAGATGCCAAACCTAGATTAATCCGATGGATCCTACTCCTTCAAGAATTTGATGTTGAAATCAAGGATAGAAAAGGATCTGAAAATCAAGTAGCTGACCACTTATCTCGACTAGAAGTTGGAAGTGAAGATGGGAGTAAAGCTTAGATTATTGATGCATTTCCAAACGAGCAGTTATTCTTTGTCGACGCATCGTCCTAGTATGCTGATGTGGTCAATTACCTTGTGTGTGGGAAGCTACCTTTGAGTGTTGTTGGTTAAAAGAAAGTCAAATTTTTGCCGACGCTATAAATTATCACTGGAACGAGCCATACCTCTTCAAAGTATGCATCGACAACATCATACGTCGCTATGTTCCTGAAGAGGAAATGACTTCTATCCCGAGACATTGCCATGACGCTCCATATGGAGGTCATTTTAGTGGTGTGAGGACTACTACAAAGGTCTTTCAATCAGGATTCTATTGGCCCACATTGTTTCGAGATGCCCACAACTTTGTACAACAATGTGATCAATGTCAATGCACTGGCTCAATATCTCGATGCAACGAGATGCTTCAACAACTTATTATGGAAGTGAAGTTATTTGACATCTGGGGTATAGATTTATGAAGTCATTTCCTAACTCTTTTGGGAATGTGTACATTTTAGTGGCTATTGATTATGTATCGAAGTGGATCGAAGCAATCGCGGTGCCAAAAGATGATGCTCGAACTATGCTGAAGTTCTTCCACACACACAACCTTACGAGATTTGGCACACTTAGGGCATTAATAAGTGATCAAGGTACTCACTTTCACAACAATCAAGTTGCGACAACATTGAAGAGATATTGTGTGAAACATCGTATGGCCACAACATACCATCCACAAACAAATGGCCAAGCGGAGGTATCCAATCGGCAAATCAAAAGCATTCTTGAAAAGGTGGTTAATCCATCTAGAAGAGATTAGTCTTTGCGATTACATCACGCATTGTGGGCACTTTGCACCGCTTATAAAACCTCATCGGGGATGTTGCCGTATCAACTAGTGTTTGGTAAGGCTTGTCACCTGCCAGTTGAGCTTGAACACAAAGCCATGTGGGTAATTAAATAGGTGAATTTAGACTATGATGTTGCTAGAAGAAAAAGATTGTTGGACATTACTGAATTAGAAGAAATTCGTTGCAATGCCTATGAGAATGCCACAATATACAAAGAAAAGACCAAGAGATGACACGAAAATATCATTTTTCATCGACAATTTAGCCCTAGTCAGTTAGTACTTTTGTTTAACTCACGTTTAAAACTGCACCCAGGTAAATTGTGTTCAAGATGGCCGGGCCCTTTCAAGGTTGCCGACGCATTCCAGAACGGTGCGGTGATAATTGCGAATCTGAAAGATGGGCAACAATTCAAGGTGAATGGCCAACGTTTTAAGCATTATGTGAGCCTAGAAGTCAAAGAACCAAACAAGACCATCGATCTGGTCACATTTAAATAATGTCAATGCATTTTTACATTTCTTTTATTTTGTTTCACTTTTACTTGTTTTGTTTTAAATTTTACACAGGAATAAAAATCATCTTTTTGTCGAAGCATCTAAAGCACAACTTGCCGGTGCATTTTGTGATGACTCAGCAAAGCTTTTTCAGCAAGAATCACGCCAATTGATTTCTTTCTTCTCCCAACCATTCGATCAGATGAAAAGGTACGATCTGCAGCTGGCATTTATTGCTGCAAACGTAATGTTTCCCCAAGTTCTTGCAATAATCATGACGCTGCCATTGAATGTTTATAAAAACTTATCTCTGCTGACTATCTTCTTCTACCCACATTAGCCACTATTACTGCAAGTTATTTTCTTCTTTGTTTTTGCTCTTATTTTCATTCTGTCAGTTTAATCTTTTCTCTGCAGGTTCTTTTAACTTTCTTATTTAGTGATCATGGCCAAAACCAAAGGAGCAAAGAATCTTTCGAAAACCACTCCTTCAACTTCTGCCACCGTGGTTCAAACCACAACTCAACCACCATCCATAGGATCGGTCTTATATTTGTCAAAGGCAGCCAAAGACCACTATGAGAACGTGATGCTAAAATGAAATATCCATCTAGAACAAGGTCTGCAACTGTCCCCACATCAAACTTTAGGGAAGCACGTCATGAGAATTATAAGTCATTTGGGATGAGAGTTCTTCTATGAACACCCCGCTGGCTACCCCCTACGTTGGTAAGAGAATTTTATGCAAACCTTGATTCTGAGCAAGAATTTATCTTTGTGAAGGAAGGTCTAATCCCATGGAGTGTCACGAATATCAATGTTTTGCTTAGGATTCTTGAGAGGGTCGATGACCACTCTCTATTTGTGCACAAACTGACTGATGAAGGGACTGTCCAAGTGCTGAACGACCTGTGTGTTGATAAGGCTGTCTAGATAGGTAATGGGCCACATAACTACACCATGCATCGGAGGTATCTCACAACCTTTAGCAAGGTGTGGTTTCACTTCATAAACAATAGCATCTTAACTTCTACACACAGCACTACGGTGACACTGGACCGTATGTGCATTCTTCATTCTATTTTAAAGGGCCGTCACATTGAGATTGGCGAAATCCTCCATGATCAAATAGCTAAAGCTGCTGCAAAACAAAATGGTATACTCCCCTTCTCTTCTTTAATAATGTTGCTTTGCAAATAGAAAGGTATTGTGCCCTGGGATGGCGAGGAAGTGTTGGAAAACAAAAGCCCCATCAATGATATATCAGTTGAAAGAATGACTCGAGGCCAAGAAACATCGATTGTGAAAGAAAGACAAAGGAAAAGGGAAGAAGAAGGAACAGCAGGCAGATGCTCCCACAAATCTCTAATTGAAAAAGAGGTTGGCTGTTATGGGAGTGCATATTGATCATATTGACACGCGCACTATCCGCACTGTCAGCGTATTAGAAGATATGGATTATATACTGCATATATTTTATGCATATACAAAGGCCTAGAATGAGGCAATTGTCGCTGTATTGCGCAGCATGAGTCCGAGTCCCAGTCCGTTGCTAGACTTCTCAGCATTCCTCTTTATTTTTCGCCTAATGCAAGCCTCCTCCTCCGACCAGCCTATTCTTGATGGTAGGGCCCATGTCCCAACAAGGATTCATATCTCTGACGATGAAGAGTAAGAGGAGCACTCTAATGCTGAGGGGGATTGCTACCGCAATATCGCCAGTCTGTTTGAAGACAAGTTCTCAAACAGCCTTGGCGCAAACATGGCAGAGCGGGCAGCTATGATAGAGGAGGTAACTATCCTAATTGTATCCATAGGTGTAGACGTAGTGGAAGGTGCAGAAAAAGAAGAAGGTCAAGAGAAGGAGAAGGAAAATGAAGAAAAAGAAGAAGAGCATAAGAAAAAGGACCCTGTTGAGGAGTAGGAAGCAAGGAAGGAAGACGCCCTGATAATTATTACTGAGGATATTATCGGCACACCAGTGAGTGTGGGGGCATCTAGTAGTGACGAGGCTCCACCTAATTTGAGCTAGGCTGAGGTAGTTACAAACAGCATTGAGGAGATTCACCCTCTTGCCATTGTGTCATATGTGGCACCATTAGCTGAAATTCATCCATCCGAAGTAACTATCGATGAGGCCATCACCCAACTAACTGAGGAGGAGAAATCTGTCAATCCGGTTGGTTCAAAGGATAAGAAATGAAAGCGCGAGGACAAAAAGAAGAAACGTAAAGACGATAGCGAGCGCCCAAGGAAGAAGAAAAAGAAAACCAAAGCAACCTCTGCATCGGCTGCACAAGAATGAGTTAGTTTACTTTTCAATAGGTAGATTGGATAGATTTTTATTGTCATCGCATTTTATTTTGTCATTGCATTTCTTTTGTTAATTTAGTTGCATTGTAGTTGCATTTCCATTCTTATTTGTATATTATTGTCAGTGAATTAGGGACAATGCAGACATTAAGTTTGGGGGGATATTATGAAATGGAAATGCAATTACACCCATATCTTTGAATTTTACATGTTTCTTTAGTTAATGAAAATATGCAGAAATTTCAACAAAAATGTAACCATAATTTTTTTTATTTTCATGCGTAAATCTTGAATTGATTGGGATGTTGATGTGTAAATTGGATGAATGTGACTGAATAGTGAGCCTTCTATTTTCGAATGAATGATTGGAATTGCTGCAGTAATGAACGAATAGTGTTAATATTTGAATCTTGAACTAACTGACCAGTTGCAGCGACAATGTATTAATAAAACACACTCCAATGTAAGTGTAATGTGACTTTTCAAGGGAGAATACTCCGCTGTAGATTTTAGAAAAATTATCTAGCCAAAGGTTGTCACTGCAAGAGTGTGTGTCAGCGTAATTACATACCTCCTGGGGGTTTGTTTCACCCCCTCGTTACTGTTCAGGAATAAAGGTAGAGTAATGCAATGACATCTCTCAATCACTTAAAAAAGGAAAATGAGAAAAAGAAAGAAAAAGAAGAGAGAAAAGGAAAGAAGAAAAAAAGTTTGCTATAAATGTTGTATTGGTTCATGGAAGATTAAGATTCAATGTATAATACTAACATTAATGAAGTTGCAGTTTTAATGATTCATGCCTATAAATTATCGGTGCATTATTCTATCATATGAATACAATTTGTGTATTAGGATTTTAGGAAATTCAAGTTGCGGGAATAATGATTGCGGTGACATGTTTGCTTGTGACTTTGCTCATTTTTGTTTACTTGAGGACAATTAAAAACTCAAGTTTGGGGGTGTGATAGCATTACAAATAACATATATTTTCTCCCTAAATTGGTGTTTTAATTGTCTCTTTTGTATCTTATTTTGCATGCATCATAAGCATTTCATACTTAGTTTTTATATTTTCTAACTTATGTTAGTTTGGTTTAAATTCTTATTATTTTTACATCTTTTGTGTACTAATGTCGCTACAAGTAGCCTATATATTGCACCTTAGAATTGTCAGTGCAGGAACTCATCTCAGAAGATCAATGCTGGAAGAAGAATGCAGCCACAAGATCAACTTGAAATTGCGACTAGATATGTCGCCGCATAAAAACCTGAGCTTTGGATAAATGAACACAAGCTGAAAATACAACTGGAAGCACCAGCGTAGGAAAATCACTTGTTGTCGCCACAATTAAAGGTTTCAGATCACGCCCAGCAAGGTAGCGACTACTTGCAGATCTCTAAAGAACACATTAAATCTGCGTAAGTGCACAATTGTACTGTAACTAACTTTGACAGCTGCAAATTGGATCTGGATCTGAGAATGAAGGATGAAACCTGTAACTTTTGAAGGCTATAAATAGAGGAAAGAAGATAGAAGAAATCATTAAGAGGAAAGGAATTAATTTTTGCAATTACTTTGTGTTTTTCAGATTTAAGGTGGAAGATGGTGAGCTGATCAAGAGAAGAAGAAACCACTTCTGACGAGAGGTACTCGATAAAACGCAAGAGGAGTGGTTGAGGAATAGTCCTAGTAGTCTAGAGATAGTAAGCTTCGATTGTATTTGTTGACCCCTTTTTTATGCTCATGAATTTTATTGACATTTGAATGAATACGAGAGTATCTTTCAGTGTTAGATCACTTTGATTCTTATTTAATTCTTTTTATTTGTTTATTCTTTGATCTAATTGCATCAAATACGAGAATGCATTTACAGTCTACCGACATCGAGAGATGCTGTGACAAGTTAGGTTAATAAGTAATGCTCTCACCGAGAGGTGGGGTGATTGTGGGTATTTGAGTCTTGATTAAACGGAGAACTGTTATTGGTAAGATTTCATTAGAGCCTTATTGCGGCAACAATTCGTCTATACAATACCTTGTAGGCGCATCCAGCGTTGCTACTTAGCGAAATCAGTGATCCATTCCAATCCTTTACACTTGGTCATATTTTACTTTCTTGCATTTAAATTCTCAACACTTCAACAACAGTTTAATTTACTTTCAGTTGCTCTGACAATTAACTTTTATAATTGCATTGACAATTTTAACTATTTTTAGTGTGTAGATCTGACTTAATTGCGCTGACATCTTTACTCACACTAACTCTAATTGTAGTATTAATTGCTTCGACATCTAAACATTAAGAATCCATTCCCTGTGGGATCAATATCCGATAGAATTGTTCTATTAACTATACTTGCTTCGACATGTGTCCTCTTGCACAACTGCTGTGACATTACAGACGCGATCACGCTCCCGATGTTGTGATTGGTATATTCTATCTTTTTAATGATATTGTGTATGCTTTAATTGACCCAGGATCGACTCATTCATATATTTGCACTGCCTTAGCTAATGATAAGAAATTGTTTGTTGAGCCGACTTAGTTTGATGTGTAAGTCACAAACCCATTGGGTCATAGTGTCATTGTTAACCTGGCATGTCGTAAATTCCACTGAAAGTCCAGGGCTGTGAATTTTCTGTTAATCTAATGTTATTTTCGTTCATAGAGTTTGACATGATCTTGGGTATGGATTGGTTATCTGAGCATGACGCATTAGTAAATTACAAGTTAAGACAGGTTAGTTTGAAATGTCGGATAGGTAAAGTGATTACAGTTGAGTTCGATAAATTGAATAGTGAAACCAGGGTGATTTCAGCTATTTCAGCATAGAAGATGGTTCGTAGAGGCTGTAAAGCATTCCTGGCAAACATACTTGATACTCGGGGTTTGGGAATAGAGTTAAATCAAGTACCGGTTGTTAATGAGTATACAGATGTGTTTCCAGAAGAATTATCGGGTTTGCCACCAACCAGAAAGGTAAAGTTTGGTATAGATTTGCTATCGGGTACCGCTCTTATCTCAATTCCACCATACAGAATGGCATCGACCGAGTTGAAAGAATTTAAAGCTCAGTTGCAAGAATTGTTAAACAGAGGGTTCATACGACCTAGCGTATCTCCTTGAGGCATGCCCGTGTTATTCGTGAAAAAGAAAGATGGATCGATGCGGATGTGTATGGATTACAGGTAGCTAAATAAGGTGACAATCAAGAATAAGTACCAGTTGCCTCAGATCGATGAGTTATTTGATCAGCTAAAAGGTGCAATTGTATTCTCCAAAATATACCTCATATCAGGTTACTACCAGATATGAGTGAAAGATTGCGATATAATGAAAACGGCATTCAGAATTCGATATGGTCATTATAAGTTTTCGATTATGCCATTTGGGTTAACTAGTGCCCTCGCAGTATTTATCGATTTTATGAACAGAGTATTTCAACCTTAGTTGGACAGGTTTGTAGTTGTGTTTATTGATGACATTTTAATTTACTCCAAGACAGAATCTGAGCATACTCAGCATTTGAGAGAAGTGTTACGGATTTTGAGAGAAAAATAGTTGTATACGAAGTTTAGCAAGTGTGAGTTCTAGTTGTGAGAAGTGGGATTTTTGGGTCATGTAGTATCATCAAAAGGAATCTGAGTTGATCCAGGTAAGGTCTCATTTATCCTCGATTGGAAGGTACCAAAGAATGTCTCTGAGGTACCCTGGGGTTAGCAGGTTATTATCATCGGTTTGTGAAGGAATTTTCCATCATAGCCTTGTCGATGACAAAGTTACTGAATAAGAAGGTCTAGTTTGTATGGTCAGAAAAGTGTCAGCAAAGTTTTGAGCAATTAAAGAAATTGTTGATGGAAGCTCCGATTTTGACACAACCTGAATATAGTAAAGAGATCGTCGTATACAGTGATGCATCTTTGAACTGTTTAGGTTGTGTTTTAATGCAAGCTGAAAGGGTAATAACTTATGCTTCTCGACAGTTAAAGTTGCATGAACGAAACTATCCGACTCATGATTTGGAGTTAGCTACCATTGTTTTTGCCCTATAGATTTGGCGATATTATTTATATGGCAAGAGATGTCACGTATTCATCTATCATAAGAGTTTGAAGTATCTGATGATGCAGAAGGAGATAAACTTGCGATAACACCGATGGTTAGAGCTATTAAAAGATTACGACCTTGTGATTGATTATCACCTAAGAAAGGCTAACATTGTTGCCGATGCCTTGAGCCAGAAATCATTATTTGTATTGAGAGCATTGAACGCTCGGTTGCCTCTGGAGAATGATGGATCCGTCACTACTGAACTCAAGACGAGACCATTATTTCTACAGCGGATTCGAGAACTTCAGGTGAATGATCCAAAGCTTATAGCTAAAAAGGAGCAGATACAGAGTGATGCCACTATAGGGTTTATAATAAATACAGAAGGTATGTTGTATTACAGAGATAAGGTGTGCATTCGAATGATCCAGATTTTAGATAAGACATTCTGACAGAAGCTCACAATAGTACTTATTCCATTCACCCGGGAAGTATGAAACTGTGCAACGACCTGAAGAAAATGTATTGGTGGCCAGGCATGAAACGAGAAATTTTTGAGTTTGTAACTAGATGCCTTATATGTCAGCAAGTGAAAGGAGAGCACCAGGTATCATATGGGTTACTACAGTCGATTTCCATTCCGGAATGGAAGTGAGAGTGGGTTACAATGGATTTTGTCACAAGACTTCCAGTAACACTAAGAAAGAAAGATTCAATATGGGTAATTGTAGACAGATTGACGAAGTTAGCTTACTTCATCCCTATTCGGGTAGATTATCCATTTAGGAGATTGGCTGAGTTATATGTATCCGAGATCGTACGACTACACGAAGTACCAGTATTTATTATCTCTTAAAGGGATCCATGTTTTACCTTGAGGTTCTGGGGTAAGTTGCATGAAGCTTTGGGATCCAAGCTGAATTTTTGTACTGCATATCATCCGCAAACAGATGGTCAATCAGAGCGAGTGATACAAATTCTTGAAGATATGCTACGGTGCTGTATACTTGAGTTTGAGGGTAGCTGGGAAGAATATCTGTCATTGGTAGAATTTGCTTATAACAACAGCTATCAGTCTAGTATTAAAATGGCACCGTTTGAAGCATTATACGGTAGGAAATGCAAAACACCTTTGTACTGATCAGAGTTGAGCGAGGCTAAGTTGATTGGAATCGACTTGGTTCATGAAATTGAGGACAAGGTACGGGTAATTCGTGATTGTTTAAAAGCAGCATCTGACCAACAGAAATCGTACGCAGAAAGGATATAGAGTTTACAGTGGGAGATTGAGTCTTCCTGAAAGTTTCACCTTGGAATAAGGTGCTACGATTTGGTAGAAAAGGAAAATTGAGTCCACGGTTTATCGGGTTGTATGAAATCATTAAACGGGTTGGCCCTGTAGCGTATAAGCTGGCTTTACAACCGAAAATAAAAAAGATCCATTATGTATTTCACGTTTCGATGCTAAGACGGTACAGATCAGATCCTTCCCATGTGATTACACCAATAGAGGTTGAGATTCAGTTGGATTTGTCGTATTCAAAGGAATCGATTAGAATACTGGCTCTCGAAGTAAAAGAGCTGAGGAATAAAAGAGTACTGCTAGTAAAAGTATTATGGAATTGCCACGGGTTAGAGGAACCCACTTGGGAGACAGAGGCTTCAATGAGATCATAGTACCCTAACCTGTTTACTGGTAAGAAATTTCGGGACGAAATTTCCCTAAGGGGGTAGAGTTGTAACAGCCCGATTTTTAGTGGTGTCGAAAATAGTAGTTTCGGGACCACAATTCCGACGAGTCGAATCATAAATGTTAGTTATTTAAATATTTAGGACTTTGTTAGCATCGTATTAAAAGTTGGTGATGAAGTTTTAATGTTTAGATAATTAATGGAGTAGAAAGGATTAAATTGTAATAGGTGCAAAAGTATAGATGATTAATTAGAAGGATCAAATGAGTAAATTAACTAAAGGATTATTAGTGGGTGGATTGTCATGATTTATATTAAGTGTAAATAGGTTTAATTAATCTAAAAGTGATTAAGAAAAATCTTAATTATGAAAGTTACAAAAATTACAAAATTGCCATTACTATATAAATGAAATTAAAAGAAAAGAAATAAGAATTTTTCACCACAATTTCCTATTCTCATCTTCTTCTTCACAGCTAAGGAGGAAAAACTAGGGTTTTACATTGTCAATCTTCAAGTCTTGATTTGAGTGAGAGAATAGTTATTTTGCATGTTTTGTGCTGAAAGGACTAGATTGAATAAAAGGAAAATATTAGGGGTAAAACTATAATTTTCCCAAAAAGGACTGAATTATATTATATGATTTGTTTGTGTTTTAATGCATGAAATTGAATGATTCGTGGTTGTAGACTACGATCGTGCTATAAATCGTGAAAAAGGGAAATTAACGGATTAGTCCTTGAAGTCTTTACTAAACTGCAATTCAATCTGGTAAGTTCGTAATGTAAATTTTACTTAGTATTTCTTGTTTGTATATTGTCCATGTTCAGAAATTGGGCATTGAAGAGATCGAAGAAATGAAACGAAAAAGATAGTAGGCTTTATGCCGTTGAAAAAGTATCGACGAGATGTTTAGGGTACCGCATGTGTTGTGAGTCCTTGACAGCTCGTGTGAGCAGCATCTTGATTCAAAAAAGAGATATGAATCTTAAATGGATTATAGGCCCTTCGATGGCTGGGACTTATGCTTAATGCATACTCCTGATAGCTCGTGTGAGCAGCATCGTTAGTGAACAGTTTACAGTATAGACAAACACCGTACTGATGGCTGGGTAGCTCATGTGAGTAGCATCGGGTATTGGTAACAGAAAGTTATAGACAGGGAAACAAAGTTGTATTTAACTCAAAGAGCGATGAGATTATCTTGGCTTATTGGAGTTATAGTTTCTTATTACAAGTGTTGGTAACTCCTTAAACTATCAAACTTACTAAGATATGAAGCTTACCACAGTTGTTGTTGTTGCTTTTTAGATCGTTTTGTTGATTAAAGATCGGATCACTGTCATCTCTTTGAAGTCACACTATCACGGAGTTTGTTGGTAGTTTTTGCATCACTCGGTCTTATGGCATGTACTAGGATGATATTATCTTTTGTTTTTGTAATAGAGATGGTAAAATCTTATTATGTTGAATGTGAAAATGCATGAAGTGCAAATTGAAATATAAACTTAAAATGCTATGTAAAGACTTGAAAACTATATATGTTGTGTGATGGCCTAATGCATAATTGGAGTTGTGTATGTTTGAGTTGATAAACTTGTGTCTTGGCATAATTCTTGAGATTTTGCATACTTGTGCCGGTAGAACCCATGCATGTATCTGTAGAAGTACAGGGTAGGTGAAAGGTTGTTCACTGACTTGGGTTGTATCGGTAGTTGAATTGCAAGTATCGATAGTTAGGTGTTTTGACATAGCGGTAGTTTGTATACTTGTATCAGTAGAAGTTACAGGGTGAGAATTTTAGCTCTCTGGAGTTTTTAGTATCGATAGAAGCATGACTTGTATCGATAGAAGTTATACTAGTATCGGTAGAACTAGCACAAGTACCGATAAAAATCTGCACAGTTTTTGAATTATTTGCTGACTTGACTACTACCGATACATGTCCTTCAAGTACCGATAGAAGTCTCCAAAAATATTGGAATTGTCATTTTTTCCCCTTTTTAATTGTGTTTATGATTAAATGACGATATATGACGTGTGAAGTGAAATTCTTTAATAAATAAAGCTAAATAACATGATGTTAAAGATGAATAGTGATAAATGAACAGTAAGACACTGGAACCCTAATCGATGACGGCTTTTGGGTTTTGGGTTTTACATGTATTCTTTCAACAAATTCTCAATTGATGAATATGCTACATGTAACAGCCCGATTTTTAGTGGTGTCGAAAAAAATGATTTCGGGACCACGACTCTATCGAGTTGAGTCGTTAATTTATTTATTTAAATAATTACGACTTCGTTAGCATCGTATTAAAGTTTGGTTATGAAATTTTAATGTTTAGATAGTTAATTGAGTAGAAAGGATTAAATTATAATAGGTGTAAAAATAGAGATGGTTAATTAGAAGGGCCAAATGAGCAAATTGACCAAAGAAATGCTAGTGGGTGGATTAGCATGAGTTATATTTAGTATAAATAGGTTTAATTAAGACTAAAAAGGGGTAATTAAAGTTTAATGATGAAAGTCTAAAAATTTACAAAATTGTCATTAGTATATATATTAAATTAAAGAAATTTAAGTGAAAAATTTCATCATTTCACTTCATCTTCTTCCTTTCTCACGGCTAAAAGAGAGAAGAGTTAGGGTTTTTATATTCAATCTTTGAGTTTTGATTTGGGTAAGCAAACCTTGCTCATTTTTAGCGATTTTTATGTTTTTGAGTCCGTATTAGCGTAATCTAGCTAATCTAAGGACTAATTTGTGAATCTGTCAAACATTATAAAACTTGCCATTGATGAAAATGCTTGTTTTATTCCAAAATCTCATACGCCTCATTATACGATTTATCAAGCAAAGTACCATTTATTGATGCATCCACTACCATCCTTGTGTGCATATTCAATCCATTATAGAATATTTCCATTTGCGTCCAATGCTGAAAACCATGCATTAGGAATTTTCTGAGTAAATCCTTAAATCTTTCTCATGCCTTATAGAGTGTTTCATCCTTTAACTACCTAAACGAAGTAATGTCATTCCTTAACTTAGTATTTATGTTCAGAGGATTATACCTTAGTAAAAATCTTTGGCAAAGATCATTCCAAGATGCCACCATTCCTGACGGTAAAGCATTCAACCATGCCCTGGCAGAATCTCTCAATGAGTAAGGAAAAAATTTTATTCTCAAGGCATCTTCAGGAACACCTTGTTGTCTAAACGAGTCACACACTTCCAAAAATAATCTTAAGTGTAACCTTGGATCTTCTGTAAGCAAACCACCAAATTGCCCTACAATTTGTAACATCTAGAACATTACAAGCTTAAGCTTAAAATATAGAGCTTGGATTTGTGGCATAATAATGCCAGGACTTAAATAATCAAGTATTGGCACTACATGATCTCTAATCGGTCAATCTCTATCATCAATCACTAAAGGATTGTTATCATCTCAATCTCTATTTCTGATTCTTTCCATTTCCCTTAATTCTCTTCTTCTTCTCATTAAGGTTTTTCGATTTCAAGATCAAATGGAAAATCTCCCAAAATACCTCTACTCATGCACTATGGAAAATATGCAAAAATCAAACAAAAATTGAATTAGATTAAAATAAAATTAAACAATAACATAAGAAAAATTCTACTAAAATTTTGTCTATCCTCGACAAAGGTGCCAAAAACTTGTTACGTGTAAAATGTTATAGCTATCTGTGCAAGTATGCACGTCGTACAAGTAATAAAAGTGATAAGTAGAGTATCATCTCCACAGGGATCGATTTTCAATAAAATTTGTATTATGTTATTAGCAAAGAAATGTCACAACAAACAAATAAAGAAATAATGTGAATTAATGGTAAAGTTACGAATAAAATCTATAAAGCACTAAAAATCTTAGTGGAATTACTAGGCAAGATTTTTATGCAAGACTTAGTTGTTAAATGATATGATTGGGATTCCTTAGACTTTACTTTTAAATCTATAAATGCTATGGCAAATTCTACCTTGCAAACTACTTAGAAGGAATTGGTTGTGGCTTACTTCTGTCGAGACAAAATTAAGGGCAATCCATCTTATACAATATATGTCTATATGCTAAAATGAATTTTCAGCACAAACTTAACTCAATTCTATATGAATGTGCTCTATGTCTAAAGTCTCCTACAGGTATCTTTCGAATTGTCTGCTCACAACACTTGGTTTTGCCCCAACAAATCTAACCTTTTCAGTATTAGATTATGCACATGGCAAACAAATACCTATGCCTAGGATTTTGCGTGCATGTAGAGTTCGAAAACAAAAACTTAAGTGAAACAGTTAGCAAAATAAGATTGAAAACATAACATTCATAAACTTAGAAAATATCATCCAACT
Organism: Gossypioides kirkii; assembly: GCA_005610355.1. NCBI lineage: Eukaryota > Viridiplantae > Streptophyta > Magnoliopsida > Malvales > Malvaceae > Gossypioides > Gossypioides kirkii. Next base: position 9,496,376 of record CP032250.1, read on the forward strand.
CATCTAAACCTTATGAGTGGTTAGCTTATGGGTGTCAAAATAAAGTATCAAATTTCAAATTCAACCATAACAATACGAAGAACATTAAAATGAACCTAGGAAGAACATCAAGTTCGCTTTATGATTCAACCTTCACAACTGCCATAGCAATGTCTTGCGCGGTGGAAGCTATGACATCACCTTGGCTCCGTTCCCAGCTCAGCTGCCAACATCGCCTTTGTACTTTCGATTTGCCTTGGAGATAAGAATCTTGCTCAAGCTCCGATGTGATTTTCTCTCTAAATTTTCTCTTCTTTCATGGTCTCTTCTTCATTGGACTTCTCTCCTTTTATAGAGGTCTTCACACCCTTTGCATGCAAATCCGGATTTTAAAGGATCCTTCTAGTGCTTCTTTTGGATCCTTCTAGTGCAGCAGCTTCTCTAAATCTGGCTTTGTTTCGTTGAATCAGCGATCCTGGTATTGCCAGAACATCCGATAGCAAAATCCATCAACCTCTTTGCTCCGAACAATGCTTCACTACTTGGGTTCCACTTTACCATCCTCCTGCAGTTTGCTACAACAACACCACAAGCATACTTTTGCCACAATAAGGGTAAAAAAACTAAAAAATATCCTTTGAGCTTAATTTAGCTCTAATATGCAAAATGTAATTAAAACAACCTAAAAATGCAACTAATCTTACTTAAGTACAATTAATTAACTCGAATTAGGGTTTGCCATATAACTCTTTTCAAAAGTTATCAGTAGGTAGTCTTTCCAAAACATATTTCTTTCCACATTCAACATTTGTAATATATAGATATTTAATATTTTTCTCATTCATAGTCTCAATATGATATCCATTAATACGAATATCTTTAAAATTCAATAAATTTCTTTGAGACTTAGTGGAAAATAAAGCATCATTAATGACAAATTTTGTACATTTAGGTAATAATATAATAGCTCTTTCGAAGCCTTTTAATAAGTTTTGAACTACCCGATATTGTATTAATATGAACATCACTTATTGTTAAATGAGAAATTTATTTTTTATCTTTGAGTATAGTATGTGTTGTATCACTATCTGCAAGACACATGTCTCCATTGATTTTAGATTCAACAAATTTTGTTGATCATTCATATTCTTCATAAAAATAAACAAAATATAACATTAGAAACGTTGCAAATATTTATTGAATATGAATAACTTATTCTTTATGCAAGAAAATAAACATACTTAAAATAACATAAAAAAAATGCCTAAATAACACCAACTTTATTCTTTATGCAAGAAAACGAAACATACTTAAAACCAACATAAAATGCTAAAATAGCACTAACTTTTCTAATGATTCTCAAAGAAATCTATCGCATCAAGGTGAGTTACATCATTAACGCCATGAATTACATCACCCTCATCTTTTGCCTCCATAACATCATTTTGTGATATAAAATTTGTCTCATTATTATTTTTCTTCCCTTTAACGGATGCTTGATAAAGTTTATTAAATGTTCAAGCATACGATAAGTACGTGCCCAATGCCCCTTTATACCAAATCGGTAACATAAATTCTTAATAATCTTTGAAGGATTATTTTGACCACCTCTTTTTTGTCGTTCTTTGCTATTCCATGATTTTTCATCAACAACTCTTTATTTTGTTAAGCCACTGAAAGGCATGAAATCAATTCAGAATATTTTTTAAAACCTTTTTCATGGTATTGTTGCTGTAGGAGCGCATTAGTGACATGAAATGTTGAAAAGGTTTTCTCTAACAAGTCCTTATCAGTTATGTTCTCTACACATAATTTTAGTTGAGAACTAAATTTGAAAAGTTCTGAATTGCATTCACTTACAATCTTAAAATCTTGCAATCGTAAGTACATCCAATCATAACGAGCTTTAAGGAGGCCATTTTCTGATGGTCAAATCATTCTTTCAATTTTTTCCACAACACAAGAGGATCTTTCACAGTGAGATATTCTACTTTTAATCCTTCATGTAGATGATAACGGATGAAAATCATTGTTTTTGCATTGTCTTGGTTAGATGCTTCTTTATTTGCTAATATAATATTCCTTAGACCTTTAACATCTAGGTGAATTTCAACATCTAACACCTATGACAAATAATTCTTACCTAAAATGTTTAGGTCGACAAATTCAAGTTTAGCAAGATTTGATATTATAATAACTAATAAAATATTAAAATAATAATAATCAAATTATTTTTCAAATGTAATTATAATAATGTACTTAAGAATGAAAATAGGAAATATTATAAAACAATTTATGATATAAACTTTAGGATTACCTAAAGTCAGAAAGAGAAACTAAATTTGACTCCTCCCGAAAACTTTAAGCAAATCGCTGTACAAGTTTGAAACCCTCTTTTTCCATCAATTTTGAGGTCTATCTTAAGGTCTTTAATCAAAATTATAAAGGATATTTTAGAATTGAAATCTATACACATGTCAAATATCGACACATTATTTGTTAAATTGCAATTTTCATATATGATATATATTGATATAGTTTTAGTTGATATATATAACCAATTTCCAAAAAATATAAAAGAAAAGTAAAATTCTATAAACAACTCGATTAATACGGTTCAAACTTAAATAACATCTGAAACGATGAATACTTTAATTATGAGGCCAATACATTATGTTCATTCAACATTGAGATTTGAGCGTTGCCATTGGGCCACGTCAATGGCGGCTAAGGACTTGCGTGCCAAGATCTACGGGATTTATAAGTCAACGGAAAAGTCAAATAAAAGAAAGGTGGAGATAACCCAATTGCATTCGGATTCAACCAGTAATTGAAATTAATGAAAGGGCAGAATTGGTAAAAGAAATAATAAAATGGCGAACTATAAAAAACTTAAAATCCCCCAAAAAGGAAACTTTTTTTGTATTCAAAATCAACAGGAGCGATCGGAAGGTACAAATTTCTCTCTCGAATTGCTTTTTCGTTTTCTTTTCTTGGTGAATTTGAAATTCGTTCGGTGAAAATTTAAATAGATGGAAATATTTTTTGGATTGTTAATGGTTATTGGAGTTAATTTTGCCGTTTTAACTTTTCTCAGCATCTGAACTGAGCTTAATAGCCTGATTCTTGGACTGAATTAGCTATATAGTTCATTCAATTGATTATTGTTTATGTCGCCTTTTGCTTCTTGGTCCTTTTGATTCTAGGTTTAATTACTTGCATGTAGTTGTAATTTTTTTACATAATTTCTTATATTTATATATTTAGGGATTTCTGGTTAATTAGTTGTGTAACCTATGCAATCACTTTCGGTTTCATTTTCATGTGCCCCTGATTCATGCACTAGTTAACTGGCTTAGGCATCATCTTTTTGAGTGTACATTAATTCTTTTTGTCTTTGCTTCTTTTTTTTTTTAAATTGTTTTGGATTTTAAGAGTGGTAAACCACAAATCTTTGGACGTATTAGTGTTTACATTTGGGAATTGAGAATCTCTGTGACTCAACATGGCTACTGATTTGCTTATGAATGTAGCCCTAGGATAGTGAGATTTTGCTGCCAGGTTTTGTCTTGATGAAGCTGCTCTTGAGGATTAGTGTATTTAGGATAATTTTGTTTTCCCCTCATGGCCAGCATTTTCTGTTTTTAGGTTTGACATGGTTCTCTGGAGTGTGAGTAGTTAAGCTTTTGCCACATTTGGTGTTGTAACTTTTTGTTTTTTCTGGTACCTAATTTCTGAATTTGTATTGTTATCAACTCAAAAGACTGTTTTCCTTTGAAATCTTTCAAGTTTGATTTTTTTTTCTTGACACTCTTATGCTTAATATAAAGTAAAAGCCAGCACAAGCCTGATTATAGCATGAATTAGTAATTTCACTCTGCATTATCTGCATAATAGTTTAGTGATTCTTTTTTTTTTATGATAAAAGTGTAGCTAAGTGATTACAATAATGTTTCAGTGGATCAGGACTACTTGAAGCTTGCTGTTGGCACACCGGGATTTTTCCAGATGAAGTAATTCAGAATATCTTCCTTGTTCATTTATTTGGTTTCCTTTTGCCTCTTTTGGAAGCAGATGGGATGAGATGATTGATGGTTAACTTTATCGCATTCAAAATTGCTTCTATCTTTATTCTTTATAGCATATAATAAGATATTACTATATTTGAAGCTTCGTGCATTTCTGGACACCGGAACTTCCGAGCCAAATAGAAATCTAACTTCTGCTTCAACTTTGAGCTTGTTTTCTCCCCATTTAGGTTTCAGCTAACTAGTTCTACATGTGGCTTTTCTTTTAAAATATATTAACCATGCAGATTGTCCATTTTAAAAGAGAATGGATTGTTCTAATTATGCAATATTCATAAGGTGTTTCTTCATTTTAGAAATGACTCTTTAACATATGAATGCATGGCTTGATATAACTGTAGGTGAGCCCATTCCACCAGCAAAAATAGGTAAAAATCTGCCCATTTTAGTCATATATATGTTATGCCAAGTGTATAATTTAGATGTAACACTTTAATGAGGAAGGATACAGTATACTTATCTAGATATCAGCCTCATATCTTTGCCTTGATTAGGCTATGCCTGGAGTGTGAATCCAGGTTCTGGTTCAAGTAGTCGAGAACTAGCTGATTTAAGAAGGATATTCCCATTTTGATCATAGTTGTTTGTTTTTATGCTTCTATCTTATTTTGATATAGTTAGCTACTGTAACAAGAATTGTAAGTTTTTGTTGTTATTATATTCTTAGTTGTGTTTTGGATCTAATAATAATTCTTTCTTGGGGTAACAGTAGGCGTGTAAGATGGAATGAGGAAAATCTGGGGGAAATTGAAGCAAATAAACCCGTAAGGCAGAAAATAACTGAACCCAAGACGCCGTACCACCCCATCATTGATGATGATGGTATTCTCACTTGCATAGTGATTTACCTCTTGTATTAGCCTATATTTTTATGTGTGAGAATTTTAGAAAATGGTGCTTGTGTAGTTTTATTTTCACTTTATTTGTACCTTGGTTAGAGCATTAATCTGAACATTGGATTACATTTCTCACATTATAGTCTGGATCTTGGTTAGGGTCTTTGTCTCCCAGAGGACGTAGTTTCAACGATTGTGTCATTGATGTGGATGCTGAGGAATTATGCTCTGCTTTGAAAGATGTGGCTTCCTCAAGTAGACAAACAACTGGGCAATCTGGTGGCTGGACTTCTTCTGAGGATGAGGCTGATCCTATGGATCATGATGAAGAAGGTTAATTGACCATTGCTTTTTAGTTGTCGTTTCTGATGGCATATTGGAAAATGTTTTACTTTCGTTTTAAGTTGGTTAGCATATCTAATGACTGCTTTATCTTTCATGAGATTACAAGGGAGCAATAATCCTTGTTCGTGTGAATGGTATAAGGGTTGCTCTATAAAACAGGCTTTTGATGGTTAAAACCTTTCTTGTTTCTCCTAGTGAAATTTATCATCGGACATTTTCTTTTGGAAGGATGTGAGGATGAGAGCTGAAGTGGTCAGGATTTACCTGCTGTTGTCTGGTAGAAAAAGTCATGATGTTGAATAAAAGCACTATAGCTTGGAATTTTGCACCCTTTTTTTTACCTTTTATCTAGGTTCAAATGATCTGTATGAATCTCTTAGTTTTCTCTGATGCTTTTTAAGTTACTGAGAGAAAACAGAAATAAATGACATGTTGAAAAAATCACACATTATCCAACTGCAAACAGTGATGATGAAGGCTCAAGACCGCTCATTCCCCTTGCCCTTCCCCATCCCCATCCCCATCTATTTTATCTCTTTTAGTTCATCAATTGTGTACAATTTATTTCTTATGCTTAATCTGTGGTTGATGTTTTTAGTTTGTTCCACATTTTTTTTGTTCAAATTTCCAAACAGATCAGAATGGTAGGAGTTTTAAGGAGCAAAGGAAAGCACACTATGATGAGTTTTTGAAAATAAAGGAACTGCGGCGTAAGGGTTCTTTCATTGAGGATGAAGATGATGAAGTGGAGGGTGATTCATCATCATCATTAAGCTCTGGTGTCAAAGACATAGGAATTGGGGAAGGTCCTGCAACTTTGCCTCAAAAATCTTCTGCAAGTCCTGGGCATCCAGGGGATGGATTGTGATTGTAGAAGTCATCCGACCAGTCAAAGATCCAAAAGCTCGCTCTTTTGACGTTATGTTAATTTTGATGCACTGCAAAAAAAAAGTTGGGGATTTTCTTTTATCCATATTTGAGTTCGCTTGTACAAAATTTTCTAATTTGGCATGTTTTTATGAAGTCATGCGCATCTAACTTGTGGTCTTAACAAATAAGCATGATGGCGAAGGTTTTGTGACATTGCTGTGTACCCTCATGCATCATTGCAAATTAAAGTGGGAGATTTTGATGCTGTACTGTCATCTTTTGCAAGAGGATTTTTGTAAAAGAAGATTTCCATGTTAGGCAAACAAATTTGTCTCAAATCGTAGCAGCTACAAGCTTGTCCCGAGCACACACCTCTTCTCAACTTGTGCACTGTCTTTTATGAACTAGATAGAATAAAGGCAGCAATATACCAGTGTGGGTCTTCAAAACTTCAACAATATATAGCTAGTCCAGAAGGTGTCATCATGTATACCAGTAAGGCTTAAATGGCAAGCCTAGCCTAACAAAGATTCAACCATACATCCTAAATCCTTTCTAAGCCCAAAACAATTGGCTCAATCCTTTTAGTACAAGATTGGGCCAAGTTTAACTGCAATTCAACAAACCGACGGTGATTATTGGGTTACAAAGTATTCATTGCTTTGAATTCAAATGTGTTTTATCAAATTGGTTTATCTAATTTATTTACTGCGTCGAATTCAAATTTGATTGCCTTCTATACTTCACAAGCAACAGCTACTTCAAGACTCCATTTGCTAGCCTCGTGGGTAAGGTCATGATCCTTATTACGAGTTTGTACACATGCTTCTAAAGCTACTCGATTAGCTACGACACCCGGTGCATTTCCCCAAGGGTTTCTTAAAGTTCCTCCATCGAATTGTAGTAAGGAATCATCTCCAAAGATCTGGATCAAAGCAAGCATATGCCAAACGTGAATACCCCTGAAACTACAAGCAGGACACTTGGCATAGAAACCCAATCTTGAGTGAAATAAATAGCACAACTTCGATCTTTTTCAATAAAATCATAACATAGTAAATCCATAAAGCTCAAAGTTATGTCCCTTTCTCCTTCAAGTTTACCTATTACTGTACCAGCGTGAATATGATCTTCACCAAACATACGCCTACCTACCTTAGACCTCATAGTTGCAAAGTTTAGCTCCACAGCATCCCAAGAGTTGCGTGTATGGGACAACTCAAAAGTGTCATGTCCTATGAGAAGTGGTATCAGAGGTTACTTTCGATTTCACTTCAAGCACTCTAACAATAAGGTAGATTGAGTGCACTAAACATACACCTACCTACCTTAGACCTCATGGTTGCAAAGGTTAGCTCCACAGCATCCCAAGAGCTGCGTGTATGGGACAACTCAAAAGTGTCATGTCCTATAAGAAGTGGTATCAGAGTTTACTTTTGATTTCACTTCAAGCACTCTAACGATAAGGTAGATTGAGTGCACAAGAATATCGTGTCAAACGCTCAAATAACAATGTATTAACCCCACATTAAATAGGGAAGAGGTCTTTAAGCATATATGATAATTCAATGTATACCATATCAAATCTTGATTTTGTACTGAACCCTTGAGAGCGATGTAGGCAAAATGATTGAGAAGGTAGTGATGAGCGTGTCGTGAGGTTAAATGGGTGACAATTGCACATTTTTTCTTTTGAAAGGATATGAAAGAAACGATATTTGCAGATACGCTCAATTCCATACAATTAACTCTCTTAAAGAAAGTGACTTCCTTTGTCACCTTCTGTAGTGACCATTGGCGTTTTGTTTGTTTCTTTATACTTTCCTCTGGCATAATAAAGCCTAGCCTTTTCCCCTCTCGATCGTTGTCATCCTACTGGTGATTTGAGAGGTTTTTTTGCTGGCTGTCTTGTGGAGGTTCTCCTTTTGCTCACGGTTCTTGCCTTTGGCCCTCGTTTTCTCTCCGATAGCCTTGCTCTTTATATTTTAGCATCGTTTTCATCATCAATGTCAGAGCCACATGTTAGATTACGAGGTCGGTTGTGGGGTCAATTGACCATAAAAGTTTTAAGAAAATACTTAATAAAAAAATAAAACAAGTAGTAATTTGAGTTATTTGACTCCACAAAATATTTGAAAAACATCCATTAAAATCTTTAAATCTTTAATTTTGTTTTTGTTTTCTTTCAACATTTATCATTTTTCTTCTAAAAGTTTTTTGTTATCTCACTCCATAATTTTACTAAATACATTATAAATCTTCCTATATATTTAAGTAGGTTTTTCTAATTTGGTAACAATTTTTCTTTTCTTTTCAAATTTTATTGATTAATCTCTAAAAAAATAAAGTTGTGGTTTTACTTGATAAATTAGGATTTTTACGCAAGATTAAGCTTTTATTGATGAAATGATTTTGGGATATTGATTTTGTATGAGATTATTAACATCTTGCTTATTTTATATTTTTTAGAGAACATTAATACAAATACTTGAAGAAATTAGGATTGATTGTTTGTATAAGCTTGTATTTCTTGAATATAGATTAAAAATTGAATTTTTTTTTTCAAAATTATTGTTACTGGTGTAACTTTGTGAATCTTGTGTTTCACATATTGCATTATCATGGCAACAAAAAGTACTTAAATAACTGTTATTATTGTTAAGGGAATTATATTTTGTCCCATAACTACCATGGATAATTGCAAAATAAGATATTCTTTTAATTAAAATGATAAAAAAAGTATGCATAATTTTCTTTTTATTTTTTAGTTTGTATAAATTGCTATTAGTCTAATACTAATAATATGGTTGGCTTTATAAAAAATTGTATTTAGGAATTAGATTTCTTTAGTTACTATTTTTTAAGGGAATCTGGGCTGTTTTATTAATAATAAAACTAGACTAAACAAAGCACACAATCAAAAGAAAACAAAAACCTAATAGAAAAAACTGGTTAAATAAGGGGAAAGTGCCGATTTTGAAAATTAATTAGGCCTTTAGGTCGGTTTTAAAAATATTTAGGGGAATAAGTCGATTTTAAGGGAAAGCTCGTCCAGCTAGGCGAGCTTTCTAGAAAGCGCATCCAGCTGAGCAAGCTTTTCTGACACATGTAAAGAAAGCTTGTCCAGTTGGACGCGCTTTTCATTTTTAGGGCTTTTTTAGGGTTAGAGTTTATATTTTATTAGGGTTATGGTTGAGGGTTTTTGTAGGGTTTTCGACATGAATGGCAGAAGTTCTTAGGTAGTTTTGAGGTGCCGGGGATGTGATAACGCAAATTAGAACACATACATTTCATATGTCATGGCGAGATAGGACCATAACTTGAGAAACCTATCCTTAGGAAGTTCGGTTGCAAGGGTGACAGTGCTCGATATGATCAAGGGTTGAAGTCCATTTGGAGGTCACAATTGATAGCCGTGATGCGGTCACACAGGTTTGAGTATAATTGGGGCCTTGGTGACAGTCGTTACACAGTCATGAGTTCAAACTTTTTGGATACCCTTAAATGATGCCTTATAAATACCATAAATAAGACTGAGACCATAATCGCACGAAAAAACTTTGGGGCATTCCGTTGTAATGAATGTAATTTTTTTTCTCTATTTCCAAGCAACCGATATCTTTAACCTTTCATTCTTGTCTGAAAGGCTGACATCGAGGTGTACACAAGAGGGCTCTCAGGTGGAGAGCGGATATCCTGGCACAATAGAGGTCAAACTCGGATCGACACAACATCAATTGTAGTTATTAATGGGTTGTTTAATAAAGACAACTATCGTCAAGCTGAAAGGAGCATCACCTTTATTGCATCACAATAGTCACTCCCCATCTGAGAGTCCTCTTGTGTCCATCACGGTGTCGACCTTCGAATAAGAAGGAAGGTTAAAGGTATCGGTTGCCCAAAAATGGAGAAATAAACTACGCCAATTATAGTGGGAAGCCCCAAAGTTTTTCTGTATGATTATGGCCTCAAACTTCTGTATGGTATTTATAGGGCAGCATTTTTGGGTATTCGAAAAGATTGAACTCGTGGTCGCGTAACGACCGTCAACTGGCTCCCTGGTTATACCTTGATCCATGACTGCATAACAATCATCGATTAAGACCTCTACGTAAACTTCCAACCTAGACCTTAGGAAGCAAATTCACCCCATAACCAACTTCCCCAAGATAGGCTTTAGAGGCAATGATTCTATCTCGGCATGATATATGAAATGTGTGCTGCTCGGAGTGATATCGCATCACTGACGACTCAATAATATCTCGAACATAAACCAAATATTTTTAGCGACCGAAATTTTTAAGATCGAGAAATATTTTATAATGGAGGAATGGTGAGGATTGGAGAAAAGTTATGTAAGTGAGGGGTGATGAAGCTCTGTGGTGTGAGGTGCCTTTTATAGGCGTAGAGAGGGATTAGTTTGCAAAACAAAAACGTTGACTATGCGGTGGTAGAACATATTCTAAACGTTTTTGGTGTTTAAAGCGTCTGAATTATTCTAGTGCAGTTACTTCAGACTTTCATCAGTTATGTCTCCACAATCAGATGATGAGATTGATCACATGTCACGTGTTCCATATTCTAGTGCAGTGGGATCTCTTATGTATGCTATGGTTTGTTTACGTCCAGATTTATCATATGCAATCAGTGCAGTTAGTAGATACATGGCGAATCCCGGTAAAGAATACTGGAAAATAGTTCAGTGGATTTTAATTTACTTACAAGGTACTACTAATGTTTGCTTACAGTTTGGAAGAACTAGAGATGGAGTCATTGGATATGTTGATGCTGATTTTGCTAGAGACCATGATAAAAGAAAATCTCTCACAGGGTATGTCTTTACAATTAGAGGTTGCACAATCAGTTGGAAAGCCACTTTGCAATCTACAGTCGCTTTGTCTACCACTAAAACTTAGTACATGGCGATTACTGAAGCTTGTAAAGAAGCTATTTGGTTAAAAGGACTCTTTTGTAAACTCAATAAAGACCTTCAATTGTACACATTTAAAAAATATAAATTCATCAATATATTTTTATACTGGATAAATATAATCATTTGTGTATACAATGTGTAAATGTAAAAATGTTTTATATTGATAATGGTAATAGTGGTTTGTGAAAATTGAATCTTATCAAAATGTCATGTATAAAATTGTACAAAATAAAGATATTTTTAACATTTCACTTTAGTCCAAATTTTATGTATTATTTTGAGATTAATCCTTTTAATTATTAACTTGAAAAAACATTTTTTTAACAAATAATTTAATAAGGTAAAAGCAAGCGGCTTTTTCAGTGAAAATATGTTACTATTTAAATATTTAGTTTAATAAAAAAACTAAAAGAATTTTGGAATTTCATTGTCTTTATTCTCCCCTAAAAATTTAAAAATATGATTTTGCATGGTTATTAGATTCATGAATATGTAATATTATTGGTTTTTAGAAAAAAATTATTGTTGATAATATAAATATATATTGTTATAATTTAGCGTCAACAACGAAGAAATATTATAAAGAAAATGAAAGATAAAAAGAACAAATAGATTTTACGAAAAAACTCTTTCAAGAAAAAACCACGTGTAGTCTGTACTGTACTGCGAGGGCCTCCGGCCTTCACACTCATGGCCATAACTCCAATCTAGTTCTATGCTTAATGAGGATTTGCGGCCTTCGCCCTCGCAAATCCCCTTATCTTGCCACTTGTATTTTATTTCTTTAACAGGAATTTGGGTCACACAACTCTAACAATCTCCACCTTGACACAAATTCTCAACAAACAAGTTCTCCACCTCTTCCATGAAATCCCTTAAGGGTTTATCTTCAACAATGAACACCAACCAAGTTCAAGCAATGCTAAAACTTGGTTATAGGAAGTGACTTAGTCATCATATCTACAGGATAATCATGAGTACTAACTTTGCTCACAACAATATCACCACGAGCAATAATATCACGCACAAAATGATATCGAACATCAATGTGCTTTTGTTCTCTCATGAAACATTTGATCCTTCGTAAGGAAAATAGCACTCTGACTATCACAAAATACTGTACTATTGAAGTATGACTTATATTTCAGTCAAATTTGCGAAATAATCTTTTAGTTAAACTCTGTAATTTTGAACAATTTTTAAAACTTTGAGTTTAATTTTTAAGACTTATAATTTTGGGATGATTTTTAGTTTTTGTTTTTAAGACTTATAATTTGTAGGAATAGGATTTATCATTATTGCATATATATGCCTTAATTTTTATATAGAAACCCCACACTATGGAAACACAAGCATTTCGAGCTATTCACGACAAAAGGGAGAAGGACAACCACCATGAGAAGAAGAGCTTTTCACAATTAATCGGATAACTTCTTTCCTTACTAATTAAGGGGTTACACATTGAGGACAATGTGTTATCTAAAGTGTGGGGGAGTAACATAGGAATTTTTACATATAGTTTTTAGTTTTTATGTTTTTCTTTGATATGTGCTTGAGCTTGTATAAATACAAGTGATTGGTTAGGAGCATGTATAATAGGTTGAGTGTATTTGTTGATAAATTTGGCATGATGATAAGAAAATTTTAATTTTTGAGTATGAAATTATTATGTTTTATAGGTTACACTAAATATAGATAGAAAGGTATTGCTGATACCAAATTATGTGAATGATATAAGGAAACAAGCATGCTAGTATATATGATAGATAATAATTTTAGGACTATGTGACTAAATTAATATTTGTGCATATTGAGGTATTTAAGAATGACCTAAGGCATTGTTTGGTCACATCTAGAACAAAAAAGCTAAACCTTATTCTGAATTCTCATTCAGTACCCATCTTTGAGACTTATGACCTTTCTTGATGAACTACATTACAAGCCTTTAAAGCCTAAAAAGATGATTTGTGTGTACTCTTTTCTTTGGTCCTATATTGCACGATAATAGACGTATGGCCATATGCATTGAGGGTAAGTAGACACATTATGGTGGATGTTGTAAAACAAAGAGAGAAATAGGAAAATCAATATGGAATATAAACTTCATTATAGCTAGAAAGAGAAAAATAGTGAAAAATCAAAAAGAAAAAGAATTGAGTAGAAACAAAAGAGAAGATTCATGAGTGAGAAAGCATATGTAAAGGGAAAAAGTTATAAAAATACCAAAAAGAAGAAAAATCTTGCTCAAGAAACAAAAGAATAGTCATAGGTTAGTAAAGGAATTAGATTATATTGAGATTTCCTAATTGGAGAGAAAAGGAAGGTGAGAGAAGGGGAAATAAGGAGGTGAGATGAATGAGACATTAAGGGGGAGAATAGAGAATAATACAATGTGCCAAACTATTTTCGTGTTTGTAACCCTTTGTGCTTAAACTATGCTTTGAATTTCATGCCTATCCTAAGCCTCAACATGCTACAAGTCGAAAAACCCTATGTGACTTAAATAACTCTATGCATGAATGAATGTGGAATTGCATGATCTCATTCTGGCTATCTATATTGTACTAGGATAATTAAAGTACTTGTATTAAGCATTGATGAAGTTATATTAATAGGACTTTAATATTTATATTTCTTGTAACTTACTGAACTTATATTTTTCTAAACAAAAATGGTAAAGTTACTCATTCATCATGTTAGGATTATTGAGAAATATATAATAACTAGAGTAGATGTTACAAACCTAATCTTTGTATGATATAGGCTCAAGCTCCTTTGTGTTATTTCTTTATTCTCTTTTCTTGTTTTGTTTGATTAAGGACAAGCAACGACTTAAGTGTGGGGGAGTTTGATTTGTAGATTTTATACCTAGCAAATTGAACTAGTTTTCACACTTGAAGAGCTTGAAATTAAGCATTTTACTTATATTTCTATAGGATTTAACTTAGTTTTCATATATTTAATAAATTGTGTAAAAAGGTGTTTTTTGTGTCTTTAAGGCCGATTGAGGCCTAAAGGTTGGCTAATGTACTTTGTGAGTGTGTAGGAGACCATTAGAAGGTGCATCGTTTAAAAAAGGATCACTATGTCACGACAAGGGACAATGGATGTCGCAACATAGGGACTAGAATGAAAAAATCATGAATCTGCCTTCTTCATCGCGACATAGCATGTCTATGTTGCAACAAACCCCCTATTCGTAACACAGCATGTTTACGTCGCGGCAAACCCCTAAAGATGTCTACAAAAAAGTACACTGACTACTATGTCATGACATAGGACCTGGTATGTCACGATATCGAACTCTAGATGCGGATTTTACACCAAGTGAAGGGCATTTTGGTCTTTACAATGCCACTTAAACACAAGGAACGACAACTGATCTAGGGTTGAGGAAAACGTCCATCCAAGGCTATAAATAGTGCCTCTAGCACTAGGGTTTTACATACCTTTTCTTAGTTTTTAATTTTACTTTGTTAATTTCATTTAGAAATGAGATTGTAAATTTCACATAAACGTTCGAGGAATTTTTCTCGACAAATTATCAATACAATTAAAGTTTCTTTTTCATTCTATTTATTCAGTTATATGTCTTCATATATTATTGTTTTGATGATGATTAAGAAAACCATGATGAACTAATTCCATTTTGGGGAATTAGGGAGTAAAAGTATAAATATTTAATTGTTGTATAAACAGGGATTTTGCAATGAGATCAGCTGTTTGGGAAAGAAAGAACATTAAACAAACATTAGGTTTGACAACCCTGAAGCACTATTTAGGTGGGAATGAACCCAAAATTGGTATTGCCTATCTATGAAAACCTTTTTCCCAAACCGGTTTAGACTATGACATCTAATGACAAGTAATCTCTATCGACTTGCTATACTGGCAGAAGATCGACAGATCCAATTGGGATAGTAACTAGTTGATTGAAGGAAAATCCCCAAAACCCAACTATTGAGGAAATCATACCGAAGTGACCTAATCTCCCCAAAGCCGATTATCGAATACTTATATCTCATCCCTTTACTTTATTTTATTTATTTTTATGTTCTTCACAACAAATCTCTTATTTTATTCTCGTACTATAATCCCTAAACTTAGTACTAATTAATTCTTTTCATTCCAGGAATTTAATTCACTATCGTTTATGCCTCCTTTGGGTATGATCCTCGAAATACTACCAAGTGTTCCGTTGTAACACACTATATTTACAACTTGACCCGTATACTTGCGGAAGCCGAAAACCTACACCGAACGGGTGTACGTTTAGAGGTGGTCATTTTTTCACGTTAAATTTATGTGTTTAATTTCTCAATTTATTCCGCTATTTTTACTTTTTTTGCTTAACTGGGCCAATCCTCAACAAGTGGTATCAGAGTTAGTTCGATTTTCACAGATTAGTCTGTTCAGTGATGGCAACAATAAGGTTCGAAATTGAGAAGTTCGATGGTATCACAAATTTCAATTTGGGGCAAGTTCGGATGATGGAAATTCTAGTTCAAATCCGCTTGAAAAAGGACGTTACCGAGAAAAAGCCCGAGAATCTAGATTAGTTAGAATGGGAAGAGCTTGTTGAAAAGATCTTATCTGCAATCTAATTGTGCCTCACGAATAGGGTATTACATGAGGTATTGATGGAGAAGACCACATCCACCTTGTAGAAAAGGCTAGAAACTTTTTATGTGACTAAGTCTCTAGTTAACCGTTTAGTGTTGAAACAACTTCTATTTACATTTCGCATGAACGAATGTGAGCTTCTTAGAGATCATAAGTCAATTTATTACTCTTTTGAATGATTTAAAGAATGTTGAGGTTAAGATTAACGATAAAGATCAGGCTATACTATTATTGTGTTTTTTACCCCCTTCATACAAGTCTTTCAGGGAGACCCTGATTTATGGCATAGACAAACACTCATTCGAAAATGTGAAGGGTCATTTGTTGAGTTCGACAATAAGTTTGGTTTGGATAGCAAGGTAGATAAGCAAGCTTTCATTTTGGTAGCATCAAAGAAATGAGGCAAAAGGTGTCGCTAGTGCAAGAAGTTAGGTCACATCAAAGCAGATTGTTACAAACTACGAAATAAAAGGGTTATTGAGATCAATGAAGAAGATATAGCTCGTGCTAAATTGGCCGACGAAAGTGGTGATGATTTCTTGTTAATGTTAACAAGTGAAAGCTCCGAGTTTACGTCCGAGTGGTCCAAGATTCGGGATGTTCTTTTCACATGTGTCCCAACAGAGAATGGTTCTCCACAAATAGTTCGATTGAAGGTGAAGTTGTTTGCATGGGAAATGATTCATCCAGTAAGGTAATCGATATTGGTATTGTTAAAATTAGAATGCACGATGGGACGATTAGGACACTCTCAAATGTCAGGTATGTACTTGATTTACGAAAGAATCTAATCTCATTGAGTATTTTAGACTCGAAAGGTTATAGGATCAACATCGAGTCTAGCGGCATTAAGGTATCTCGTGGGGCTCTCGTTTTGTTAAAAGGTAAAAGGACCAACAGTCTTTATATTATGTAACGTTCTACAGTGATAGGTGAAATCAGACATCTCTCGTCCGTTACGGATTCGAAGTCAACTCGTTTGGAGCGAAGATAACTTTTTCATAGGAGGGAAAAAGGTATGATCGTCTTGTTGAAGAGAGATTCTCTCTTGGATGCAGGTTTTAAAAAGTTAGGGCATTGTGTTCGTGAACATCAGATCTGGGTTAGTTTTGTTTTGGCAGTACATAAGTCGAAGGTTAGAAGTCTTCAAACTTATAAGCATAGATTCGTCCCAGTTAATTCCCTGAATAGTTTAAGATAGGCCCTTGGCGGGCTTTGGCAAAGATAACATTATAGAAATGCGAGTCAAGGTGGAGATTGTTGAAGTATGACTCATATTTCAATTAAATTTGGGAAATAATCCTTTAGTTAAACTTTTTTTATTTGTTTCAATTAAACTCTGATTAATCTAAATTATTTTATTATATTTAACCTAGGTTTTTAGCTTATAAATAGGCTCTTTTACAACTTTAGAAAATATATCCATTAAAGATTAGAACTCATAACACTTTTTGAGAATTTAGTGTTTATGTTTTGAGGGTTTTTTATTTTTGAGTTTTTTAGGGTTTAGTTTTTATCTCCATCTTTTGTACTCCGTTATTTTGCCATTATAGTAAAATTATCTTTGCTCATGGTTTTTTATCCTCTTTAGAGGAGTTTTTCCACGTTAAATTTGTGTGTTCAATTTCTTAATTTCTTTCCTTATTTTTTCTTTTTTGTTTCTTAATCGGGTCGATCCCCAACATGTACTGATCTGAAAGTATTTATTGAGTTCACCAAAGAGTCATTTTAACCAAATTGCTTCTTTACAAGCTTCAGTAATTGCCATGTACTTAACTTTGGTGTAGACAAAGTAATTGTAGATTGTAAAGTGGCTTTCCAATTGATTTCACAACCCCCAATTATAAAGACATACCTTGCGAGAGATCTTCTTTTATCAAGGTCTCTAGCAACATAAGTATCTTAAAATCCACTGAACTGCTTTCCAATGTCCTTTACCGGGATTTGCCATGTATTTACTAACTGCACTGACTGTATATGATAAATATGGACATAAACAAACCATAGCATACATGAAAGATCCCACTACACTAGAATATGGAACACGTGACATGTAATCAATCTCATTATCTGATTGTGGAGACAGAGCCGATGAAAGTCTGAAGTGGGCTACTAATAGAGTACTAATAGGCTTATCACTCTGCATATTGAATCTGCAAAGAACTTCCTTAATGTATCTCTTCTGACTTAGGTACAATTTATATGCTTTTCTATTTCTGAGAATCTCCATCCTAAGCATCTTATTTGCTGCTCTCAAATCTTTCATCTTAAATTCTTCACTAAGTTACGTTTTGACCTTTTTTTATCTCTCTTTTATCTTGGCTGCTATTAACATGTCATCAACATAAAGGAGTAGATATACAAATGAACCATCATTGTTATTCTTAAAGTAAACACAACTGTCAAAGCTACTTCTTTTAAAATCGTAGGTAATCATAAATGAATCATACATTTTGTACCACTACCTTGGTGACTGTTTCAAGCCATATAGAGACTTTTTCAACATGCAAACATAGTCCTCCTTTTTTGAGACTATAAAACCCTCTAGTTTTTTATTGTAAATATCTTCATCAAGTTCTCCATGCAAGAATGTTGTTTTGACATCTACTTAATCAAACTCCAAATCATACATGATCACGATACTAAGCAAGGCTTAAATCGAACTATGTTTCACAATTGGAGAAAACACGTCTGTGAAGTTACACCTGGAATTTGACTGCAACCTTTTGCAATAGGCTTTGCTTTATATTTGGGTTCTTCAATTTCTAGAATCTCTTCTTTCCTCTTGAACACCCATTTACAACGAACAATCTTTTTACCTTTTGGAAGCTTCACTAGGTCCCATGTTTTATTATTATGGAGCAATTTCATCTCCTCTTGCATGGAAAACATTCACTTTTCTGAATCTTCATAGCTAACTGCCTCAAAATAAGTAGATGATTCGTTATTTACATCAATATCTTCAGCCACATTTAAAGCATAAGCCACTAGATTAGCTTTGGCATACCTCTTTGAAGGTTTAATTTCTCTTATAGGTCAATTTTTAGCAATAAAATATTACGATGAAGAAGAAACTCTATTCTGAGTTTCTATACTAACTTGAGGAGTTGACTCTAATGTAAATCCTATATCATTCTAAAGTTCCAGCTACTTCTGCTAGTCTTTATTAGAAGTGTCTTTAAGAGATAAGTTAGGTAACATAGTAGTTTCATAAAAAATAACATCTCTGCTAACCACAACTATTCCATTTTCAGGACACCATAACTTATACCCTTTCACACCAGCCTTATAGACAAGAACAACACATTCAATGGATCTAGGTTCCAATTTCTCATTATCAGCATTAGCACATGCACGACACCCAAAAATTTTTAAATAGAATAATTAGCAGGATTACCAGACCATACCTCTTGTGGAGTCTTTTTCTTAATGGCTACGGACGAAGACTGGTTAATAAAAAAACATGTAGTAGAGGTTGCTTTAGCCCAAAACGACTTCAATAAACAAGGATTCGACAACATACATCGAATATTTTCCATGATTGTTCTATTCATTCGTTCTGCAATGTTGTTTTGCTGTAGAGTATGATGAACTATTAAGTGTCCTACGATCCCTTCTAATTTGCACATTTCATTAAAATCATCAAAATAGAATTCCAAGCCATTGTCTGTGCGAAGTTGTTTTATATGTTTTCCTGTCTGCTTCTCGATCATAGTTTTCCAAGCTTTAAATGCGAAAAACACATCACTTTTCTACTTCAGGAAGAATGCCTAAACTTTTCTAAAAAAATTATCAATGATCATCAGCGTATAATTAGCCCTACCCCTCGAAGGTACTCTATATGGTCCTCAAATATCAAAATTAATATAATCCAACGTTCCCTTCGTGTGATGGATTCTTCTGGTGAATCGAACTCTCTTTTGTTTTGCAAAAACGTAGTGCTCACAGAACTTCAGTTTACTAATACCTTGTCCATCAGGAAGTCCTCTTTTGCTCAATTCTTTCATGTCGATTTTACTCATATGCCCTAGATGCATATGCCAAAGTCTAGTAACATCATCATCTGACAAGAAAGAGGAAGCGACTGCTACATCACTAGTAACAATTGAACCTTGCAAAACATATAACTTGGCAGTCTTTCTCTGCCCTTTCATCAGAATGAGGGGACCCTTGCTAATATTTAAAACCACGCTTTCAGCTAGGGGTGAGCATTCTATCGAATCGAATGAAAATTTTTTGAGTTAATCGAGTTTTCGAATCCTATTTCATCATCCTAACTCGATTTGAAATTTTTACGAATCGAGTCGAGTGAGATAGAATTCGAATCGAATCGAATATATTTGTTCGAGTTAAATTAAAAAAATTAATTTAGTGTTGTTTAATTGAAATAAATTCAAGTAAACAATGATAACACAACAAGATCATAATAAAAAAAATAAGCAAAAGTTCAAGTAAACAACATAAGTTCAAGTAAACATTATGCAAGAATACTGCCTCGAGGATATATATGTATGTATTCAGAATATGTAGCTACTAGCCAGTTCAAAAAACATGAAAAGAAGAAACATTATGCAAGAATAAGGCAGCAAAAATAGAAGTAAATGAATGCAAGAATTGTATAATGCTTGGAACAGATAGCAATTGCAATAGCAGAAAAAAAATTGCACTCATTTGGCAACTAATCTATGAGGCAAATGGTGGCTTGTAAGGGCAGAAATAAGAACCAGGACAGCAGCTTCTTGAAGAGCAAAAATCAGTAATAAAAATAGTAGCAATTTGAAGCACAATCGGTCAAGCAAGCAGTTGAAAATTGTAATAGAAACAATCGATGTAAAGGAGGGAGAAATAAGCAATGGCTGAAAATTATGAGCAATAAGGCTACAATTGGTGGCAATGCTGTAACTTAATGGACAGCAAAAAGTTACAATACCTGACCTTTAAACAACAATAGCAGCAGATTTTGAAGGCAATTTTGCACTTATTACACGACAAAACATCAGGTAATTTGAAGAAGAAAAATCAACAACATTGTAGTGATAGTGGCTTATATGAGTCGATGAAGTCAACAAAACAAAACAAAATTAACTTGACTGATTTGAGCTGCACTTATATGAGATAATCGATGCATTGAATAGGAAAAAATATGATAACAAGTTGAAGCTTAACAGCAGCAATTTGAGCTTATCGGTGGGGGCGGCAAAATTGAAGCAAAACGACACCAATTTAAGGCCAAGGTAGAAACTATCTTAAAGCAAAATTTGAAAGCTATTAGTAGAATAAAATTAAGTCAAATGGCAGCAATTTGAAGGTATTTGATGCAGCAAAAATTACTGAACTAGGACAGCCACTAACGACTCTAGTAGTTGCTGGTAACGACAGCTATTTAATGGGTAAATATAAAGACAAACATTACAACATGCAACTGACTCTTGCAACAATATATATTGTTATGTTAGCTACTAGCTAGTTGCTAAAGTTTGGAAACAGATCTTACCTTTGGGTAAAAAGAAGGACTACTACGCTATTTCCCCCGTCTCGAACGTGATTCGTATTGGATGCTTGATTCCGTAACAGAGCTATTAGATGTGTTGGTGCTGGTCTGCTGGAGATGCACCTGCTGGCTGCTCCAACTAACGGTGGTGCTGGTCTGCTGGAGATGCACCTGCTGGCTACTGCCGAGCCCAAGAAAGAGGAGAAAGTTATGTTTAATTTAGGGTTTAAATGAGTTTCAACTAAAAATGGGGGTTTAATTTAGGGATTTTTTTAGGATAAAAAAATTTATTTTGAGTTTAATTTATGGGTGTTTTTTAAGAATTAAATTTTATTGGGTTTAAAAATAATTGAGTTTAATTTGTTAATGGGTTTTAAATTGGGTAAGATAAATGTTTGGGCTTGGGGAAAATGGGTATTAAAATTGGGCTTGGGTATTTGATAATATAAATTAAAAATTAAAAATATTAAAATAATATAATTTAATTCGGTTTATTCGAATTATTCGAATAATTCGAATTCGAAAATTAAACTCGATTCGAACTCGAAATTCGAAAAAAATTCAACTTGATTCGTTTAACTCGAATAACTCGATTCGAATAATTCGAAATTCGAAATTTTTTTCGAATTTTTTGATTCGAATCGAGTTTTGCTCACCCCTACTTTCAGCTGTGTACTTGTACCTTTTTGAATCAAGAGTACTCAAGAAATCAAATTCCTCTTCAATTTTGGTGCATATCGAACGTCACTAACTGTTCTGACAACTTCATCGAACATCTTAATTTTGATCATGCCAACACCTACAATTTTACATGAAGCATTATTTCCCATCAAAACAACACCTTTAGACACAACTTCATATGTTGTAAACCAATCTCGACTGAGACTCATATGGAAAGTGCACCAAAATCGAGAATGCACTCTTTGCTCACATTAGAATTATCGATAAAAGCAACTAGGAGTTCACCATCATTGTAGTCTTCTGCTACATCAACTTCACCAGATTATTTTGGTTGTTTTCCATTTTAATTCGCCGCCTCCCTTTTGATCTTATTTTGCAACTTGTAGCACTCTTTTTAATGTGTCCTTTCTTCTTGTAGAAGTTACAAGTTTTACTTCTGTTTGAAGATTTCAATCTACCTTTAGATTTACTGTAGAGATTTTGTTCCTGTGTCCTCCCACGATTATCATTAGTATTTCGATCTTGTCTCCTACGAATAATGAGACCCTCTCCTTGAGAGTCAGATCCAACCACAAGATGCTTCATCTTATCATACGAGGCTATGGAAGCATAATCTTCATCCACTATGAGAAATTCATGACTTTACAAAATTGTATCTCTAAAGGTTGAATAAGACGGTGACAATGAACAAAGGATAATTAACCTTAAATCTCCTTTATCATACTAAACCTTCATGGCCTCTAAATTCGAGACAATTTCTTTAAACACATTTAACTGTTCATGTACAGACGCACCTTCCTCCAAACGATGGGAATACAAATGCCATTTCATATGCAATTTGCTGGTTAGGGTTTTCGACATTCATAGCTGCTGCAGTTTTTCCCTTAATGCTTCTTCTATTCAGCTGTTAATGTCGAAGGCGACCCCTAGTAGCGCATCCTCCAAATCCATCTGCACAAGAACTGCCTGAATCTTTACTTGCCACAATGCAAATCTGGTGTTGCGATCTAACAGCAAAATATCATATCTCATTGTCACCATTACTGTGATCGAGACAAACAACCTAAAAGCTCTGAGACCAGTTTGTTATAATTGCGCGTCGACAATGAAGAAATATTGCAAAGAAAACGAAAGAGAAAAATAACACATAGATTTTAAGTGGAAACCCTTTCGGGAAAAAATCACGAGCAGAGGAGAAAAAAATTCACTAATGTTGAATTCGAATAACTACAAGAAGAGTTGACTACGTCTATTTATAGGTTGAAAAACCTTATTCTAATCAATGTCTAATAGAAGTAACATAATAAGGTTGAAATATCTTATTTTAACCAATATCAGATACAAGAAGTGTTCTTCTATATAGATTCTACTTGTGCAGTCTGTACCATACCGTGGGAGCCTTCGGCCCACGCAACCCTAATCCAATTTTATACTTAATAGGGATCTGCGGCCTTCACCACAATAGATTTCCTTATCTTGCCACTTGTATTTTATTTATTTAACAAGAATTTGAGTCACACAACTCTAACATATATATATGTATAATAGTTAAACAAAATAAATTTATTTATTTATATTTTATAGTGCATGTTGAAATAAAATGAGAGGAAACTTTTTTAAAATAACATTTTGAATTATTTTTTAAAAATGCCTATATGTAAAAAAAAGCCCTTAAAAAAGTAAAAGAAAATCAATTAAGCATTTATATTAAATTCATACTTAATTAAGCTCTTGTTGTTAACTAAAATAATTAATTAAGCCCCTCCGTTAATGGTTTACGTCATTAACCATGCTGACCGTTAAAATAAATTGACGGATCAATCGGACAACATGTGATAGCTTTTGGTTTAGTGTTATATTTCCCCATAAAATGACTAAAAAATCATAAAAAAATAAAAATGATATAAACTTATAAATATTATCAAAAATATAAAAACCTAAAAAATTATAAAAATTATAAAAATTATAAAATTAATAAAACATATTTAAAATTTTATCAAAATCATAAAAATATAAAAATTATTTAAATTAATATAAACTTATAACAATTATAAAATCATAAAAACTTGAACTAGACCAAATCAATCGATTAGATTAGTTAGACTGAAATCAACAAGGGAATTGGTTCGAAGAAAGCTATTAGACTAGTTGACCTAAGAATTGGATGGTTGAATTGATCTTTTTAATATTTTTTATTATTTGATTTTTAATGTTTTATTTTATTGAACTAGATGGACTAGTCGAACTGACAAACCGATGGCTTGACCATTTTCAACACTGGTTCGATTTTGAAAATCTTGGTTTGAATATTTCATTCTGGCATATGCTAATAGTTGGATAATGAAATTTTGGCTTGATAAAAAATATTAAAAATTAAAAAATCGGTTCAACTATTCAATTATCAAGTCAACCGATCTAATGGTTTTCTCTGAACTAATACCCTTACTGATTTCTGGCTAACTAATCCAACTGAATGATTCAATTCAGTTCAAGTTTTTATGATTTTTATAATTTTATATAAATTTTAATTTTTTATAATTTTTTAATAATTCTAATACGTTTTTTTAATTTTAAATATTTTAAAAAGTTTTATTAATTTTTAGATTTTTTAAAAAATTATAAGTTTTAATAATTTATATAATTTTAATAATTTTATGATTTTTTTTATTTTTTTTTATATTTTTTATGAGTTTTTAATCATTTTGTGGGCCAAATAATATATTAAACTAAGGGAAAGAATTATATGAAACAATATCATCACTTCATTTGTATTTGTTTCCAATCATTTAATGACATGTTAGCTAATTCCTACATGTCATTCATATCTCATTTAATTATTATTATTTAATCATAAACCCTTAAAATTTCAATTATATTGTTATTTTTTAAATCCCTAAAATGCAGTTCTTTTATCGGTTCATTCTTTGTATCTCCGTTTCACCAATTTCTTCGTCGATTTCACATCACCATTCATAGAAATTTTGGTTGGGTTCATAACACCATTCACAAATCTCATCGTCCGATTCCCTATTGTTTACATCACTTTTTTGCTAATAACATGTATGAGTTCATTCAATTTTTAATTTCCTTTCGTTTTTTTAGCAAGCATGATATTTGGTTTTTTAGGGTTTTATTTATTGTTGATATTACTCATTCGCCAATTACAGGTATGTGTTCATTCAATTTTTAATGTTATTTCATTTGGGGGATTTATTTGTCAATCATGGGTATGAGTTCATTCAATTTTTGGATTTAGGGTTCATGAATTTTTCAATCACAAATTTGTTGTATTGAAGTAAACATACGTTTATTGGCATTTTCTGGGATTTTTCCATTCTCCATGGCTGATGTTTTTGTTAGAAGAAAAAAGCTGATAAACAAAGGGAGAAGCAATCACTGTTGCAAACTAGCAAAAATGAATTATTTGGTTGCTCTGCTTGTTATAACTTAAAAGCCTTGAACCAAATTGATTTTAATCTAAATGTACCTTATAAAAGAAAAAGCTTTCAATCGGATTTTGTTTGGTGGGTTCTGTTGTTGTTTCTATGCATTAGTTCTACCATTACAAAGGGTATGCACCGTAAGGGATTAGTGTAACTGTATGAGAAGAAGAAACAATTTCATATGAAAGAGAATAGATTTAAAATTGAAGGATGAGTTGTGTCTATTTATTTAATTTTGCTTTTGGTTTTGAATTTGTAATTAGATATAAAAAAATTGGTATCAGAATTTTGTTGCAAATTCTGATAACAAGCTTATTTACAAATATATCTTTTTGAATTACCAGTGGGTTTTTTACAATCACTCTTGAATACTGTGCTCCTGTGTGGAGCATTTACATTCCCATGTGATAGAAACAAGTTGAAAACAATTTTTATGGTTTTTTGAAAAAAAAGAGAGAAGAATATTCAGAAAAGAACAGAGAAATGAAATGGAAACTCATCTGTATATGCATGGATGTGTTTTGACATGGAAAGTTATATTTTAGATTTAGATTCTATTATGTTATGACTACTTTGTTTTGCTCAGATATTTGTTATGGCTTTTATGAGATGCTTTTACAGGTGTCAAACATGTTACCGCTTTTGAAACGTGGAATAGGTGTGCATCATTCTGGTTTGCTTCCAATTCTAAAGGAAGTAATAGAGATATTATTTCAGGAAGGACTGATTAAGGTTGGGAATACACACTCAAGCTATATCTTAAAGTTAATGCATATGTTCAAGGTTTAAAGATTGACTATAACATTATCGTATTGACTGGTTTAATTATTGAATTTATGTATAGTTGCGGAATTTTCTGTTATCAGATTAAATTGATAACTAGGAGTGTGTT
The DNA here is from genome assembly GCA_005610355.1 of Gossypioides kirkii. NCBI lineage: Eukaryota > Viridiplantae > Streptophyta > Magnoliopsida > Malvales > Malvaceae > Gossypioides > Gossypioides kirkii. The sequence continues at coordinate 9,522,557 of CP032250.1, forward strand.
GGCTAGTTTGCATGCAGTCTTCTTTTGCTCAAAAAGATTTACCCTTTGTTCACTGTACTATTCGTCTTTCTTGATTTTTTGCTAGAAGTTTATTGACCCTCTGTATTTGTTTCATATTGAAGTCTGAAAATTTGTGTCCTTTTGTTTTTATCTCTTCAGTTTTCCAAATGTTTTTGTTAAGGTGTTTTTGTATATCTAGAATCTGGTCATTGCATTAGTGGACATACACACTTTACATCTGTAGAAAGTATGTAACTCTCTGACTTCCATTTCTCTTGTTCTATTTATGATTTTCATTATCTTCAGTTTGTTGAGTGTCTAATTATGAAAAACATCGCAAGACTGATATTGTTATACAATTTCTGAGAAACATATGAATTTAGGTTAATTTGTATTTATATTATGTATAATATAAATATGTTCACAACTTGTGGATTATTAACAGTGATATTTATATCTATAGGACCTTGAAGGATTATATCTACCTCCACTTGAATCACTTACCACCAAAGGTGCTCAAAGAGAGGCTTCCAATTATCTCTGACACTATTGTCATTTTTGCTGGTGTGGATGTTACAAAGGAGTCTATCCCTTTGTTGCCTACTGTGCATTATTATATGGATGGAATTCTTACAAAACACCATGGAGGGGTGTGATATTCAGATGCATATATGTATTTATACGTGGTTGTTTTGAATTTTTTATTTTTTTATGTATATGGGCGTGTAGTCAAGGAGCTTTAGTGAATTTTATTTGTGTTATTTATTTTAGAGATACACAAAACAAATATGTATTATATATGAGTGTTTTTTTAGAATTTACAAAAAACAAATGCATATTATATATGAGTGCTTTCTTTTTGAGAATTTTTTTTGCAAAGTATGAAAAAATATTAAAATTTCTAGTTTTGTCATTTTCAAAACTATTGAATTACCAAAACAATATACTTACAAAAAATATTGATTGAATTTTTTCTATATTAAATAATAATTAAAACAAAATATGAGATAATACTACAAAAGCAATATAATAATATTACTCTCAGAACATTATATAATTACAAATAATAATAAAATTAAAGCCTTTCTCATGAGTTATCATCAGTCTTTTTTAGATTCTAAACTATTTGAGAAATGTTCCTGCATTAAAAGTATTATACTGTTAGATAAACCCTTGAATTATACATTTAATAATTTGTGACAATATAAGTAAAAACATATTACTTTGAGTCTTGAATAGCGAAGGATAATTCTCTTTTAGCAATTTAGTATAACTCATGTTAGATGATTAATTGAATCTCTAATTTGAAGAAAAATCTTATATAAAAAATATTTTCACAATACATGTACTTAAATATTTACAACTTTTGACATTTAAAAAGAATAATGCATTCAATCAATACCTGTAAGGGATGAAAAAAGTGGTTATGGTAGTTTGGAGTCATTAACATTGGAATTTGACCATAGGAAGGATAAACATGAGTTTGAGCCTCCATTGGGAGAGACACTAATGGAGCACCGTCATGCATAAGTGATTTGTTTTGTTCCCTTGATTAAAATAACAATTATTTGTTAAAATTAAATATGACAAGATGCAAATTAAAGTATAGCAAAGCAAAACTTAACTATTTCTTTATTTTCGTTAAAATCAAGACACAAATTAATTAAATAACATAACAAATAGATGCAAATATAATACTAAAGGAAAACATACTTACTTGATATTTTCTCCTTATCTTTTGAAAGTTGAGAGTTCATTACCTTCTTTGTTTTTTTTCTTTGACAATTTGAGTACACTTAAGAGTCAATGAACCTTTGTCAAAAAGGTTGTAACCAATATGATTCAACTTACTGAGTCGCAATAAATAACTAGATTTTTCTTCATGTGCTGATAAGGCTCTAATATCACTTGGCAACAACGACTTTACTTTTTTTGTCCATCTCCTAATTATATATTTTTCAGGCATCTCTTTAATGTTATTTATAAGAAGAACCCGTAAAGCATGACGACAAAGTAATCCAAGACTTTCAAACGTAACTACACGAGACAATGCTATTCGAAACGTCAAACTCCACATAGTAAATTATTTCACGTCCATCTTCAGTCACATGATATAAAGAAAGATTTTTGATGTTACTAATTTCAACGCAATTCAAGCCTATGCAATCCATCAACTCCTCTTCAAACCTTTTAAACATAGCAAGAGTGTAAACATCGAATGCATGCTTCAAAATCCCACGTCCATAAACTTTGTTTGGTGCTCCATTTTTACATCGAAAATCTTGATTTAACTCTATGTGGCGAAATTCTTTTACCTTTTCCTCATAATGTTGTATAACCTGGATAAGATTTAAAGATCAATTCATAATATGACGTACTTCTTCGAGTGGATCTAATCTGAGTCGAAAAATATCTATGCTAGAGGTATGGACACCATTTTACATGAAGCTCATATAGTCTCTTAAGCTAAGCATGATCTTAAAGTTCAAAATTTTCAATTATGGTAGAACAACTTGATTCAAACTCTATTTCACTTTCACATCCATAAAAGTATTTATTAAATTGTGATTTGAACTCGGCATTGGCAAAATGACTAGCAAGATGTTGTTTAGCATTATTTGAAATGTGCCACATGCATAATCTATGAGATGATTCTGGGAGGACAATCTCTATTACTTTCATCATCGCTTGATATTGATCAATAAAATTACTCTTCGGTTGTCGGTGGCCCATGACTTTTAAAAATGTTTCAAATAGAAAAATAAATGACTCAATGGTTTCATCTGATAAAAAAGCACAACCGAACAAAACAATATTCCAGTGATTGTTGATTCTGACAAATGGAGTACAAACAAAATTATACTTATTGGTTCTATACATGGTATCAAACACAAGAACATCTCCAAAACAATCGTAATCCAATTTTGATCTTCCATCTCTCCAAAAATAAAATTAGCTAGTCGATTATTCTGGTCCACTTGCATTGAATAAAAAAAACATAAGGTCTTCAGCTTGCTTATATTTGAAAAAAAATTGATAATGCTCTGTGCATCCCCTACTTCAATCATTTTCTCTCTTTCAATTCGTAAGAAATTATGACAATCTCGTTTGGTAAATGTAATATTTTCAAACCCAATCTCCTTCCTGAGAAGTAAATATGAACTTGTTTGTTTGATTCCTACAACAACCATTGAATGAATAACATCTGCATGTCCTTCTAAAATTTTTCTTTCTGATCTTAAATTAATTCTTTCTTCTAAAGTTGCTAAGTGGTGATTATGATAATCATTAAATTAAGAAACAACCTAAACACTTTTTTCTATCGAAAAACAAATTTTAGCTTGACAACCTGTCCCTGTCTCTAGATGATTAAATTTTTTCACTTTGCCAACATATTCGTATTCATGATATCCAGATTTCAAGCATAAAAATTCATGTTGTCTTATAGGTTCAATCATACTTAGTCTCTTATTTCCTCTTCGAATACTAAACCCCTTGCTCAAAGCAAACTGATTATAAAAGTTATAAGCCTCTTCTTCGAAATACACTTTCTGTCGTGCTTTATTTCTTCAACTGAATTATTTTTTTTCTCGACAAGATGAACTATTTTGTCTTGATTTGTCTCCATAAATAAAAATTATAAATTAAAAAAATTTGGGAAGAAATTTTAATATCTATTAAAAAATATGATAATACAAGAAATCGTTAAAAATTAAAAACTCAATTAAAATTTAATAAAAACATAGCTCGAAAATCATATAGTTTTTTTCAATAAGCCAAATCATTATTATTAAAAATCAAAATTCTTTCAAAAGTTCTAAATACAACTATATTTCAAACAAATGAAGATCAAGTGGAATGTGTTCCACACCAAACTAAAATATATATATCTCTAGAAAATGTACACAATCACTAACCAGAAAATCTCCATGATTTGCAACGGTGTAATGCATATTTAATTTAATCATATGTGTAATATAAAAAAAATTCAATCAATTGTTGTTTATGCAAATTATTTGAGATTTAGAGAGATTGTTGAAGTTTTTGTGGAGGGGTGGTTGTGGGCTTTTTACAAAATTGCCCATGCCTTTTTTCCATTTTACCCTTCTGTTACTAGTATAAATAGAGGACTAGTTTATTCATTTTTTCACACCAAAATAGAAAACAATTCTATTTGAAAACATTCCTCTTCCCCACTCTCTATGTGTTCTCTTTATTAGTCGGTTTTTTTCCTTAATCACTTTAGAGAAAATTCTGTCTAGGAGTTTGGGTTTTAAGCGGGATCGACTGTGACCCCTCCAAGCTTTCTTGAGAATTGTTCCTACTGTGATTTCTAGAGAAGAGCAGCACCAATTGAGTTTCATCTTCCATATTTAGGTGTACAAATATCGAAGGACTGTGTTAACCTTGGGGGACGACGTCCACTACGCAATTACACCGATCAGGGCGAATTCATTTCTAAGGCAGTGGATTTACCATGACACAGGAATTTCTGATTTTATATTTAATTATTGATCTTTCCCAGTCAGTGCTAACAGACTTGTTTTGCAGTAGATTATATTTTCAACAATTTAGAAACGAATTACTGCTTAAACATGTTTACATCGATCAACAAATTCATCCCTAATCTATCCAAGCTTGAACCTCTCGATGAGACTAATTATCGTCGTTGGTCTCAGAGGATAGTCATCTTCTTCGAACAACTTGAAGTTGACTATCTCCTTTTTGATCCACCTGCCATTGAGAAACCTGGAGATGCTACCACTGCCTCAGAAGAACCAAATGCAACTGCTTCAAAAGCTAAGTTAGAAAAAGACAACAAAATGGTAAGAAGTCACATGTTAAGTTATATGGCTAACAACCTCTTTGACTTGCTTGTCAAAAATAAATCTGCCAAATCCATCTAGGATACTTTGGAGAAAAAATATGGAGATAATGATGATGGAGTTAAGAAATATGTTGTTGGTGAATGGCTTAAGTTCTAGATGACTAATGATAAGTCGATTATAGATCAAGTCCATATCGACGAGAAGTTGGTTTCTGATATCCTAGTGAAAGGGATGAAGATGTGTGAGATTCTCCAAGAAAATGTCTTGATTGAGAAGCTACCGAAATCTTGGTCTGATTACCGAAATCTCCTAAAACACAAAAAATGGGATATCCCTTTGGAAGAACTAATCAGCCATATAAAGATTGAGGAAGCCAATTGTCTCTAAATTCAGCAGGAATAAAGATGTTGGGAGGTTTCATAAGGCAATAAAGTTCCAGAATAAGAAGGTTATCACCTTCAAGAAATTTGGGAAAACCAACAAAACCAACAACCACGTGAAGTGCTACGTGTGTGGCAAAGACGGACACAAAGCCTACCAATGCTACCAACGTTCCGACTGCTGGAATGAAAACAAACCACAAGTGCATGTGGTCAAAAATCCAGATGATGTTATAGCTACTGTGGTTTTCGAAGTAAACTTGGTCGAAAATAACACCGAGTGGATTGTAGACATAGGCGCCTCTAAACATTTCTGCTCCAACAAAGAAATGTTCACCGAATTTGAAAAGGTAACTGAAGGTGAGCAAGTTTACATGGGCAATTCAAGCACTTTAGAAGTACTCGGTAAAGGAAAAATCTTACTCAAACTCACTTCTGGTAAAACTTTGGCATTGAATAATGTTTTGTATGTACCTGTCCTTTGTAGAAATTTGATTAGTGGTGGTCTATTAAATAAGGCAGGCATTAAACTAATATTTGAATCCAATAAACTTGTACATTCCCGAAATGGGGATTATGTAAGGAAAGGTTATTTATGTGGGGGTTTATTTATGATTGAGACTATGTTTAATTAATAATAAAGTCATCTCTTTCGCTTATATTTTTGAATCGTTTGACACGTGGCATGCTAGATTAGGACATGTGAATATACATTTTTTGAAGAAGCTTGTAAAAATGAATCTGTTGCCTAATCTAGATAGTATTAGCCTCAATAAATGTGAAATATATGTTGAAGCCAAACATGTTAGACCTTCTTTAAATCCTATCACTAATAAGAAAATTGAACTTTTGGAATTAGTTCATACTGATCTAGCAGACTTTAGAAACATAGAAAGTAAAAATGGGAAACACTATTATATTACCTTTGTAGATTACTACTCTGGGTATAAAAAAATCTATCTTTTAAGAATGAAAGATGAAGCTGAACAAACGTTTCTTAGTTATAAAGCAGAAGTAGAACACCAACTTGATAGAAAAATAAAACGTCTTAAATCCGATAGAGGGGGCGAATATGGCACTAACTTTCTTAAAGAGGTCTGTGAGAAAGACGAAATTATACATAAATTTTCTGCCCCTATTTTCCACAACAAAATGGTATAGCTAAAAGGAAAAACAAAACTCTAAAAGAAATGATGAATGCTTTACTACTTAGTTCTGGTTTACGTAATCACACGTGGGGGGAGGCCGTACTTTCTTTGAATCACATCCTTAATAGAATGCCTCATAAAAAATTAGATTGTACCCCATACAAATTGTGAAAAGGTTATGCCCCTAATCTAAAATACTTGAAAGTGTGAGGGTGCCTAGCAAAAGTAGGCATACATATTTTTAAACAAAACACTATTGGGTTTAAAACTATTGATACTATTTTTGTTGGTTACGCTTTGAACAATGATGCATATAGATTTATGTCTTTGGATGATTCTTCCATATGTGAATATAGAGAAGTTGTTTTCTTTGAAAATATTTTCCCTCTAAAGAAATCGGTTTCAAATCATGAGACACAATTAGATGAGCATGTTTCTTCTTCTAATACACACAATAGAGATATTCTTAATGATGATGTGGAACCTAGAAGAAGTAAAAGACAAAGGAATGCCACTAGTTTCGGACCTGATTTTCTTACTTCTTTCATAATTGAAGTTAATGATTTAGACTTAATAAATAATTCTACCGCTCATGCTTTTTTGATAGATAAGGATCAAAAAACTTACGATGAAGCCATAAATTCAATAGATGCTAGTTTTTAGAGAGATGCTATTAATAATGAGCTTGAACCTATTAAGTCTAATCACACTTGGGAACTAGTAGATTTGCTTAAAGGTTTTAAACCTATTAGTAATAAATGGATATTTCGAAAGAAACTTAAACCTGATGGGTCAATACAAAAGTATAAGGTAAGACTAGTGGTTAAAGGATTTACTCAGAAATTTGGAGTAGATTATTTTGATACATACTCTCCTGTGACTAAAATCTCTACCATTCGTGTTTTGTTTGCTTTAGCTTTCATTTATAATTTGCTGGTACATCAGATGGATGTAAAGACAACTTCCTTGAATGGTTATTTGGATGAAGAGATCTACATGGAGCAACTTCCAGGATTTGTGACACCTGATATGGAAATAAAGTTTGCAGACTTAAAAAATATTTATACGGTCTCAAACAAGCTCCAAAACAAAGGTATGAGAAATTTCATAAAACTATTCTCAATTTCGATTTTATAGTTAATGGTTCAGATGCATGTGTATATTCCAAAATGTTTGGATCCAGTTGTGTCATCATAAGCTTATATGTATATGACATGTTAATTTTCAGTTCTAATATAGAAACCAATTAATAAAACTTTCGAAACATTTATTTTCCGGGAAAAACAAACAAGTGTCGAATAATATTTTAAAATAAAAAAAATGGGAGTCGTCACCAATCTTTTTATATGGTGTGATTGGATCACCACAAAACGTTTAAAATCTATTTTGAAAAATATTTTGGTCTTCGAAATCCAGAAAATAGGTTCGGGAGTCAGTTACGCATGAGGAAGGATTGCACCCTCATACGCCCAAAATTGGTACCACATTAATTACCTTCGGGTCTTAGTTTGTTAAAACATTTGAAAACTTGAGTAAAATTTAAAATACGATCTTTGTCTTTAGAAAACTTTGCATGATTTTCAAAAATCCTATTTAGGGAAAAATCGTTCGTGTGTTTCAAATTTCGAGGTTTTCACATGAAAGGATATTGCCTCGTTTTGTTTTAGAATTATTTATATATATATTTTTTGAAAACTTGAAATTTCGTATTGAATTTAAAATACGATCCTTGGACACATGACTAAAAAAAATTTTGAAGAAAGAATGCCCGTTTGCTTTGATTTTCGCGGAGAATTGAAATCGTGACCAACATGTTAGGGCACGACATTCTCGGAATCTCAAAGTTAAAAAGCATTTAAAAACTTGGAAAAGGATGTTCGATTCATGTGAGTTATACGAAAAATCACACCCAGCACGTTAGGGCATGATTTCCCGAAGTTTACACACGAAAAGGACATTGCCTCGGTTTTAAAATAATTTTGAAAACAAATGAGTAATTTTAGATATGAATGAACAGTTAATAACGATGATTAAATAACACGAAACAAAATAATTAAGCAGATAAATAATACACAAAAATAAAAAAATTAATGGAATATAAAATACGAAAGAATAATAATTAAAAACTAAATATAAATAGAGAAAGAAAAGCAAAACGAACGAAGTCAAAAATATGACTTTTGGATGCCCGGGGGTAAAACGGTGATTTTGGACACTTCGAGGGAAAAACGGTAATTTTTGGATGTTCGGGGGTAAAAATGTAATTTTGGAAAGTTCATGGTCAAAAATGTAATTTTTTGGACATCCGAGGGTAAAATGGTAACTTTTCAAAATTTTGAGGTCAAAAATGAAATTTTTGGACATCCGAGGGTAAAATGGTAATTTTTGGAAATTTTAGGGTAAAAAATGGATTTTTTAGACATTTGAAGGTAAAAATGTAATTTTTGTAAAGTTTGAGGGTAAAAATGTAATTTTTAGAAAGTTCGAGGGTAAAAATGTAATTTTTGAAAAGTTTAAGAGCAAAACTGTAATTTTTGGACATTTTAGGGACCTTTTGGGTAATTAAACCAAAAAAGATGACATGTGGCAGCTTCTCAGGTATTCTGGGTTAAAGGAGTAATTTGAAAATCATTTAAAATTTTTGGGCCAATTTAAAATAAAACAAAACTTGATTTAGGGATGAAATTAAAACAAATAAAAAATAAAAAGGACCAAATATAAATAAGCCCAAAATGGGACACGTGGCAGCTCTTGGACTTTCAAAAAGGTCAAAGGACTAAATTAAATAAAAAATGAAATTATTGGGCAAATTTAAAATTAATTAAAAGTATGAAAAGGACCTGATTGGTAATTTAGAAAAAAGCGGAAGGATCGATTGCATAAATATACCATTTTTTGAAAACACACGGATCTTTGGCCTGGAGCGGGTCGGGTTGGATCGGGCCATGGGTTAAGGCATGAAACGACATCATTTTGAGGCCTGGTCACCAGGGCCAAAACGATGCCGTTTTAATGCCCTATAAATAAGACTTTATTCACAAAAAAAATCATTTTTCAACCCTTTTTAAAAAAAAAAACTTTTTTTTCCTTCAAAAAGCTCTCTCTATTCCCCATGGCTGGCCAAGCTTCGGTCGGTGCTCCATTGAGACTCCACCGCATGCTCTCAGTCGATCATCGCTCGTGATCACCACGCATCACCGTCCGCTGTCCGTCGGTGCATGTGCCGCCGTCCAGGTACGAAACCTCTCCTTCTTCATCTCCTTTTCTTATTTTAAAAACTGATCTTGATATTTTTCTTAAAAACTTTTCTCTTATTATTCAAAACCTATAGATCTAGGTTTTAATCCTTAAATCAGAATTCTTTGGTTTGTTTTAAAACTAGATCTAGGTTCACATTCATGAGATCGTAACCAAATAAAACATTTTGATTCTTATTTTCAAAACAAGAGATCTATTTCTTTGATTCACTTTTTTTATTTTAAAAAGATTGGATTTCCATTTTTTGCTTCAGGTTTAATCTTTGTTTTGTGTTTCCTTACAGATCTGTCCACGATGAGACAGTGACGGAGTTTGGAAAGGGTTTCGACGAGATTTCCGGCGACGGCAACACTAACCAAGGGGCGTGACTCTTTGTCTTTCTTTTTATTAATTAATATTTATTAAGAAATATTATTATAAATTTATTATTTATTTATTAAATACGTTATAATAAATACTAACATCAATAATAATAGTGCAATAAATAAGACATTAATATATAGACAGAATAACAAAGGGGTTTAAAGAATTTAAATTGTTAATTACAACAAACATGCATGTATTCGAACTATACCTAGTTAATATAGATTATGAAAATGCTTGGTGGTTTGCTCTCTGTTTCGTATTAATTACTTCTTGCTTCTGATGTACAAATGTCTATTGCCCCTCTATTAATTTTCTCAAAAATTCGTAACTATATTGACTTTGAATGTTCCCAAAATTCCTCCTTTTACAACTGATTTTGATTCTGGTTTTATAACAAAAAATTACAATGATTCTATTTTTTTTCTTCTAACTAAATGCTTGTCTTCTTTTTTTTTTGCAGGTCTGCTATGGAGGCTGTAGCAGTGGCGGTGACAGTGGCAAGTTGCTGGTCGGTGTTGTTGGTGCTAACGTGGCAGCCTCTGGTTAGACGTGGGTGGACGATAGTAGGTGCAAGTTGGGGTAGCCTCAATTCAGTTGCCAGATTTAGGGTTTGACCTACTTTTTGTAAAATTGGGCCAAATGTAATCGGGCTTTGTTTGTAATTTGGGTTTGGGTTATTCTAGGGCCGTTTGTAATTTTGGACTTTTAAACTTAATAAAATTAAATTTAAAATCCATTTTTTGGGTTCAAATTGGGCCCGAACAAATTGGGCTTACTACAGCTGCCCCTCTTTGCTCATTGTTGTGTAACAGGAATGGAGCAAAGACTAAAAGGAAGCCCAATTTCGTCAGGTCTCATTTCTTTGATGCTCTTTCTTCATTGGCCCGCCCTTCGCTTTACTTTGTCGATCAACTTCACTGCATCCGCTTCTTTATATCTTCGACATCAAGATTCCATCATGTCTTGAGGCAATCTTAAAAAGATAAAATTTGCTACTATAACTTCACTCAATTCACTTGTAACTTCAAGGGGATTGAGATTTGTTATCACAGTCTTCGGTTCAATCTACTGATACTTCAAGTGTGTTGTGGTTTCATTTCTTGATCTTCTTCTTTGTATCTCATCAGGAAGATGACCATTTTATTGCTTTGACTTGCTTCTTAGTATCTCATCAGGAAGCTGGGGTTCGAAGTTTCGCTCATATCGAACTTTGGTTTCATTGATTTGGTCTACTTCTAAGTATCTCATCAGGAAGATGACCGCCTCGTTGTTTTGATCCACTTCTCTGTATCTTATCAGGAAGACGGATCTAGTTCACTCCTCTGTATCTCATTAGGAAGGTAACCACTTTATTGCTTCGACCTGCTTCTCAGTATCTCATCAGGAAGCTGGGGTTCGAAGATTTGCTCACTTTGAGCCTAGCTTCACTGATTTGGTCTACTTCTCAGTATCTCATCAGAAAGATGATCGACTCACTTGTTTTGATCCACTTCTCTGTGTCTCATCAGGAAGAGGATTTGGTTCACTTCTCTATATCTCATCAAGAAGGTAACCGCTTTATTGCTTCGACCTGCTTCTCAGTATCTCATCAGGAAGTTGGGGTTCAAAGTTTAGCTCACTTTGAGCCTGGTTTCATTGATTTGGTCTACTTCTCAGTATCTTATCAGGAAGATGACCGCCTCACTTGTTTTGATCCACTTCTCTATGTCTCATCAGGTTCGGGTAAGAGATTGGTTGATGGTGATTTGCCTTAAGCTTAGGGTAAAAGATCAAATGGCTGCAATCTGCCTCAGGCTCGGGGTAAAAGATTGGCTGATTGTGATCTACCCCATGGTCGGGGTAAAAGATCAAAATCTTCATTTTACTCTTCTCGATTAAGGGTAAAAAACGGGAATCTTTGATCAGCCCTTCTTAATTAAGGGTAAAAGACTGAATGATGATGTAATTTCACTCTATTCCAATTTGCAGTTTTGATGTGCTTCACTGTAACCTCGAGTCACTATTACAGCTTCAATCTACTTCTCTTTGTCTTTAGGGTATGAGACTCGCCGTTGCGGCCTCAATTTTTCCCGTCATATTTTTAAGGTACAAGGTTTGCCGTTGCGACCTCAATCTTTCCCATAATGTCTTTTAAGGTACCGAGTTCGTCGTTGTGGCCTCAACTTTTCCCTTCACATCTTCTTAGGTACCGAGTTCGCCGTTGCGGCCGCAACCTTTCCCATCATATCTTCTAAGGTACCAGATTCGTCGTCGCGTCCTCAATCATTCCCTTCAAATCTTCATGGTATCGGGTTCACCGTTTCGCGATAGTGAAACCTGTAGAATATGCTTTCATGGACCTCTATGTAGGCCAGATTATTAGGATGTCATGATTAGAATGAGTCAAATGCTCCTAACCTCCTGGTATGAATGATGGATGCAAAAATGTCATCTCTGAGAATGATTTTATTTTTAGTCCTTAAGTCAACATTGTTCATCGTTTGTCTAAGTTCTATCACTGATGTGTTATCATGTTCTTTGGTATGGTCTTCTTTTTCATGGAACTTAAAGAGATAGTCATATTTGTTTCAAAACTCTTCTATCCCTCAATTTTCTGTTATTTCCAACTAGTGGTCCTGTTTCAGGTCCCTGTACTATTTAGGAATTTTCCAGAATGATATGCAGAAATCCTTTCATTCCTTATATTGTTGACCACTAACCGTTATTTTAAATGCAAGGATGTTTGAATCAAGGTTACAAAGTGGATGAAATTGAATTTGATTCCAAAAAAAGGTCGCATGAATGAAAAGGTTGTTGGCATATTAATCGCTATTTTGATGCAGAATTGCTTGAACATGGTCGTAAGGCGAATGAAATTTTATTCGAGGCAAAGCTCACATGAATGAAAAGATTAAAAATGACTCGTACTGGTCATAAAATGAGCAAAGAATGGAGTTAGGTGCCCCAGATATCAAAGTATGAGCTTCACTGAGCAAACTTGATGAGGACCTTTTTGAGTTTGACATGTGTTCTTGAAATTGGGAGTACTTCGTCAATGCTTCACGGTGTAAAGTTTCTCCACCTTGTTACTTTTGAGAGAGAAGACCACTTCATGCCCCTTTTCTCTTATTCAAATTTGAGCCGCCTTTTCAGGTTTTCAACTCAAATCTCTTAAGGTTTTGAGATGCCCTTTACGAGTTTTCTCCTCGACCTCTCTTTTTCTTTTTCTCTCTCTTTTTATTTTTTTCCTTTTTTTCTTTCCTTTTTTCCTTTTCTTTCTTTTTTATTCTTTTTTCTTCATTGAATCCGAGTTCGCGAAGTTGGGCAGGTTTTTACCGTCCATTTCGATCAAAATCAAAGCTTCTCCAAAAAACTTTATTTACCTCATGGGGCCTTTCCTAATTCAACACCCATTTTCCTTGGAAGACTTTTGTAAGCAAGATCCTTTTTAAAACTAGTGCTCTCTTATGAAATTCTTTAGAGCGGATCCTTCTTTATCGTAAACCTTTGTCATTTGAATCATGATGGATGACTTTTAGTATCTTTCCTTCAATCAAGTTTAGCTGACTACATCTGGATTGGATCAATTCTACCTCATCAGCTCTAACAAAATCTGGAGGGAAGGAAACTTGATTCCAATGGGTAGGGCAACTTTTATTCTAGTGAGAAAGGTGTTGCCCCGGTAGATGTTCTGATAGAAGACTGATAAGTCTTGAAGACAAATGGTGATTTCTCATGTCGAGCCTTTGTAGGTCTCTACTATGAATCCTTTGGATGTCTTTATTGGTCACCTCCAATGCCCCATTTTTTTTATGATGTGGTGCTGAGTCGTGATACTTGTTCTTGAATTGGCTGTAGACTTTCGCTATCATGCTGTTTCTCAAATTCAATTCATCGGGATATGATCCTTTTTGGCATCCTATATCGACATATAATCTTATTTTCAATAATCTGCTTAATCGTTGATTGGCATAGGAAGTAGTAATCAATGATCATGAGGGCGAATTGATACTCATTAGAAACCTTTTTACCAAGTTGGCTTGGTAATGTCCATGCTTCATAGAAAGAGGTCAGGACGTGAAAAAATGAAGGAGAATAATTTTTCAAGATGCCTTTTATGGGTTTTTGTCTTGACTTTCCTTTCTTTTTTCTTTTTTTTGCCTTGGGTTTCAAGATATCCTTGGCAGGTTTTTTTTTATCTTGACCCCTTTTTATTTTTTATTTTATTTGTTGTTGTTTTTTAACACGTCGAGCCTCAATTTTTAAAGTTTCTGTTGAATTTGATTGCATTCTTCCTTTTATGGGAGCCTGTGTGTCACGACATTGGTTCCTTAAACCTGGAATGCTTTGATAGAATCATGCAAAGGCCTTTGGATTCTCAAGGCAGTCTGTCTTGTTTTACAAAGACTTATGTCTCGATTCTCACTTAAAATCACAACTCTTCAAGGTGATGTTTGTTTCGTGTCTTGCTCGATCATCCGTGGCAGATCGGGAGACAAGTTACATTCTTGATCATTTTCAAAGCCTCAAAATTTTTCTGGACACATGTCATACTCAAAAGGGTTTAAGTCAACAGAAGTGTTGCTCGTATCATTGATATTAAGGGACCTAGCTTAGAAGGGAATCCAAAGAATAATTAAACTAAAGAATGATTAATTGTGGTATGAATGAATGAGAAGAATGGTAAGGTGTTTGCTAAATGGGACAAAACAATGCATCATTTTTATTGAAATAAAAGATAGTGGTCATTTGCCTAGAAGGATCCCTATTACTCTCGGGCTTAGAGTGATAAGTGTGTTCTGAATATCTTTCTGGAAAAGTCATAAAACCACAGGAAACTCCTCCACAGTCTAGTTGTCCAAAACACTTCCAAGGGTGTAGGGACGAACTCTCAACAGGTTCCACTCTCCACATGAGTTTTTCTCAAATTTTTATCATTCTCCATCTTGATTTATCATGTTTCCTTTTAGCTTTCATTTAGGGTTGATGACTCTCTCACACACGAGTGTTTCAGATATGTGGAATCTTATTCAAATTTAATGCATAAAATGCAAATGCACATGAGATGATAAAATGCATGCAACAAGGTGTTGATTCTTGGTTCCATTCCCTTAGACACTTTACTAGAAAGCAAATTCTTTTACATAAGGCAGATGCATGTATGGTCGTGCCTTAATGCTCAAAGTCCTAATCTTTTAAGCTATTTTTTGCTCTGATTTGACCTCGATTTCAAGTTTAAAATGTCGATCTTGAATGGCTAAAGTCTACGAATGGTTAGTCGATTCTTGCACTTGGTCGAATTCTTGTTTGCGACATGGTCCCTATCTCAGATTTGCCCCTAAGAGCGCTAGAGTCATTCCTCATTTCTTTCAAATTTTCTTTGGTGATATCTTCTTGTCTTTAAATAGGCATAAATTCCTTCGACAGAGAGTATCCCTTAGAGAATACTCGACAAGCGACCTTTTGACTTTCCAAAAAATGGTCAAGGAATTAAACTAGCAAAAGTTATGCACCATTGCACCCTTTTTCGACAGGTGTTTAGTGGTTGAGATTGTTAGAACATTTGTCACGTCGATCAAATGAATATGCAACTGTGTCCTCTACGTGCCTCGAAACTTTAAAGAAGTCAACTACTCATATGCATTTGAAACGAAGATGTCAACATTCTTTCTCGCCTCTGGGTACATTGTGCCTTGCGAGTTTTTCAACGTAATGCACTTGTTATCCTTTCTTCCCTTGATCAAGGCTGCAACCCGATGCTCGCTCATCCAGAATAGGCCTTATTATTCAGAATCCTCGGGCAATGAGGTGATGTATCGTATTATTCATGTTTTTGAAAGTGAAGTAACCTAGCTTGAATAATTAAGGCAAATCATCATATATTTGAATTAGACATTTGCTTCATTTTGTCTTCCATACTTCTTTCAGCTCTTGCAAATTGTTATGGCTTTCATGTATTTTGTGTGTATCCCAGAACTCTGATATCTGCCTCTTGGATAGGCAATCACTTTTTGTTATTGTTTTTCTTTGACCACATATACGCATGACCACGTTGACTTCTACCCTATCAAGGAATCCGTTTTCTTATGACCAGTTCTCTATTTGGCAATAGAACATGAACCAACACCTTTTTATGAAAATACAATGCAAACAAATTCAAAATATATTACAATTAAAAGAAAAAATATAACCGTGTCTCTTACCTTATTCGGGTAACCACTAAAGGTTTGGCATAGTTCCACTTATGGAATTAAATGCAAGTTAATAAAACATGCAACTTATGAATACATGTATGCATAAGAAAAGACATTGATTTTGAATTCAATCCCATTAGAACAACTTCTCTAGAAGACAAAATTCTCCACAAAAAACAGATTATATACGGCTTTGCCTTATGGCCTAGAGCTTTGATCTTCCTAGAATTCTGGCTAATTTTTTTTGTCCCCACTCCGATCTTGATTCATATTGCATGCTCAACATATCAGCTTCGATGACTAATGCTCGCATGTGATCAGTCGCTTTTTCATCATTTTTATAATCTCTATCTTGAACATGTCTCTGAGCTTGTCAAAATTGCCCCTCACTTGCTTCTTGATTCCTTTCAAGGATCTTGATCTGAACTAGCGTAATCTTTCTTAAATTCTTCTAAATCTTTTTCGACTTTATGCTTTCCTTCGACCATAAGTGCAAAGCCATGTTATCTTCCACTTTATTAAGAAATCCGTCCCCCATGATGAAACTGCCTATTTGGTAATCGAATTTAAATCAATACCTTTTCTTGTATGATGATGCAAATGCAAGCAAAAGAAAAGAGACAAAAAAGAACACGTTAGCAAAACATAATAATATCAACATACAAGTATACGACAAAGAACCTAAGAAATTGTCTTGGATAATTGCTAAAAGGTTCGGTATAACTCCTCCTAAGGAAAGTACTTATGGCTCACTATATGTGGTTTTAGGCTCTAGAGTAATGGATACCCAAACCAATAGATTCCTCGATCCTTACCCATTACAAGCTCATACGGATGAGTTCGGTTTAGGGGGACACATTTCCCACATGTTTGCACGGAAGTGAAAACTTCACGAAAACATGGGTATGAATGTAATCCCGAAAGCGATCCACTATCCTGCACGGAGGTGAAAACCTCACGAAGGAGTAGTTTCCCACTTCCACTTAAAGGATAGTAATAGATGCATATGAATGCAAACTTATACTAGCAATATCAACATAATATAGCATCAGACAAAAATGCCAAGGATCGTATATTAAACAAAACCGAAGCTTTTAAAAGTTTTCAAAAAAAGACCCGGAAATAATCAATTTTGGCTTGACTCTCGTTTATTTAAAAAGTCCCCAACGGAGTCGCCAAGCTGTTGAAACGTTTATTTTCCGGGGAAAAACAAACAAGTGTCGAATAATATTTAAAAATTGAAAAAATGGAAGTCACCACCAATCTTTTTATATGGTGTGATTGGATCACCACAAAACGTTTAAAATCCGTTTTGAAAAATATTTTGGTCTTCGAAATCCAAAAAACAGGTTCGGGAGTCGGTTACGCATGAGGAAGGATTAGCACTCTTATATGCCCAAAATTGGTACCACATTAATTACCTTCGGGTCTTAGTTTGTTAAAATATTTGAAAACTTGAGTAAAATTTAAAATACAATCTTTGTCTTTAGAAAACTTTGCATGATTTTCAAAAATCCTATTTCGGGAAAAATCGTCCGTGTGTTTCGAATTTCTAGGAGAACTGGAGGTCGTGTCTGACACATTAGGGCACTACTTTCTTTGACTTTCGAAATTGAAGGACGTTTTGAAAAACTTTAAAGAGGATTTTCGATCGCGTGAATTATAAGAAAATCACACCCAGCATGTTAGGGCATGGTTTTTCGAGGTTTTCACACGAAAAGATATTGCCTCATTTTGTTTTAGAATTATATATATATATTTTGAAAACTTGAAATTTCGTATTGAGTTTAAAATACGATCCTTTGACACATGACTAAAAAATTTTTGAAGAAAGAATGCCCGTTTACTTTGATTTTCAAAAAAGAATTGAAGTTGTGACCAACACGTTAGGGCACGACGTTCTTGGAATCTCAAAGTTAAAAGGCATTTAAAAACTTGGAAAAGGATGTTTGATTCATGTGAGTTATACGAAAAATCGCACCCAGCACATTAGGGCATGATTTCCCGAAGTTTACACATGAAAAGAACATTGCCTCGATTTTAAAATAATTTTTAAAACAAATGTGTAATTTTAGATATGAATAAACAGTTAATAATGATGATTAAATAACACGAAACAAAATAATTAAGCAGATAAATAATACACAAAATCAAAAATTAATAGAATAAAAAATACAAAAGAATAATAATTAAAAATTAAATATAAATAGAGAAAGAAAAGCAAAACGAACGAAGTTAAAAATACAAATTTTGGATGCCCGAGGGTAAAACGATGATTTTGGACACTTCGGGGGTAAAACGATAATTTTTGGATGTTCGAGGGTAAAAATGTAATTTTGGAAAGTTCATGGTCAAAAATGCAATTTTTTGGATATTCGAGGGTAAAATGGTAACTGTTGAAAAGTTTGAGGTCAAAATGGAATTTTTGGACATTTGAGGGTAAAATGGTAATTTTTGAAAATTTTGGGGTCAAAAATGAAATTTTTAGACATTTAAGGGGTAAAATGGTATTTTTTGGAAATTTTGGACGCAAAAATGTATTTTTTGGACAGTCGAAGGACCTTTTGGGCAATAAAACCAAAAAAATGACATGTGGCAACTTCTCAGGCATTTTGGTGTCAAAGGACTAATTTGAAAATCATTTAAATTTTTGGGCCAATTTAAAATAGAATAAAACTTGATTTATGGATGAAATTAAAATAAATAAAAAATAAAAGGGACCAAATGCATAAATAAGCCCAAAATAGGACACGTGGTAGCTCCTGGACTTTCAAAAAGGTCAAAGGACTAAATTAAATAAAAATGAAATTATTGGGCAAATTTAAAATTAATTAAAAGTATGAAAAGGACCTGATTGAAAATTTAGAAAAAAGCGGAAGAACCGATTGCATAAATATGCCATTTTCTGAAAACACGTGAATCTTTGGCTTGGAGCGGGTCGGGTCGAATCCGGCCATGGGTTAGGGCATGAAACGGCGTCGTTTTGAGACTTGGTCACCAAGGCCAAAACAGCGCCATTTTAATGCCTTATAAATAAGACTTTCTTCAGAAAAAAAATCATTTTTCAACCCTTTTTCAACAAAAAAAACTTTTCTTTCCTTCAAAAAGCTCTCTCCTTTCCCCATGGCCGGCCAAGCTTCGGTCGGTGCTCTATCGAGACTCCGTCACACGCGCTCCATCGGTCGTCGCACGTGATCCCACGCATCACCGTCCCCTGTCCACTGGTGCATGTGCAGCCGTCCAGGTACGAAACCTCTCCTTCTTCATCCCCTTTTCTTGTTTTAAAAATCGATCTTGATATTTTTCTTAAAAACTTTTCTCTTTTTATTCAAAACCTATAGATCTAGGTTTTAATCCTTAAATCAGAATTCTTTGGTTTGTTTTAAAACTAGATCTAGGTTCACATTCATGAGATCGTAACCAAATAAAACATTTTGATTTTTTTTTCAAAACAAGAGATCTATTTCTTTGATTCACTTTTTTTATTTTAAAAAGATTGGATTTCCATTTTTTGCTTCAGGTTTAATCTTTGTTTTGTGTTTCCTTACAGATCTATCCATGATGAGATACTGACAAAGTTCGAAGAAGGTCCCGATGAGATTTCCGGCGACGGCAGCACTAACCAAGGGACGTGACTCTTTGTCTTTCTTTTTATTAATTAATATTTATTAAGAAATATTATTATAAATTTATTATTTATTTATTAAATACGTTATAATAAATACTAATAGCAATAATAATGGTGCAATAAATAAGACATTAATATATAGACAGAATAACAAAGGGGTTTAGAGAATTTAAATAGTTAATTACAACAAACATGCACGTATTCGAACTATACCTGGTTAATACAGATTATGAAACTGCTTGGTGGTTTGCTCTTTGTTTGGTATTAATTACTTCTTGCTTCTGATGTACAAATGTCTATTGCCCCTCTATTGATTTTCTTAGAAATTCGTAACTGTATTGACTTTGAATGTTCCCAAAATTCCTCCTTTTACAATTGATTTTGATTCTGGTTTTATAACAAAAAATTACAATGATTCTATTTTGTTTCTTCTAACTAAATGCTTGTCTTCTCTTTTTTTGCAGGTCGGCTATGGAGGCTGTAGCAGCGACGGTGGCAGTGGCAAGTTGCTAGTCGGTACTGTTGGTGCTAACGTGGCAGCCTCTGGTTGGACGTGGGTGGACGGCAGTAGGTGCAAGTTGGGGTAGCCTCAGTTTAGTTGCCAGATTTAGGGTTTGACCTACTTTTTTAAAATTGGGCCAAATGTAATCGGGCTTTGTTTGTAATCTGGGTTTGGGTTATTCTAGGCCTGTTTGTAATTTTGGACTTTTAAACTTAATAAAATTAAATTTAAAATCCATTTTTTTGGTTCAAATTGGGCCCGAACAAATTGGGCTTACTACAAAAACCAAGAATTCCTATCTACTAGATTTGAAATGACTAATTTGGGAGAGGTAGATATAACCGTAGGAGTTAAAGTTACAAAATCAAAAAAGGGTTATTCATTAAACCAAACTCACTATATAGAGAAAGTGTTAAAAAGGTTTAATAGTTTTGATGTAATCCCTACGAGAACTCCTTATGATTCGAGCATATAACTATTAAAAAATAGAGAGAACAATATTTCTCAATTAGAGTATGCAAAGATTATTGGAAGTCTTATGTTCTTAATGAACTACACTCGATCGGACGTTACTTATGCAGTTAGTAGACTAAGTAGGTATACCCATAATCCGAGCAACGAACATTGGAATGCTCTAAATCGTTTGCTTAAATACCTTAAAGGTACTTTATCTTGTGAATTAGAATTTGTCGGTTACCCTACAGTCCTTGAAGGCTATTGTGATGCAAACTGGGTAATTGATAATCATGAGGTAAGCTCTACAAGTGGGCATGTCTTTACTTTGGGTAGAGCAGCCATTTCGTGGAAGTCTGCTAAGCAGACTTGTATTGCTCGCTCCACGATGGAATTAGAATTTATAGCCCTTGACTTAGCTGGGCAAGGGGCCGAGTGGCTTAGGAATCTACTTGCAGAGATTCTTTTATAGGAAAAACAGTACCTCCCGTATCTTTATTATGTGACTCGCAAGCCGCAATTTGTGTTGCTAAGAGTCAAGCTTACAATGGTAAGAAGAGACATATTCGTATAAGACAATAAAAAATGGAGTACTCACCTTGGAGTACGTGAGGTCTGAAAGGAACCTAGTTGATCCACTAACCAAAGGGTTAAGTAGGAAAATGGTTCTTGATTCGTCGAGGGGGATAGGTCTTAAGCCCAGTGGTTGAGGAATTCATGGTGGATACCCAACTTAGTTTCTAAGTTCAATGAGGTCAAATGAAACCATGGAAAGACTCATCGTGTATGTTTTACCTATCCCTTTGGCGAATGATGTTCATGAATTAGGATGAGTCTTTAGTCTTAATGAATTCATAGCCCGGATTTTGGATGGTCCTATTGAGGGAACTTGACGAATTCACTAACTTGAGAGGTTGAGTTTATTATTCTTAATGAGTTCATATCCCAGATTTTGGGTGGTCCTATTGAGATGGACTTGATGAATTCACTAAACTTAAATTTGAAAGGATGAGCTTAATGAAAGCTCTTAGTGATTTCATAGTCCTGATACAGATGGTCTATATTGAGATATACTTGATGAAATCACCTACGTAAGTGTGAAGGATTAGTCACCTTCTATAGAAAACATTTTGGACTATTTTTCTAGAGCACTTACTAGCATCCCGAGGTACGTTGGCTAAAAATTATTGATTTATCATGGAACTTCAAATTGGATTCGAGGTTAGTTGTGTGTCATGAGTTAACTCTTATCTTAACAAGTTCAAGATTCATTCACTTGTTAAAGAGAAGAATCACTTATTTCACTATGTACTAGTTCAAATCCACAAGATACTAGTGCTTAAGCAACTAATTTCATCGTTGCTCTTCTCACTTTTTAACTAAATTTCTCGTGTTTAAAAAATAAAAAAAATCTAAACTACTTTGCATTAGTGGGGACTGTTGGTTATGCAAACTATTTGGGATTTAGAGAGATTGTTGAAGATTTTGTGGAGGGATGGTTGTGAGCTTTTTACAAAATTGTTCATGCCTTTTTACCATTTTGCCCTTCTATTACTAGTATAAATAGAAGACTAGTTTCTTAATTTTTTTCACACCAAAATAGAAAACAATTCTCTCTGAAAACATTTCTCTTCCCCACTCACTATGTGTTCTCTTTATTAGTATGTTTTTATTCCTTAATCACTTTAGAGAAAATTTTGTCTAGGAGTTTGGGTTTTAAGCCAAACCGACTGTGAACCCTCCAAGCTTTCCTGAGAATTGTTCCTACTGTGATTTCTCAAGAAGAGCAGCACCAATTGAGTTTCATCTTCCATATTCGAGTGTACGAATATCGGAAGACTGTGTTAACCTTTGGGGACGACATCCATTACGCGATTACATCGATCAGGGCGAATTTGTTTATAAGGTAATGGATTTATCACGACATAGAAATTTTTGATTTTATATTTAATTATTGATTTTTCTAATCAGTGCTAATAGACTTGTTTTGTAGCAGATTATATTTTCAACATCAATAACAACAACCAGCAGTTTTGAATCATTGTATCTTCTTCTCAATTTTCAAGATTCAATCATCATCATCATTATCATATTGTGAAAATAAAATCAGTTAAAATTGAAACTTACCTTGAAACAACAATTGAATAGCAACAACTAGAAATTGAAGAGTAAAATAGCACCAGACAACAGGTGTCGAAAAAAATCAAATGAATAGCAGCACGAGTCACCATCTAATTAATTCATCAATTTATTTTAATGGTCAATATGATGAATGATAGAAATCGTTAATTGAAAGGCTTAATTGATTATTTTAATTAAAAATAAAAGCTTAATTGAATAAGAATTTAATATATGAACTTAATTATTTTTTTTTATATTTTTAAATGTTTGTTTTTTTTACATATAAGCATAAGAAAGATAAGTTGTTATATTAAAAAAAGAAAGTTGTGAAATCTTCTATTAAAATTCTGCTTTAATTTATCCGAACGAATAAACTTTTTTTTCTTGGAAGTAGCTCATCTTAACAGTATAGAGTCGTGAAAGAATTTATCCAAGTTACAGCGGTCGTTGAAACCTAGCGACTATAGAATTTAGGTACTCGCTCTCAGTTCCTCCATTTCGTAATTGGATGTTTTTGTCAGAAGAAAAAGTGAAATACCACCTACGCCTACGGCTGCACTCGATATAAAACCCTCGAATTTGTCTCAGAAACAAAAATGAAACCCAAAAAGAAGATTGGTAGTAATTAAAAGAAAATTAAATATACCCACCTACCAACTGTTTGTTTCTCGGGAATCCGAGAGAGAAGAAAAAGAAGGTTTGTTTTTTGTTTTGTCGTTGGGACTTGGTTTCGAAGGTAAGGGTGGGCATGGAGTCGCACGTGCCCAGCAACCGAAATGAGACATGGACGGAGGAGAAGCATGTGCACTTCTTGAACTCCATGGAAGCATGGTTCGTCAGTACAATGCTTCAGAGTAATGACCGCTATAATCTCCGTCTCGACCGTCACTTGCCTGACAGCTCCGACTCCACTCTCGATTGCAAACCAAGGACAAAGCATTCCAATTCAGGTAATGTTTCTCATCATCGGCCTTTGTCTTCTTCTTCTCCTTCTTCTTCTTCACGCTGCATTTTAGCACATATCTTCATATATCCATGGTGAAAAATGGGTAAATTTTAACATATAACAAAAGAAACTAATCTCTGAGTTAGACCTTGTTTGTTTAAGTTCCAAAAGATTTTAAGATTTTGTGTTGCGCGTAAGGAAGTTGTGAAATATTAACTTTTAAAGATTCGTTTTTGACCAGCCTTCCAAACACCACGCAAAGAATACATAAAATGTCGAATATGCCAGGTGATATTTGTTGCAAGGGTCAGCTCTGTTAATCGTTTTTAGTTATTCTTTTGACATTGTTCCATTCTGGCGTTTTGGGATACCCCCTCCCCCACAGCAGCAGTACATTTCATTGGCAAAACTAGAAGCACAATGAAGAAGAGTAGGCCTGTTAAAAGATCACATCATCTCAGCCGCATGATTCATCACAAGATCAGGTTGGTGATCACTCTCTCGACCCTGATGAGATGGTTAAAAATCAAGGTGCTATGAACTGACCTAGTTAGCTGGAAAGTTCAAATCTTTACAAAACCGATTGTCTTGACTTTTTTCTGACATGGATGAATTTTTTCAGTCTTATCGAATGAAATTTTGTTTCATCTTACTGGATTGCATTCATGGGTGTGGGTTTGATCTCTTGTTCACAAAACAAAGTTCCCATATTTGATGACTGACTAAGGAGTTTGTGTATGTGCATGTGCTCAGGTGGTGCCACAGTTTAAGAAATAAGAACAGAAATGGAGATAAAGATGAGAAAGACGTCCCCAGTGTTTTCACTTGCATCCATCAAAGTTATTTGTGTTTTAGGACTTTCTTTCTTTTTCTATTAATTTCTTTTCCATTGCTTCTTGGCTTTTTAAATGTAGTGAACAGCAGCAGCAGCAGAGTGATGTGTGAATTGTGAGTATATGTTTTTCAAATTATCCAAAATTTTCATGTTTTTCAAAGCATCCATATTTGTGCTCAAACATATGTTTGATATACTATCAATTAGGAATGTCTGTGGGGCGAGTTTCACGGGGTTTTGCCCCACTTCGCATTTAATTGTACGGGAATGGGTACATATTTCGTGGATGGTGGAATGAGAAAGAAAACAAAAATTAGACCCGCCATGGATAATGAGGCAGGCATGGGTATGATCTTATATCCGCTTCATTCCTACTCGCCTCACATAATAAGCATATTTAAAAAATAAAATTTTATTTTGATAACAATAATCAACTCAAATTCACTACTATTTTTTTTAAAAAAAGAAAAGCACTCCACAATTTTTCATTCAATTTTAATAGGCTTCACTCCTTCAGTTGAAATAATGTCACATATATGGTGGGAGTTCAAAGGACAAGTATTTCATATTTTTTTCATTAAAAAAATTTTGATTTATATTTATTTGATTGATACTTATAAATATATTACATGAAGTGAGTCACGAGGTGAATATAGCGGGAATTAGGTGGTTTGGGGACTCACGTGAGTTGTGAAACAGGGATGGTTTTAGTCTTATAGGTCGCGGGACAGAAATAAGAATGAAAATTTTTGATGGGGATGGACGCAGAGGAAGCATCCCACACCCACCCTGCCCAATTGACAACCCTACTCAATAAATGTTGAGTGCAACAAAAAGACATATTATTATACTCTTGAAAAAATAACTTATTTTTAAATTTTAAAGATGATATTATAAACCTTAAAAATATTAATCTTTACGGTGATTAAAATGAACATTAAGGATACATTGTTGATAAAAAAGTGTTAGACATACTCCTGTTAATTTATTATAAAAATTAAAGAGACAGGGAGTTGAGTTTGGTGGTTGATGGAAGATATTTTTACAATTATATATCTTTATGAGCAGGATCATTTGCTCTTAAAGTGAAAAATATAAAGCGGAATATGGGATAAAAGGAGACGGTGACATACAGGGACAAATAAAGTTGCCCTCTGAGGCACGCCTTATCCTGATGACTGTGTTGGTTACTTAATCTTGTCGTAAAATAATACCTTAAAGCACGGATATGTTGAAGTGATATCAGATAAAGTTAAAAAAGGGCTATCTCTTATTAGCAAGTGTTGCATGGCAATCCGCAATTGGCAAATTACAAAGATTTTGGCTAGTAAGATAGAGAAAAAATTGTATGAAATTGTGATTTCATATCATTTGTATTGTTTTTCAATAGTTTGATGATACATCAATTTTTCTCTTTAATTTCAGCATTTTTTTCTTGAAAAAAAATTAAATTCAACTAAAAATACCGAAATTCTGGAGAAAAAAGTTAATTTATCATTAAACTATTGGAAAAAAATACAAATAATATGACATCTCAATTTCATACAATCCTTTCTCAACAGAACATACATGTAAATTTAACAAATGTAAATTCATGCTTACAATGTTTTACTTTTCTTAGAAATGTTTGGTTGATTTCGGATATAAGTGGTTGAAAAAGTAAAAGTGGATTATATATATTTGGATCAACTATAAATATTAAAGAAAGTTTTATTTAAATCTTACCTATTAAGTGGAAATCATAAAATATATAAAAGTATCTATAATTATAAAAAAAATTAATAATTAAATGTATAATATAACATAATGTTATATGTTTATTTACGATTGATATGATATCTAAAATAAATATCATATATCCATTTAAAATTTTAGTTATTGACTAAATGATTTCATGTTTATACAATTGAAAATTAAATAGGAAAGAGCTATCAAAATTACACTCAAACCAGGTAAAGTTTTATAGAGAAGAATTTAAATTAGGAGAGCATTCCATCGGCGAACGCTAGTGGTAGGGTCTGGAAAAAAGTTAGGCACTAAGAAGAAGAACCTCTTGATGAGGGTGGAGCTGTTGATATGATGGAGGGAGGATCGCCCAAGCTAGTATCATTTCGAGATGCTGTCTTAAATTCAAATTCTGCTAATGTCTCCATGGATGGTGGTTGGGAAATGGAGGACTTGGCACTGCAGGAGGATGATATGCGGAAGGATATTGTGGATGGGGTGCCTACCATAGATCTCTCGGACAAGATTTACGGGCTTATTGATGACAGAATGTCAAAAACTCTAATTGTTAAATTGTTAGGGAGAAGGATAGGCTACAATGCTTTTGTGGAACAAAGTGTGCGCCATATCAATGAGGTTTCAACTTATGGGACATTGACAATGGTTACTATCTGGCCAAGTTTGAATCTGAATTTGACTATTCTAATGGTCATATTCGGACATTACCTCATTGTGCAGCCTTGGTCAAGCCATTTTTCAGCTCATGAGGAGTTTCCTCAATGTGTGGTGGCTTGGATCCATATCTCAGGATTATCTAAAGCTTTCTATAAAAGTAGCATCCTTAAGGAGATTGGAAGTCTTATAGGGAAGGTGGCAACAATCGATTTGCAAACAGATAGAGGTGCAATGGGGCAATTTGCTCGGTTTGCTGTGCAAATTAACTTATCGAAACCTCTAGTCTCTAAAGTCTGGATTGCCAATAAAATTCATAGGATTGAGTACGAGTCGCTTTTGTTAATTTGCTTTAACTGCGGAAGGTTTGGCCACTTGAAGGAGGCATGCCCTCATGGTGTTCTAGAGAAAGAGGTTGAGAGAGTTGGTGAGAATGGTACAGAAGGGACGACTATGGTTCACGATATGGGAGCTCTGAAGGTTCAGGAGAGGGTTGATAAAGAGAATTTTGGAGAGTGGATGGTGGTGGAACGTCGGCAATGTCGGTAGGGAAGGCAAGGTCAACCTTCATCGGTACTTAATTATGGAAATAATCGAGTTGGATCCCGATTTGATATTCTTTCTAAAATGGGAGCAGATGAGGAGTAGTTTAAGGAGTAATCTTCGAGTCCAATTTGGTTAGCAATTAAATAAGAATAATATGGTGACTAATTTTCCCAAGTCAACCAAGAAGGATAACTTAATGGCAAGTAGCTCGGCTTGGTCGAATGGAGCTCAAGGCAGCACACCACAGTTGGCTCTTAAGCCTAAGAAAACTAAGTAATGCATTACTAGGCTATAGGGGGTGGTTTTGGGCCACAGAAAGGAAGGAATGGGAGCAAGTATAGGAAATGGCGGGGTTGGTTTTAAGGTTGAGCCAAGGACTAAATCTAGTGATGAGTCTAAGGGACAAAGTAAACTAGACCCAAAGCGCCACACAGTCATCTGTTTGGATGAGAATAATGATCCAAATTTGGATTTGGTTTAGCATGATAATTCAAGAAACAATTTGGTTTCAAAAATCTAATTAGTCCAAGTGCATTTCCTTTGAGCCTAAAAAATAAATTGCTAAAGGAGAACCTGCACATTGGGAATAAAATTGGTGGGGGCAGTGATATGGAGATGTCGATCCTTATTGATTTGGCAGTTGATAGAATTGTGAGGAACGTAAGTGTGAAGGTCAGCAGCTTAGGCACTAAGTTGGGAACTACTACCATATTAATAGGAGGTCACATGAAAGAGCCAATCTGAATGGAATCTGCCCTTGAGGAAGCTCTCGAAGAAGATGGGGGTCCAAAGGGATGGAGGGTTGTTTGGATTAAGCTTTCTGGTCCAGGTTTGTTTTTCCTTTTATGAAGTCAAATATTATTATTTGGAACTGTCAAGGGGCAAAAAACTTGAATTTTCACAGGATATTAAAAGAGTATTTACATGACTTTGATCTCAATTTGGTCGTCTTAATGAAGGCCAGAGTGAGTGGGGTTCAGGCGAATAATGTTGTTCGGAGAATAGGTTTACCCAACTCTTATAGAATTGAAGCCAAAAGTTTCTCAGGTGGGATTTGGGTGCTTTGGAAGGATAGTGTGGATGTGGTTGTTGAGGTCAACAAGTTTCAATTTGTTCACTTGAGAGTAAAGTTTCCCAATCTTGCTAACTGGGTATTTTTCTTTAGGATTTGCGGTAGCCCGAATGGGGCAAAAAAGAGAGAGTTGTGGTCTAATCTTGGGAGTATTGCTCATGGTATTCAAGACCCTTTGTTGCTGGTTAGGGATTTTAATGCCATGTTGAGTGATAATGAGAAAAAAGGAGGGTTGAGGCATGAGAGCTGCTCTTGTTGTCTTTTTCAAAAATTTTGTTCGGAGAATTGTTTGAAGGACATGGGGTTTCAAGGTCCTTGGTTCACTTGGAGCAGAAGGTCCTTATTTGAATGTCTGGATCGAGCCTTGTGCAATTTCCATTGGAAGGTGTTGGCTCCTATCACGGTGGTGCATCATTTACATAAGCGCAAGTTCGATCATTGCTCGTTAGCTGTCTGCTTTAGCAAGGATCTTATTCCCAAATCACCTTATCCTTTTCAATTTTTCTATAGGTGGTTGTCTAATGGTATTTCAAATGACATAGATTTTCTCCCCAATTTAATGTTTTAATTGTCTCTTTTGTATTTCGTTTACCATGCATCATTAGCATTTTATACTTAGTTTCCATATTTTCCAACTCATTGTTAGTTAGTTTAAATTCTTGTTATTTTTATCTATTTTTATACTAATGTCGATACAAGTAGCCGATATATTACGTTTTAATATTGTCAGTACAGGAACTCAGTCTAAAAGTTTAATGCTGGACGAATGCAACCATAAGATCAATTGGAAATTACGACCAAGAGATGTCGCCTCATTAAAACTGAACCTCGAATGAGTAGAATCAAGCTAAATTCATAGCTGGATGCACCAACGCAGGAATTTCATAGATGTCGCTGCAATTATGATTTCAAAATGTGCCCAGCGATACAACGACAATCTGTAGATCTCTGAAGAACACACTAGAGCTGCATGAGTGCACAACTGTAATCTAACTAATTTTGACAGCTGCAAGATTCAAATCTAAATCTGAAAATGAAGGATGAAACCTGCAATATTTTGGAGGTTATAAATAGACGAACAAAGGATGAAGAAATCATCAAGAGCGAAGTGATTTAATTCTGAAAATTCTGTGTGAATTGGAGATTTGAGTTGCAAATGGAGGAGCTGATGAAGCAAGTTTGCAACCACTTCTGACGAGAGGTGCTTGATGCAGAGCAAGAGGAACAATTAGGGAGTAAGCCTAGTAGTCTAGAGATAATAAGCTTCGTTGTACTCTTTAATTCTTCTTAAACAATGATAGATTTTGATAATATTAAATGAATACGAGAGTGTCTTTTAATGTTAAATCATTTTGATTCTTATTTTACATTGCTTATTTGTTTAATCTCAGATCTAACCGCTTTAAGCACGAGAGTGAAATTACAGTGCGTCGACAACGAGAGATGCGGTGACAGGTTGGGTTAACAAGTAAGTTAGGCGAGAGCTGCTTGGGATTGGGACAAACTCCAGTTACTTGTTCTTGAATATACATAGTTGCTTGTACCGAGAGGTGGAGTGATTGTGGATATTTAAGTTGGGATTAAGTAGAGAGTTGTTGTTAGTAAGAACTCAAAGGGACTTCATTGCAGCGACATTCCATCTATATTTTACCTTACCGACACATCCAGCGTTGCGATTTACCAGAATCAGTGAACCATTTTTGCCCTTGTACACTTGATCATATTTACATTTTATGCATTTAAATATTCAGCACTCAACACTCAACACAATTGGATTTTTTTTTCATACACTGACATTTAACCTCTGAAGTTTAACTCTAATTGCATTGACATTCCTGATTATTTTAGTGTGCAGATCTGACATAAATGTACTGACATCAGTACTCACATTACACTTAATTGCAGTATTAGTTGCTTCGAAATTAAAACATCAAGAACTCATTCCTCGTGGGATTGATATCCGATAGAATTGTTGTATCAACTATACTTGCATCGACGTGTGTCCACTTGCACATTGCTGTGATGTAAAAACATTGATCATTGTCTCATAATGAGTTTGGGAACTTGGTCGCCGAAAATTGGCATACTATGGGATTTTTGGAAGATATTATTAGGGGGTTTGTTTCTGCTACTAAAAAATGGAACGTGAAGGTTTTTGGGCATATTATGTAGGGTAAAGCAAGAAGATGGTTCTTGGGATTGCTAGCAAGATCAATTACATCTTGGAATGGTTAGCAATGCAGTTGGTTTTGCGTTTCAATCAACCGATAATGAACACAAGGTTGCAAAATGACATTATTGCATATCATCAGTTGGATGATGAGAATTTACACATAACTTGGGAGTGTTATAAAACATTGCTTTGACGCTGCCCAATGCATGGAATTTAGCAGGAGACCCAGATTGAAATATTTTACAATGGTTTGAATGCTCAAACAAGGAACCTTGTCGACGCATCGGCTAATGGTCCCTTGTTAGATTGTACATAAAATGAAGCTGTAAGAATTCTAGAGAGGATTGCTCAGAATGACTACCAATATCCTATTTCTCGTTCTGCATAGGTAAAAACTAAATCTGGAGTTCTTGAGTTAGATGCTATTTCTGCTTTATCAGCGTAGGTATCCTCATTGGCCAATATTATAAAAAATATGAAGGGAACAAATGACGTTGCTCCTATTCAAGTGGCCCAGCAATTGGATACGTCGATATTTTCTTGTGAAATCTGCGACGACAATCATAGTTATGAGGACTACCCACAACATGTAGAAAATGCTTTCTATGTCAATAAAATCAGGGGAGGTTCATTTGGTAACTCATACAACAACCGATCTCAACAGCCTTGGGGGAATCAAAATGCTTTTACATTCAGATATGGAAATTTCACAAATCAATGGAGTTATAGAAAAGGGAGTTACAATAGCAATCCACAGCAGAATTATCAGAATTCGCAAGTAAATTCTCGATCTGAACAAATGCAGTCACATAATCAGATGCAACCACAATCTTGATGACAGCCACAACAGTCTATACTACCACATATGCAAGGACAACATTATCAACATCAACAACAACAATTTTCTCAACCTAAGTTAGATCCTATGGCTGCTCTTGAGGCAATGATGCGTGAGCATATCACATTATCTGAAGCAATAGTGCAAGGCAACTCTTCTTCCATTAGAGCATTGGAAGCCCAGCTAGGGCAGTTGGCTTCTAATTTAAGTATAAGGTTTCCAGGCACTCTACCTAGTGATATTGAGAATCCTACATAGAGCGGGAAGGAGCATTGCAAAGCAATCATGCTGAGGAGTGGCAAGAAAATGATAAGACCAAGTAGTTCTGGCCAAGACCATGTCGACACATCTGAACCACAGCAATAGGAAGAAGATGTAGCTAAAGAAAGTCAAGCAAAAGAAAATGAAGAGGAACCAACTGTAGTGCCATCTATGTCTGCAGTTTACCCAACTAAGTTATCGACGCAACTGACAATCTCGACACCACCGAGTTTTCCACAACAACCAATGTTACAATACCTTTGCCATTTTCGTAGAGATTTAAAGAGAAAATTCATGATAAAGAATATCAAAAGTTTGTTTCTACTTTGAAACAATTGCACAATAATATACCTTTAATAGATGCTTTTGTGCATATACCCAGTTATGGGAAATACATAAAGGAGCTGTTATCAAAGAAAAAGAAATCACCCGATATCGAGACGATTGCGCTCACAGAGGGGTGCAGCGTTATGCTTACAAATAAGTTGCTAACCATGATGAAAGATCCTGGCAGCTTCACAATCCCATGCTCTATTGGGAATCATTATTTAGGTAAGGTTTTATGTGATTTGAGAGCAAGTATTAATCTTATGCCTCTGTCTACTTTCAAGAAATTAGGAATAGGCTTGATGAAGCCCATTGTGGTGACATTGCAACTTGTGGATAGATCCTTAGCACAACCAAAAGGCCAAATCAAAGACATCCTTGTCCAGGTTTATAAACTTGTGTTCCCTGCTAATTTTATAATCCTAGACTGCAAAGTAGATAAGGAAGTACCCATTATCTTGGGGTGACCATTTCTAGCAATGGGATGCACACTTATCGACGTATTCAAGGGAGAACTTATCATGCATCATAACAACGAGCATGTGACTTTTAGTGTGTTTGAGGCATCTCTATTTAGGAGTAAAGAGCAATGTCACCACATCGATGTGCTAGATGAAATCATTTCGGAAGAATTAAATGCAAGGAGTTCAGCAATGTCGGATGAAGATGCGGCGACATTCACTGAGGAAATCCTAGCTAATTGTAGCAAAAAAGAGGAGGTTAACAATTGTGAGCTGAGACAGAATTGGCAATTGGAATCTTTAGATTTGTCTAACAGGACAATTCTAGTGTTTAAACCATCTATTGATCAAGCTCCTACCTTGGAGTTAAAGCAATTGCCAACACATTTAAAGTATGTTTTTCTTGGTGACAAAGAGACACTACCTGTTATTGTCAACGAATCCCTCGACACAACGCAAGAAGATAAGCTCATCGCGATTCTGAAAGAACACAAAAGAGCTATAGCTTGGAGCATCGCAGATATCAGAGGCATCAATCTCTCTTTTTGCATGCACAAGATTAGGCAAGAAGATGAAAAGAAGCAATCAATTGAGCAGCAATGACGACTCAATAAAAAGATGAAAGAAGTAGTGAAGAAGGAAATTATCAGATGGTTAGATGCGGGCATTATATACCCTATTTTCTATAGTGATTGGGTGAGCCCCGTTCAATATGTGCCTAAAAGAGTGGTTTCACAGTTGTGACCAACGACAAGAATGAGTTAATCCCTACTCGCATCACAATTAGATGGCGAGTATGCATGGATTACCGATGACTAAATACGACTACAAAGAAGAACCATTTTCCACTACCTTTCATCGATCAGATGTTAGATTGGCTAGTTGGTAAAGCTTACTATTATTTCTTAGACGGTTACTCCAGATACAACCAAATTGCTATTGCACTAGAGGATCAAGCAAAGACAACGTTCACATGCCCTTTTGGAACATTTGCTTTTCGACGTATGTTGTTTGGGTTATGTAATGTGCCAGTGACATTTCAGAGATGTATGATGACAATATTTTCAGACATGATCTTGGATTTCTTAGAGGTATTCATGGATATTTTTCTGTCTATGGATAGAATTTTGACCAATACGTTGACAACCTGGCAAGAGTCTTGAAGAGATGCGAGGACACAAATCTAGTTCTGAATTGGGAGAAATGCCACTTCATGGCAACTAAAGGCATTATTCTCGAGCATTGGATATCTTGTCAGGGCATTTAGGTTTATAAAGCAAAGGTAGAAATCATAAAAAAACTACCACCGCCTACCAACGTCAAAGCAATAGGAAGCTTTCTTAGACAATGTGGCTTTTATAGAAGATTCATTCGAGATTTCTCCAAGATGGCTAAACCATTATGCTCATTGCTGGAGCAAAATAAAAAGTTTGTATTTGATGATATTTGTTTGGACGCATTCATGATAATAACAAAGCAGCTAGTATAAGCCCCAATTATCGTTGCACCGGATTGGACGCAACCGTTTAAACTAATGTGCGATGCAAGCGACTTTGTTGTAGGAGCTGTCCTAGGCCAAAGAAAAGAAAAGGTATTTCATTCTATTTACTATGCTAGTAAAACCCTAACTGAAACACAGGTTAATTACACCATGACTAAGAAGGAGTTGCTAGCAATAGTCTTCGCATTTGACAAGTTTTGTTCTTATCTTGTCGGTGCAAAGACTACAGTTTACACAGACCACTCAGCATTGAGATACCTTTTCAACAAAAATGATGCCAAACCTAGACTCATCAGATGGATCCTACTCCTTCAAGAATTTGACGTTGAAATCAGAGATAAGAAAGGATATGAGAATCAGGTAGCTGATCGCTTGTCTCGACTGGAAGTAAGAAGTGAAGATGGGCAAATGTCCTAGATTGTTGAAGCATTTCTTGACGAGCAATTATTCTTTGTCAACGCATCGCCATGGTATGCCGATGTCGTCAATTACATTGTATGTGTGAAACTACCCATAAGTGTTACTGGTCACAAGAAGATCAGGTTCGTATGTGATGCTGCCAAATACCATTGGAATGAGCCATACCTATTCAAGGTATGCGCCAATAATATCATTCGTCGTCGTGTACCTGAAGAAGAAATGATGTCAATCCTGCGACACTGCCATGATGCCCCTTATAGAGGACATTTTGGTGGACCAAGGACTGTTGCTAAAGTCTTACAGTCAGGATTTTATTGGCCCATATTATTTCGAGATGCCTACAATTTCGCATAACAATGTGATCGTTGTCAACGCATTGGTTCCATATCTCGACTCAACGAGATGCTCCAACAACCCATCATGGAGGTAGAGCTCTTCGATATTTAGGGTATAGACTTTATGGGACCATTTCCAAACTCTTTTGAAAATGTGTATATATTAGTGGCTGTTGACTACGTCTCAAAGTGGATTGAAGCTATTGTGGTGCCAAAAGACGACGCTTAAACAGCGTTGAAGTTCTTTCACACATACATCCTCACAAGATTTGGAACACCGAGAGCGTTGATAAGTGAGCAAGGCACTCATTTCTATAATAACCAAGTGGCGACTGCAATAAAACAATATGGTGTGAAACATCGTATGACTACCACATATCACCCATAAACCAATGGTCAAGCCGAAGTATCCAATCGTCAAATTAAAAGCATACTTGAGATGGTGGTTAATCCATCTGGGAATGATTGGTCTGCACGGCTACATGACGCATTGTGGGTGCTTCGCACTACCTACAAAACCTCGTTGAGAATGTCGCCATATCAACTAGTGTTTGAAAAGTCTTGTCACCTACCCGTTGAACTTGAACATAAGGCCATGTGGGCAATTAAGCAGGTGAATTTGGACTATGATGCTGCTGGAAAGAAAAGACTATTAGACATCACAGAATTAGAAGAAATTCGATGCCATGCTTAAGAAATGCTGCGATATACAAGGAAAGGACAAAGAGATGGCATGACAACATTATCTTGCATCGACAATTTCATCCTGGTCAATTGGTACTTCTATTCAACTCACGTTTGAAATTGCATCTAGGAAAATTGCGATCAAGGTGGTCAGGTCCATTCAAAGTAGTCGAAGCATTCCAAAGCGGTGCGGTGACAATCGAAAACCTAAAGAATGGACAGTAATTTAAAGTAAATGGCCAACATCTTAAACATTATGTGAGCCTAGATTTTTGAGAACCAAACAAAGTTGTCAACCTGGTGACATTTAAATAATGTCGACGCATTTATTTATTTCCTTTTTGTTGTGTTGTTTCAGATTCTTAATAGAAATAAAAATCCTCGTTTTACTGATGCATTGAAGCATAAATTATCGGCGCATTCTACGATGAGTCAGCATTACTTTTTCAGCAAGAATCACGTCAATTGATTTCTTTCTCTCCCAGCCGTTGGATCAAAATAGGTCAGTAGGATCTGTAGCCTGGCAATTAATGGTTGTAGATGTAACGCTTCCCTGTATTTTTCCAATCATCACGCCTAGGTAATAAGGCCTCCCTTTTACAGTTACTTTTTCTCTTCACATCCGCCATTGTTACTACATTTTATCTTCTCCATTGTCTGCATATTTTCTTTTCTAAACTCAAAGCAATCCTTTTCTGCAAAACTTCTTGAATTTCTTCTCACCAAGGCAAAAACCCGTGCTTCAAGAAACACTCCCAAAACCGTTTTAAAGAACACCCTGACCACTTCTACTGTGGCTCCGTCCACAACACCACCACCCTCATCCATAAGCCTAGTTTTATTTCTAACGACTGCAGACAAAGACCGTTACCACAATATCATGTTAAAATGTAACATCCATCCTGAATAGGGACTCGATCTTTCTCCACACCAGACTTTGGGAAAGCAAGTTCACCATACCATCAGCCATCTCGGGTGGGAATAGTTCTGCCACCATCCTTCTGGCTACTCCCCCATATTAGTTAGGGAGTTTTATGCAAATCTGGTGGATCAGGAGTAGGAGTTTGTCTTTGTACGAGAGAGGCTTGTTCCATAGAGCGTTGCGCAGATCAACGTACTGCTAAGGATTTCGGAACGGGTGGACGACCATGCAGCCTTTCCGCATCTTTTGGACGATGATTGTATGGCCCAGATGATGAAAGATCTCTGCATCGATGGCGCTACTTGGACGGGCAATGGATTTCACAACTATACAATGCATAGACGGTACCTTACAACTTTTTGCAAGGTGTGGTTTCATTTTATCAATAATCGTGTTATGCCTTCGACCCACAGCACTACGGTCATATTGGACTATATGTGTCTCTTGTATTTCATTCTGCATCACCGTCACATCAACATCGGTGAGCTCATACACGCCTAGATCGTAGATGCTGCAAGAAAGCAAATTGATATCCTTCCTTTTCCCTCTCTCATTATGCTATTTTGTCAACACAAGGGTATTGTGCCCAAAGATGGTAAGGAGGTCTTGGAAAACAAAGGCCCAATCAATGATATCTTTGTTAAGAGGATGACACAAGGCTAAAATACACCAGTGGCCAAAGAAACCTCCAAGAAAAGGGATAAAGGAAAGGGTAAGAAGAAAGCTGACCAACCTGATGCACCGACAGAATCCTAAATGGAAAAGAAGCTAGCCTTGATGGAATTACACTTGGACCGCATCGACGTTCAATACATCCACACTGATAGTATAGTGGACGACATGGATCTTTAGCTCCACAAGTTTTGTGCTTACACTAAGGCGTGGAATGAAGCCCTTGTCGCTGTATTGAGCCAGATCAACAAGACTCCATTACTAGACTTCCCAACCTTCCCATCAATCTATCATCCAATGAAGTACTCGTCTTTCGAGCAACCTACTTTTGAAGGTAGTCCTGCATCTGCACTAATCTGGATTCATATTTTCGATGATGAGAAGGATGATAGGCACTTGCAGACTGATGATGATTATCATCGCCACATTGCTCACTTATTCAACGATGAGTTTTCCAATAGTCTGGGCGTAAATATGGCTGAACAAGTAGCGATTGTGGGGAAGGATGTCGACGCAATATACTGTGCCTACATTGGCCCAGTTGAACCTGAGCAGCAGGTGGAAGAAGATGCGGACCAGTGGAAGGATCAGTTGAAGGAGAAGGATCAAGAGGAAGAAAAAGAAGGAAAGGAAGAAGAGAAAGAAGAAAAAGAACCTATCGAGGTGTAGGAGGAGCAGAAAACCAATGCCCCAAAAATGATCATTGAGGATGTTATAGGGGCATCCAGCTCATATGAGGCTCTACCTACTGCGAGCCAGGTTGAGGTTGTCACTAGCAAGATAAAGGAACTGAATCTTATGGCTATTGTGCCCTATGTGGCACCACTGGCAGAAATCCACCCATTAGAGGTGACAACTGATGAGGCTGCCACCCAACCTACCAAGGAGGAGCAATCTGTCGAGCCGGTTGGATCAAAGGATAAAAAGTGAAAAAGGCACAAGGACAAGAAAAAGAAGAAACACCATGAATAGGGAGAACGTCCAAAGAAGAAGAAGAAGAAAACCAAAGCAGCCTCTGCATTGGCTGCTGCTGAATAATTTGATACATTTCTTTTTAGTTAGTTTTCATGCATTCTTATTGTGCCTGCATTTTAATTGTCACTGCATTCCTTTTAGTTTAGTGCTTTATAGTTGCATTTCCATTATTTCTGTATAACTATTGTCATTGCATTAGGGACAATGCCGACATTAAGTTTAGGGAGAAAGATAATGTGAATGGTAAATGCAACTACACCTTCATGTTTGACTTTTATTTTGTTTCTTTAGTTAATGAAAAATTACAAAATTTCAACAGAAATGTGCTCACAACTTTTATTTTGATGCGTAATTCTTGAATTGTTTGAATG
This sequence comes from Gossypioides kirkii, assembly GCA_005610355.1. NCBI lineage: Eukaryota > Viridiplantae > Streptophyta > Magnoliopsida > Malvales > Malvaceae > Gossypioides > Gossypioides kirkii. The sequence goes on from CP032250.1 coordinate 9,561,151, forward strand.
CTGATTTGGAAATTCGATGAATGAATAATGAGTCTGCTATTTTTGAATGAATAATGGAAATTTCTTCAGTAATGGATGGATAGTGTTGGTGTTGAATCTTGAACTAACTGACCAGTGCAGCGACATTGTATTAATAAAAGACGCTCCAATATGAGTGTATTGTGACTTTTAAGGGAGAACACTCTGCTGCAGACTTAGAAAAGAAAACTCATCTAGCCAAAGGCTGTAACTGCAAGAGTGTGTGTCGGCGCAATTACATGCCTCCGGGGGGTTTGTTGCACCCCATCATTACTGCCCAGGTACAATCGTAAAGGAATGTAATGACATCTTTCAGTCACTTGAAAAACAAAAATGAAAAAAAGAGAGAATAAATTGGTGAAATGACTCAAGGAAGGATAAGATTCAATGCATAGTACTAACATTGATGAAATTGCAGTTTTAAGTTGTTCATACATATAAATTGTTAGTGCATCATTCTATTATATGAATGCAATTTAAACATTAAGAATTTAGAGAATTCAAGTTATATGAAAATGATTGTGGTGACATTTCTAATTGTTATTTTGTTAATTTTTGTTTCCTTGAGGACAAGTAAAAACTCAAGTTTAGGGGTGTGATGGTATTTCAAATGACATAGATTTTCTCCCAAATTTAATGTTTTAATTGTCTCTTTTGTATTTCATTTAGCATGCATCATTAGCATTTTATACTTAGTTTTCATATTTTTCAACTCATTGTTAGTTAGTTTAAATTATTGTTATTTTTTATCTATTTTTGTACTAATATCGACGCAAGCAGCCGATATATTACGTCTTTATATTTTCAACGCAGGAAGTCAGTCTAGAAGCTTAATGCTGGACAAATGCAGCCACAAGATCAGTTGGAAATTACGACCAAGAGATGTCATCGTATTGAAACTAAACCTCGAATGAGTAGAATCAAGCTGAATTCACAGCTGGAAGCACCAACGTAGGAATTTCATAGATGTCCCTGCAATTATGATTTCAGAATGTGCCTAGTGATATAGCGACAATTTGCTGATCTTTGAAGAATACACTAGAACTGCGTGAGTGCATAGCTGTAATTTAACTAATTTTGACAGCTGCAAGATCTAGATTTGGATTTGAAAATGAAGGTTGAAACCTGTAACATTTTGGAGGTTATAAATAGATGAACAAAGGATGAAGAAATCATCAAGAGCGAAGGGATTTAATTCTGAAATTTTTGTGTGAACTGGAGATTTGAGCTGGAAATCGAGGAGCTAATGAAGCAAGTTTACAACCACTTTTGACGAGAGGTGCTTGATGTAGAGCAAGAGGAACAATTAGGGAGTAAGCCTCGTAGTCTAGAGATAGTAATCTTCATTGTACTATTTAATTTTTCTTAAACGATGATGGATTTTGATGATATTAAATGAATACGAGAGTGTCTTTTAATGTTAAATCATTTTGATTCTTATTTTACACTGCTTATTTGTTTATTCTTGGATCTAATCACTTTAAGCATGAGAGTGAAATTGCAGTGCACCGACATCGAGAGATGCGGTGACAGGTTGGGTTAACAAGTAAGTTAGGCGAGAGCTACTTAGGACTGGGACAAACTCCAGTTACTTGTTCTTGAACATACATCGTTGCTTGTACCGAGAGGTGGAGTGATTGTGGATATTTAATTCTAGATTAAGTAGAGAGTTGTTGTTGGTAAGAACTCAAAGGGACTTCATTGCAGCGAAATTTCGTCTATATTTTACCTTGTCGACGCATCCAGCGTTGCGATTTAGCAGAATCAATGAACCATTTCTGCCCTTCTACACTTGATCATATTGACATTTTATGCAATTAAATATTCAACACTCAACACTCAACACAATTGGATTTATTTTCAGTACACTGACATTTAACCTCTGAAGTTTAACTCTAATTGCATTGACATTCCTGAGTATTTTAGTGTGTAGATTTGACATAAATGTACTGACATTAGTACTCACATTACACTTAATTGCAATATTAGTTGCTTCGAAATTAAAACATCAAGAACCCATTCCCCGTGGGATAGATATCTAATAGAATTGTTCTATCAACTATACTTGCATCGACGTGTGTCCGCTTGCACATTGCTGTGACGTAAAAACACCGATCATTGTCTCATAATGAGTTTGGGAACTTGGTCGCCGAAAATTGGCATACTATGGGATTTTTGGAAGATACTATTAGGGGGTTTGTTTCTGCTGCTAAAAAATGGAACGTGGAGGTTTTTGGCCATATTATGCAGAAGAAACGTACCTTGTTAGCTCGCATTAGGGGCATCCAGAGATGTCTCGAAAGGTATCAATCTCACAAGCTCGTTGATTTTGAGAAAGAGCTTCAAACCGAGCTAAAAGCATTTTTGGATAATGAGGAGCTTTTATGGAAGCAAAAGTCTCGTAATGATTGGTTGGTTTTGGCTGATCGAAATACAAGTTATTTTCATAGCCAAGTAAATAAGAGGGGGAGAATGAATAAGATAAAGTCTTTGAAGTTAGGAGATGGGATATGGTGTTATGATGAGGATCGAGTCAACACAGAGGCTGTGGGGTTCTTTCAACAATTGTTCACTGAATATGAATTTTCTATGGAGGCATATCCGACTAGAGATGGTTTTCCTATTGTGGATCCGAATATGATGCCATATCTAGGATGGAAAGTGTCCATTCAGGAGGTCTATGATGCTTTATTTGAGATGGCACCGCTCAAGGCTTCAGGAATAAATGGGTTGCATGCACAATTTTATCAAACACAGTGGAGTGTGGTCAATGATTCCTTGGTCTTAATGGTCTCATTGCCTTAATTTCTAAGGTTCTTGGTCCTGAGGTAGTGTCTCAATTCTGCCCTATTAGCCTATGAATCGTCCCTTATAAATTACTTACAAAAGTGATTGTTAATCGACTAAAACCAGTGATGTAACACCCAAAACTCGAAACTGTCGCCAGTTAGGGTGTCGATGTCTTATCGATCATCTATCACAGGTTACCTCTCAATATTGTTTCATTTAATCATATTTTAATAAAGAAATACATTACGCACGGCATAAATCATCAATATATCAACATAATTCAATAAGGGCAAAAATGTCATTTTCACGATTTTTTAGAGACTTCTACTTGTACTTGTTGGACAAGTATCGGTAGTAGTCAAGTCAGTAAGTAATTCAGAAACAGTGCAAATTTCTACTGATACTTATGATGGTTCTACCAATACAAGTCATGCTTTTACCGATACTAAAAACTCCAGAGAGCTAAAAGTCTTACCCTACAACTTCTACCGATACAAGTACCTAAACTACCGATACAAATGTGAATATAACTACCGATACTTATCATGGTACTACCGATACAATGCAAGTTAGTGGCTAACCTCTCTCCTACCCTGTACTACTACCGAAACAAGTATGCAGTGTAATAGCCTGTTTTCAGTGGTAACGAGAGCATAGCTTAGAACTAAAATTAGCATTTAACAAGTTAATTTTTATTATTTAAATTATGTTTTTTAAGGTCGTATAAGATATTTGGTATAGAGAGTTTTCATAGTTATTTGATAATTAGTGAAACGTACTAAATTGAGGAATTAGAAAGGTTGGCATCATAAATTAAAATATTCCAAAATAACATGTATTGAATAATTAAAGAAATGAAATGTGATGGACTTAAAGAATAATAATTCATTTAATTGTTAGTGGGGTTGGTTGTCATAATTAAAAGGGTTTTTATTTAATATTAAAAACAAAAAAATGGAAATAAGAAATAGGTAAAAGAAAAAGAAATAACATCATCATCATCCTTGATGCAGTCGAAACTAACTAAAAATATGACTAAGATAATTGCACCTATAAATTAATAGTACAGTTACGGTGAGAACAGATATTGTTCTCACGAGGACTAAAAGTACTAGTAATAGCTATCTTCCTATTATCTAACCGATCGAATACAGTGATTGTTTTAAATTAAGTTTAACTAAATTAATAAACTAAAAGTGCGACAAAGAATAAAAGAAGAAATAACAAGTGTTTTAATACCAAGAAGCAAACAATACCCACGAAAGACTCCACCTAGATTTCATCTGCCATTATTATTCTGAATTAAGCAATTTATTCACTTAGTATTTTGATCCTTAGAAATCCCTAAATTATGCTAATACCTCTATTCAAGCATGAAAGCAACTGACTTTAGGTTGATTAATTAAAATTTCTTTCTAATTAAAACCCCTATTGTCGCATTAATACGATCTACGGATTCCCCTATTAGATTTGACTCTAATCCGGTAGATTTATGTCGTCTTATTTCTAGGATTGCATGCAACTCCACTCAATTATGCTAGATCTACTCCTAAACTCTGATTTAAGCACATCAAACAAGAATTAATATCTCAAGAATACTAAATCAAGAATTAAGCACACATAATTGAGAATAAAATCTAAGTATTTATTATGTAAAATCAGAAATCAAATGACAGAATTCATCTTAGGGTTTATCTCCCTAGGTATTTAGGAATTTAGTTCATGATAATAAATGAAAACATCTCAAAAACAATATAACCACAAGATGAAGAGAAACTCATAGTAAAATCAAAAGAATTTAGAGAGAGGTCTTCAATCTTCGTGGAAATTGGCTTCAAAGACGGCTTCTATGGAGTTTCTTCAGTTGTTTCCTTCAATAATCTCTGACGGCTTGGATTTGGGGAATGGAGGATGTTACAAAAAATTGGAAGTGTTCATTCATATCACTTCATCCCCTATTTATAATATACGAAAAAATCTAGTTGGATCCAAATTAAATTCTAAAAAGATAATTTGAATTGAATCTAAACAATAATTCCCTAATTGGATCCAAATTAAACTCTAAATTATGGAAGTCTATAAACAATATAATAATAATCCTAAATATTAATCCTAAAAAATTAAATTAAATTTAAATAAAGTATTATGTCCAATAAATCTCTTTCTAACTCTTTCACATTCACATTTTTGCCCCAAATTTTCCTTTTTGTCTTCGATTTAGTCCATGACCATGTGTCTAGCCCATGTGCTCCTAAAATCTACTCTTTTTGTACAGTTTTCGCTTGTTTTTCGCTCATTTTTCTCCCAAATGCTTTCCTATGTATAGAAACATGAATTTAAAGGATTATGAACATAAAATTCATTATTTTAAATCAACTAATCATCCAAAAACACATTAAGAATGAGGCTAAAACATGTTACTTTTGGTACTTATCAAATATCCCCACACTTAAGAATTTGCTTTTCCTCAAGCAAAATTCTCAACCCACATTCAAGTTAACTTTCTTAATTCTTCATTTTCATCAATAATGTTTCAAGATAAATTGTAAACAATCATACATTGGAAATTCATCTAAAAGAACACTAAAGATTCAAGCAATCTAAGCAACAAAATTTTTAGCACAAAAATATATGTATATCGCTTTATCTAAATTATTACCTTAAATTCAAAATCAACAAGGCTTGACATCCTCACTAAAGTTTCACTCAAAGCACTTAAAGTGTTTAAGGTTCATGAAATAAGCACTCGATAGTCAAACATCAAATGTTATTACCATAGGCTTGCTTGAAAGTCAAATCTTCACCACTGTAGAATGAATTGACACACCAATCAAGAGGTCTTTACAAGGTTGTAATTGGGTCAAGGTTAAGGGTATGGAAAAGGCTAAAAGAATTGGTTAAAATCGAGATCGAATTGATAAGTCACCAAACTAGAAAAAAACAACTAGTTGCTGAATTGAAAGAAAGTAAATCAACACGAATAGTAAAGAAAAAACGTGAGTTTTTCAACAATATATGGAACTAATGATTCTAGCTCAAACACACTTTTGTCTTTTTCTCTTTCTTTTTTTTCCTCAATTTTCTTTTCTTTTTTTCAATTTTTCTTTTCGAATTTTTTTCTCTTTTTTTTCTTTTTCTAAACAATAAAATTCAACAATTCAGATAGTGGAACATAGTTAGGCAACTTAACCAAATCAAATCTCGACAAAAGGGAGTCAATAAAGGGATAAATATACCACGTATATATGGATCATGGGTTAATATTATGGGTTTAATGAATAAAATGATTTTAGGCTCAATGAGGTTCACTAGGGGTTAATTTATTAGGTAAGCTTTTTAAAGGTAAAGGGGGTTAAATCCTGAGTGCCTCTATCATCTCGGCATATCAAATCAATAATGTGGTCTCAACATGTATAATCAAAGCAAGTTCTAGAATAACAAATCAAGTTGACATACACACAACCAAAAATAGCATGAGCATGAAAAAAAATGTATGCTCTATAGGCTCAAAAGCTCACAAAAATTATGGTTTTGATGTCAAACCAACAATTTTAAAATTTGAAGATAATATTTCAATTTAAAATATTTAATTTTGAAGACAACTTATCATGCTTGACTCTCTCATATATTAAAGATTAAACCCAATACATAAAAGATTCACAAATCAATATCAAAATAAAATCAATAAAAATTCCAAATAGCAAAAATTCACCCTAATGGGGTAGTTTATTAAATTACTTAAACACAATAAATAATTCAGGGATTTTATCACAATTATACACAATCAACCTCCCCACACTTATGATGTACATTACCCTCAATGTACAAATAGATATAAGCAGAATAAGCACAATATCATAAGAAGGAAAGGAACTGAAACTTCTCTAAATTAGGATGATTTCTTCGGAATTGAAAAAAATTGCGAATGTAGCGAGTCTAAAGAAAGTACAATTTTCCGAGCAAACAAATAAGAAAATAGACAAACATAAGTAAGAGAGGGAGATAACAACTAAAAAAACAACCATAGGAAAAAAATAGCGCATAATAAAATAAAAAATAAAAAATAAAAATAAAAAAAATGAAAAATGAAAAAGATAATAAAAATAAAAATAAATGTGCTATTTTTTTTGAAATTTTCAATTTTTTTCAATTTTTTTTTGAATTTTTTTCATTTAAAAAAAACATGAAAGTATAATAAATAATTAAAAATAAAAACACTTGGGTTGCCTCCCGAGAAGCGCTTATTTAGAGTCTAAGCTCGACTTCCCTATTTAAGCTCGTAGTTATGGCGGATCATGAAACCAAAGTTCTTTTCTCTTGTTATCAATATTACCAACGCAATAAAATTTGAGACGTTGATTGTTTACCTTGAATGTGCCGTAATCAGGATGTATTACCTCAATTGTACCATAAGAGAAAACGATTTTTACCACAAAAGGATCAGACCCTCTTGACTTGAATTCTGAAGGAAAAATTCGTGGATCCGATTTGTCTAATAACACTTTGTCTCCCACTTTAAATATGTTCATCCTCTTCACATGCACTTCATGGTTTTGTGTTGATTCTTCCTTGGGCTTCCTCAGTTTTTTGTCGAACTTCGTTTGCCATTCATCTAATTCCTCAACTTGCAACATTCGATCATCATTTACCACTCAAGTTCTATCACTTTGAATCAAAATTGAATCCATAATGTTTTCATTAGTGATTTCCTTTAAAAAGTGTTGAGTCAAATGGTTACTAACATTAACAGAACAATTATCATCATTATACTCATTCAGGACTCTAACAAAATCATGTGCTTGAAGAGTAATCTTTTCATCACCTACACGAAGCACAAGTTCACCAGTACCCACATCAATGATAGCTCTAGCAGTGGCTAAAAAGGGTCGACCTAAGATCATAGGTACCTTAACATCCTCATCCATGTCCAATACAACAAAATCAACAGGGAATATAAATTTATCCACTTTTACAAGCACATCCTCAATAATACCCCTAAGATATCTAATTGATCTGTCAGCTAACTGAATACTCATCCTAGTGGGTTTAGGTTCCCCAAGACCAAGTTGTTTGAACAGTTTATAAGGCATAACATTTATACTAGCACCCAAATCAACCAAAGCTTTATCAACATGTAAACTACCGATGAGACAAGGAATAGTAAAACTCCCTGGATCTTTAAGTTTGTTGGGTAGTTTGTTTTGGAGAATAGTTGAGCAAATTGCATTAAGCTCCATAGTTGACAAGTCATCTAACTTCCTCTTACTTGTTAACAACTCATTTTACATACTTCAGCATCTGCGAAAGAGCTTCAACAAAAGGTAAGTTAATATCTAATTTTTTTAAGAGCTCAAGAAATTTACCATATTTTTCTTTTCTGTGGTCTCTCTTCAATGCTTCTAGATATGGAATTCGAGGTTCGTATTTTCTAAGCACTGGCTTATGCACTTTCTTGCTTTCCTCAACCTCATTATTTTTCACAATAGCTTCTAGCTTCGGCTTCTGTTCATACTCGACTAACCCTTCCACGCTTTGAACAGTAATTGCATGGATTTGCTCTTTTGGGTTAGTTTCAGTGTTACTAGGTAAGCTACCTTGTGGTCTTTCCGAAACTAGTTTAGCGAGTTGTCCGATTTGATTTTCAAGACCATGAATTGACACTTGCTAATTTTTTAAAGCTGTCTCATTGCTTTGAAATCTCGCTTCAGAAGTCAAAATAAATTTAGCAAGCATGTGTTTAAGGTTCGATTTTTTTTCTTGTTTATGAGGTTACTGAAAACCCAGAGGAATTTGTGATCTTTGGTTTCCTTGACCACCCCATGAAAAATTTGGGTGATTTCTCCAACCTGCATTATAAGTATTACTATAGGGATTATTTTATGGTCTAGAATTATCACCCAAAAAGTCTGTTTGCTCATGGAAATATTCTGAACTCATCATCCCCGCTCCATTTTCATTGCACTGCATCACTGGATGTACCTATTGAGAAAAATTCAAACCATCAAATTTTTTATTAAGAGTTTTAACTTGACGAGCCAACATAGAAATGACATCAACATCAAAAATCCCTACTGCCTTCATAGGTTTTACTCTTGTAACTTGCCACTAATAATTATTTAATGCCACCTCCTCAATAAATTCTTGGGCTTCTTTTGGTGTCTTGTTATTTATAGTTCCCTCAGCTGCTGAATCAATCGTCTGTCTAGTTGAGAGATTCAAACCATTATAGAAAGTCTGACCTTTGAGCCATAAAGGTAACCCATGATGAGGACACCTTCTCAATAAATCTTTGAACCTCTCCCATGCTTCATAAAGTGTTTCAATATCAAACTGAGCAAAGGAAGAAATGTCAATCCTTAACTTAGCTGTCTTAGCTAGCGAAAAATATTTTAACAAGAACTTCTTATTCATTTGATCCCAAGTAGTGATAGAACCTCGTGGTAAAGCATTAACCACAGTTTTGCCTTCCTCCTCAATGAAAACGGAAACAATCGTAAGCGTATGACATCATCAGTAACACCATTAATTTTGAAAGTGTCACAAATCTCGAGAAAATTAGCCAAATGAGCATTCGGATTTTCATCTTGCAAACTATCAAACTGAACATATTGTTGTACCATCTAAATTATACTCGACTTGATTTCAAAATTGTTTGCATTAACATTCGGCCTGATAATACTCGTTTTAGCCCCAATTAGAGTAGGCTTAGCATAATCATACAAAGTTCGACGAGCAGGAGTATCAGGAAGAGCAGCAAGGAGAGCAGAAGGAACCTGGTTATTTCAATTGTCACCCATCTCCACAGTAATATCCTTTTCCTTTTTATCGTCTACTAAAGTTTTCTAACTTTGTTTAGCTTCTCTAACCTCTTTACGATTTTTACGAGCAATCTTTTCAAGTTCAAAGTCGTGAAGAAGTGGTCCCGACGGGTTTCCTCTAGTCATAAACCAAAAGAACCTACCAGAAGCAAATAAAAGAGAAAAAAGAATTAAAAATTAAAAATTTTAAAAAATATAAATAATAAAACAAAATTAAAAAAATGGCTGAAGTAATAGAAATAAAGTTTTCCTAATATTTCAGTTCCCGGCAATAGCGCCAAAAACTTGATGCAGTCGAAACTAACTAAAAATATGACTAAGGCAAGTGTACCTATCAATTAATAGTATAGTTATGGTGAGAAGAGATATCGTTCTCGCGAGGACTAAAAGTACTAGCAATAGCTGTCATCTTATTATCTAACTGATCGAATAGAGTGATTGTTTTAAATTAAGTTTAACTAATTAATAAACTAAAAGTGCGACAAAGAATAAAAGAAGAAATAACAACTGTTTTAATACCAAGAAGCAAACAATACCCAGGAAAGACTCCACCTAGATTTCATCTGCCCTTATCATTCTGAATTAAGCAATTTATTCACTTAGTATTTTGATCCGTAGAAATCCCTAAATTATGCTAATACCTCTATTCAAGCATAAAAGCAACTGACTCTAGGTTGATTAATTGAAATTTCTTTCTAATTAAAACCCCTGTTGTCACATTAATTCGTTCTATGAATTCCCCTATTAGATTTGACTCTAATCCGGTAGATTTATGTCGTCCTATTTCTAGGATTGCATGCAACTCCACTCAATTATGCTAGATTTACTCTTAAATAAGGTCTATTCCTCCTCTGATTTAAGCACATCAAACAAGACTTAATATCTCAAGAATACTAAATCAAGAATTAAGCGCACATAATTGAGAATAAAATCTAAGTATTTATTGCGTAAAATCAGAAATCAAAAGACAGAATTCATCCTAGGGTTTATCTCCCCTAGGTATTTAGGAATTTAGTTCATGCTAAAAAATGGAAACATCTCAAAGACTATATAACTACAAGATGAAGAGAAACTCATAGTAAAATCAAAAGAATTTAGAGAGAGGTCTTCAATCTTCGTGGAAATCAACTTCAAAGACGGCTTCTATGGAGTTTCTTCAGTTGTTTCCTTCAATAATCTCTGACGGCTTGGACTTGGGGAATGGAGGATGTTTCAGAAAATTGGAAGTGTTCATTCATATCACTTCATCCTCTATTTATAATACATGAAAAACTCTAATTGGATCCAAATTAAATTCTAAAAAGATAACTTGAATTAAATCTAAACAATAATTCCCTAATTGGATCCAAATTAAACTCTAAATTATAAAAGCCTAAAAGATAAATATAAACAATATAATAATAATCCTAAAAAATAAAGTTTAAATTTAAATAAAGTTTTATGTCCAATAAATCTCTTTCTAACTCTTCCACATTCACACTTTTGCCTCAAATTTTCCTTTTTATCTTCGATTTAGTTCATGACCATGTGTCCAGCCCGTGTGGCTCCAAAAGTCTACTCTTTTTGTACGATTTTCGCTTGTTTTCCGCTCATTTTACTCCCAAATGCTTTCCTATGTATAGAAACATGAATTTAAAGGATTATGAACATAAAATTCATTATTTTAAATCAACTAATCATCCAAAAACACATTAAGAATGATGCTAAAATATGTTACTTTTGGTACTTATCAATCCTCTCTATTTGTGCTTTTCCTTCTTTGACCCAAAAACCATAGGAGAAAAGCTTGGAAATTTGGTTGCTTTGGAAGCTTTGCATGTAAGTGAAATTATGGTTTTTACTTAATAATAATAGTTGTACATTTATGATCCTTTGGGTTCGGACTATCTAATAAGGCAAGTATCTTTCAAAGAAATAAACATTTGTGAAAACTACCATGAGCGATTTTCATGTTTAGTTACTACCATGGTTGAGAATGAAGATGATGAGATGTTTAGAAAGGTTCTTGGGTTATTAAAAGGGTAGATTTAGCTAGGGGACTTGAATGATTAAACTTTTGCTATTGAAGGTTGTTGTAGACAAATATACCATTTTTGATGCTATAAAAAATAAGGATTTTTTTTATAATTATTTATATATATATATATACACCATTGTTGTTTTTTTCTAATAGTTGGTTAAAATTTAATTATAAGATTATGGTTCATTTTCTTTGTATGAAATATGGATTGTGGTTATTGGTATGTTAGTAAAGTGGAATGATCCATGAATTAAGAGATTGTTGATTTTTATTATAATTGGATAAGCAAAGGTGATAATTTTAAAAATAATATCTTAAGTGTTTATATATATTAGATCAAGAAATCAATACTTTGGGGGATAAACATGGAAAGGGTAAAATAGTCGAGTGATCATTGTAAAATATCGATCGTCATTATACAAGTAAGGTCGTTTCAATATCTTATATCTACAATTTCACTTTATAAATGTCTAATATTACTTATATACATTGTTATATGTAATGGTTGTTGTTAGTATGCATAATCCTTTGTGGATTGCTATGTTGCATCTATAAATTCAGGCTATGTGCCTAGCAGGTTTCGTGCCGGTGTATTCAAGCTGTGTACCTAGCAGACTTCATGCCGGTGTATTCAGGCTGTGTGCCTAGCAAGCTTCGTGCCAATGTATTCAGGCAAGCAGGCTTCGTGCCGGTGTATTCGGGCTATGTACTTAGCAGGCTTTGTACCGGTGATCCAAGATCAAGTATTTGATTGTTGAACTATAGTCGTCAGTTTACCTTAATTACATTATCACTTGTATTTCGAACTTACTAAGTCTTAAATGACTTGCCACATTTGATTTTCATGATTGTAGGTCTCGAGGAATATTGGTATCGATTGGATCCAATCAAGAGTGCACACTATCATCTTCATCTTCGGTAGACTTTTGAATAACTCGTTTTGGGTTTAAGAGTGGCATGTATATAGGATGTTTTGGTGCTTATTTTGTTGATGGGTAGTTTATGTTAAGACTTTGGTTTATGGAATTGTTGAAGTGCATATTTGTAATGATTTTGGGTTGTAAGTTTTGTGTAATGAATGATTGCAATGAATATAGTATGCCTTTAACATTTTGCTTGTGTTTTAGTTGCCAAGATTGATAATTATAGGTTTATGCATGCACAAATGTGATTGTTTAGAGCTTAGAAAGAAAGCTTATATTGAGTTGCCAAGATTGATAGTTATAGGTTTATGCATGCTCGAATGTGATTGTTTAGAGCTTAGAAGAAAGCTTATATTGAGTTATAGGTAGATATGAGTCTTGTGTGAAAGAATGAATTGAATTTCAAGAAACAGTGTAGGTTGTTTCGATACTTGAGTTATAATATCGGTAGAAGTGCAAGGGATTGGAAACTTTTGCTTCTGACTTATTTGGTTCCAGTAGTAAGAACTTAGTCTACCGATAGAACTATATTAGTAGTATCGGTAGAAAATGGAAGTTATTGTTAACTTTTCTCACTGTCAATTTTAGTACTGGTAGAACTAATTTATGTATCGGTAACAATGTCTAGACTAAGTAGAATTGCTCATTGGGATTTGAGGTATTGGTAAAAGTTGTTTAGGTATCGGTAAATCTAAACCCTTTGTATCGGTAGAACTTTTATAGTTCCGGTAGTTTCTTGCTGAGTTTTACCTATTTAATTATTGTTTGTTCTACCGATACTTACCCGTTCATGTATCGGTAGAAGTATCATTTCACATTAAATTTGCATGATGACTTTGAATTTCAAGCATGTGTTGTTTAATTACTTTTAAGTCTTAATGTTCAGATATACGGTATTGAAAGGTCGAAATGTTAAATATTCTCAATAATGAATGCTATTTGTAATGAAGGTTTATTCAAATATGTGAGTTTGATAGTTATATCGGGTTAAGAGTATCACATTTATTGGTATCAGAGCTACGGTTTAGTCGATTCTAGGACTGAACGTAGCAAGTGTGAGTATAGAAATACATCCCACTTTATAATCGATGATAGTGTGGGGACTCTTGATCAATTTGAAATGTTTTATTTGATGATAGTGTGGGGACTCTTGATCAATTTGAAATGTTTTATTTAGATAAAAGATGTCGTTGGGATCCAATCAAGCAGATTTTGATGAGATCGAAAGTTACACTCCCGTTACGGATGAAGAAAGTACACAGAATGAATGGGGAACTCAATGCATGATATGTATGATGCATACTTAAAAGTAAACGCATAAAACCAACCTACTCCTTCCCTACGACCTTTGGGATCATCTCACCGTGATGATCGTAGAATCTCTATCGATAAAGTGAGAAAATGTAGAGTGATGGAATTTAGTGGGAATGTTGATGATGATCCTACAAAAGCTGAGTACTGGTTAGAACATACTCAAAGGATACTTGATGAGATGTTGTACCCTCCTAAAGATTGCTTACGTTATACCATATCACTATTGAAGGAAGAAGCTTTCCACTAGTGGTCCACTCTAACATCAATGGTACTGAAAGCAAGAGTGAACTGGGAGTTCTTTAAATCTGAATTTCGTAAGAAGTATGTGAGTAAGAGGTATTTAGAGCGGAAGAAGAAAGAGTTCCTTGAACTGAAGCAAGGAAACAAGTCCGTGGTAGAGTACGAGAAATAGTTTGTTCAACTTAGCAAGTACGCCTGCGAGATTGTGCCCACTGGAGAGGCCTTATGCATACGTTTCGAAGATGGACTGAATGATGAAATTAGAATGCTAGTCGGAGCTTTAGAGATTCGAGAGTTAGTAATACTGTCAGATTGGGCATAGAAGATGGAATAAATTTGTGCTAGAAAAAAGAGAAATAAGGTGAGGACACGTGACTTTGGCAAACATTACGGGACGAAGAGTTTTCCAAGGTCACCACAAAAGAAGTTGAAAGAATCAAACAGTGCGTTTAATGCACCATTTGAGTACCATGGAAGAAGCCACGTGAAGCCAGGTAACACAAGAGCTCTGACTCCTTCAGTGGCAAGTGTAGGCAATGTGCGAAACACCAACTGGGTAGAGTGCAAGCAGTGTGAAAAAATTTACTTTGGGGTGTGCAGAGTTAACAATGGAGTTTGTTTTATTTGTGGATCTCCTAATCATTTCAGAAGGGATTGTCCCAATCGTAATGAACCTAATAAAGGGCAACGCGAGAGATCGGTAGCTACGCCTCAAGGTAGATATCCTGGGAATAACGATGCAACAAGGACAAACAAAAATGTTTCTAGAGATATGTCCACCAGGTCGGAGGCTAAAGCCCCTGCCAAAACTTATGCCATTCGTGCGCAAGAGGAAGCTTCAGCTCCTGATGTTATTGCAGGTATTTTTTTCTATTTTTGATGTTCATGTTTGTACATTAATTGATCCCAGGTTAACCTACTCTTATATATGCACTAGATTAGTATCAGAAAAGAATTTACCTGTTGAGCCTAATGATTGTGTTTTCAAGGTCACAAATCCCTTAGGTCATAGTGTAGTAGTTGACCTAGTATGTAAGCAACTGAAAATTCAAGGCTATGATTTCCCTGCTGACTTGATACTGTTACCGTTCAATGAATTTGATGTGATTTTGGGAATGGATTGGCTTAATGGTCACGATGTTGTAGTCAGTTGTCGATGAAGAAAGGTTGATTTGAGGAGCTTGAGTGGTGAAATTATTTCAATTGTATTAGAGAAGTCTAATTGTGTATCAAATTTGATCTCAACTTTGAACGCACAAAAACTAGTTCGTAAGGGTTGCCCTGCATTCTTAACCTATATCTTGGATACTAAAGTAGCAGAGAAAGAAGTGAGTCAAATGCCTACAATGTGCGAGTTCACTGATGTTTTTCTCGAAGAATTACCGGGGCTACCACCTGAGCGAGAGATTGAATTTTTTATTGAGTTAGTATCCGGTACTACTCTAATTTTGATCACTCCATATTGAATGGCTCCAACGGAACTCAAAGAACTTAAGGCATAGTTGCAAGAGTTATAGGATTGGGGCTTCATCAGACTTAGTATATTATCGTGGGGTGCACCTGTGTTGTTCGTAAAGAAAAAAGACGGATCAATGAGATTGTGTATTGACTACCGAAAATAAAGTTACAATTAAGAACAAGTATCCTTTGCCACAAATTGATGATTTGATCGATCAGTTGAAGGGAGCTACTGTATTTTCAAAAATTGATCTCAGATCGGGCTACTATCAGTTGCGAGTTAAGGATGTTGATGTTCCAATGACAGCATTCAGGACACGTTACAAGCATTATGAGTTTTTAGTCATGCCTTTTGGGTTGACAAATACTGCAGCGGCATTCATGTATTTAATGAATCAAGTTTTTCAGCCACATTTAGATCGGTTTACTGTTGTATTTATTGATGACATCCTGATTTATTCCAAGAATAAAGAAGAGCATGCTCAACACTTGAAGATCGTTTTACAAATGTTATGGGAGAAGAAATTGTACGCTAAGTTTAGCAAATGAAGTTTTAACTTTCGAAAGTGGGATTTCTCGGTCATGTGATTTCAAGAGAAGGGATACGAGTAGATACGAGTAGATCCGAGCAAGATTTCTGTCATTTTGAATTGGAAACCACCACGAAATGTGTCTAAAGTACGGAGTTTCTTGGGATTAGCTGGTTACTACTGGAGATTTGTTAAGAATTTCTCAATCATAGCTCTACCTATGACGAGATTGTTGCAGAAAGATGTTAGTTTTGATTGGTCAGAGAAGTGTCAAAAGATTTTTGATCAACTAAAGAGTATGCTGACAGAAGCACCGATTTTAACACCGCCCGAGTCAGGAAAGGAATTTGTCATTTTTAGTGATGCCTCTTTGGGTGGCCTGGGTTGTGTATTGATGTAAGAGGGAAAGGTTATTGCGTATGCTTCCCGATAAGTTAAGTCTCATGAAAAGAATTACCCTACTCATGATCTCAAGTTAGCTGCAATCGTGTTTGCATTGAAAATCTGGCGTCATTATTTATATGGCGAGAAATGTCACGTGTTCACAGATCGTAAAAGTTTGAAATACTTGATGATGCAAAAGGAATTGAATTTGAGGCAGCGAAGATGGCTGGAATTGTTAAAAGATTATGAAATTGAAATTGATTGCCACTCAGGTAAAGCTAACGTAGTTACTGACACGCTAAGTTGTAAAAGTCTTTTTGCACTTCGAATGATGAATGCGCAGTTGTGTATGGAAAATGATAATTCCATTTTAGCTGAACACAAAGTTAGACTGTTGTTTCTACATGATATTCATGAGTTGAAACTTGTGGATTCCAATGTTATAGCCAAAAAGAAATGGTGGAAAGTGGTCAAGTTTTTGAATTTTCAATCGGTGAGGATAATAACTTGTATTATCGTAAAATATTGTTTGTGCCAAATGATGCTCAGTTAAAGCAGATGTTGCTATCAGAAGCTCACAACAGTATGTACTCTATTCATCCGAGTAGTACGAAGATGCACTATGATTTAAAACAATTTTATTGATGGGCAAAAATGAAGAGGGAAATTTCTGAATTTGTATCCAAGTGCCTCGTATGTCAGCAAGTAAAAGTTGAACAGCAAGTTCCATCCGGGTTGTTGCAAACAATTATGATACCAGAATGGAAATGGGAGCATATTACAATGGATTTTGTATTGGGATTACCTATTTCACGAAAGAAAAAGGATGCCATTTGGGTTGTTGTCGATCGTTTGACGAAGTCAGCACATTTTATTCCAGTACGAATGAATTTTTCGCTAGAAAAGTTGGCCGAACTGTACATGTCGGAGGTGGTTAGATTGCATGGTGTTCCATTGTCGATTATTTCTAATCGTGATCTGAGATTTACTTCCAGATTTTGGAACGTGTTTCAAGTGGCTTTGGGAACTAAGTTAAAATTTAGTACAACATTCCATCCTCAAACCGATGGCAAGTCAGAGCGGATAATTCAGGTACTAGAAGATATGCTACGTTGTTGCATAATTGAATTTGAAGGTAGTTCGAAGAAATATCTACCGCTAGTTGAATTCGCCTACAACAATAATTATCAAACGAGCTTAAAGATGGCACCGTATGAAGCTTTATACGGACGTAAATGTAGAAGTCTATTGTATTAGAAAGAATTGAAAAAAAGAAATGTGGGTGGAGTCGATTTGGTTTGTGAAACGAAAGATAAGGTGAAAATCATTAGGGATAATTTGAAAGTCGCCTCTGATCGTCAGAAATCCTATGCAGATTTAAAGCGTAAGGACATTGAATTCTCTGTGGGCGAAAAGGTTTTTGTAAAAGTCTCACCTTAGAGAAAAGTGTTATGTTTTGGACGTAAAGGGAAACTTAGTCCCAAATTCAACGGACCTTATGAAGTTCTAGAGAAGATTGGACCAATGGCTTATTGTGTGGCTTTGCCTCCTGAACTCGATAGAATTCACAATGTGTTTCACATTTCCATGCTTTGTCGTTATAGATCAGACTCGTCACATGTGTTGTCAGTGGAAGAGATTGAATTACAACCCGACTTAACCTATGATGAAGAGCCTATCAAAATTCTGGCTCGGGAAGTGAAATGGTTGAGAAACAAAAAGGTTGATTTGGTTAAAGTATTGTGGCATAAACATGGTGTGGAAGAAGCTACTTGGGAAATGGAGGAATCCATGAGATCGAAATACCCGAATCTTTTCCATGGTAAGATTTTCGAGGACGAAAAGTCCTTAAGAGGGGGAGAATTGTAATAGCCTATTTTCAGTGGTAACGAGAGCATAGCTTAGAACTAAAATTTGCATTTAACAAGTTAATTTTTATTATTTAAATTATGTTTTTTAAGGTCATATAAGATATTTGGTATAGTGAGTTTTCATAGTTATTTGATAATTAGTGAAACATACTAAATTGAGGAATTAGAAAGGTTGGCATCATATATTAAAAGATTCCAAAATAACATGTATTGAATAATTAAAGAAATGAAATATGATGGACTTAAAGAATAATAATTCATTTAATTGTTAGTGGGGTTGGTTGTCATAATTAAAAGGGTTTTTATTTAGTATTAAAAACAAAAAAAATGGAATTAAGAAATAGGTAAAAGAAAAAGAAATAACATTATCATCATCCTTTCTATTTGTGCTTCTCCTTCTTTGACCGAAAAACCATAGGAGAAAAGCTTGAAACTTTGGTTACTTTGGAAGCTTTGCATGTAAGTGAAATTATGGTTTTTACTTAATAATAGTTGTACAATTATGATCCTTTGGGTTTGGAATATCTAATAAGATAAGTATCTTTCAAAGAAGTAAACATTTGTGAAAGCAACCATGAGTGATTTTCATGTTTAGTTACTACCATGGTTGAGAATGAAGATGATGAGATGTTTAGAAAGGTTCTTGGGTTATTAAAAGGATAGATTTAGCTTGGGGACTTGAATGATTAAACTTTTGTTGTTGAAGGTTGTTTTAGACAAATATATCATTTTTTATGCTATAGAAAACAAGGATTTTTTTATAATTATATATATACCGTCGTTGTTTTTTTTCTAATAGTTGGTTAAAATTTAATTATAAGATTATGGTTCATTTTCTTTGTATGAAATATGGATTGTGGTTATTGGTATATTAGTAAAGTGGAATGATCCATGAATTGAGAAATTGTTGATTTTTATTATAATTGGATGAGCAAAGGTGATAATTTTAAAAATAATATCTTAAGTGTTTATATATTAGATCAAAAAATTGACACTTTGGGGGATAAACATGGAAAGGGCAAAATAGTCGAGTGATCATTGTCAAATATCGATCGTCATTATACAAGTAAGTTCATTTCAATATCTTGTATTTACAATTTCACTTTATAAATGCCTAATATTACTTATATACATTGTTATGTGTAATGGTTGTTGTTGGTATGCATAATCCTTTGTGGATTGCTATCTTGCATCTATAAATTCAGGCTATGTGCCTAGCAGGCTTCGTGTCAGTGTATTCAGGCTGTGTGCCTAGCAGGCTTCGTGCCGATATATTCGGGCTATGTGCCTAGCAGGCTTTGTACCGGTGATCCAAGATCAAGTATTTGATTGTTGAACTATAATCGTCAGTTTACCTTAATTACATTATCACTTGTATTTTGAACTTACTAAGTCTTAAATGACTTACCACGTTTGATTTTCATGATTGTAGGTCTCGAGGAATCTTGGCATCGACTGGATCCAGTCAAGAGTGCACACTATCATCTTCATCTTCGATAGACTTTTGAATAACTCATTTTGGGTTTAAGAGTGGCATGTATATAGGATGTTTTGGTGCTTATTTTGTTGATGGGTAGTTTATGTTAAGACTTTGGTTTATGGAATTGTTGAAGTGCATATTTGTAATGATTTTGGGTTGTGAGTTTTGTGTAATGAATGACTACAATGAATATAGTATGCCTTTGACATTTTGCTTGTGTTTTAGTTGCCAAGATTGATAATTATAGGTTTATGCATGCACGAATGTGATTGTTTAGAGCTTAGAAAGAAAGCTTATATTGAGTTATAGGTAGATATGAGTCTTGTGTGAAAGAATGAATTGAATTTCAAGAAACAGTCTGGGTTGTTTCGGTACTTGAGTTATAATATCGGTAGAAGTGCAGGGGATTGGAAACTTTAGCTAATTTAGTTCTGGTAGTAAGAACTTAGACTATCGGTGAACTATATGAGTATTATCGGTAGACTAATCTAAGTATCGGTAAAAATGGCAGTTATTGTTAACTTTGCTCACTGTCAATTTTAGTACTGGTAGAACTAATTTATGTATCGGTAGCAATGTCTAGACTAAGTAGAATTGCTAGGATTTGAGGTATCAGTAAAAGTTGTTTGGGTATAAGTAGATCTAAACCCTTTGTATCGATAGAACTTTTATAGTTCCGGTAGTTTATTGCTGAGTTTTACCTATTTAATTATTATTTGTTCTATTGATACTTACCTGTTCATGTATTGGTAGAAGTATCTTTTCACGTTAAATTTGCATGATGACTTTGAATTTCAAGCATGCGTTGTTTAATTACTTTTAAGTCTTAATGTTCAAATATACAGTATTGAAATGTTGAAATGTTAAATATTCTCAATAATGAATGTTATCTGTAATGAAGGTTTATTCAAATATGTGAGTTTGATAGTTATGTCGGGTTAGGGGTATCACATGCAGAATTCCATATTCACACCAATTCTTAACCAAATTTTATTGTATAGCCATAAAGTGCAAAGATACATATCTCAAGTGTTCAATGAATACATATTCCATACATTTTAGTGCATGAAGCTTACTTTCAATACTAAACAAGTGCACAAAAATAAATTTCACCATTCAATAAACTATCAACAAATTCAAACAAGTTATTCAAAACACAAACATCATCCTAGTACATGCCATATAACCAAATGATGTAAAACTACCGAATAGGCTCCAAGGACAGTGTGACGTCTTCGAGCTAACCCGATCTTCAACCAGCAAAACGAAATCTACAAAATAACAACAAATGCACAGGTAAGCTTTCTACGCTCAGTAAGTTTGCAGTCATTGTAACACAGTACAATATTAAACTTGCAACGACATGATCAACTGAGTCATAAGTCTTCCTTTAAACGTAATCTCATGCTCATCTCGAGTCACGAGTCTTCTTTTAAACATAACCTAATACTCTCCCGAGTCACGAGTCTTTCTTAAATCAAAATCTCATGCTCTTCTCGAGTCACAAGTCTTCCTTTAAACATAACATCATACTATTCCCGTGACATGAGTCTTCCTTAAATTAAAATCTCATGCTCTTCTCGAATCATGAGTCTTCCTTTTTAACATAATATCATGCTCTTCTCGAGACATAAGTCTTCCTTTAATATACCCTCGTGCTCGTCCCGAGACATGAGTCTTCCTTTAATATGCATTAAGTGTTTCAAGAACCTCCATAATAAGCAGTAGATAGTAGTTCAAGTATGAAATTTAATAAACGAACTTACCGGACGAATCTTGCAGTTCAGGTGGAACTTCAAGGACTATTATATGATTTTCCACTTCCCACAATCTATGGCTCGACCTTGAACTATCACAACAAGTAAATCAATTCTCTTATTAAATCATGTAATTTAATCAATTTTACACATATAAATCTTTTTTAGGAAAAAATTACGAAATTACCCCTAACCTTTGAATTCTATTCAATTTAGCCCTTTCAACACAAAACATGCAAAATAGCAATTTCTTTCTAAACCTATACCAGCCAAATGCTTTTAACCTTTATCCAAATCCCTACAATTTAAGCATTTCACATCAAGTGAACACAATTTCATCATTTTTATATTTGAGTCCTTAAACCCTAATTTAATCAAAAATCACTTTGCATAAGTATTAAACCCAACCACCAAGCATACAAATCCACCATAATCTTTTAAGAATAAGCACATTCAACAATGGTAAGTTTTATAACATTTGACAGATTCACAAATTAATTCTCAAGTTAGCTAGACTAAGCTAATATGAGCTTAAAACATAGAAATTACTAAAAACAATCAAGGATTTCTTACCTAATCAAGCTTTAAAAGCTAGACAGAGAAAACCCTAGTTTTCATCTTTTTTGCTGTGAAGAAGATGAAAAAGATGAAAAGTATAATCTTTTCTTTCTAAAATTTTACTTATATACTTAATGGCAAAATGATAAATTTTAAGACTTTCATAATTAACATAATTAATCACTTGTTTAGCCTTAATTAACACTACTTTTAATTAATTCATCTCATGATAAATCACCTACTAAAATACTTTTTGTTAATTCACTCATTTGATCCCTCTAGTTAACTCACTCAACTTTTGCACATTTTACAATTTAATCCTTTCTATTCAATTAACTATCTAAACGTTAAAATTTCCCAACCAAAGTTTATTATAATGCTAACGACGTCGTAATCATTAGAATTAACTAATTTTATGACTCGACTCATCGAAGTTGTGGTCCTGAAACCATTATTCCGACACCATTAAAAATCAGGCTGTTACAACTCTCCCCTTTAGGGAAATTTCGTCCCAAAATTTCTTACCAGTAAACAGGTTGGGATATTGTGATCTGATTGATACCTCTGTTTCCCATGTTGCTTATTCTATCCTGTGATGATTCCACAAAACTTTTACCAACGGTACCCTTTTATTTCACAGTTCTTTTACTTCACAAGCAAGAATCTTAATCGGTTCTTCTAAATACGACAAATCCGACTGTATCTCAACCTAAAAAGGTATAATCACATGAGAAGGATCTGACTGGTACCGTCTCAACATTGAAACATGGAATACGTTATGAATCTTTTCAAGTTTTGGAGGTAAAGCCAACTTATATGCCACAGGATCAACTCTCTCGATGATCTCATATGGCCCGATAAATCGCAGACTCAACTTTCCTTTCCTGCCAAAATGTAACACCTTCTTCCAAGGTGAAACTCTCAAGAAAACTTTATCTCCAACTACAAACTTTATATATTTCAACTTGATATCTGCATAAGACTTCTGTCGATCGGATATTGCTTTTAAAGAATCACGAATCACCCGAACCTTGTCATCGGTCTCATGTATCAAATTGGTCCCAACCAGCTTTGGCTCGCTCAGCTCTAACCAATACAAGGGTGTTCTGCATTTTTTTCCGTATACTGCCTCAAATGGTGCCATTTTAATACTGGACTGATAAATGTTATTATAAGAAAACTCTACTAATGGTAGGTATTTCTCCGAACTACCCTCAAACTCAAGTATACAACATCGCAACATATCCTTCAGAATCTATATCATTCGCTCGGACTAATCGTTCGTCTCTGGATGGCAGGTAGTGCTGAAATTCAACATAGTTCCCAGAGCTTCGTGTAACTTACCCTAGAACCTCGATGTAAAACATGGGTCTCTATTAGAAATGATAGACACTGGTACCCCATGCAATCGCATGATCTCAAATACATACAACTCAACCAACTTCTCTAGTGGGTAATCCATCAGTATAGGGATGAAGTGAGCTGACTTAGTCAACTTGTCAACTATGACCCAAATCGAATCTTTCTTGGTGTCATCGGTAACCCTGTAACAAAGTCCATAGTGACTCGTTCCCATTTCCACTCTGGAATGGTAATAGGCTGTAACAATCCAGACGGTACCTGATGCTCATCTTTTACTTACTGACACACCAGACATCTAATCACAAATTCAGAAATTTCTCTCTTCATACCTGGCCATCAATACATATTCTTCAAATCGTTATACATCTTCACACTACCCATCTCAAATATGGATAATTAGTAACACAAACCCTGCCTCGAAAGTACAACATACCTTCACCATCAACAGTAAACCCAGTAGTGGCATCATTCTGAATCTGTTCTTTCTTACCTATAAGTTTTAAATCATTTTTCTGTAACTCTCAAATTCTTTGTAAGAATAACGGTCTTATTTTGAGTTTGAAGGTAACAGAACCATCACTCTTTAGCGACAGGTGGGCATTCATCACCCTCAATGCAAATAACAATTTTCGACTCAAAGCATCAGTAATAACATTAGCCTTACCCAGATCGTAATCAATCACCAAGTCGTAATCCTTTAGTAGTACCAACCATCGGTGCTGTCGCAAAATTCAGCTCTCTATGTGTCATTAAATATTTCAAACTCTTATGATCAGTGAACACATGACATCGCTCACTATATAAATACTGATGCCAAATCTTTAATGCAAAGACTATGGCAGCTAGTTCCAAATCGTGAGTTGGAAAATTCCTCTCGTGCGGCTTCAACTGTCGGGAGGCATAAGCTATCACTTTCCTAGCTTGCATCAAAATGCAACCCAAACAATTCAAGGACACGTCACTATACATAACATAGTCTTTTTCTGTTTCAGGCTGTGTCAAAACTGGAGCCTTTGTTAACATTTTCTTCAACTGATCAAAACTTTACTGGCACTTTTCTCACAAGAAAAATTGAACATTCTTCTGAAGCAACTTTGTCATCGACAAAGCTATGATGGAAAAATCTTTGACAAATCGACGGTAATAACCTACCAATCCCAAAAAGCTACGTACCTCAAAAACATTCTTCAAAACTTTCCAGTTAAGAATAGCAGAAACCTTACTCGGGTTAGCCCATATTTGCTAAATTTCGCGAACAACTATTTTTCTCGCAAAATCTGCAAAACTTCTCTTAGATGTTGTGTATGCTCTAACTGTCTTGGAATAGATCAATATATCATTAATGAATACTACTACAAATCTGTTCAATTGAGGCTGAAAGACTCTGTTCATCAGATCCATGAGTGCCACCGGAGCATTAGTCAACCCAAACGGCGTCACCAAAAACTCATAATACCTGTATCGAATTCTGAACATAGTCTTCAACATGTCACAATCTCTAAATTGCATCTGATAATAACCTGACCTGAGGTATATT
This sequence comes from Gossypioides kirkii, assembly GCA_005610355.1. NCBI lineage: Eukaryota > Viridiplantae > Streptophyta > Magnoliopsida > Malvales > Malvaceae > Gossypioides > Gossypioides kirkii. The sequence continues at coordinate 9,586,211 of CP032250.1, forward strand.
TTAGAAAATACTGTTGCACCTTTCAACTAATCAAATAGCTTGTCATTACGAGGCAACAGATACTTGTTCTTTACTATGACTTTGTTCATTTGTCGATAGTCAGTACACATTCTAATCGAACCATCCTTTTTGTTCATAAACAACACTGATGCACCCCAAGGTGATACGTTTAGATGAATAAATCCTCTGTCTAGTAATTCTTGCAACTGTGCCTTCAACTCTTTCAGCTCAATCGGTGCCATTTTGTTTGGAGGAATAGATATAGGAACAGTACTGATAGTAAATCAATACCAAACTCTACTTATCTGATCAGCGGTAAACCCGATAACTCCTTAGGAAACACATCTGTAATTCATTAACAATTGGAACCTGATTTAGCTCTATCCCTAACTCCCGAGTATCAAATATTTAACCTAAAAATGCTTCACAACCTTTACGAATAATTTTCTGTGTAGTCATAGTCGAAATCACATTTACATCATTATTCAGCTTACCTGACTCAACTGTAATCATCTCGCCCATCGGGCACTTCAAACCAATCTGTCTCCGTTTGCATTTAACCACTGCATCATGCTCAGTCATCTAATCCATACCCAAAATCACATCGAATTCATAAAAGGGGAGTAACATCAAGTTAGCAGGAAATTCATAACTCTGAACTTTCAGTGGACATTTACAACACACCTAATTAACTATAACATTATAACCCAAAGGGTTTGTAACTTGCATGTTAAACTCAGTTGACTCAACAAATAAATTCTTATCTTTTGCCAACGCAGTATAGATATAAGAATGAGTTGACCCTGGATCAATCAGTGCACAAATAATATCATTAAAAAGATAAAATATATTAGTAACGACATCAGGCGCGGTAGCCTCTTCTCTGGCACGGATAACATATGTTCATGCAGGTGCTCGGCCCTCAAATCTATTTATACCTTCTTGCTTCACTTCAACCTTCGGCCATACCACTACTCTAACCCGATCGTCTACCTTTCGATGGTGTAATTAGGGGTTTCACATTTCTATCTTATTTTGCCTCAGGTGCCATCGGATAAAATGATCGGTTGCCTCACATATAAAACATAAGTTCCTCTTCACTTCGTACTCTTCAGAATAAAATTTTCCACAATGATCACACGCAAGATTTGGTACATTTCGAATGCTAACATTACTATTCGCTAGCCGATTTTGAAATCTCGAATCAGGTTTCACTAAGCTACTCTTACTCTAAAATCGCAATATGGCAATCGCACGATTCTCACCATTTCTAAACTTCTTCGATGGTGGCATCGAAAAAGGCCTAAAGGAACTCTTCTTACCAAACTCTCGGAATCTCTTTTCCCTCTGTCTTTTTTGATTATATATTTCTTCCATTTTTTGAGCATCATTAAGGCCATCTTCAAACCGAATGCACATGTCTTCATCCGTCAGCACAATCTCTCGAGCATACTTATTGAGTTGTACAAACTCTCTCTCGTATTCTATAATCGACCTATTTCCTTGTTTTAATTCTAGAAACTCCTTTTTCTTCCATTCTAAGTCCTTTTACTGATGTATTTCTTTTTAAATTCATTTTGAAAGAAATTCCAACTAATCTCATTTTTAGGAACTACAGCTAGTAGGGTCGTACACCAATTATAAGCTTTGTTTTTTAACAATGACATAGCACATCTCAGATAGTCTTCAAGAGGATAGGTCATCTCATTAAGAACTCTTTGCGTGTTCTCTAACCAATACTCAACCCTGAAAGGATCATCCTTGATACTACCTCTAAATTCTTCTACACCATACTTCCTCACCTTTTCAGTTGGGACTCGTCGTCTTTGTTCAACCAATAGGGGAGGTGAAGGCATAACAGGTGGTACGGACGGTGCTACGGGTCTCACGGTAGGTTGTGCCATAGGAGGTGAAGGTTGCGATGTCATCGGGTTATTTCTCATAAATTTCGAGAACCATTGCCCCATTAGACCAAAGAACATATTTTTGGCTTCATTTTCTATCATTGGTAATATTGGCACATCATGACTTGCTCCAAAATCATTTGTTGAAAATTACTGTTTACCTCGTTTGTTTCATCTAGTTTTGAGTTTGACATTTTCAATTTTCTGTAAAAACTAAGGTTAGATCGGATTCACCAATATCACACTATCACAAGTCTATGTGGCATGTATTTCTAGACTTCAAATTTCACTTAGAACAGTCCTAGAATTGGCTAAATCATAAGCTCTAATACCACTAAATGTAACACCCAAAATTCAAAATCGTTGACAGTTAGGGTGTCGATGTCTTATCGATCATCTATCGTAGATTACCTCTCAATATTATTTCATTTAATCATATTTTAATAAAGAAATACATGCCGCATGACATAAATCATTAATTAAATATCAATATAATTCAATAAGGGAAAAAATCTCATTTCCATGATTTTTGGAGACTTTTACCAGTACCTGTTGGACAAGTATCAACAGTAGTCAAGTCAGTAATTAACTCAAAAATAGTGCAAATTTCTACCGATACTTATGATGGTTCTACTGATACAAGTCATGCTTCTATCGATATTAAAAACTCCAGAGAGCTAAAAGTTTTACACTACAACTTCTACCGATACAAGGACCTAAACTACCAATACAAATGTGAATATAACTACCAATACTTATCATGGTACTACCGATACAATGCAAGTCAGTGGCTAACCTCTCTCCTAATCTGTACTACTATCGAAATAAGTAAGGGTTCTACCGAAACAACTATGCAGAATTCCATATACACACCAGTTCTTAACCAAATTTCATTGTATAGCCATAAAGTGCAAAGATACATATCTCAAGTGTTCCATGAATACATATTCCATACATTTTAGTTAATGAAGCTTACTTTCAATTTTAAACAAGTGCACACAAAATAGATTTCACCATTCAACAAGGGTTTGACAAAGTGTCAACAAATTCAAACAATTTATACAAAAGACAAACATCATCCTAGTACATGTCATATAACCAAGTGATGTAAAACTACCGAACGGGCTCCCGAGATAGTGTGATATCTTTGAGGTAATTCAATCTTCAACCAGTAAAATGAAATATACAAAACAACAACAAATGCACATGTAAGCTTTCTAAGCTCAGTAAGTTCGCAGTCATTGTAACATAGTACAGTCTTAAACTTGTAATGACATGATCAACCGAGTCATAAGTCTTCCTTTAAATGTAATCTCATGCTCATCTCGAGTCATGAGTCTTCCTTTAAACATAACCTCATACTCTCTCGAGTCATGAGTCTTAAATCAAAATCTCATGCTCTTCTCGAGTCACGAGTCTTCCTTTAAACATAACCTCATACTCTTTCCGAGTCATGAGTCTTCCTTAAATCAAAATCTCATGCTCTTTTCGAGTCACGAGTCTTCCTTTAAACATAACCTCATACTCTTTCCGAGTCATGAGTCTTTTTTAAATCAAAATCTCATGCTCTTCTCAAGTCACGAGTCTTCCTTTTTAACATAATCTCATGCTCTTCTCGAGACACGAGTCTTCCTTTAATATACCCTCATGCTCATCCTGAGACTTGAGTCTTCCTTTAATACGTATCAAATGTTTCAAGAGCCTTCACAATAAGCAATAGATAGCAATTCAAGTATGAAATTTAACAAATGAACTTACCGAACAAATATTGCAGTTTAGGAAAAATTTTACAAGAAGTAAATCATGTAATTTAATCAATTTTACACATATAAATACTTTTTAGGAAAAATTATGGATTTACCCCTAACTTTTGCATTTCTATTCAATTTAGTCCTTTCAACACAAAACATGCAAAATAGCCATTTCTTTCTAAACCTATACCAGCAAAATGCTTTTAACCTTCATCCAAGTCCCTAAAATTTAAGCATTTCATATTAAGTGCACACAATTTCATCATTTTTACATTTAAGTCCTTAAACCTTAATTTCATCAAAAATCATTTTGCATAAGTATTAAACCCAACCACCAAGCATATACAAATCCACCATAATCTTTCAAGAATAAGCACATTCAACAATGGTAAGTTTTATAACATTTGATAGATCCACAAATTAGTCCTCAAGTTAGCTAGACTAAGCTAATACGAACTTAAAAACATAGAAATTACTAAAAACGATCAAGGATTTCTTACCTAATCAAGCTTTAAAAGCTAGACAAAGAAAACTCTAGTTTTTCCCCTTTGTTACCATGAAGAAGATGAAAAATATGAAAAATATCATCATTTCTTTCTAAAATTTTACTTATATACTTAATGGCAAAATGATAAATTTTAAGACTTTCATAATTAACTTAATTAATCACTTGTTTAGCCTTAATTAACCCTACTTATAATTAATTCATCCCATGATAAATCATCCACTAAAATACTTTTGGTTAATTCACTCATTTGGTCCCTCTAGTTAACCCACTCAACTTTTGCACCTTTTACGATTTAATCCTTTCTATTCAATTAATTATCTAAACGTTAAAATTTCCCAACCAAAGTTTAATATAATGGTAACGAAGTTGTAATCATTATAAATAACTAATTTTGTGACTCGACTTGTCAGAGTTATGGTCCCGAAACCACTATTTTGACCCCTTAAATATCGGGCTGTTACAAATGATGCCTCAGCTTGTGGAGAAGAACCAAACGATCTTTCTCAGTGGTCGACACATAATGGATAACATTGTAATCGCTCAGGAAGTGATTCACTTGATGAGGATTCAAAAAGGGGAAAAGGGTTGAATAACGATTAAGATAGACATGGAGAAGGCTTATGATCAGCTAAGGTGGGGATTTGTCAAGGATACTCTTGAAGAAGCTCAGATTCCGCAGAATGTGATGCACCTAATTATTAAATGTGTCTCGACACCAACAATATAGGTGTTATGGAATGGTGAATTTACGGATGAATTTGTTCCTTGTAGAAGAGTTAGGCAAGGGGATCCAATATCACCCTACCTTTTTGTTTTAACCATGGAAAGGTTGGGGCATGTGATTAGGAGAGCTGCCTCAGATGATAGATGGGTGCCGATTTGTTTGGGACGGGGAAGGCGACCTTTATCACATCTTTTTTCGCTGATGATTTGATGTTGTTTGGAGAAGCAACTCTGGAAAATGCGGTGACTATGAAAACTATTCTTGATGAATTTTGTCGCTCCTCAGGACATAAGGTAAACTCTAGCAAATCTCAAGCTTTTCTAAGAATACGAATGAGGCATCAAGGAGAAGGATTGGAATTGCCTTAGGTTTCAAACAAATTGAAGATTTGGGAGCTTATCTAGGGGTTCCTTTATTCCATTTCAAAACCACGAATAGTAATTTTTAATTCATTATTGATAAAGTACAGAGGAAATTAAATGGGTATGATGTGAAATTACTATCTATGGCGGGAAGAGTAATGTTATCTAAATTAGTGCTTCTATCCATACCAAGATATTTTATGCAAACTAATATGATTCCTGTGGACATTTGTGAGAGAATTGAACAATTAGTCTGACAGTTCATATGGGGGTCGACTAAAGAGGTTAATAAAATGGCATTAGTCAATTAGGATACGTGTTGTCAACCTCTAACCAAAGGTGGGCTTGGTTTGAAAAGATTGATCCCTCACAACAAGTTCCATTTGATTTGAAGTTGGCGTATTAGATGGTGGTAAAGGTTGATGCACTTTGAGTACGTGAATTACGTTCTAAATACAAGTTACTGAAGGTTTGTCCGAGTTCTATTGCGAGGCCTGTTTGCTCATTTGTATGGCTATCCCTTACCAAAGTTTGGCACCTTTTTTGTGATAAAATGCATTAGAGCATTAGGAATGGGTAGGTTGTTCGCTTCTTTCAGGATGTATGGATACCATAATTGGGCCGTTACACGAGCCCACCGATGGATGCCACTATTTTGGAGTTTACAAGTGTTATTGGTGACTTGAATTAGGGAGTGTTAAGTTCGTATTTTCCAAGGAATATCTTGGAATATATTGCAGCATGTCACCACCTAATGAAGAACTTGGCAGCGACACGTGCAGTTGGAAGCTGAATCAGAATGGAAAATTTACTATTCGATCAGCTTATAAACGCATATTCTAGGAAGATTTATTGAATGGGAGTGACAGATGGGAGCAGATTTGGAAGAACCCCCTACCTCCAAGGACCAAGCACTTCATTTGGCTTGTTTAAAGGCAACGTTTGCTCACTAATTCTGAACGTACAAGGAGATGCTTGACAGATAACTCAAGCTACATTTTGTGTGGAGATACGTAAGAGAAAGTTTTACATGTATTACATGACTGTAGCATCCCTAAGGAGGTCTGGATGAAACTCCTCTCATCCGTTACGATGAATTCTTTCTTTGCTGCAGGTCTTGAAGATTGGTTGCATGTGAGTTTGGATGGTCGGTTTCACTTTAGGACTTTTGGTACCTGTGACTCAATATTGTTTATTGTACAGTGCTAGCTTATATGGAAGAACAGGAACAAGGCCATTTTTGAGCAGTCTTGTGGTCGAGTGGAGGAGCTTATTTGTGCAGCAAAGTGTATGGCACGAAAAATTAGAGATGCATGTTGTAAGACTGTCTCTCCACAGGATCACCAAAAGAAGAAGGTTGAGTGGTCGCCTCCTGAACAAGGATGGACCAAAGTTAATACAGACGATGCAATTGGGAAAGATGAAGATTGGAATGCTCCTGGCAGTGTTTTAAGAGACTCAAATGGCAAGTGGATCATTGGCTTCCAAAAATTTGTGGGCAGAGGGTCGGCCTTGAATTCAGAACTCTGGGCAATTCTCCTTGGACTCCAGGTAGCTAAGGATCGAGAGATTGATATAGTCATTTTGGAGAGTGACTGTAAGGTTGCAGTGGACTTAATTAACGAGAGCCTCGATGGTGCTCCCTCGACAACAATTATCAGGCAAATTAAGGAGGTAACCAGAAGCTTTGTGAAGGTCAAGTTTCAGTTTATAAGAAGGGAAGGCAATCGGCTCGCTAACTGGAAGATATAACTTGTACTCATCATGTTTGAATAATTAGCATCAAAGGCTATAAAAAAATCTCTTTCTTTACCAAAAAAGAAAACTACACTCAAACTGCTAATCATCTAATATAATTTATATTTATGCATTTTTTTCTAGTTAGTCATCATCTCAATTATAAAAAATATCAATTCTTTTAAAATATAATTAATATTTTTATGATGTAATTTTTGTTTTTTCATACCTTTATGTTATATTTAAATAAAATAATTAAAAATTACAAATATAAAAATAAAAAAATTATTCAAAAGTATTAAAATATAAATTTATTACCAGTCCACCTATATTTATTATTAAATAAATTCTAAAAAATATTTTTAACATATAACATATTTTTACTCATATCCTGAATGTAACAAATTTTTATTTTTATTTAACTACTATTTTTATTTTTTATTGATTAAAATAAAAATGTTCCCTCTCCGAAGAAATAACAACAAAAACAAGTTTTACCGAGAAAAAATATTAAAAATGAAAAGAAGAAAAAGTGATGAAGATATTTAGTGGCACTTGTCTAAAGTAATATGTTCTAAGTACAGAATTTATAGCTGACATGGAAAAACATGCTATCATTTCATGCAATTTATTTTTGTTATTATTATTGTGAAATAGGTGGATTCAAAATATCATAATGATAGATATTGCACAAAATCATGCACAATGTCTGTGTATATATATTTAAACTATGCATATATTTTGGAATGATTTTGCTACCACTCAAGCTAGCCCTTCGTTACTACAATCAGAGCTTTATTATGACATTTTTAACCCCACCTACTGATTTTTTAATTATTTATTATCAGATGAAGGTAGAAAAAATTTTTGGATCGAAATTAAATTTTAATTTTTATGATAGTAAAAATATAATTTTTGTAATAGTTTATTTTTTAGTGATGTCAAAAATAGTAGTTTCGGGGTCACAAATTCAACGAGTGAATTCATAAATATTAAAATAATATTTACGAGTCAAATATAGTATAATATTTATGAGTCAAATATAGTATAATAATAAATGTTAATTTGATAATTTTTGTTATTTGAATAAATAGTTAAGTTCAGGTGATTGTCCCTTGAAGGCAAGTGATTTTGAAAAATGAGATTTCTGGATCTCGTTTCTGTAAATCGAGCCCGTAATATTTTTATTAAATATTTACAGAGTTACTATATAGGCATATTGAAGTGCAGTCTGAAAATTTTAGTAATTTGATTGTTAATTAAGTAAAAAAAGATATATCGTAAAAGCTACAAAAATTAAATCGTATAAGTTAAATGTACCTAATAGCAATAAAAAAGAAAATAGGTGGACTTAAATAGTAATTATACCTTATGTAAGATTAGTGGTGGTTGATAGCCAACTTTAGATATTATATGACATTTTTTATAAATAAATAAACCTAATAATATTAGGTATTAGGTGATAAAAGGCAAGAAAACATTTTTTTTCTTAAAGTTCATCTTCCCAACAGTGAGAAACCCCATTTTTAAGTAACGAAGATTCGGCCAAGCTCCTTTCTATGTTTGGGTGACGATTTGAGGTTCGTTTTTAATTATTTTTATATTTTTGAGTTCATTTTAATTTTATCTAGCTAATTCGGAGTTGATTTGTGAAGTTATTAAAATTTTAGGGACTTATCATGAATGAGATAAGTTTGTTTGTGAACTTGATTGTTAGATCCTTGAGTTTAATAGCTAATTATAAGTATTTTTCCTAAGTGATTTTTGATGATTTTGTATTTAAGAACCTATTTGAGGAAATAGTAAAATTCAATGAGAATAATATGAAATGGTGGAAGTTTTGGGCTATAATGAACTCATTAAAAATTCGGCTAGCTTGGTATTTCATAGATTTTGGTTAAATTGTGAGTTTTGATTTAGGGACTTAATTGCATAAAAGTTAAAAATATTAGAGGTAATTTTGTAAATTTACATTAAGATGAGTTGTAAGCTAAAATTAATTATTTTAAACTATTTGAATGATTAAATTGAAGGGAATTATTATCTAGATCAAGAAACGAATCAATCGGATTTAAATCGAGGAAAAGTTAAAGTTTTGGACGAGTCGTCGGCTTTGTTTTTGCAAGCATTTTAGTCGAGGTAAGTTCGTAAATTTATTAAATTAATTATTTGTTATTTTTTTATGATTTAATACATATTTATTTATGTTGTAATTGAGTTTAACTGCTTGAGATTAGTATGTTATGAGTTGAACTAAGTTGTGATGATATTTAAGTTGAGTACTATGATAGGAAAATGTGAAATACATGGATATGAGTTTGAAATGGTATAATGGAAACGAAGTTAAAGGATTCAGAAATGAAATGTGTCTCGTTTGAACCTTGTGAATACTTAGAATACAAATGACATGTCATTAAAGGGTTATTTACAGTTTTGGGTGCTAGTCTTGGGTGTCCTACCGATGGCTGAGTTCTTACATTTATTGTGGATTCTCCACAGCTTATGTGAGCAGCATCGTGTAGCCTAACATTCTAACCCACAGCTCGTGCTCGTGTAAGCAAGCCCATTTCACAACTCGTCTGAGCATATACGGTTACATGTTACAGTCACAGCTTGTGTGAGCATTTTCCCAAGTATTCGATGTTATTCCATTTGGTTCAACGGGTGATAAAGGCTTAAATGAATATGTATATATATATATATATATATATGAAATGTTATATGGTCAAGACATGTGAATTGGTAAATGTTGAATATAAATATTTGAAATGGGAAACTATGTTTATAGAACATATGATGGGTGAAATATGTACTTGTTATGTTATTATTACATGTTCCATTAATTGTTGGAATTATATGTTTCTTTGTGATACTTACTAACCTTGTGAGGTTGTGTTGTACAAAAAAGAAATGTAAGTACAAGATTTAATGAATTTCTATATGTTAAATGATAAAAATATAATGTTTAAATGAAATTGTTATACAAAATGTTTTTATGAAATACATATATGAAACTGATATATGAAGTGTTTATACGAAATATTTATAAGAATATAGATATGAGAAAAATGGGCATTTGAAAAATATAATTGAAATAAAGATGTTAAATGTTATATGAATATGTGATGGTTGGGTTATGTACCAAATGTGTTTTTAGGTATATGTTTGATGACATGATAAAGTTACACGTATTATATATGAACTCACTAATTTTGTGAGACTTGTAATGTGTATAGGTAATTAATGAACTCATGATCAATGTAGCAGCCCGTTTTTAGTGATGTCGAAAATAGTGGTTTCGGGACCACAAATTTGACGAGTAAATTCATATAATGAGTATTTAAATTATATGAGTCAATAATAATTTTTATATGAAATTTTTAATTGATGAATTTTAATTTTTGAATTAAGAGTTAGTATAAGTGATCCGATTTAGAAGTTAAGTGGCTTTAGAAAATGAGGTATCGGGACCTCGTTTCTAAAATTAAGAGCCGTAAATATTTTTATTAAATATTTATAGAGTTTTATTATATGTGAATTGAAGTTTGGTTGGGTAATTTTGATAATTAATTGCTTAATTAAGGAAAATTGAGTAAATTGTAAAAGAGGTAAAAGTTAATTACTATTAATTAAAAATAGTAAAGGAACCAAAATAGTAATTAGACCATGGTAAAAAAGTCCAAGCCGTGGTGACATGATTACCATCCACTAACTTTTGGGTTATTTATTCATTTAGTCTTAATTAGTTCAAGGCTAAATTGAAAACAAGTTTGTTTAATTGAATTTAATATAATTGAAGTACCAATTGTGTAATTGGATTTTGATAAATTTCAATTAAATCCTAATTAAATGAGGATTTACTAATTAGTTTTTTTTATATGATAGGGAATGGTAGTTTAGAGGTCACAAATTCGATGTGTTAAACCGTAAATATTAATTATTTAATATTTATGGGGCTATTAGTATAGTATTAAAATTTGGTGTCAAAATTTTATTGTTTAGGTAGTTAATTAAGTAAAAAGGATTAAATTGAAAAAGGTGCAAAAGTTGAATTCTATTAACTAAAGGTATTATATGTTAATTGAAAGGTTAGTTTAAGCCCTTAATGGATAATTAGACCATCCTTAATGTGAGTGGACTGTCTTGACTAATTTTAGTGGGAAAATTATGAGATTTTAAAGGGTAATTTTGTAATTTCATGAGAAAACGTAATTTAATTAAAAATCAAAAGACTAAAAATTCATTTTTTTCTTCTTTCGTCTTCTTCTCCAAGTCAAAACCCTAAAGAAAGCATAGGAGACCATTCAACCAAGCTTTGAGCTTTAATTTGGTGAGTGAAATCTTGTCCGTTTTTAGTGATTTTTATGTTTTTGAGTCTATATTAGCTTAACCTAGATAACCCAAGTACTAATTTGTGATTTTTTCAAATGTTATAAAATTTTCAATTGATGAATAAGCTTGTTCTTGAAAGTTTATGGAAGATTTATAGGCTTGGTTTTTATATTTGATTTTTTGTAAAGTAGTTTTTGATGATTTTAATGTTTAAGGATAAAATATTAAAGTGATAAATTTACAAGGACTTAAGGTGAAATAATAGCATGTAAGGGCTGTAGAAAAGCACTTAAGCATTTGTCTAAGCTAAAATTGAAATAAAATGGTTAATTTGCATGTTTAAGACTTAGGGACTAAATTGAATAAAATTGAAATGTTGGGGGTAATTTTGTAAAAATACCAAAATGATTAAAAATTCATGTTGATCTAAATAATTTAATGAAATTATTGTAATAGATCAAGAACGTGTCGTAGATCGAGGAAAATAGGAAAAATATCAAAATAGTCCTTGGTGTTAAGTCGTAGCTACAACTTAGTCCGGTAAGTTCGTACAGTAAGATATTTGATTTAGTTTCTGTTTTTGAATTATTGAAATAATTTAAGTATGTTGAATTTAAATTTCTTGCTTATTAAATAATAAATTACGGAATTGAATCAAATTGAAATGAAACTATATTGAGGGGTATGATCAGAAGTGATGAAATGATATAGTTAAATTCAGGTGACAATGAAACACTTAAATGATTACGTGTTGTGTTAGTTATTATTCATGTTACGAATGAATTAATTCAATCGATATATTAAAATTAGTAAATTGGACTAAATGGCATTGTTAGTTAATTCGATATTATATCCGATAAGTAAGAATTATATTGATGTGTGCTCGAAATGGAATAATATGAGGAAAGTTAATTGAAATGGATATGGTATATTACACATATGAACCTCGTGAATAATTGAGACACAACGGACATGTCATTGGGGGCTATACAGTTTTAAGAGCTAGTCTTGAATGTCTTACTGACGGATAGTCTTTATACTGGAGACGTTAATGCAAATTAGTCCTGTAAGTTTGTTCTGATATATCTATATTTTAATAATTCTTTGTATATAAATTCCTTGTTGTTATAGCAAATTAAATATGCTTAACAATTTAAGAAGTATGAGAAAAGCAGTAAATGACGATTTGTCAAGGCTTGGCCAGTGATCTATATCAACGCGATGGTTGGGATCCAACATATTTTGCAATTTCTTGACAGCTTGTGTGAGCAGCATCATGAGTCGACGACCTCTGATTGAATCCTGGATTGGATTACATGGCCCTACGGTGGCTAAGGTACTGCATATGTTGCAAGACCTCATCAACTTGTGTGAGCAGCATTGTTAAGGAAGAGATATATAGATACCGTAACGATGGCTGAGGTCCTGCATATGTTACGAATTCTTAACAGCTTGTGTGAGCAGCATTGTGAGTCGGGAAAATGTTGAAATGAATCCTGGATAGGATTATATGGCCCTACAATGGCTGAGATTTATGCATGAATTGCATATTCTCATCAACTTGTGTGAACAACATCGTTATGGAACAATTATATTTATACAGATACTATAACGATGGTTGAGGTGCCCCATATGTTGCGAGTCCTCATCAGCTTGTGTGAGCAGTATCGTATACTAGTAAAAGATGAATTTTGACAAGAGAGAATGAAACTCTAGCATGGCTTATAGAATCAAAGTCCTACTCTGTTTCGATTGAGTTATAGACTGTTCAAAACATGATATTTGGTAACTTGTTAAACTCTACGAACTTACTAAGCTATGAAAGCTTACCTATGAAATTGTTGTTGTTCTGTAGATTCTATTTTGCTGTTTAAAGATCGGATCATCTCGACGAATCATACTACCTCTGGAGCTCGTTTGACAGTATTTATATCACTTGGTTTTATGGCATGTACTAGGATGATGTTATCTTTTGTAATGCTTGATTTGTGTTGATTGGTTCATCGTTAATAACTTAGATGAAGAATGTTTGTAAACTTGGAAACTTATGTTTATATTTGAATTCTGCACACTTGTTTCAGTAGAAATCTTGCATGTATCAGTAGAAGTTCAAGGTATTTGAACTTTGGTTACTGACTTGCATTGTTTTGGTATAAGTTTTTAAGGTAACGGTAGTTTTTCCATAATAGTGTCGGTAGTCTGAACACTTGTATCGATAGAAGTTGCAGGGTAAAACTAGTTAACTCTTTGGAACTCGTTGTATCTGTAGAAGTATGGGAAGTATCGGTAATACCTATCCTTGTATCGGTAGAATCTCCTCTTCTATCGTTAGTAAACTGCAGCTAATTTTCAAAAGCTTACTGACTTGACTTCTATCGATACTTGTCCAACAGGTACCGATAGAAGTCCCTCAGATTTATAAAAATGACAATTTTAACCCTCGATAATGTGGTATATTATCAAAGCACAAGTTTATTGACTTGAATATGTTTGTGATGTTGTATTATTTCGATATGAGATTTAAACATTTCGATAAATGACTTGAGAAACCCCGATACCTTAACCGGTGATGGTACCGGATTTTGGGTGTTACAATCAGGATATTGAATTATCTTGTAAGATGTTTTATTTCTTCCATTTTGGTAAGTTAAATTTTAAGTTTATTATGAACTTACTAAGCTTTAAGCAAGCTTACCTCATTTTGGTTTTTTTCTTCCTTGTAGATCATCGAATTCGAGCTATCAATTGGATTACTATTGGAGTTATAGAAGTTAAGACAACAAAATACAAAGAAAAACAAGAAAAATATTTAGCAGAAAATTTTACTACTATCAAATTTTCTCATCATCTTTTTACATTCAACAAGAAATACAATATATATGAGTGTAGTGGTTACAGATAACTCAGCTAATCCTACTAAACCCCACTAATACACCTTGGACAATACAGACACATAACCTCGTACATAGACTAATCAGGTCAAAATCAATACCTAAAAACTCAAATCAATACTAGCTCGGCTTATCTAAACCAAGTAAGCATGCTAAATACAAAATATCGTCATTAGCATATACGAACCCTTCTCGAAATACACATGGGGGTTCGTCAACAATACAAAATAGTTTACACTCTGATGAGTTCGCAACTTGGTTGAGCTCGTAGCTTTGATGAGCTCGCATCTTTGAATGAGCTCGTAACTTTGAATAAGCTTGCAGCTTCTGATGAGCTCACAGATGTAGAGCTCACAACTTCAAATGAGCTTGCAGCTTTGTGGAAAGAGTTTGCCACTAAAGAAATGGCCACTTCGCAACACTCCTCCTTGGACATAATGCTACAAACTCCAATATCATTTCTTTGTCTCACAAACCTCATTCTCCAAGAGGTTTTGTGAGAATATCAGCAAGTTGGAAATCTGGACTACAATGAACCAACTTTACCTCATTCGATTACTTGACTTCTCTAACAAGGTGATACTTTATCTTGAAGTGCTTTGTCTTTACATGGAAGACGGGGTTCTTTGTAATTGCAACAGCAGATTGGTTGTCACAATATATCTCTGTTGCCTCCACTTACATCAAATTCAAATCAGACATCAACTTTCTTAGCCAAAGTGCTTGGCTTACTGCTGTAACTGGTGTGATGTAATCAGCTTTAGTGGTTGATTGTGCAACAGTCTCTTGCTTCCTTAGGCTCCAACTAAATACACTTGAACCCAACGTGAAGAAATACCCTGAAGTGCTCTTCATATCTTCAATAGAACCAGCCCAGTCACAGTCTGTGTAACTAATCAGCTTCAGTTCATTCTCCTCTATATACTCAACTCCATAACTTAGAGTTCGTTTAACATACCTAAGAACTATCTTCGCGACTTTAAAATGGAAAACATTGCAACAATGCATAAACCTTGAAAGCAGACTAACAAAAAACATAATATCTACCCTTGATGTTGTCAAATAAAGTAAGCATCCTATAAGGCTCCTATAACTGCTTTCATCAACTTTTTCAAAATCACCATGGCTTGAGAGTTTTTCGCCTTGAGCAATAGGTGTCCTTGTTGGGTTGTAATTTTTCATACAAAATCTATTCAAGATCTTCAAAGCAAAGCTTTTTTTACTGATAAAGATACCTTGATCTGACTGAAACACTTCCAGACTAGGAAAATAAGTCATATCTCTAGAATCAGACATTTCAAATTCAGCTGGCATCTGCTTCTTGAACTCAGTTAGCAGCTTTCCACCACTGCCAGGCACTAGCAGGTCGTCAACATACAAGGACACCATTAACAAGGTCTCCTTTCCTTACTTTTTCAAATACAAGGTACGTTCACTGATGCTCCTTTCAAATCCCAAGCTCACCAGGTGCGTATTAATTCTCTCATACTAGGCTCGTGGAGCTTGTTTCAGCCTTGGCCATCAACTACAAATCCCTATGGTTGTTCAGCATAAACTTCCTCCTTCAAAATACCATTGAGGAATGCAGATTTTACATCAAGTTGATGTATCTTCCACCCTTTTTAAGCTGCCATAGTTAACAGCAACCTGATGGTCTCTAGTCTGCCTACTGGTGCAAAGGTTTCAGCATAATCAACACCATATTGTTGACTAAATCCTTTTGTAACTATTTTGGCTTTGAGTCTATTCACTGAACCATAAGCATTCAACTTGGTTCTATAGACCTATTTTACACCAATGACCTTCTTGCGAACTGGTCTTTCAACCAACTCCCAAACCTCATTCTTCTTGATCATGGCCATCTCAGCTTCCATAGCTTCTATCCAACCACTCTCTTTTGCTGCCTCTTCATAGCTCACAGGCTCTAACACAGTGACATTACACATTTCCTACACTTCATATATATGCCTGGTGCCTCTAACTAGTAAATCATCAAAACAATCAACATCTTGGTTTTGAACTTCATCAGCTTGCACATTCAACTCAGACTGACTTTGTTCAACCAACTCAGCTTCTATAGCTTCCCAATCCCATAAGGCTTCCTCATAGAACTTAACATATATGCTCTCAAACACTTTTTAGGTGAAGGGATCAAAAACTCTATACCCTTTATTGCAATTGTTATAGCCAACAAAATACCTGGTTGGGCTCTTCTTTCTAGCTTACTCCTTTTGACAGGAAGAATAAAAGCATAACACACACAACGAAACACCTTCAAATGTGACATTGAAGGCTTGAAATCGAACCAACCTTCAACGATGTCATATCATTCACAGCTTTAGTTGGAAATCTATTGAGCAAATAAACAAAGGTATTCACAGCTTCAGCCTACAACTGGTCTGGTAGCTTCTTCTCGAACAACAAACATCTTGACATATCCATAGTTGTTCTATTTTCCTTTCACACACACCATTTTTCTAAGGGGTGTATGTGTTAGTCAACTAATGCTTAATTCCAGCATCTTCACAAAACTTCTGAAACTTTTTAGACGTGTACTCAGTCCCATTATCAGACCTAAGTATTCCCAACTTGAAACAAACTTGATTCTCAACAGTAGCTTTAAACTTCCAAAAAACCTCCACAACTTCTAATTTGGCCTTCAAAAAATACACCTAACAATGTCTAGTGTAATAATCAATAAAAAATTGAAGAACCTACTGTTGCTAAGTGAACTAGTCTTCATTGGCCCACATACGTTAGTATGAACTAGATGTAGCTTCCCAGTAGCTCGCCAAACTTTATTTGTAGGAAATGGAAGTCTTACTTGCTTCCCAAATTGACAAACTTGACATACTTCAGTTCGCTCATCAACTTCAGACATGTTCTCAACCAAACCATGCTTATACAACATTCCAAGCGATCTATAATTGACATGCCTTAGTCTCTTGTGCCACAAGTCACTACCATTAGTTGAACTAGAGTAAGCTTTAAAGGTAACTAAGTTCCAGATTAAAACAAAGTTCCTATTACTCATTTTTACTGACATAAGCTCGTGACCAGTTAAATCAGATATAACACATTTATTCTTTTAAAATGCAATAGAATAATTCTTCTCAACAAGCTGACCAACACTGAGCAAGTTTTGATCAATATCAAGTACAAAAAGAACATCAGTAATAACTTTTGTACCTTCAAGAGTGCTAACCTGAAAATCTCCCTTTCCCTTAGATTCAATGATCTGACCATTTCCAACTTTGACTCTTGAACTAAAGGATATGTCAATCTCCTTGAACATGCTTTCATCTGAAACCATATGGTTAGTACAACCACTATCAATCGACCAATTTTTCTTGTCTAGGTTGTTGACTGCGAAGTACGAAGCAGCGAATGCGAGCTCCTCTTGAGCTTGATTTTCTTCAGCAGCTTGAGCTTGATTAGGCTACTACACTTTGTTTCTATAAATTTTGAAATCATGACCAAATTTCTTTTAGGTTTTACACTGCACACCAGGTCTTGTCTAGCAAAACTTTTCTGAATGACCCATCTTTCTGCAATTCGAGCATGGTGGATACTTTTTATTTTCACCATCTCTTTTTGGCCTTTGTTTTGCTTGATTCCATTTCTTCTTGTCTTTTTTGTTTGAAGAACAAGGAGTTTTTTGTTCTTACCTTAGTAAGCTCCTTCTGCGTGCCCCTCTTCTCTGTTTGCTCTTCTTTGCTCCTGCACATATAGAGCATTTATGAGCTCTGATAGAGAGATAGTTGAAAAATCTCTCGAGTCCTCCAAGGATGAGATCCTAGACTCATACTTCTTTGGCAATGTTGTAATGACTTTTTCAACAACCCTATGATCACTAAACTGATCACCAAGCAACCTCATATTGTTGACAATGGGCATAATCCTGTCTGCATGCTGCTTGATCGTTTCAGTTTCTTTCATCTTCAGGTTCTTAAAGTCTTTCCTCAAATTCAACAATTGTTGCTATCTTGTCTTCTCAGTCGCTTAGAACTCCTCCTTCTACTTATCCCAAGCTTGTTTGAGAGTTTCACAAGCCATGATTCTCGTGAAAATAACATCAGACACCATTCTGAAGGCAAGACATGGCCTTATACTTTTTAGCAGCTTCATCGCTCTGATGTCTAATTTGAGCTATTGTTAGATTAGCTTGCAACAGTGGTGGTTTTCTATCTAAATCAACAACTTCTCACAAGTCATATGCCTGAAGATACGTCTTCATCCTCACTACCCAAATATGGTAGTTCTCTCCAAAAAAAGAGGAGGTGGAGGTGGTGTAAAGCTTCTAGATGACAATACAATACAAAGAAGATACAATCAACACTCTGTTTTCAACAAGAAAAAACACTCACAAGGCCCTCAAAGACTAAGGCTCTCTGTACCAATTGTTGGAGTTAGAGAAGTAGAGACAACAAAATACAGAGAAAAAAAAAGAAAAATATTTAGTAGAAAATTTTACTGCTATTAAATTTTCTCATCATCTTTTTTCATTCAACAAGAAAGACAATATATACGGGTGTAGTAGTTTCTGTCGGTTTTATACCTAGCAGATTAAATTAGTTTTCACATTTGAAGAGGTTGAAATCAAGTATTTTCCCTTCTGTTTTTATAGATTTTAACTTAGCTTTTATCTTTCAAATAAATGGTGCTAAACAGTTATTTTATTGCTTTCAAGGCCAAATGAGGCCTAAAGATTAGCTAACCTACTTCGTGAGTGCATAAGAGACCATTAGCAGTTGAGAAAAAGTGAAACTAGTCACTTCGTCAAGACATAGGGAGCTCCTTATCGCGACAAAGGGACTAGTAGTGAGGATGAAGAAGACTGCTTGCTTAGTCGCGACACAGGACCTGGTATGTCACGAGATCGACCTAAGAATACAACTCTACATTAAATGAAGGCTGTTTTCGTCTTTATAATATGACTTAAACATGAAAGACGATAGCTAACCTAGGGTTGATGAAAACGACAGATCTAAGCTATAAATAGGGTCGTTAGCACTAGGTTTAAGGACACAATTTACTAGATTTTAGTTTTACTATGTATTTTTATTCCGAAACGAGATTATAAAACTCGCATAAATGTTCGAGGAATTTTTCCTGACAGATTGCCAATACAAATCAAGTTTCTTTTTCATTTGAGTATTCAATTATATGTTTTTATATATCTTTGTTTCAATTATGATTAAGAAAACCATGAGGAACTAATTTCATTTTGGGGAATTAGGGAGTGGAAGTGTGATTATTTAATTATTGTTTAGCAGAGATTTTACATTTCGGATCAGCTGTTTGGGAAAGGAAAAACATCAAACAAACACTATGCCTGACAACCCTAGAATGTTATTTAGGTGGGAATGAACCCAAAATTGGTATTGTCCATCCGTGAAAACTTTTTCTCCAAACCGGTTTAGACTATGACATCTAGCGATAAGTAGTCTTTATCGAGTTGCTATGCTGGCAGAAGATCGAGAAATCCAACTGGGGTAGTGACTAGTTGATTGAAGGAAAATCCCCAAAACCCAACAATTGAAGAACTCATACTGAAGCAACCTAATATCCCCAAAGTTGTTTATCGATTTTACATCTTTAACTCTTTACTCTTTATTTTCTTTTCTATTTATGTTTTCTACAATCAAACCTTTAATTATCTTCTCGTACTATAATCCTTAAAGTGATTACTAATTGCTTTTTTTCTTTGTAGGAATTTAATTTACTATTGACTCACGCCTCCTTTGGGCACAATCCTCAAAATACTACCAAGTGTTTTGTTGTACACACTATATTTAAAACCTGACTCATATACTTGTGAAAGCCCAAAATCTATACCGAACGTAAGTACGTTCGAAGGCGGTCATGGTTATAGATAACCTAGCTAATCTTACTAAACACCACTAATACATCTTGGACAAACTAGACACATAACCTCGTATATAGACTAATCAAGTCAAAGTTAGTACCTAAAAAGTTAAATCAATACTAGCTCAGCTTATCTAAACCAAGTAAGCAAACTAAATACAAAATATCATCATTAGCATATACGAACCTTTCTCGAAATAAACAAGGGGGTTCGTCAACAATACAAAATAGCTCACACTTTGATGAGTTCGTAACTTGGCTGACCTCGTAACTTTGATGAGCTCGCATATTTGAATGAGCTTGCAACTTTGAATGAGCTCGCAGCTTTAGACGAGCTCGCATATGTAGAGCTCACAATTGTAGAGCTGGGAACTTTGTGGAAAGAGTTCGCCATTATAGAAATGGCCACTTCACAACAATTACTTTTGGAGATCACATTATCCGATAACTTATATGGTAACTAATTATTCATTTTGGTCTGGTTATAAGTGGCATGTAATTAGGTTGTTGTCTATATGTGTCATAAGCATTATGGACATGTTTTATGTTATTTGAAGCATGAGATGTGTATATTGATGTAAATCTTAAGTAGTTTTTAGTTGATTTGGTATGATCTGAAGTGTGTTTGAATGAGTTTTAGTCATATGAATGTTTTCGGGATTGCGTTGGTTTGGTGTTTATGTAACACCCAAATCCCGAACATCGTTGTCGGTTAGGATTCCGATGTTTTTTATTTATTTAACACTTTCATCTTTTTTTTTTAAAAAAAATATCCTAATGTTCATCTTTATTCAATAAGAAATTCACTTCTCACATTATATATCGACATTTAATCATAAACACAATTCGATAAGGGTAAAAATGACATATCCAATATTTTAGGAGACTTTTACCAGTACCTGATGGTCAAGTATAAGTGTAACACCCATATCCCGAACATAGTCTCTGGTTAGAATTTTCGATGTCATGCAAATCATCTATCACTGTTCAATCTTAAATACCATGACATTTAATCTTATTTTATCAAGAAATGTGCCCAACGCATCATATAACATCATTTTTTTTATAATCGTAATACATCAAGGGAAAAAAGTCATTTGCAAGATTTTTAGAGACTTCTACTGATACTTGAAGGACAAGTATCGGTAGTTGTAAAGTCAGTAAACAATTCATGAAATTATATAGATTTCTACCGGTACCTGTGCTAGTTCTACCGATACAAGTATAATTTCTACAGATACAAGTCATGCATCTACCGATACTACAAACACCAGAGAGCTATAATTCTCATCCTGTAACTTCTATCGATACAAGTATGCAAACTACCGATACATCTACACACATAACTACCGATACTCACAATTCAACTACCGATACAACTCAAGTCAGTGAACAACCTCTCTCCTACCCTGTACTTCTACCGAAACATACATGGGTTCTACTGAAACAAGTATGCAAAATCTCAAGATTTATACCAAACACAAGTTCATTAACTTCATTCATACACAACTTTAATTATACATTTAAGTCAACACAAATACATGATTTTTATGTCAATACAAGGTACTTAAAGTCTACTTTCAACATTTCATCAAACATAGCAAGGTTTTTCACAAACTCATTGTACATAAGCAAAAGGTAACATCATCCTAGTACATTCCATATAACCAAGTGATGTAAGAGTCTACTGAACAATTCTGGGATAGTGTGATGCTTCAAGATGATCCGATCTCCGAACAGCAAAATTGAATCTACAAAATAGTAGCAAATCCACAGGTAAGCACTTTAAGGATTAGTAAGTTCATAGAGCTAAATAGTTTTATCAAACATCAAGAGGAGTATAATCTAATTAACCAAATGGAATAACTGTATACATCCGAGGTAAGTTTCATCTCGCATTTGATACTCACGATAACAAAAGTCATCAGACTCTTAATCTGCAATTGGATTCGTTTCATTTAATACTCATGATGACACATAGTCATCACACCTCATAATCCGTAAAGGATTCATATACTCACGATGACACTTAGTCATCGGACCTCGTAATCTGTAAAGGATTTGTATACTCACGATGACACATAGTCATCGAACCTCATAATTCGTAAAGGATTCATATACTCACGATGACACTTAGTCATCGGACCTCATAATCCGTAAAGGATTCATATACTCACGATGACACTTAGTCATTAAAACCCCATAATCCGTAAAGGATTCATATACTCACGATGACACTTAGTCATCAGACCTTTTCGTTTACGGCTCAAAGCCCGTTGCCCTTTCTTTTTCCTTTATTCTCATCTACCACACTTTTGATCATCATTTCAACTCACGAAAATGGTTTACAATACAAGAATACACAATTTAAATTAGAATTTAAACATACGAACTTACCAGACTAGATTGCAGTTGTGAATGGATTCTAGGGACTACTCCGCTAATTTTTTTTCTCGATCAGTGGCACAATCGTAGTCTACATTCACAAATCATTTTATTTCTCACATTAAATCACACAATCAATTCATTTAACACAATATATTTCTTTTGGTAAAATTACGATTTTACCCCTAATACTGCCCTTTTATTCAACTTAGTCTTTCAATACAAAACATGAAAAATAACCATTTCCTTTCAAAAACCCTTAGCAACAAAAAATTCCAAGCCTTCACACAAGTCCCAAATTTTCTTTTATTTCACACCAATTACACCCAATTTCATTATTTTAACATTTTAGTCCTTAAACCTTAATTTCATCAAAAATCTCTTTACAAAAATATCAAACCCAATCAACAAGCATACAAATCCATCAAAAACTTTTAAGAGAAAGCATATTCAACAATGGAAAGATTTATAACATTTGAAAAATTCACAAATTAGTCCCTAAGTTAGCTAGATTAAGCTAATACGGACTCAAAAACATAAAAATTACTAAAAACGGGTGAGATTTCACTCACCAAATCAAAGACTAAGCTTAGCCGAATGTTCTTCTTTCTCTTTTAGGGATTCCTTTGTTTCAAGGTTGAAGAAGATGAATAAAATCATCTAAATTATATTTTATTTTTAATCTTCACTTATTTATTTACATTTTACCAAAATACCCTTAATGATTTAACATGATTTTCACCAAATAATAGTCCATAACAGTCCATTATACCTTGTTAAGGTATATTTACTCATTAAGGACCCTTCCTAAGTCATTCCTCTACAAATTAGCATGTTTAGTCAATGATTCCTACATTTTGTGACTTTTAGTATTCAGTCACTTAATTAACTATTTAAACATTAAAACTTCATAGCCAAATTTTAATACGATGCTAATGAAGTCGTAATTATTTAAGAAAATCAATTTTTGACTCGACTTTTTAGATTTGTGATTTCGAAATCACTGTTTCTGACACCACTAAAAATCGGGCTGTTACAATCGGTAGTAGCCAAGTCAGTGAATAATTCAGAAACTGTGCAGATTTCTACCGATACTTGTGCTAGCTCTATCGATACAAGTATGATTTTTACCGATACAAGTCATCCAGCTACCGATACCAAAAACTCTAGAGAGCTATAATTTTCACCCTGCAATTTCTACCGATATAAGTATAAAAACTACCGATACATCAATACTATTAACTACCGGCACTTGTAATTCAACTACCGATACAACTTAAGTCAGAGAATAACCTCTCTCCTACTCTGTACTTCTATTGATACATGCATAAGTTCTACCGAAACAAGTATGCAAAATCTCAAGAATTATGCCAAGACACAAGTTTAACATCTCAAACATATCCAACACAAATTATGCATTAGGCCTTCACACCACATACATAATTTTTACATCTTTACAAGCATCTTAAGCTAAAACATCTAAATTGTACTTCATGCATATAAACATTCAACATAGTAGGATTTCAACATCTTTAGTACAACTACAAAGTTTAATATCATCCTAGTACATGCCATAAGACCGAGTGATGCAAAAACTACCGACAAACTCCGCGATAGTGTGACTTCAAGGAAATGACGGTGATCCAATCTTCAATTAGCAAACGATCTACAAAATAACAACATTAACTGTGGTAAGCTTCATAGCTTAGTAAGTTCGATAGTCTAAGAAGTTACCAAACATTGTAAATAGCAACAATGACTCCATCGAGCCAACACAATTCCATTGCTCTTTGAGTTATTTACAACTAATTTTCCTGTACGTAACTTTCAGTTACTAGTACCTGCTGCTGCTCACACGAGCTGTCGAGGACTCGCAACATATGCGGTACCCCAACTATCGGCATGGTGCTTATCTGTACTATAAACTATTCCCTAACGATGCTGCTCACACGAGCTGTCGATAGTATGCATAAAGCATAGTCCCAGCCATCGTAGGGCCTGTAATCCATTTAGGATCCATATCTTTATCCCGAGTCACGATGCTGCTCACACGAGTTATCGAGGACTCGCAACATATGCGATACCCCAGCCATCGCGTCAGTACTATTTCAACGGCATAAAGCCTACTATCTCTTGCGTTTCATTTCTTCGATCATCTCCTATATCAAATGCTTCCAATTTGCTGAACATTGACAATATATATACATGGAATATTAAGTAAAATTTACATTACAAACTTACTGGACTGGATTGCAGTTTAGGAAAGACTTAGGGACTAATCCGCCAATTTCCCTTTTTCGCGGTTTGTAGCTCGATCGTAGTCTACATTCACAAATCATTCAATTCTCACATTAAGTCACATAATTTAATCATTCAACACAATTTAGTCCTTTTTGGAAAATTATGATTTTACCCCATATAATTTCCTTTTATTCAATCTAGTCCTTTCAACACAAAATATGCAAAACAACCATTCCCTCACACAACCAACCATATCCAAATTCTCTTGGGTGTCTATCCAACCCAGTCACGCATTTATTTTCACAATAATACATGTAATTTCACCACTTTCATATTTTAGTCCTTCAACCCTAATTTCATCAAAAATCACTTCACAAAAAGATTTAACCCAAGTATCAAACATTCGAATATATCAAAAGCTTTCAAGAACAAGCATTTTCAACAATGGTAAGTTTCCTAACATTTGACAGATTCACAAATTAGTCCTTGCATAAGCTAGATTAAGCTGATACGGATTCAAAAACATAAAAATTACTAAAAACGATCAAGGTTTACTCACCCAATCAAGCCTCAAAAGTTAGAAATGGAAAACCCTAGTTTTTCCTCTTCTTTTCCATGGAGAAGATGAAGAAATAAGTGGATTTTTCCCGTTTTCTATTTTAATTTCATATATATAGTCAATGGTAATTTTGTAAATATTTAGACTTTCATCATTAAGCTTAATTAACCCATTTTTAATCTTAATTAAACCCATTTATACTTAATTTTACTCATGTTAACCCACCCACTAACATTTCCTTGGTTAATTTACTCATTTGGTCCTTCTAATTAATCTTTTCTACTTTTTCGCCCATTACAATTTAGTCCTTTCTATTCAATTAACTATCTAATCAGTAAAATTTCTGAACCAAAATTTAATACGATGCATATAACACCATAAATATTAAAATAAATAAATTTACGACTCACCTCTCTTACTTTTTCGATCACGATTTGACCATAGTCTCTCGCCGTCCGTGTGTCGCACCGTCACCACCATTGTCCTCCCCACCGACCCGCGAGGATATTGAGGTTACAGTTACTATTTAGAGTCTAGTGGGGAATTCAATAGACGTTAACAGAGTGTACTGTAATTATCCGCTTGAGATTCAAGGGGAAGTCTTTCCAGCTAATCTGATGGAGCTAGCATTCATTGTGTTGGATCTCATTCTCGAAATGGATTGGCTTTCCATGCACTGAGTTAATCTTGATTGTGAGAAAAAGAGGGCAACCTTGAAAACTTTTGATGACCGAGAGGTGACCCTTATTGGTAAACATAGAGGATATCTGTCCAATGTAAGTTTGACCCTCACAGCCGAGAAAATAATTAAAAAGGGGTTCATAGCCTACCTTGCTTATATTCTTGATCTGAGACAGGCAAATTCTAGGATTGAGAAGATTCGAGTTGTGAAAGACTTTTCAGATGTTTTCTCGAAAGAGTTGTCTAGTGTACCGCCGAAACGTGATGAGGTTGAGTTTGGCATTGAGATCTATCCGGGTACAACTCCTGTGTGGCTCCTTACAGGATGGCACCCAAAGGGCTCAAAGAGTTAAAAGTTCAATTGGAAGAGTTGTTGGATAGGGGTTTTATTCGACCTAGTGTTTCACCCTAAGGAGCTCTTGTTCTTTTTGTTAAGAAGAAGGATGGGACACTTCTGCTGTGTATTGATTATCGAAAGTTGAATAAGCTGACGATAAAGAAAAACATTCCTTGCCTCGTATTGATGATCTCTTTTATCATTTTTGGGGAGCTACCGTGTTTTCTAAGATAAACCTGATATCTGGTTATTACCAACTCAAGGTTAAGGATTCTGATGTGTTCAAAATAACTTTCCAAACACGTTATGGCCATTACGAGTTTCTGGTAATGCCTTTCAGATTGATTAATGCTCCTGCTACGTTTATGGACTTATTGAATAGTGTATTTCAACCCTACTTAGACCAGTTTGTTGTGGTATTTATTGATGATATCCTGGCCTATTCTAAGTCTGAGGTCGATCATGATAAATATCTCAAAATTGTTCTGCAGACTCTAATGAGAAACAACTGTATGCAAAATTCAGTAAGTGTGAGTTTTGGCTCATAGAGGTTATGTTTTTGGGGCACATAGTTTTTACTAAGGGTATTCGGGTTGATCCGAAGAAGATCGAGGCAATCATGAGTTGGAAAAAACCTAAGAATGTTTTTG
Source organism: Gossypioides kirkii (assembly GCA_005610355.1). Taxonomy (NCBI): domain Eukaryota; kingdom Viridiplantae; phylum Streptophyta; class Magnoliopsida; order Malvales; family Malvaceae; genus Gossypioides; species Gossypioides kirkii. The sequence continues at coordinate 9,613,141 of CP032250.1, forward strand.
AGATCCTCTACCAACCCTCTGGCTATGCCTCTGTTTATTGCTCAAGATATTATATATATATACTTTTCATTTTACTTCTTAAATAAATTTGGTAAAAGTAAAGTAGTACTCCTTGTATTATAATTCAATTTACATTATGGTTTGTTATTGAAAAAAGTGCAAAACATTCTTTATATATGTTAAATGAAGGATTAAAATATCTTTCTGTAAAAATTTTACTTTATTTGGGTGTTTTATATTTAAGATATAATAATAAATTTAGTCTTCGGTTCTTACACTTTTATTCAATTTGATTTGTACACTTTTACTTAGAGCAAATGATCTCTACTCTTGGTGCATGTATTTTTCAATCTTAAAGCATGTAGCTATTTTTAAAATGATCTTTCTTATAGATTTAAGTTATATATTTTTTTATTTTTTTATTCTTATTTAAACTAAGTATATTGTATTATCCACTAACATTTGGTTCAATTATTCATTATATTTGGCAACTTGACTGCACTATTTTGAAGGGTGACATACGCTCACTTATAGGTGCGTGGGTTTGAATGGGTATTCGTTATCCTAATTGGTGCGCAGGGATAGAGGAAGATGTGTAGCAAATGGGGGTAGAATATGTATATGTATCTGAATTGCATCTATATTTGTATGTGAATTGCATCTGTATCTATATCTGAATTGTATCTATATTTGTTTTGTTTGCATGAGTTTAGTTACACACTAAGCTTGTTAGCTTACCCTTTAATTTTATCCTCTCAGGTGATCAACAACTTAAGGACCAGACGATGTGCTAGAGCTCAGACTGGATTCTTAGTAATAAATGGTTATTTAAAAACTTTATGTTTATAATGGACGTTTCGAACTTTTGGACTATAAATTATTTTGGACTTTATTTGTGAGATTTTTTTTTGGTTGGATTTAGTAACTATAATTTTTAAACTACAAAATCATATGTTTTTACAAACTAAGTCATGGTTTTCAAACTTAATAATTTAGAAAGCCCTGCTGCAAAATAAAGTAATCACTAAGTGTTTTTCTGATATTAAAAAATAGTTTTAACGAGTATCTTCCTAAAAATTAAATTTATCAAAACACATGATTTTGAATTCAGTTTCTAAGTATAAAACAAGTCAATATAATTTCTCAAGATTTGGTCATAACATCTAAGCCGAGTGTGGGGTGTTACAGATAATCTATCTCAATATCGAAGCTGTTGAAATAGAGAAAGAGAAATATATAATAAGAATGTTACAATATGCTCCACTTATCTACCAAAGCTTTAATAATTCTTGCAATGAACATTGCAACACTTAGTGGATAACTGAAAACTACAATAAGAAAAAACTCCATATAAGACAATGATTCAAGGGTTATGAATCAAAATCCTTGAAATTTTTGCAACACAATTGATAGGCATCGAAACTATCAAATAAATATTTTTACAATAAAATAATACAAAATAGTAGTATAAGGTACTAGGGTCGATTCCACAAGGACTGATTTTTGTAATCAACTTTCTTGTTTTTTTCTTGAATAGGATTTTTATCGTGTCAACAGTCGTGCCCACAACTTGAAACTGACTTGCTGGAAAATAAATAAATAAAATAGGGGTTGAAAATGTTCAAAAAATTAGTGAAACAGCAGAAATAAACAATTTTATAAGTCAAATAAAATAAAATAAAAATAGGAAAATAAATATAAACTTTGTAATCAGAATTAATAAGCCTTAGCCTTAGACTCGGTGAGCTCCGATTTTTGATTCGATCTTTAAAAAGGTGTTTTCTCCATCGAACAATAAGCTGGTTATAGTATCTAAGAATGTCCTAACCACCAATTCTTCCTTTCGTAGTTGGTTCTAGTACGACCTTCAAACCAGCCCTTACCGATTGTCTAACCGCAATACACGCATTTGCAATTTAAGACCTCAATAGCCTTTCATTCTCAAAAACCCAACTCGGATTAATAGCCTCAACCGAACGGGATGCTTAAACCCAATCCTTGTCTCCCTTGACGAAAATCCCACTAGTATGACCTGCCAAGACTCGTCAATTTGTTCGTGGGAATTTGAATTCATCACGACCGATTTGTCTTCCCAACTGCACGCCACAACGACTCCAACCCAACGCATGCTTTTTGTGTTAAAATCGAATTAAATCTAAGGATAAATTTGTCAATCCCGATATTTCAGAGAGACGGCGAATACTGGTATGAAAGATTTTGTTGGCGTGGATGCGTTTCTCACGTTTCTTTACCGGAGATTACACTGGCCTAAAGCCAAGCTGGAAATTTAGTTGAGCATGAATTTAATCATGCTTGATGGATTTTGGATGATGAGAAAAGAAAGGGGACTTGGAAAATAATAAAGACAATAAAGGAAATGAGAAAACAATGGGAATTAAAATGGCAGAATGCTACTGACGAATTGAACTAAAGGAATGGAATTTTACATTAAACTCAATCTAATTTCAGTGTGTCATTCAATGTCACCACCAAACCCTATTTATACACAATTAATTTGCTAAATATAGCCTAACCACCACTCACAGAATAATAATTAAATAAAATCAAAAATTAGATTTTTTTCTTCTATTTTAAGCTTTATAAGGTCAAACAAAAATCTATTAAACCCTTTACTGTTTCCAACTTTTTTATTCGGCCCCATTTTACCGATTATGCTACAATTTGATCCTTTTTAGCTCATCTTTGACCCATAGCATCCCAATTGAATTCTTGTCATGATTAAAACATAAAATTGTCAAATTATCAAGGATCAATTTAAGATTTACCCAATTTAAGCACAAAAAATCATGCAAATTTAATGTGTTATCAACAACCTAACAAAAATTCAAATAAGAATGTGGAACTTACTCACTATAAAATAATCTTGTTAGACATTCGATTAAGAATCCAAAAATTTGGGGAGATAGGTTAAGAGAAGAGAGAGGGAGAACGAGAGAGAAAGGGAGAGAAAATATTTCTTTAATTTGTCAAAACTTGATTGTTGTGTACAGTTTTGGTACAATTTAAAGGACATTAATGAAAAAGACAAATTAACAGCTTCTAAGGTAGTTATCCCCAGGCCACTAACTCAGCACTAAACGCAACATTTTATTAAAAAAACCTAACTAAACAATACACTTCGTTTCACTTAACTACAAAACACATCATTTTTTACTGACTTAGGCTTTGACTCATAACACCTACTCGTTCCTACAAAGCATCCTTGACCTCAAGGATTAAACTAAGGAAACTTAGCATTAAGTTGCTCGAAGGATTCCCATATGGCATGTAAGAGCCTAATTTTTAGTGGTGTCGAAAACAGTGGTTTTGAAACCACAATTCTGACAAGTCGAGTCATAAATATTAAAAATTAACTATTTATGATGTCATTAATATCGTACTAAATTTTGGTTGAGAAATTTTATCGTTTTAATAGCTAATCAAGTAAAAGGGATTAAATTGTAAAGTTTGAGAAATAATGGAATTAATAATTAGAAATGTTAATTTAAGAAAGGTTGACCTACGAAGGTCCTTAGAAGGTAATAATACCTTTAGAAAGAATGATGGACGATTTAGGTCTTTTAAATGTGGGATTTTTGTTGAAATTTACTAAGGACAAAATGGTAATTATATAATTAAATGACTTAAAGTAAAATAAGGAGAATTTAGACTAAAATTTCATCTTCTTTTCCCTTATAAAACTAAAACAAACCCTAAAGAAGAGTAAAGAAGCATTCAGCCTAACTAAGTTCATCGATTGGTGAGTGAAACTTCGTCCGTTTTTAGTGATTTTTATGTTTTTGAGTCTGTATTATCTTAATCTAGCTAACCCAAGGACTAATTTGTAAATCTATTCAATGTTACAACTTTTTCCATTGATGAATAAGCTCATTCTTAAAAGCTTATGGAAGTGTTGTGGGCTTGGTTATTATATTTGATGATTTTGTTAAGTGACTTTTGATGATTTTAGGGTTGAAGGACTTGATTGCTAAAATGTTAAATATACATGTACTTGTTGTGAAATTGTAGCATGAAAGGATTTGTAATAAAACCTTGAATGTTCGACTGGGTTTGTGTATGTGAGAAAATGGCTATTTTGCATGTTTTTTATCTAAGGACTAAATTGAATAAAAATTAAAGTATAGGGTAATTTTGTAAATTTCCAAAAAGGACACAAATACAAGAAATTACCTAAATTTCATGATTTAATGTAGAAATTTGATGACTTGTTGACTTAGATCACGAGCGAGCAGTAGATCGTGGAAAAGGAAAAATCGCAGAATAATCCCTAGAGTTTCATTTTTGCTACAAATTCGTCCGGTAAGTTCTTGTAATCATATTTCTATTTGAAAGCCTTTGTACAACATGTTTATAATTTGGGATGTCGAAACGAATTGGAAGATACAAAAGGAATTAGCAATACTGGCTCAAAAGAGCAATATTGGCTCCTAAGAGCAATACTGGCTCCTAAAAGCAAATACTAGCTTGTGAGAGCAATTTATTGTACTGGCTCGAAGGAGTAATTTACTAACTGAGCTCGTATGAGTTATATTTCTAGAAGACCCGAGGAATGTTTGGAAACAAATACGGAAGGGTGGAGATGATTGTTCACTCTTTTTCATTCTATAAACTAATATGTAAGTTAATTGTTCAACGAACTTGCTAAGCTCTGTAAGCTTATCTATGCATTGTTTCTATTTTGTAGGTCCGTTTCGCTGTTAAATATCGGATCCCTAAGAAGAATCACACTATCTCGGGAGCTTGTTCAGTAGTATTTACATCACTTTGTTATATGGGATGTACTAGGATGATGTTATCTTTTGTAACGTTTGATTTTGGTTTGGTTGGTTCCTTGTTGAACCTTAATTCAATGTTGAATTATTTTGTGTGCTTGATTAATGTTGGAAGTAGGCATTATGCATTGAAATGTAATGACATGTGAATTCATGAACACTTGAGTTATTTCTATTGTGCTTTTTGGTTATGCAATTATGATTGTTTGATGAACTTGAGAACTTATGTGAACATTTGAATTATGCATACTTATTTTGGTAGAACTCTTGCATGTATTGGTAGAAGTACAAGGTATTTGGAATTTGGTTACTGATTTGCATTGTATCGATAGTAAAATATGAAGTATCAGTTGTATTGTCCATAGTAGTATCGGTAGTCTGAGTACTTGTATCGGTAGAAGTTGCAGGGCAAAACTTCTTAGCTATCTGGAGTTTGTAGTTTTGATAGTAGCATGCATTGTTTAGGTAAAAGTCACCCTTGTAGCGGTAGAACCATCAGAACTACTAGTAGGAAACTGTAGTTATTTCTGAACTGCTTACTGACTTGACTTCCACTGATGCTTTTCCAATAGGTACTGGTAGAAGTCTCCTAGAATTGAAGAAATGTCATTTTTGCCCAAAATGGATTGTATTGTTATTTAATTCTATAATTTATATCGTGTATGATATATTAATTTACTTAATTAAATTATAATGAAATAATATTAGGAATTAGTCAACATTAAATGATCGGTAAGACCTCGAGACCCTAACCAATGACGATAATGAGTTTTAGGTGTTACATTTAGTGATATTAGAGCTTACGGTTAGCCGATTCTTAGACTAAAATTATGAATTAAAAGTTTAGAAACTACATGCCATATAAACTTGTGATAGTGTGATTATGGTAAATCCGATCTAACCTTAATTTTTTGCAGATAAGTAAAGATGTCTGATTCAGAACGAGAAGAGACTATTAAGGTAAACAGTAACATTCTGACTTATGATTCTAGTGTGAGCCGCGGTGTACCAATTATATCAATGATGGAAAAAACGAGGCGAAAAATTTGTTCTTTGGCTTGATGGGCCATTGGTTTTCTGAATTCATGAGAAATAATCAGACAGCTCCACAGCCTCCACCTCCTCCTATGTAACCTACTTAATGACCTATAGTACCACTGGCTGTGCCTCCACCTCCTCCCACTATAGAGTAGAGACATCGTATTTCGACAGATAAGGTTAGAAAATATGAGGTTGAAGAATTCTGGGGAAGTACCGAGGATGATCCGTCCAGAGCAGAATACTTGCTGGAAAATACCTTAAGGGTTTTGAATGAAATGGATTGTCTTTCTGAAGATTATTTGAGGTGTGCAGCATCATTACTAAAGGATGAGGCTTATTGTTGGTGGACGATAATGCTAGCTATGGTTCCTGAAAATGAGATTACTTGGGAATTCTTTCAAACTGAATTTAAAAAGAAATATATCAGCAAACAGTATTTGAACCAGAACAGGAAAGAGTTTCTAGAATTAAAGCAAGGAAACAAGTTAGTTGCTGAATACAATCGGGAATTTGTATATCTCAGCTAGTATACTCGGGAGATCGTGCCAACTGATGAAGCTATGTGGATCCATTTTGAAGACGGGTTAAATGATGAAATCAAGATGATGGTTGGTGGTTTAGAATTGCGATCATTTGTTGTTTTGATAGATCGAGCTAAGAAAATGGAAGAAATTTATAATCTTAAGAGATAGAGAGAAAAAAGATTCAGAGAGTTCAGTAAGAAGGCTCCTTCTGAAACTTTCTCTATGCTGCCATCAAAGAAGTTCAAAGAGAATGAAAATCGGGTAGTGGCATCGTCTGGTTTACATGGTAGTAGCAGATCGAGGTTCCAGAATCGACTTACGAATAGTGTGGCCAATGTCTAAAATGCACTGAATCTTTCGTGCGAGCACTATGAGAGATTTCACTATAGTGAGTGTCGAGTTAAAAAGGAAGCATGTTTTAGGTGTGGAGCGACTGATCATCAGGTTCGTAATTTGCCCAATTGCACCTGAGGGGAAGGAAGATCGGAGTGTAAAACCTCTAATCACACCTCAAAAGGGAAGACATCCAGGATAGAGTAGTAATGTGGCTGGTAATCGGGAAGATATTAAAGATGGTACGAATAGATCTGAGACCCGAGCACCTGCCAGAACTTATGCCATCCGAGCTAGAGAGGAGGCCACTGTACTAGATGTTATGACTGGTATATTTTATCTTTTTGATGTAACTGTGTGTACTTTGATTGACCTAGGGTCAACTCATTCATATATTTGTACTACTTTGGCAACTGATAAAAATTTATCTATCGAGTAAAGTAAATTTGATGTACAAGTCACAAACCCGTTGGGTCATAGTGTTATAGTTAATCTGATGTGTTGTAAATGTCCACTGAAAGTTCAGGACTGTGAATTTCCTGCTGATCTGATGTTATTACCTTTATATGAGTTCGATGTGATTTTGGGTATGGATTGGTTACCTGAGCATGATGCGGTGGTTAATTGCAAACAAAGACGGATTGATTTAAAATGATCGATTGATGAGATAATTATAATTGAGTCCAGTAAACTAAACAGCAATGCTAAAGTAATTTCAGCTATTTTTGCACGGAAGATGATTCGTAAGGGTTACGAAGCATTTCTAGCTTACATACTTCATACTTGAGGATCAAGAATAGAACTGAATCAGGTACTGGTTGTTAATGAGTTTATAGATGTATTTCCTGAAGACTTACCGGGATTGACGCCAATCAGAGAGGTGGAATTTGGCATTGATTTGATACCTGACACCACTTCAATATCAATTCCACCATACAAGAATGGCACCGACTTAGTTGAAAGAACTTAATGCAGAGTTGCAGGAATTATTGGATAGAGGTTTTATCCGTTCGAGTGTATCTCTTTGAGGTGCACCAGTGCTATTTGTAAGGAAAAAGGATGGTTCGATGAGGATGTGTATTGACTATCGATAGTTGAACAAAGTTATAGTGAAGAATAAGTATCCATTGCCTCGTATTGATAAATTGTTTGATCAGTTGAAAGATGCAATCGTATTATCCAAAATAGATCATAGCTCGGGCTATTATCAGATGCGAGTAAAAGATTGTGATATACCGAAGACTGCTTTCAAGACTCGATATTGGCATTATGAGTTTTTGATAATGTTGTTTGGGTTAACTAATGCACCGGCAGCATTTATAGATTTAATGAATAGAGTCTTTCAGCCTCAGTTGGATAGATTTGTGGTGGTATTTATTGATGATATACTAATCCACTCTAAGACAGAGGATGATCATACACAGCATTTCAGAGAAGTGTTGCAGATTCTACGAGAAAAGAAGTTGTATGTAAAATTAAGTAAGTGTGAGTTCTAGCTTAGAGAGGTTGGATTTTTGGGGCATGTTGTATCTTCAAAAGGAATCTGGGTCGATCCAAGTAAGGTTTTTGCTATTCTTAACTGTAAAGTTTCGAAAAATGTTTCAGAGGTACGCAGTTTTTTGGGATTAACGGGTTATTACCGTCGATTTGTTAAAGATTTCTCCATCATAGCTTTGCCGATGTCAAAGTTACTTCAGAAAAATGTTCAGTTTGTTTGGCCAGAGCAGTGTCAGTAAAGTTTTGACCAGTTGAAAAAAATGTTAACAGAAGCTTCAGTTTTGACACAACCTGAGTCAAGAAAGGAATTTGTTATTTACAGTGATGTGTCATTGAATGGGTTGAGATGTGTACTAATGCAAGCTAGGACAGTGATAGCTTATGTCTCTCGATAGTTGAAGCCGCATGAGAAAAATTATCCAACTCACGATTTGGAGCTAGCTGTCATTGTCTTTGCATTGAAGATTTGGCGACACTATCATTATGATGAGAGATATCATATATTCACAAATCATAAAAGCCTGAAGTATCTGATGACTCAAAAAGAACTGAACCTGAGGCAACATCGGTGGTTGGAACTACTGAAAGATTATGATTTGGTGATTGATTATCATCCGGGAAAGGCTAATGTTGTTGCAAATGCCTTGAGTCGGAAATCATTATTTTCTTTGAGAGTGGTGAATGCACATTTGACGCTAGAGGGCGACAGATCAGTTGTAGCTGAACTTAGGACGAGAACATTATTTCTACAGCAAATACGAGAATTATAGGAAAAGGATCCGAAGCTTGTAGCCAAGAAACAATAGATTCAGAATGATCATACCACTAGATTCACTGTTGATGTTGACGGTATGATGTACTATCGAGATAGGGTATGTGTTCCTAATGATCCGAATTTGAGGTGAGATATTCTGATAGAGGCTCATAGTAGCACTCACTCCATTCATCCGAGAAGCGTGAAAATGTATAATGACTTGAAAAAAATGTATTGGTGGCCAAGTAAGAAACGTGACATTTCTGAGTTTGTAACTAAATGTTTGGTGTATTAGCAGGTAAAAGCTGAGCATCAGGTACCGTTTGGTTTACTGCAGCCTATTTCCATTCTGAGGGGAAGTGGGAATGGGTTACTATGGATTTTGTTGATTGTCAGTGACGCCGAAAAGAAAGATGCTATCTAGGTTAGTGTTGATAGATTGACTAAATCAACTCATTTCATCCCTGTTCATGTGGATTTCACACTAGAGAAGTTAGCGAAGTTGTATGTACTCGAGATTATGCGATTGCACGGGGTACCGATATCTATTATCTCTGATAGAGACTCGTGTTTTACATTGAGATTCTAGGGTCAGTTACACAAGGCTTTGGACACCAAATTAAATTTTAGCACTACATACCATCCGCAAATAGATGGTCAGTCTGAGCGAGTAAAATAGCTTTTGAAGCATATGTTACGATGTTGTATACTCGAGTTTGAGGGCAGTTGGGAGAGATATTTATCGCTGGTAGAGTTTGCTTAGAATAACAGTTACCCATCAAGTATAAACATGGAACCGTTTGAAGCCCTAAATGGTAGGAAATGCAGAACACCACTGTATTAGTCAGAACTGAGTGAATCTAAGTTGGTTGGCACTGATTTGATTCATGAGACAGAGGACAAGGTTCGAATAGTTCACGATTGCTTGAAGGCAGCATCTGATCAATAGAAATCTTACGCAGATCTCAAAAGGAAGGATATAAAATTTATCGTCGGAGATCGAGTTTTTCTGAGAGTTTTACCTTGGAAGAAGGTGTTACGTTTTGGCAAGAAAGGCAAGTTGAGTCTGCGGTTTATTGGGTCGTATAAGATTATTGAGAGAGTAAGTCCTATAGCCTACAAATTAGTCTTACCTTCGAAAGTTGAAAAGATTTATAATTTATTTCATGTTTTGATGTTGAGACGGTACAGATCAGATCCTTCTCATGTGATCACGCCCTGTGAGGTGAAGATACATTCGGATTTATCGTATTCAGAAGAACCAGTTAAGATTCTAGCTTGTGAAGTGAAAGAATTACGAAACAAAAGAGTATCACTGGGAAAGGTTTTGTGGAATCGACAAGGGTTAAAAGAAGCCACATGGGAAACAGAGGCTTCAATGAGATCGCAGTACCCTAATCTGTTCATTGGTAAGAAATTTCGGGACGAAATTTCCCTAAGGAGGGGAGAGTTGTAAGAGCCCGATTTTTAGTGGTGTCAGAAATAGTGGTTTATGGACCAAAATTCTGACAAGTCAAGTCATAAATATTAAAACTTAACTATTTATGATGTAATTAATATCGTACTAAATTTTAGTTGAGAAAATAGCTAATCAAGTAAAAGGGATTAAATTGTAAAGGTTGAGAAATAATGGAATTAATTATTAGAAATGTTAATTTGAGAAAGGTTGACCTAGGAAGGTCCTTAGAAGGTAATAATACCTTTAGAAAGAATGATGGACAGTTTAGGCCATTTAATGTGGGATTTTAGTTGAAATTTACTCAGGACAAAATGGTAATTATATAATTAAATGACTTAAAGTAAAATAAGAAGAATTTAGACTAAAATTTCATCTTCTTCTCCCTTAAAAACTAAAAAAAACCCTAAAGAAGAGTAGAGAAGCATTCGGCCTAACTAAGTTCATGATTGGTGAGTGAAACTCCGTTCATTTTTAGTGTTTTTTTATGTTTTTGAGTCCGAATTAGCTTAATCTAGCTAACCCAAGGACTAATTTGTAAAATGGTTAAATGTTACAACTTTTTCCATTGATGAATAAGCTCATTCTTGAAATTTATGGAAGTATTGTAGGCTTGGTTGTTAGCTTTTTCCGTAAGAGCAATACTCGCTCGTGATAACAAATATTGGCTCGTGAGAGCAATATACTGTACTGGCTCGAAAGAGCAATTTACTAACTGAGCTTGTATGAGTTATATTTACTAGAAGACCAGAGGAATGTTTGGAAACGAATACGGAAGGGTGGAGATGATTGTTTACTCTATTTCATTCTATAAACTAATATATAAGTTAATTGTTCAATGAACTTACTAAGCTTTGTAAGCTTATCTGTGCATTGTTTCTGTTTTGTAGATTCATTTTGCTGTTGAATATCGAATCCCTAAGAAGAATCACACTATCTCGGGAGCTCGTTCGGTAGTATTGACTTCACTTGGTTATATGGCATGTACTAGGATGATGTTATCTTTTGTAACGCTTGATTTTGGTTTGGTTGGTTCCTTGTTGAGACCTTAGTTGAATGTTGAATTATTGTGTGTGCTTGCTTAATGTTGGAAGTAGGCATTATGCATTGAAATGTAATGACATGTGAATTCATGAACACTTGAGTTGTTTCTATTGTGCTTTATGGTTATGCAATGATGATTGTTTGATGAATTTGAGAACTTATGTGAATATTTGAATTCTGCATACTTGTTTCAGTAGAACTCTTACATGTATCGGTAGAAGTACATGGTATTTGGACTTTGGTTACTGACTTGCATTGTATCAATAGTAAAATATGAAGTATCGGTAGTTTTATCGATAGTAGTATCAGTAGTCTGAGTACTTGTATCGATAAAAGTTGCAGGGTAAAACTTCTTAGCTCTCTAGAGTTTGTAGTTTAGGTAGCAGCATGAATTGTTTCGGTAGAAGTCACCCTTGTAGTGGTAGAACCATCACAACTACCAGTAGGAAACTGTAGTTATTTCTAAATTGCTTACTAACTTGATTTCTACCGATACTTATCCGACAGGTACCAGTAGAAGTATCCCAAAATTATGGAAATGACATTTTTGCCCTAAATGGATTGTATTGTTATTTAATTCTATAATTTATATCATGTATGATATATTAATTTACTTAATTAAATTAAAATGAAATAATATTGGGAATTAGTCAACGTTAAATGATCGAAAAGACCTCGGGACCCTAACCGACGATGGTAACGGGTTTTAGGTGGTACATGGCATCCTCAGGAAAAGTGTTGATCCAATCGATTAAAACTTCCATCACAACCCTGTTTCCTTTACGCACCATTCTACGATCCAAAATCCTTGTTGGCTTTTTTATCCAAGCTCCTCGAACATCAACAACAAGAAGCACACTTTGAACAGAAGTTGTGCCCACATGCTTCTTAAGTTGGGATACATGGAAGGTGGGGTTCACCTTGGACCTAGGTGGTAATTGCATCTTGTATGCAACCTTCCCTACTCGAGCTATCACAAGGAAGGGTCCGAAAAACTTGGGAGATAGCTTGTGATTCCACCTCTTTTTGACTGAATGTTGCTTGTATGGCTGCAACTTTAAGTAGACTAGTGTCTATACCTCAAACTCCCTCTCAAACCTGTGTCTATTAGCTTGTTGCCTCATCCTATCCTGAGCTCTCTTCAGATGCAATTGCACCATTTTTCGTGTAGCTTTTCTTTACTGTAGTGTCCTATCCACCATGAGGACTGGTGAAACTCAAAAAAATAGGGAACACGGTGTGGAGGTGGCTACCCATATAATGCCTCTTAGGGAGTGGTGTTGATGGCTGAGTGATGGATGGAGTTATACCACCACTCTGCTAATGGCAGCCAAGGATACTAATCACCAGACCTTTCACCTGTCATACACCTCAAGTTACCCTCCAAACACCTATTTAGAACCTTGGTTTCCCATCTATTTTAAGGTGATAAGCTGTGGAGAGGTGTAGTCTGGTGCCAACCCTTTTGAAGAGCTCCTATCAAAAATTACTTACAAATATCTTGTCCTTGTCTGATACTATAGAATCAGGCAATCCATATAACTTGAATACTTGGTTCAAATACTTGTAAGCCATAGTGATAGCAGTATAAGGGTAAGACAATGCCAGAAAATGTGAAAATTTAGAGAGCTTGTCCACAACTACAAAGATAATTGACTTCCCTTTTGAAGTTGGAAGCCCCTCTATGTAATCTGTACTGATGGAGGACCAGACCCTTTCTGGTATGGGTAGTGGCTGAAGCAGCCCTGGTTTGGCTATGTTTTCCTTCTTACATTGCTGACATGTGGGGCACTCTCTTACCCATAATTTGACATCCTTAGTCATTCCCTTCCAAAAGAGCAGGGAAGCTATCCTGTTTCTGGTGACAGTAACCCCAGAATGCCCTCCAATGGAGTTGGAATGGAAATGCTGAAAAATAGCTTTTCTCATCTCCTCATCCCTACCAACCACGATTTTCCCCTTCCTTCTAAGGAATTTCCCATCCCATGTGTACTTGGGATGTAAAGTTGGTCTTGAATTTCTTTGCACATTTAGAGCAGCTTCGAATCTGAAGTATAGAGAGCTTGGACTTTGTTTAACAATTCAAAAACCACAGTAACCCTTGTCATCTACCAACACTTCCGCTTAAGGAGTGATTTCGCTTTTGATAGTTCATCAGCTGCTGTGTTGCTAGCCCCTGTTCTATACACAATTTCATAGTCGTACCCCAACATTTTAACTACCCAACGTTATCGGAAGGGGGTAATAGCTTACTGGTCTGAAAGAAACCTCAAGCTTTGATGATCAGTCATTATTTTGAAGTGTCTCCCAACCAAATCGGCATATCATTTTCTCACGGGGTAGTAGTACTGCCAATATCTCCTTCTCGTAAATTGATAAGGCCTAGTGCCTCACTCCTAAGCCCTTATTGAAGAAACCAATGGGTTTGATTTGTTGCTGAAGCACAACACCCACCCCAAAGCCTAAAACATTTGTGTCCACCAAGAATTCTACCTGAAAATTGGGTAATGCTAGTGCAGGAGCTGAATAGAGGGTCTCCTTTAATTTTTGGAAAGCTGCAGTTGCTTGGTCATCCCATTTCCAAGCATTCTTTTTGAAAAGATCGGTAAGAGGTCTGGCTAGGAGCTCATTAATTTTATAAACCTTCGATAATAGCCTGTGAGCCCTAAAAAGCTCCTTAGCTCCTTGATTTTAGAGGGAATTTGCCAGTTGACTACATAATCCACCCTATCCTTGTCCATGGCTACAGTCCTTTTGGAAATTTCATGTCTCAAGTACTCAACCTGTTCTGTACCAAAGAAACACTTGCTCTTTTTCCCAAACAACTGATGTTGCTGAAGAAGTTTAAATATTGTTCTGAGGTGCTCCAAGTGTTCTTACAGACTTATTGAGCAGACCAATATATCGTCAAAGAAGACTAAGACTGATTTCCTTAGGAGATGCTTGAAAATAGAGTTCATCAAGGCTTGGAAGGTCGAAGGGGCATTAGTCAACCCGAAGGGAATGAGGATGTCCTTCTCATAATGCCCTTCATGAGTCTTGAAAGCAGTTTTGTGGATGTCCTCCTTATGCATCCTCACTTGATCTACCCAGACCTAAGGTCCAGCTTTAAAAAAATCATTGCACTGCCTAATTCATCCAACAATTGGGATGGGGAATTTATCTTTTATAGTCAGTTGGTTAAGCTACCTATAATCTAAATAGAGTTTCCAACTTCGGTCCTTCTTCTTCACCAATACAATAAGAGAAGCGAATGAGCTGGTGCTATCTCTAATTACCCCTAACTGCAACATTTCTTGGATGATCTTCTTAATTTCATTTTTCTGCACAATAAGGTACCTATAAGGTCTAATATTCACTACTGCATTCTTGTCTAACAAAAGGATCCTATGGTTGTGTGCCCTTGGGGGTGGTAAACCAATGGGGTCACAAAAAAGATCTTCAAAGTCTACTAATAAATTTTGTAGACCCACTGGTGGAACAATAGAAGTGGTTGCCAAGGAAAGTTGAGTTGTAGGCATCATCAGCATGGTGCAAAGACATAGTAGCTGGTGGACATGGGAAATACCTTCATAGACTGTGCTGTTGTCATAATTTGGATACTATCAGGATGAATGCCCTTTAAGGTGCACAAATCATCACCTTAGGTGAATTGCATTGTGAGAGAGTTGAAGTTCCAGGTGATTAAACCCAAAGAGAGCAGCCATTTGATTCCCAAAACCATATCACACCCCTTCAACTGTAGGATCATGAAGTCAGCATTGAATTCCAAGCCTTGAGTGCTCCATTGAACATTCTTACATGTCCACTTGGCTATAAGGCTTCTTTCATCAGCTATTGTCACCCTAAACACATCATGTTGGTCAATTGGCAAGGTAAGTTGGTTAACCAGCTTAAGATCTAAGAAGTTGTGGGTACTGCCAGAGTTTACCAATATAATGGCCCTTGTAGTACCAATATAAGCTTCAAATTGCATAGTATGGGGGCCTTGGGATCCCTTGATAGCATGTAAGGACACCATTGGATCTTGGGATTGACCTTGTGGTTGCTCATCACTTGGGGGATCTTCTAACTATTCAACACACTCCTAAAATTCCTCTAACTCACCATTAGACTGTGACTCTAGTAACACCTGGTACAGTTGCCCCTTAATGCACTTATGACCCACATGGTACTTTTCCTCACACCAAAAGCACAGCCGTTTTTGCTTCCCTCATTCATTAGTGCAGGGCTGATGTGCTTAGTTCCTCGATTGGTACTAGTATTTCCTAAGGACCCAGTGATTTCCTGGCCTCCAACATATGGGACAATAGCAGTTTTATGGTGGGAACTAGTTGTAGGAGACACATACTTAGTGGCAGAACTAGAGCTAGATAAAAGTCCCTTTTTGGGTGAGGTATTAAGATGGATTATACTTTTCTAGCCAAGGTAAAAGCTTCCCCCCAATGTCTTTGGTTCAAAAAGTTCCATATATTGGCTAATGTCCAATTGTAGATTACTAGTAAAAATGCATAAGGCATAGGATTCAAGTAAGTTCAGCTGTTTAAGGAGACTTACAAAATCTTAGTGGTACTTCTCCACAATCCATTTTTATTTGAGAGTCACCAACTCGGGCATTGGTTTGGCAAAGATGCTGGAACCAAATCTTTCTCTTAAGGCATTCGCATACTCAGACTAGTCTAACATTTGCAAACCCCCATGTTTTTTAGCATAATGGTAGTGCCAGTCAAGAGCCTTCCCTTCCATGTTCAGCATGACGGTTTGAACCTTGTTACCATCCGCAATACCCTCAACTTCAAAGTACTACTCGAGCTTAGGCCACCAGACTCTGAAATCATTCCCATCAAAACGTGGGCAACCCCACCTTTGTGTGTTAGGAGGAGTGACAGTTGTCAATGATTGAGGAACATCTCTAACCATTCTTAGAGGAAATCTAAGAGGAGGATTTTGGGGTTGACTCCCTATGACTCCCTTGCCTCTATTCGATTTAGTTGTAGCACTGGTTGCCACCACAAGGCTACCAAAATACTGCTCAAATAACCCATGAATCTCAGACCTAAGGATGTACATCTTAGACCTGATTTCACCCTTAAATTCTTCCTTGAAACCCTTTAGCCGAGTTTCTAGTCTGGCATCTATTTTGCTATCCATTTGAGAAAATTCCCCTTGCATCTTTTGGAACTCCTACTATAAAGCAGTAACCTTCTTTTGGAATTTGGTTGTCACACCATCGTCGACCATAAGAACGGTGGTTTGATACCTTTGTTAAACATTCGATTAAGAATCCAAAATTTAGGAAGAGAGGTTGAGAGAAGAGAGAGGGAGAACGAAAGAGAAAGGGAGAGAAAATATTTCTTTAATTGTCAAAACCTGATTGTTGTGTACACCTCTGGTACAATTTAAAGGACACTAATGAAAAAGACAAATTAACAGCTTTTGAGGTAGTTATCCTTAGGCCACTGACTTAGTATTAAACGCAATGTTTCATTAAAAACCTAATTAAACAATACGCTTCGTTTCACTTAACTATAAAACGCCTTATTTTTTACTGACTTAGACTTTGACTCATAACACGTCTATATAATCTACCTCTATTTTCCCATGGGCCATTGCACCCACCTGGAAAAAATGCACAGAGATAGGATAAGGAAGCGATAATAAATAAAGAGAGAAGGATTGTATGTCACACAAGACTTACCAAAAAATAAGATTTACATCATCACCAACAGCATCTACGAATTTCCTCATTTTAACTAATTTGTCTGAGCTATATGAGAAACTTGATGTGTAAGAAAAAGAAGTTGAGTTCCGAAAACAACGGGTTTTTACAGACAAAACACAAGAAACAACAATCAAAGTTAAACCCACATATTTTTCGAAAGTTGACGGGAAAGTAATTTGTTAGAATTGGGTGACTAGAATTCTTGTTAAAATAAAATACAGTGGTAAAATAAAATAAAAGTAAAGTCCAAATAAACTAGACTTCTTTTATTTTATTTTAATTAGAATAAGTCATCTATTTTATTTTAATTAGAATAAGGTTAGCTGTTGATTGGAATAAGGTTTTTCAACCTATAAATAGGCGTAGTTATCTCCTCTTGTATTGATTCAATTTTCGACATTAGTGAATCTTCTTCTCCTCTGCTCGTGGTTTTTTCCCGAAAGGGTTTTCACGTAAAATCTGTGTGTTCCTTCTTTTCGTTTTCTTTGCGATATTTATTCATTGTTGTCATTTAAATTTTATCAAATTGGTATCAGAGCTTTTTCGGGTTAGTAGTCTCGATCACGATAATGGCGACATTGAAGTATGATATTCCGCTGTTGGATCGCAACACCAGATTCACGTTGTGACAGGTAAAGATGCAAGCAGTTCTTGCGCAAATGGATTTGGAGGATGCCCTGTTAGGGTTAGATAAGATGCCTTCGAATTTGACAGATGAAGAAAAGAAGCGTAAAGATCGGAAGGCTTTGACGCAATTATAGTTGCATTTGTCGAATGAAATTCTACAAGATGTGTTAAAAGAGAAGACTACTGCTGCATTATGGGCAAAATTACAGCAATTATGTATGTCAAAAACCCTAACCAGTAAATTGCATATGAAATAACGTCTGTATTCTCATCGTTTGGAAGAAGGAGCATCTGTGCATGAACACTTAAATGTGCTTAAAGAAATTGTCTCGGATTTGGAGGCCATGGAGGTTCAGTATGATAAAGAGGATTTAGGGTTAATTCTCCTTTATTCGTTACCACCGTCGTATTCAACCTTCAGAGATACAATTTTGTACAGCCGTAAATCTCTCACAATTGATGAATTCTATGCTTCCTTAACCTCGTATGACAAGATGAAGCATCTTGTGGCTGGATCTGACTCTCAGGGAAAGGGTCTCATTGTTCGTGGAAGACAAGATCGTAACAGTGATGATAATCATGGGAGGACACAAGAACGAAATCCCCGCAGTAAATTTAAAGGTAGATCGAGATCTTCAAACAGAGGTAAAACTTGTAACTTCTGCAAGAAGAAAGGACACATTAAGAAAGAGTGCTACAAGTTACAAAATAAGATCAAAAGGGAGGTAGAGAATCAAAAGGGAAAACAACCATAACAATCCGGTGAAGCTGATGTAGTAGAAGACTACAATGATGGTGAACTCCTACTTGCTTCTGTCGACAATTCTAAAGTGAGCGAAGAGTGGATCCTCGATTCTGGTTGCACCTTCCATATGAGTCCCAATCGGGATTGGTTTACAACATATAAAGCTGTGTCTGAAGGTGTTGTTTTGATGGGAAATAATGCTTCATGTAAAATCGCAGGTGTTGGCACAATCAAAATAAAGATGTTTGATCGGGTCGTTAAAACTCTTAGTGGCTGCGACATGTACCAGAATTGAAAAGGAATTTGATTTCGTTAAGTACTCTTGATTCAAAAGGACACAGGTGCACAGCTGAAAGTGGGGTTCTAAAGATTAGTAAGGGTTCCCTCGTTGTGATGAAAGGGCAGAGAGAGACTTCCAAATTATATGTTTTGCAAGGTTCAACTATTACTGGTGATGCTGTAGTCGCTTCCTCTTCCTTGTCAGATGATGATATTACTAGACTTTGGCATATGCGTCTAGGGTATATGAGTGAAATCGGCCTGGCAGAATTGAATAAAAGAGGACTTCTTGATGGGCAAGGCATTAGCAAACTGAAGTTCTGTGAGCATTGCATTTTTGGGAAGCAAAAGAGAGTTCGATTCACCAGAGTAATCCATAACACGAAGGGAATATTAGATTATATTCATTCTGATCTTTGGGGACCATCTAGAGTGCCTTCGAGAGGTGGAGCTAATTATATGCTAACTCTTATTGATGATTTTTCCAGTAAAGTTTGGGCATTCTTTCTGAAGCAGAAAAGCGATGTGTTTTTCGCATTCAAGTCTTGGAAAATTATGGTTAAAAAACAAACAGGAAAATAGATAAAAACACCTCCGCACATATAATGGCTTGGAGTTTTGTTCTGATGAGTTTAATGAATTGTGCAAATCAGAAGGGATCATGAGACATTTGACAGTTCGTCATACTCCACAGCAAAACGGCGTTGCAGAACGAATGAACAGAACAATCATGGAAAAGGTTCGATGTATGTTGTCGAATGCTAATTTACCGAAGTCGTTTTAGGCTGAAGCAGCCTCTACTGCATGTTTTTTGATCAACCGATCTCCATCCATTGCCATTGAGAAAAAGACTCCACAAGAGATATGGTCTGGTAAGCCTGCTGATTATTCTAATATAAAGATTTTTGGATGTCCTGCATATGCTCATGTTGATAATGGAAAATTGGAACCAAGATCCATTAAATGTGTTTTTCTTGGTTTTAAGGCTGGTGTGAAAGGGTATAAGTTATGGTGTCCTGAAAATAGAAAAGTTGTGATTAGCAGAAATGTTGTTTTTGATGAAACTATTATGTTACCTAACTTATCTATTAAAGACTCTTCCAGTAAAGAACAACAAAAACAGGTGGAGTTTCAGATTGATCCAATATCTATAACAGAGTCAACTTCTCAAGTTAGCACAGAAGTTCATAATAGAGCCACTTCTTCACCACAATATTCTATTGCCAAGAATAGACCTAGAAGAGAAATTAAACCTCCGAAAAGGTATGCCGAGGCTGATCTAGTGGCTTATGCTTTAAACGTGGTTGAAGATATTGGTACAATATTTTATAACAGTCAAAGTATCATTTTTCTTACAAAAGATCAAATGTTTCATGAGAGAACAAAGCACATTGATGTTCGGTATCATTTTGTGCGTGATATTATTGCTCGTGGAGATGTTGTTGTGAGCAAAGTTAATACTCATGAAAATCCTGCAGATATGATGACTAAGTCACTTCCCATAACCAAGTTTGAGTATTGCATGGACTTGGTTGGTGTTCATTGTTGAAGAATACCCCTCAAGGGGTTTAGTGGAAGAGGTGGAGAACTTGTTCGTTGAGAGTTCTTGTTTGTAGAGAATTCCTGTCAAGGTGGAGATTGTTAGAATTGGGTGACTAGAATTCTTGTTAAAATAAAATACTGTGATAAAATAAAATAAAAGTAAAGTCCAAATAAACTAAACTTCTTTTATTTTATTTTAATTAGAATAAGTCATCTATTTTATTTTAATTAGAATAAGGTGTTTCAACCTTACTACGTTACTTCTATTAGTTGTTGATTGGAATAAGGTTTTTCAACCTATAAATAGGCATAGTTATCTCTTCTTGTATTGATTCAATTTTTTCGACATTAGTAAATCTTCTTCTTCTCTGCCCGTGGTTTTTTCCCGAAAAGGTTTCCACGTAAAATCTGTGTGTTCTTTCTTTTCGTTTTCTTTGCGATATTTATTCATTATCGACATTTAAATCTTATCATAATTGGTTATGAGTTTCTTTATCACTTGTAAAAGCTTTTCACGTTTGCCAACAACAATTATAGAGTTTTTGTAGTAGTTGCACTGCATTATTGTAGAATAGGTCAATAAGAATCAGCCTGGTAAGTGTTTCAAAATGCAGCAGAAGAGACATAATCTCAGCAATGATAACTTACGCATGACACCTGAGAACTGCTTATATGAGGTTTAACTTCAAAAAGTACACCTTTCTCAATTCTAACATATACAGCTTGCAATCTCCTAGCCTTATTGACCGGACTGTCTAGAATCGACAGTAGAGCTTATAGGGAAATGACAGAAATAACAATTAGTTCATCATAGTTTTAACAAAAGAAATATAAAGATAGCAATAAATAACAAAAAGAAAGGAAAATAACCTAATGTGTTATATCATGTCTGTAATCAGTCGGATTCTTGTTACTTTCCGCAAGAAATTGGCATGATCATCCGAGTTCAAGAGTTGGAAACTTTGTAACAATTTACAACCAACAAGATAAATTAAGTTGAAAATCAAACTTCTTTAATGAAAATTATCAATTAAAACTACAAAAGCTCATACTCGTAAATGATAACAGAAGCATTAAGCACAATACGAAGTCCAAGTTCCATATACCTTTCCAACTTTAGCAACTTCTAATGAAGCCTTTTCAAGAACAAAATGACCCCATTTTTGTTATTCTCACTGGGAGCAATTGGGATTCACACAAGTTCCTTTGTTCCAGCTTCACCTCCTTCCGCTTCTTCTTTAACTTCGACTTCCTCTGTTGGCTTTTCAATAGAAGCTCGCTTTGCAGGTTCTTTCTCTTCTTCTACTTATTCTTCATGTTCTTGTTCTTCTTTATCATACTTCTCGCTTCTGTTCTTCCGTTTCTTCCCTTTAATAGCATACGGTCGTACCATTTTATCGGCTTGAAATATTGTTATCCTTTAAATTAATAAGAAGCAACATAGCAAAAGATAACACTACATTAGATTAAGACAATATTAAGCTTTTTTAATGGAATAACTTTCATTGCTATTTTAAGAACCCAACGCTATATAAAAATTATAAAATAAATTTAAAAAATATAATATATCTAATACATTACAAATATAATAATAATTAGTTTAAAAGAAAAAAAAACAAAATCAAAATGTTGAGGACTGAAAAAATATGATAAGCTACACTTTCCTTTTTGCCGTACAAATACCTAAATGCTTTAAAAAATTGTCTTATTGCAGTTTCTCAATGAACCTGAAAAACAAATCAAGCAGCCGACACTACGTTGATCATATGATTTGGTGTTAAACTTTTGCAACCAATTTCTTAGAAATTATGATGAAAGCTCAAGTTTTATGAATATTATAGTTTGGTTCCTTCTATTACCATACATAAGAAACCTTTTCATGGTTGGGTTATCCATCTAGACCCGAAGGCTCGTTCGAAATTTAGAAAGGTTTGGATAAAAATATTAAACCCGAAAATAGATTTGGATAAAAAAATTAGACCCGTTTAAAATATGAGTCGATCTCGAGCTTGAACATTCGACCCAGCCTGTTTTAAGTTTATAATACTTTATATTATATTTTTTATATATTATGTAATTTAAAACATTTTAAAAAAATAAACATATACTAAATATATAATAGTACTCTAATGTAAACATTAAAATAATATTAAGATGATTATATAAAAATTTTCAATAAATAAAAAATGTATAAAATTATTAAATATTAAAATAATATAATATAATTTTTTTTAAAAAAATCAAAATAATAGGCCTAAAATGATATTGGGTTAGTCTTTTGTAAATAAGGGTGAGTTTAGATAAAATTTTAGGCTCAAATTTCGGGTTGAATCGTGCTTAGACAAGCATAAAGTATGTTAATATCATACTTAGACCCGACCGAACCCAGCCCAAGAGCACCTCCAGATGAGAGGTTAATATGAAAATTAAAAATAATTTTAAAAAGATTAGTGTTAAAAATTTGCGCCGAGCACATACAAAAAAATCGTACTTGTGGTCCAACCTGTTTTGAAAACAAGTCTTGTTTATTGTCCAGGCTCATTTTCAAACTTAAATAGTTGTCAAAATCTTCCCACTTTTTGGATGAGTCTTCAAGCCTGGTCGGGTGGTCCAACCCATGATCAAGTTTACTTTCAACATTCGATCCTCTTTAAAGATTACATTAAGCTAAATGAATGATTACTTTTGAAAAGGAAAACACAAAAGGAACTTAGTATGGGTTTGGATAAGCGGTGCGTTTACTTGCGATCAATGTAAAAACAGCAATAACAATGAAATTAGATACTGTAGCGATATTGTAATGTGAGACAAAAAGTAAGCTAAACGCGCCGCACCTCCTATCCAAACCCACACTTAGACTTTACAAAAGACCGTTACAAGCAGTATGATATTGGCAAAAACCTCCTGTTGGAAGGGAGTAATAAGTTTAAAAAAATTTGGGTAAATTGTACTAACAATCACTCAATTTTGGGGTAGCTGATAAAATAGTCACTCAGGTTTCAATTCAGTCACTCAATTTTCTAAAAATAACAAAATATTCATTTTAACCATTTTCCATTACAGACGTAACGGAAAAGTGATATGGTAGATGATGAGTTCCTTATTGTCATTAACCGTCCAAATGGTCGGTTAGCACCAATTTAAATAGCCCCTCCCTTTTCTTACCAGTTTAAGGTTTAGGCAGTAAAAGAAAAAGAAAAAAATGGAGATTCCTACCGTGATTTCGATGTGCTATTGTGGAAACCTAGCCAAATTAAACACGTCTTGATCCAATGATAGCCCAAGTAGGAGGGTTTTTGAGTGAAGAAAACCATGTCGGTTTTTCATCTGGTTTGATCCATCATTGATGCCTCGTTCACGAATTGTATTGTTGGGTCTTCTGAAAAAACTGAAGACATTGGAGGATGCAAGGAGGGAGAGAAAAATATGGGTTTTGGTGCTTGTATTTGTAATATTGTTGTTTTTTAAACCCTAAACCAACTTATGTGATAGTTGTTGGTGGTGGTGTTGTTGTTAGCATTGAAAACCAGTTTATGTGGTTGCTGGTATACTATTTTGTTATTTATTCATGGTAGTGGAAGCTAGGGGTCCTAAATGTAATGGTATGTAAAGGGTAGAAGTTTGCTTACAAACTTGAAAGTTGAAAGAATAATTGTAGTGGGAGAGTATGTAGTTATTGTAATGATCTGTTATTCTCACACATTTGTATTTCATTTCTTTTGATTTTCTAGATGTTAATCTTCTTTTAAGACTTGAAAGAGTATTTGGTTATTGTTTTTTATTTCCTTACATTGCATGGATCAATGCTCATATATTAGAAAAAAAAAAACAGATGAAAAAAAAAACAGAAATACATTGGTCAACATTAAACTTCTTTCATATATTAATGCCAAACTATTTAAAAAAAAAAGCAAACTATTGCCAAATATCAAAATAAAAAAAAAAGTTTAAATATGAAAGTGAGCATTAAGCGAAGTTAGGGGTGTTCAATCGATTAACCGATTCGAACTATCATTAATTAAATTAATCGACTTTTTTAAACTTTTAACCATTAATCGAATCGAAAATTTTTCAAAAATTAACCGAGCCGAACTTTTTCGGTTAATTGAATTAATCGAAATATATATATATATTATTTTTTATTAAAATAAGTATAAAACATATCAAAAATTAATTAAATTAACTGATCGATTAATTTATACTTTCAAAAATTTAAGCGAACCGATCGACTCCTGATCGGATACTTATATATTATAATATTATTTATTAAGTTCGATTAATTCAATTAACCGAACAGTTTCGAACTGAATTAATCATTAATTAAAATTTTAAAAAATGATTAATCGACTCTGATCAAATTAATTCGATTAATCGATCGATTAACCGAATTAATTCGATTTTATTCGAAATTTACACAATGGAATTATGTTTTGTGTTGGGCTCTGGAATCCATTTAAGTGATGGAATGACACAAATGCCCAAACTGCAAAACTCTTCCTAAACATATAACATAACTCAAAGTTTGTAAAACAAAAACCTGTTTGGAGAAAAACACGATGTCATTGTTACCCTTCTTTCACATCTACAGGCACCTTCTACTCCAGACCTTGCTCTCTCTATCACTCCCTCTAATCCTCACTTTCTTTAAAATCCCTATTTTCTTTCTCACAGGTCTCCACACTTACGTCCACCCTGAAAATGTAGGCAGCGCCAACAATGCTTCCTTTGGTCTTAGAGCTGCTATTCGTAGACCTTCCCCTGATTCAGGGTCTCAACTTGATGGTCACCATTACTTGTCATCAAGACCCAATGGGGAGCTCAAAAAGAGGAACAAATCTAAAGTCAAGTTCGAGTTCGATGAGAACAATGCCCAGATCTTTAGGCTGAAACTCGAAGAGGGTCTTCTTCAAACAAGGCTCTTTTTCAATGAGTATCGAAATTCTTTCGTTTTCTCCTTTCTGGCCATTTCATGTTTGTGTCTTTCCAAGTGTTTAGGTGAGTCTGAGCCTGGTTCTGGGGTTTTCATAAATGGGAACCTAATACCGGTTATTTTTGGATTTATTGGTTTAACCAAAGCGTTTTTGGCACTTGCAAAGATATCCTTTGAGAAGTCTGCTTCTAAGAGATCGGAGAAGCAATTTAGTGCCATTTTTGGCGTTGTGGGGTTCCTTGTAGGGATTATGATTTGTTCTGGAATTGGACCGTCGGTTTTCGATTTCCATTTCGATTCAGTTGAAGGGTCTTGGAGGATTCTTCTTGCTGTTTTGATGGGATTCCTTGCTAGTTTTTTGTATATGCCTGCCGGCAAGAATGCACGGTCCTTTTGGCTTGGAACTGATCAGCTTAGGTGGAATTTATCCGTAATTTCTTGCGGAAGGTTTGCTAGAATGATTTTATATGCCAATTATATGTTAACTTTGTTCACAGCTTTGCTTTGGATTAATCCATTAGCTGAACTCCTTGTTAACAAGAATAGTTGCAGTGGTGGGGTTGCTGACAAATTGGTGGGAAACGTGGGTTTCTCAAAATTGGATTTTATCAAGCTTAGGATTTTGTGCTTATTGCTTTCTGGAGTTTTACAAGTTGTGGCTTTACGTTCAAACCTGCAGATGTTTTTGAATGATGCAGTTTTGTCTTGGTATCAAAGGTTACATGCCAGTAAGGTCCCAGATTTGGATTTTAGCCGTGCAAAAATTTTCTTGCACAACCACTACTTATGCCTTGCAGTTTTGCAATTCTTTGCCCCACCAGTATTGGTACTTGTTTTTCTTGGATTATCTCAGGTTGACACTAACTCATTTGACAAATACAACTTGGTTTGTGGTTCATTGCCTTGTTCTGCTTTTATTAAAGAAGCATCCTTGTTTATGGCTTGGTGGATCATATTTGTGTGGGTGGTTATTACATCAGCTAGCCTGGTTTTTTATCGCCGTGCTACTTTGTATATTTTCTGATAACTCGGTTTGTTTTGCATATTAGCCTTTAGAATTTGGCCCTTGGCTTGGAATTTTTGCCTAATTTTGGATAGAGATTGTTTTGCTTGAACCAGATTATTGCAGATGTTTTAATACATTGTAACGAAATACATGGGGCAAGAAAACTGTTTTTGGATGTTGTTTCATTTTGGTTTATTTCATTTACCACTTCTATGTTCTTCCCTGCTTAAGGATGTAGTTGGAACTCTTTAGAAGTGTTCAAGTGTAGGATGATGTGAACTATAGTTGAAGCTTTTTCGGTTTCATATCTATTGCTAGTAAGAGAGGCATAAATGGCTGCAGGATGCATATCTGGATTTCTGAGTAACTGAGCTACTACCAGGTGATATATTTGTTATCATTGCTCCATATAAATAACTGTCGTTATGAACCAAGCAATATATTCCCAGCACACTTTTCATCAATGTTTTCCCTCTATACTATCATGTGGAGTACAAGGACTGTGTATTGCTTTCTGATATCTTGACCTGCATTTTGCTCTCATAAGGTACATAATGTTTTCCCACTTCATGCTACAAAACTGTCATCCTATCATTAATCTGCCATGTGAAAACATGCTATAATTGATGTAAGTTTTTTTACTATCATTTAAGTATTATGATTTTGGACGAACAGTTTTAGATTATATAGGAATACTAAAGTGTCTGTTCCTCACTATTTGTCCTCGACTTTTGGAGTACCTTTACATGTTTGTATTTATAGTTTTGAACTCAAAAGCTATACAATTGTTTGCAGTGGCTTCTTACTTTTGATTGACAGACTATTTTTATCATTATCGAGGTGTATCCTGCTTGTCTTGTATATATGTAGGAAATGGAATTTGTTGCCATGACCGGTGAGGAGAAACAGAAACCTTTACCTTATTCTCTGCCTCCCTTAAAAGTTGGGCTATTGCTAGTGTTCATCTTTCCGGTCTAAGCTCAATGATGAGCTCTTTAGATGTTTATTCTGTTCTGATTTTGAAAGCTAATGATTAGGTAGTTTGATGTATGATAGATGAGCTTCAAAGGACACTGAAGTAATGTATGCATTTTAAGATCTTTGAACTCTGTAAGTCATTTTGATGGAAAACATTTGCAGATACTACAAAGTCTTGGTGATTTTAGGTTTCTTTCAGACCCCAGATTTAGCTGATAATCTGAACATTTATTTCTAGGAATGTAGATGTGCATATTCTTCCATTTAGAATAATAATTGATATTGTTATCAAATTAGGTTTGACCATTTCAAGTTTTCACTCTACCAAGCAAAGCCTTTAAGCTATAAATGGATTCCTTGTCATAAAAACCTGTTTATCAGCAATGATTAATATATAAATTTTCTTTTATATATACGTTTTACATTTAACTTAGGTCATCATTACATATATATCATGTATGTTTACTCATAACTAAATATATTTGAAATCTAATAGTGCAGGGCAACACAGTCTTTCTTTCACTCTGGCAAGTAAGGGTTTACTTGGTTGGGTGAAAAAGAGAAAAGAGGGAAAGAAAAAATGAAAAGAAAATAACTTTTGAATAGGCTTGGTAGGGAAGGAAAATAAGAGAAAGAAGATAGGAGAGATGATTATTTTTCATCAAATTATGAATTTTTTAAATATTTTATTTCTTTTCTTTTTATTTTTTAACTCTACTAAACAATGGATGGAAAGAAATTTACTTTTTTTTCTGTTTTTCTATCTTTCTTGCAAAGCACACCTATGGAAAGAAAATCTATATTTTTCATTTTTTTATTTTTTTTATCCTATCAATTTTACATCTTTTCCAATTTCCTTTCCATAGAAGTGTTTGGTAGGGAAGATGGAAAAATGGAAAGAAGATGACATTCTTTTTTTTAACTATTGCTTGGCAAAGTTGAAAAATAAAATGAAAGAAAATAAAACATTTGAAAATTATATAATTTTGAATTAATATACACCTCTTTCACATTTTCTTTCATTTCATCATTTCAATTTGGAAAGAGTGATTTCTTTTTTTGCCTTAGATGGAAAATGATCATGTTTTCTAGTTTCTTTCTCTTACTTTTCTTTCTAACTAAGCAAACTCTGAAAGTGTACAAGAACTTCAACTTTCCTAAAACAACAACAATTTTAATTAGGTATTATATATGCTCTAGCATAATTCCAATTATCATTCATATTATGATACTTTTACACTTAATAATTCAAACATATTATACATTAATCTATAGGTTCTTCAATCAACGCATTGTGCATAATTCATATACCAAGAAGATTTTTTTTTTTTGAATTATAAAGAAAGAGCAAAATCTTAATGATAATGTGATTTGAGCTCAAGTCATACTTGAGACAATGAATATTTTTAATTATCAAGTCAACACGGGGTTCAAAAAGAATTTATCTTTTAGGAACACCTTTTTAACAATGGAAGACACATTTGACATTCTTAAGTTCATTAACGATTGTTCATGTATATATTTTAGCAATAAAAGCAATTGTTTTTGTTAAGACACATGATTTTCTTTTTACTTTATTATTTTTTATAGTGTGTAAAAATAGCCAAATTTCAATTTTGCTCTATAATATGATTAGATTTGAGATATAATCTTTATACTTTATTTTTTGGTATAATTTAACCCTTTAATGTTAATAATGCCATCAGTTAATCTAAATATTTTATTTTAATTAAAATGTAACATGAATTTTAAGAATTATTAACATTGTTAAAATACTTTGTTAAATTCAAATTAATTACAATGTCAATTTTTGTCACATAATTATTGATTGAGTTTTTTTTATTAAATTTTGGAATGTCACACCAATAAATTTAATAAAAAAAATTTTAACGATATTAACAATTGAACTTAAATTTTTAAATGCAAAAAAATAAAAAAAATTAAATTTTTAAATTTTTAAATGCAAAAAAATAAAAGAATTAAATTATTAAAATTAAAATATAAAGATCAAATTTTAAATATATAAAAAAATAAAAACTTGGAGCTTATTATAACCTTTAAAATTTTAACTATTTAATTCAAAAATAATTAACTCAACGCAATGCTAATTGTTAATTAAAAATTATCATGATTAAACATTATTGTCTATGTATATTTATAACTGTTAATAAAAGCAAATACATGAAAATATGGTAGATGTTTAAGGCTATGAGAGTTTTTTTTTTTTTTGAACTACAAGGAGAGAGTAAAGTCTTAACAACAATGTGATTGACGTAATTTGAACTCAGATCATATTTAAAGTAATGAATACTCTTGATCATCAAACCAACACACAGATTTAAAAATAAACCCTCAGTAAAATTCTAAAAATTAATTAAGCTCTTATGAAGAAAGTGTATCCAATTGAATCTTCAATGACAAAAAATTAATTACCCCTTTTTGTTAATCGAAATTGTCAATTGACTCATTTAATCATTAATTGTGTTGACATAATTTATGGAAGCCATCAAAAACTGCTACATGACAATATGCTGACGTGGATGTCACATCAATAAAAAATAAAAAATCTTTTCTTAAATAATTAAAACGTGTGTGCATATGTAATGAATAATTTTGGATGAGTGCAAAACTTAAAAATTATAAATTATAAAATATAAATAAATTATTAAAATTTATTTTAATTGTGTAAAAACTCAAAAAAATTATTATTTATTTTTAATGTATATATAATTACTTTTAATTCAATTTTATATGGGCAATAATTATATATTTATGTAAAAAAAAAACTAAGAATTTCATGTTAAGTACTTGAGATAAATTTATAAAATTTTAAAATATCATAACTAAAATTTTTAGGCTAAAGCATAAAAAACTAAAAAAAATATATTATATATGTAAACAATAGGATCCGAGAATGCATATGAGGACAAAAGGTTGAACCCTAAACCCTAGTTACAAAAATTCAAATAATTTTTTAAAACATTAATTTTTTTTAAGTTTTTCACATTTTAATTTTTATATAATTTTTAGGGATAAATATTAAAACTATACATGAATTATGTTTTAATGTGCAATTGTATACAACTTTGATTTTGTGCAATTTTATACATGAAATTTTGATTTGATCCAATTCTTGTAAATTATTAACATAATTATTGATATAACCTCATTTTATGTTTATATATTGCATACATAAATAATTATATTTATCCAGTATAAAAATAAATTGATGTATTTATTTTTTTAAATGTGTATGATTAAATCAAAATAAAGTTTCTAATATACATTTGAACCACAATTAGAGTTTCATGTGTATAATTACACCAAATTAAAATTTATGTATAATTTTGAGATTTATCTCTAATTTTTAATATTTCTATAATTTCTATTTTTTATAGTTTTGAAGTCATCTAGAACGAATTTGGACAACTTGGTGTCCAAATTCAATTGAATCTTGATAATCATTTATCCATGTATATTTTAAATGCACATTTTTATTAGTTTTTTTTATTTTTTTTCTATATTTTATTATATATATTAGAATTTTTAATAATTATTACTATTTTTTTATGATTTTTGAAGTTTGTTTTTTATTTTTATTTTTGACCATTCATTTTATATGCACATGTAATTAATTAAAGAAAAGATTTTAATTTTTGTAATTTTTTGCAAACGTGATACTCAAGTTAACATATTGCCTTGTGATAGCTTTTGATAGCTTCTGTCAATCACATCAACGCAATTAACAATCAAATCGATTAATTAATAATTTTTATTAGTGAAAGGGGTCAATTGATTTTTTGAGATTATTGAATGATTAATTGAGTATATTTTTTTTATAAGAGTTCAATTGATTTTTTTTATATTTTTTATTAAAGGTTATTTCCCTTTAATTTTTTTTCCCTTAGAGCGAGGGAAGGGAGAATGTGAAGGAAAAGATCAAATGATAGAAACTAGTTGTGTTATTTTTTAAGTTAATAATTGGTATCGTGTAAATTCAAATATTGATATTTTTTATGTGCTTTTATTTTTAAGTTTTTTTTATCTATTGGGTTAAATTATTTATTTATATATATTTTAAAAATCCGTCAACAACATATTTAAAATATTTAAATAATTATTTAATTTAATTTTAAACTATGCATTAAAAAGTTGGTTTTTATGCTATTGTCAAATTGGGATTTTATTGGCGATTAGAAAAAATTAAAAATAAAATTATATTAAATTTAAATTTAAATTAAATGATTTGTTGAGAGAGGTGTACATATTCACTAGAATATGTAGTTTTTTTTAAATATTATATTTAAAAGAGTTGGTCTATATAACCACTCTCAAATCCATTTAAATCTTTTTATTATTTTTCATGTCCGTTCTACAATTTATATTTGGGATGTGTGAGTGTCCCTCTCAAAAATTATTAGTTAAATTCATAACAATAATTACCTTCAACTTAGACTTTACATTACAAGCATTACACTTAAAAACCTGCACAAATATACAAACTAATAATAAATTATGCTTTCAAATCGATCATGAACAAATTCTCTTTTAACAATTTTACAGGAATAAAATTTCGAGGTATATAATCTGCACTGTGTTTACATGAAAAAAAGTACTGCAATGTTGAGAATCAAATTAATTTAAGCAATAGGGAGCATGTAGTGCAGTAGTCACCGATGCACCTTGGCTACCTGCTCCACTTTATCATGTGACATGCACCCACCATCTATCAATACTCCCACTCAAAGCAGTTAAAAGGGAAACAAGAAATCTAGGCCTCAGTTGGTCTTAAAATGGTTTCAAAGCAAACATGCATTGCAACTGTGAGTTGTAAAGCATGGATGGATGATATGAGGCTTCTCTGCTTGCATTTCAATACTCCTAATTGCTAGAATCTTGATTTACAGAAAAAGTGGCAGAAATGATAAAACTATCAACTATGGGAATTGACAAGAGACTGTGTCAAGATATGTAATTAGATTAGCAACTGAAACCTTACACCTGTGCACATTCTAACTTCTTCATAGTACTTTACAGGATTATTAATAAAGTGTCATATTTCCAGGCAGAAAGACAGTTACTCCTTGTGGATCCCTTTGAGGAGCTTCAACACTTGAAGCATGGTAGGTCTGTTAGCAGGATTCTCAGCCAGGCAAACTGCAGCAATACTGAGCACCTGAAGCATCATCTGCTTTGAATCCACACTCATAACCACAGGATCTAAAACATCGGCAGCCTGACCCTTTTTTATCTTCTTAGTCACCCATCCAACTAAATTCCCTCCTTCAATCTCTTTAAATTCAGGGCCTGTTGGCTCTTTCCCAGTCACCAATTCCAGCAGTATCACACCAAAACTGAAAACATCTCCCTTTGTAGTAGACCTACCGCTCTGTCCATATTCTGGTGGAATGTAACCAAAAGTCCCAGCTATATCAGTACTAACATGAGTTTCACAAGCACTAATCAGTCTTGCCAGCCCGAAGTCCGCAACTTTTGCTTCAAACTCTTCACTGAGTAAGATGTTGCTGGCTTTGATATCTCTATGGATGATGTGGGGAATGAAACCATGGTGAAGAAATGCTAGTCCCCGAGCAGCACCAACAGCGATTTTGAAGCGTTTGGACCAATTAAGGACATCAAGAGCTCCACTGCGATTTCTCAACCAAAGATCCAAACTTCCATTGATCATGTATTCGTAAACAAGGAGCTTCTCCTCACCCAAAGAACAGTATCCAAGCAGTGGAACAAGATTTTGGTGCTTCACCTTTCCCAAGGTTTCCATTTCAGCTATGAATTCTCGATTGCCTTGTGTTTTAGCCTGGCTTAGCTTCTTAACTGCAACAGTCTTTCCACTAGGCAACTTAGCTTTGTAAACAGTTCCAAAGCCTCCATCTCCGATTATGTTGGTCTTGCAAAAGTGATGGGTTCCCTCAAGGATGTCACCGAGTGTGAGTTTCAGGAGTGGCTGCTCGAATGTCGCTATATTGATGCTCAGCGGCTCCTTTGACCTGCCGCTGCTGCTCAAGAAGCAGAGATTTTGATCCAGGAAGTTGTTTAATTTGCTTTCCTCAATTTCTTCTGGATCACTCAGCTGGCCGCTCCGCATAATCCATCTGCGTACAGCAAAGGCTGAAGCAAAAATGATAAAGACACTTGCAGCCACAATCCCTGCAAGGCCCCAAGCATTTAACAAAGAGGATCTCTTAGAACTTCTGATCTGGCACTCCAAACCTGTAATTCTGCCACACAGATCATTGTTCCCAGCTAGAAAGATTTTTGACAGGTTTTGACAAATACCATTTCTGGGCACAGGTCCTCCCAACCGGTTTTCTGCTAGATTCAAGTAGAACAGATTGAACAAATCGCATACTTCCTCTGGAATCTGTCCAGATAATCTGTTTCCAGATACATCAAAATACTCTAGTTGCATCAACTTACCAATTTCTGAAGGAATGGCACCAGTAAATTTATTTCCATGAAGATCCAAGTACATCAAATAAGACAAATTGCCCAAAGATTGGGGCAAGCGTCCATAGAAAATGTTATTACTCAAATTCAAGTCTTCAATCTTCCAAGACACGGAATTTGAGAACAGGTTATGTATCTCACCAGAAAGCCTATTCTTCTGAACATAGAGCCCCACCAGGTTAAGCATCTGAGACAATGACGAAGGTAGCTCACCGGCAAGCTTATTATTGCTTAAATCCAAGTGAGTAAGCTCTTTCAAGTTCCCAAAACTTGCAGGAACTACACCAGATAACCTATTTCCAGTCAAATTTAACTTTACCAAACTACCCACACGACCTAAGCTTTCAGATATGGTTCCTGTAAGCTGGTTATTCCCCAAATACAAGCCCTGAAGCTTGAGAGAGTCACCAAATTCAACAGGAATAGGACCTGTCAGCAAATTTCCAGACAAATCCAAAGTTGTGAGATTTTTCAAACGAGAAAGTGATCCTGGAATCCTGCCAGTAAGCATATTGTTGTTGAGAAGAAGATCCACCATCACTGCACAGTTTCCCAATTCTTCAGGTATGGGACCAGTCAACCTATTGTGTGACAGATCGAATAATCCATGATGCTGCACAAAGCTCAAGTCGGGCAGATTCACCTGATGGAAATATGAAGATGGTTTCCAAGGGATGGAACCAGATAGACTATTGTGAGAAAGAACCAGGCACTGCAGCTGATCAAGGTCTGCAAGTTCCATGGGAATTGATCCACTGAAATTGTTGTTTCCAAGATCCAACGTTGTCAATGCTTTGCAGTATCCAATTTCAACAGGTATATTTCCTTCCAAGAAATTCGAATTCAAGTTTAGCACAGAAAGAGCTGTGAGATTGCCGATCTCCTTTGGTATACTTCCCTTCAAACGATTACCGTTAAGAACAAGCGTCTCCAATGTAACCGCATGCCCAATATCAACTGGCAGAGTCCCCTCTAGCATATTATTTCCAGCAGAAAACTCCATCAAACTATTTGAACTCCATAAACTCACAGGTATGGTACCAGTGAAATTGTTGGAGTCAAGGTCAATAACCATCAATGGAAGCTCTGAAAGATACTCTGGGATTGAACCATTAATGTGATTATTAAGCAAAACCAACTGAGCAAGATTTCTACAGTTCACAAACACGTTCTCAATGGTACCCGAAAGGTTATTACCATCGAGATCAACCTCAAAGAGTGATTCTGCATTGCATAACTCTCTTGGTATCCAACCCGACAACTTGTTGTTGCTCAAACTAAGGTGCTTAAGCCTAGAGCAATTCTCAATTTCAGGAGGGATGTTACCTGAAAAGTGGTTGTTTGAAAGTAGCAAAGACTCCACCTGGTTCCATTTCCCAAGCCAAGGTGGCAATGGCCCAGAAAGCTGGTTCGTTTCAGCAGAAAACGTCAGCATAGGCAAACTTGAAAGCTCCTCAGGCAAGGACCCGGACAGCGAATTGAAAGACAGCATCAACACCATCAAATTCCGGCAGTTCCCAAGCTCCGCTGTTATTGAACCATTGAGCTCGGTGTAGACGAGGTTCAATATACTCAAATTCTGTAACTTTCCTATAAACTTTGGAATGGAACATTTCAATGGGTTATAAGAAAGGTCGAGCTTGGTGAGTGATTTTAGATTGGATAGTTGCTCAGGCAAAGGTCCTGTTATTGAACAAGAGGGTGAAAAAAAGTTCTCGAGGAGTGAAAGTCTACCAATTTCAGGTGGTATTTTCCCTGTAAATTGGTTGACTCCAATGTATAGAGCGGTCAGGTTTTTTAGCTCACCAATTTCAGGCGGGATATTACCAGAGAAAGAATTGTTGGAAATATCCAGAGAGGTTAAAGACTGAAGGTTTTCAAAGAGGATTGAAGGGAGTGAACCTGAAAGGAAATTGTTAGCCAGGTCCAAGAACTGTAGCTGAGTTAACTGTCCAAGCTTAGCCGGCACTGTGCCAGTGAGTGCATTGGTGGAAAGCTCTAGCGTGCGAAGTGCTTTCAGGCTGCCCAGCTCGGGAGGGATATTTCCGGTGAAAGAGTTAGACCCGAGTTTGAGAGTCTCGAGCAGAGTCAACTCGGCCAACTCAGTCGGAATTTGGCCAAAGAAGGAGTTAGAAGACAGGTCTAGGAGAATGAGGTTTGAGAGGGACGAAAGGGACGGAGAGAGAGAACCTTTCAAGGACCAAGATGGAAGAGAAAGCGTGGTGACTCGACCGAGCCGACATGCGACACCATCCCACTTGCAGAAATGGACTTTTGGGTTCCATGATGAAAGAAGATGAGGGTTTTGAAGCCCTCTTTTGAAGGAAACCAGAGCTCCCCTGTCCGGGTTTCCGTCTTCTTGCTCTCTAGTTGCCCCAGATATCAATAACAACAAATGGAGGAAACAAAGGAACTGAAACAAAAGCTTAAACTCCATAGCCAAAAGAAGAAACAATAATATTCACAGGGGAAGATAGCAAAGCACAAAACAGAGAAAAGATAAAAATGGAAGGTTGATAATCGCCATAGGCAAGGAGAGTAAATTCAGAAGAAAGGTCTGGGTGAACTTTAAAGAAAAGAAGACACCATAGCCAACGTAGCTCACGTGACTTGAGCTTTTGTAACTGCAATCCTCAAATCTCAATCGTGTTTCCTTTAATATACATATTTTTTCTTTTTGAGAGGGAGAGAAAAACCCCCACAAGTACTGCTGAATCTTTATCTTGGAATTATTATACGATAGGAACAAAAATCTTTTGATTTGTATATTAAAGAAAAGAGCTATAAAGGGCCCCTACTTCAGAGAATCCGGCCCTTGTCTCCTTTCTTTAATCTTCTCTGCTTTAACACTATGGATGATTGTGGTTTAAGGCCTAAAAGGAAGCATTAGTGCCCCAACCCAAATTTGCTTCTTCATTGCAGCTGCAGTTGCACTGTACAATTTTCTGCAGAATCTCTGATACTCAAAGATTTGGGAAAATTAAGTGAAACAGGTGTGGTTGTTTGTAAACGTGAAATGTGTGTGTCGTCGCCCTTCAGCTTGAGATTTTCAGTAGTCAGAACAGAACAGAGCAGGACAGAACAGATTGCTTTACAATGGAATCTCAATTATCAACCCCCAAAAAATGAAAGAACTGGACTAAACTGAAGAGGTGAAGATTGCAGAGCATGGCATTGGGAACAAGAACTTACACAAACCAGTGCTTTAATTTCATTGGCAAACAATTTATTATTATTATTATTTTGGTCCATTAGCATGTATAAATGAAATGGTTAAATCACTCTTTAGGACTTAAACAAAAAAAAAAATCAACTTCTAATGTCCGTAAACCTAAATAAAATTTTGTACAGATGGATCCAGGTTTTGTATTTTTGTGATGCAGGTCAGTTATCAGATGAAAATTTGGGTGAGAGTGAGAGGGAGTGGTCCCTTAAAATTATGGACCCCTACATTTCCGTCGGATGAGACGGTCCAAGATGATAATTTCTGTCAGGTGTATTATTATAATTGACGTTATTGCCCCTTTAGACTCTTATATTCATGTATTAATGTTAGAGAATAAATTATAAAAGGACTTATTGGGTATTAAGAAAATAATATTTGATTTTTTTTTCGAGGTTGACGTCAAATGTATCCGACGGTCTAGAAATAAGGTTGCGGATCATCTTAGTGAATTAGCTTTAACTAATAAATGTAATTTGTTTTTTTGAAATGGAGTGTTCGAGCGATATCCATTACATTATAAATTTTTATTCTTTTTGATCGAGATTGTGATTTTCGAGTCTTTTTCTGTCAAAAAATAATAATATTATTTGATTGTAAAATTTTAAAAATTTGCAAATGCTATTATACATTCATGTACATTTAATATATTCTTTTAATAATGAATTAGTTTAAAAATTAAAGATATTTTTGAGTTATATATCATAAAAAGCTCATTTATGAAATTATTTATAAAAATGGCTCAAGTGAAAAAAATTATTGAAATAGGTCGTTTTTGCAAAAACGTGCTTACGTGACGATATTTTCAGGGAGAATTTTAAAAAAATATTTATACATGGAAGCATTTTTTCTTGAGTGAGACAAAAACACTCCTACATGAAAGCACTTTATAAAAAACACGTTGAAAAGCGCACTTACGTGAATTTTATTTTGAAAAAATACTTCTACGTGAATGCGTTTTGGTCTCAGTTAAAGAAAAATACAATCACGTGGAAGCACTTTTCTGAAATTAATCTTAAAAACGTCCCCACGTAATTACATTTTTATAAAAATAATCTGTTCCAATAAATTTTTTTTCATTTTGACTCATTTCAATACATAATTTCAGAAATCAAACTTTTAGAATACATAATCCTTATTTTTGGTTGAAATTATAACTAATAATTGCCTTAGTTTTATATTTTGCAGGAATAAATGGTTTGGGGATGTGCAAAAGGACAAGGCATAAAGGGCTCTCTTAATTTGCATAGAAAAAGGAGCGTACCTGATAGGGGACGTATCTGTTTTGAGTTGTTTGTAAGGACATGAGAACCTGTTGTAGGCTGAGTTGTCCCTTCGGTACTACTTAGAGCAATTCATGGATCGGGTGGTTCGCAAAATCTGGCCACTCCCACAAACAGTTTTTGTTTATAGGTACTAAATAAAAATAATTTTTAGAAATATTTTATTTAAATTTTATTATATAAATATATAAATATTAATATAATTATACATATTTTGTTGTTTTAGGCTTGTTATATAAAAATATATAAAATAATTTAATAATCAATTAAACCCTCAATAAAAAAAATCACTCAATTTAGCTCTTAATCGAATATAAGCAATTAATTAAACCTTTTGAAAGTCATTTTCCGTATAAACATTTGATGTCGGTTAACTTTGTCATGTGGTATCTTAAGGTTGTGCCACATGACGAAATCTAGTAATTTTCTTTAAAATTGTTTAAAAACATAAAAAATAAAAAAAATCTAAATTTTTTATCCAAAATTATAAAAAAAATCTAAATTTTGAAAAATTAAAAAATTGAAAGAATTATTCACCAAAAAATTGAAAAAAAAATTATAATTCTCAAAAATTATAAAAAAAAATGCACCTACTTTTTTTTTTTATAATTTTGCCAAAATTATAAAAGATTACAAAAAATGCAAAAGTATAAAAATATATATAATTTATGAAAGTATAGTAAATTATATTTTTTAGAGATTTTTGTTTGAGATTGATAAACTTGTTGATATCATCAATATAAGCATCAACGTTGCATGGGAACATGGTGCATCATAGGAAACTTGAATCTCTCTCCTTTAATCTTAACCCAATTCCGATTCTTTCTCTTTATGGCCAACTTTTTATGTGACACATTAGCGAACCAAACAAACTCTTTTTTTATAATTTTTAATTTCGTTATTGTTATGAATAATTTATTAAGTGGATGTCCATCAAGATCAAGATAAATTTGGATGAACTTTAAATTTTGATAAACATTAGAATTAGAGTTTTATTCCATTTATACTTTCTATGTCTATAAATATAGATTTTAGAGAAGCATTGTAAAATATTTCTATTGATCAATAAAATACGCTTGCTCTTTTGTTCTCTCATTTTCTTTGTTCTTTACTCTCTGTCCTTTTATTTTATAACATGTTATCAACGCGATTCTCTTTTAATTATTTGTCTCCACAAGTCACAAAAATATCCCCAAATTTGCTATTGTCACTTGCCTCCTAAAGCTACTGCTATTTCAGTCTTCAATTGAGGCCTACGCACTATGAGTAATCGTTAGAGCCTTTAACCACTCAGTGGTCATGATAATAGTTATAGTGATAATGATGATGTTAATGATCTTCAGGTATATTTCACTATGATTTATTTATTATATCATGTTTATTATAATTTGAGACTAACCATGACAACATAACTAGATAGATTCTTATTTGAAATCCACGCATGTTTGCGATGGTGATTATGTAATGAATAATCTATTGGGACATTTATATGTTCGTCTTACTAAATTTGTTGTATTCTTAGGAGTGAATGCAAACATAAAGAAAATAAAAAATATAATCATGGACCACTAAAAATGGAAACATAGTGATGAATAAGAAAACAATGAGAGTTCTTAAGATAACTCTTCAAAAGGTAAAGATAACTTATGTTATCAATGTGATATGAAATATTATTGGTCACATATGTGGCATATGCCCAACTATTTTGTTTTTGCTAATATTCTTTGAGGAAAGAAATAAGAATGTAGTAATGAATTCTATCATTACAAATAGAAAATATTTATTTTATTTGGTATTGAAACAAACCAATATTATTCCAATATTTGGTAGTACAAAATTAGTGAAAAGATCCAAAAGAGCTAATATATTAATATCTTGTAATGGTTAATCCATTGGTTCTAAAAGATATTCATAAAAGATCTCATATTAAAATTGTGGATGAGGAAAAGATTATATTTCATATGAATTAAAAGAGGATTGGATTATTGATTTATATTTATTATAAATTGGATTGATTGTTACTATCTTTATGATCTTCTTTTGTCATCATCCCCTTTAAGGGGTTGAAAGTCAAAGTATTTGATTGTGAAATATCTACTTAAATTGTGGAAGAAAAATATGAGCAATAGAATATGGTAATTCTATCTAAAGCTCGTTATGGTTGGATGCACCTAAAGTTGCAAGTTTTTTTAAAAACTATGAGTACCCAAAGTGAGAATCATACAACTAGACCAAATGCCCTACATTTGAAGATTTTGACATATTTCCTGAAGTGAATATTGCATACAATTTAGACATTTCCAGTAATAAATGTCACAATGGTACTTATATGTGGATACAAAGTAAAAAGAATGATAATAAAATTATCAATTTGCATACAATTTACTACTTGGTATGACCAGTTAGACCATCCTAGATCATATATGATGCGAAAATTAATTGAGAATTCATATGGACATTCATTAAAGAACCAGAAGATTCTTTAATTTAAGGAATTCTTATTTGTTGGTTGTTCTCAATGAAAATTGGTTGTTAAAAACTTACAAGATAAAGTTGAGATTTAATGTCTTGCATTTCTGAAATGAATATGGACCCATTAATTCACCATGTGGATGATTATGATATTATATGATTTTTGTAGATGTATCTACAAAATAATCACATATGTGTTATCAACTAGCAACCTGTCGTTTGCAAGATTGTTTGAATAATTAATTTCGGATTATGCAATTAAGACGATTCATCTTGTTAATACTGATGAGTTTATATATCAGTCTTTTATTGAATGAGTTTGAAAAACTTTGGTAAAACTTTGTTATTTATGCGCATAATGGTTTAGAGAAATTATTAATTGAATGCCTCTGATTAATGGCTAAACCATTACTTATGAGAACTAAAATTCCTTTTTCAACATGAGATTATGTTGATTTATGTGTTATACGCATCAAGCCAATAAGTTATAAATATTCTCCATTATAATTGATTTTTGGTCAAAAGCTAAATATTTCTCACATTTGAATTTTTGTATGTGCATATATGTTCCAATTACTCCACCACAATGCACAAAGTAGAGTGAATCCTCAAAGAAAGTTTTGAATAATATTAATTACGAGTCTCCTTGTATTATTATATGTTTTAAATGTATTGGAGATTTGATTATGACATGATTTTTTATTACTATTTTGATTCGATAGTTTTCCCGACATTAGGGGGAGAGGAATAATAACTTGCTATGAGTTAGGGGGAGAAATAATTTGAACCAGAAGTTCAACAAGGATAACTCATTACAAGTTCCAAATATGAAAATTCTCATAAAAGGAAAAAATCTAGATGGTCATATACTGAAGGTGGGTGCTCCAGAAGAGACCCAAGGCATAACTAATAAGTAAAACTTCAGAAGAGATTTAGGTACCTAAAACTGAAGATTAAAATAGTGAAAATAAGAGATCTCGATAAGTTATGTCAATTTGAGAAAATGTCGAACCAATAATAAAAGTGGTCAACAATGGTTTTGCATGCAATATTATTTTTGAAATAATGAAATAAAAGGAAGATCTTGAATAAATCTATTGAGAAATATAGATGTGAAATAAATTGGTCAAAATAAAAAGAAGCAACTCAAGTACAATTAAACTTGTGGAGTTTTTGGACCAACATTCCAAATATTTAAAGGTATAAAGTCAGTGAGGGTACAAAAGAAGTAGTTTTGTAAAAGCAGAATAAAAATATGAAGTTTTTCACTAAGTCTTAGCATTGATTATGAAATAATACAATATTCTTTTGTGGTGGATGCAATAACCTTTAGATATATTGTTAAACTGACAGTCCATACCTGCGTCTCATGGTTGTTGTTACAAGATTTTGTGAATCACTATATAGCAAAGTTTATATTAAAATCTTTAAAGGATTTAGAATACCAGAAGCATATTGAAACTATTGAGAGATTGTTTATTTATATGAATTTAAATAATTAAACATATGTGATAAATTTGATTTAGTCAATAGTAATTGAAGGAGGATTATAAAATGATCCAAAATACATATTTGTGTTTTTATAGAATAATCATCATTAAAGTTTGCTATGATTATTGTTGAAACTCTTGAAAAGATTAAAATATATTTCTCCCAAATTTTCCCTCACTCATAACTCTCAAAAGAATAGTGATATAAATGTTTAGCAAAAACATTCAAATAGTCATTTGAAAGACTAGTATTCAAGATTAAATACGTAGAATATGAGATATTATGTGATGTTTTCATGAGGGGAGTAAATACGCGTTGCACTCTTTTCCCTTAATTGAGGTTTTGTCCCATTGGGTTTTTCTAGTAAGGTTTTTAATGAGGCAACATGTTATGCGTATTATAGATATGCTTACTTTTTTCCTTTACTAGGAAATGTTTTTTTCCCATAAGGTTTTTATCTTAGTAAAGATTTTAACGAGACACATTATCTACCAATGGACATCCAAGGAGAGTGTTATGAATATTTTATTAAGTGGATGTTCATCAAGATCAAGATAAGTTTGGATGAACTTTAAATTCTGATAGATATTAGAAGTAGAGTTTAATTTCATTTATACTTTCCATGTCTATAAATATACACTTTGGAGAAACATTGTAAACTACTTCTATTGATCAATTAAATGTGCTCTCTCTTTTGTTCTCTCATTCTCTTTGTTCTATACTCTCTGTCATTTTATTTTATAACAGTTACAAGTTTTATAAGCTTTTGTACTTTTTAACTATTTTTAACAATTCTTTTGCAATTTTATATATTTTTCAATAAATTTGAAATTTTTATAATTTTTAAAAGTTCTTTTTATTTTTAAATAATTTTCTATTGTTTTTAATATTTTATAATTTTAAAACAAATTTAATTAAATTTCATCATGTAGTACAATTTTAATGTGTCATGTAGCGAAGTTAACACAGAAATTGATTGTTTAGGGTCTAATCGTTTAAAGGATTAATTAAATGCTATTTTCAATTGTGTTAGATTAATTATTAAATTATTTTATAAAGATTTTTTTTATATAATGAGCCTTGTTATTAAACAATAATACGAAGCCCAATCCCACACCCAAAATATTAATCATAGGATTATCTATCTAATATGTTTGTTGCTAATATGAATTCAAAAACCAAATAAGCTATTAAATACAAAACAAGTAAATAAAATTGTTAATTTTTTTGAGAAAATTACAAACCTAAAAAAACGTAAACATAATATTTCTAATTAACCTAAAACGTCTCGTAACATATGATTAGAATCTAACTTATAAACTCTCGAAGGATATCCATAGTACTCCATGAGATTTTTTTATATGAAATGACCACAACAATTCATGGTTCCATATGAAGTAATAATTCTTCATTATTTATGTATTTATTAGTTTATTCTCTTGTTTTTTTTTTTGGTAAATTATAAGGAGAGGGCAAAACCCTAACAACAATGCGACTAGCACGACTCGAACCTAAACCATAGCTGGGAAATGAACA
Source organism: Gossypioides kirkii (assembly GCA_005610355.1). NCBI lineage: Eukaryota > Viridiplantae > Streptophyta > Magnoliopsida > Malvales > Malvaceae > Gossypioides > Gossypioides kirkii. The sequence goes on from CP032250.1 coordinate 9,656,885, forward strand.
TCCTTGACCATCAGACTAGCACACATAATAAAGAAAATTATTAAGAAACATTAACATAACATGATGGACAACAAAGGCCTATCAAGCCAAAAACCTTCAGCATTAGATGTGTGCATTTGGTAAATCGGTAATATTTTTTATTTTATAAATAATTTTAAAAATGACATATTTTTTGTAAAATATATTTTTGTAATGCCCCAAAAATTTGAGCTTTCTTTATTCAAGTCGTGTCAATGAATCTGTCTCTGCTTCTATGGTTATGTGCTCAGTTTGTTTATACAAAGTTGGAGGTTTGAGTCGCATCTTTTGAAAATTCTGTTTTTTCTTTTTTTGAACCTTAGACTTTGAAATTGTTTCATAAATTAATTTCTATGCATTGTGATTTTAATGATGAGCCTAGTAGATCAATGGTTAAGCATTTATCTATTCTCTTGTCTTCTGTTTGAATCTCAACATATGCGTGAAGTGAATATATTTTTGTTTACGATTGTTATTTTTATTTTTATTTTTATTTCTTAAAAGTCTGAACGTTTCTTTTTAGTTTTAGTTTTCCCTCTTTCGTTACTGACATTTTCTTTTACTTTGAATTCTTCTTTTGCCACCATTGGTGTTGTTTGACGTTTACTTCTATTTGATCGCGTGTGCGTTGATTGTTGAATTGTGTCTCTTCTATTATCGATTTTGTTTCCGTAAGGTGAGAATCGCTACGTTTCTGCTTGTTGAATTTTTATAATTAATTGAGTTTTGTCGTTGAACATGGTTGTCAAAGTTTTTAATTACTCGTTGGTGTCCCATGTCTGTTTGGTTCGTTGTAGGGAACGCTCGGGAAATGACTAACGATCATTTAGATTCGTGATTGTTTCATCAAAGCTGATCGTGGGTAAGCAATTATTGTCGTTTTGAGTTGATCATCGAGAGTTTTGTTTTAGATTGGTGTTGTAATTAAAATAGGTTGTAGGTAGGTATCAAAACCCCTTTGATTTTTTTGCGGGTTACCTTTGGCACCTACCAAGAAAGATTCAGTCTGGGTCATCATTGATCGATTGACCAAGTCTGCTCATTTCCTACCGATCAGAACAGATTACTCACTACAGAAGCTAGCTAAGCTGTATGTGTTTGAGATTGTGAGGTTGCATGGGGTTCTAGTTTCGATCATCTTAGATCAAGTTCTACGTTTTACCTCTCGATTTTGGAAGAAATTGCATGAGGATTTAGGTATGCGATTGGACTTCAGCATTACGTATCATCCTCAGATTGATAGACTTTCTGAGCGAGTCATTCAGATTTTGGAGGACATGCTTAGGAGTTGTGTTCTTGACTTTAGAGGCAGTTGGGAAGATCACCTACCGTTAGCTGAGTTAGCGTATATCAACAACTTCCAGTCTAACATTCAAATGGCGCCTTACGAAGCTCTGTATGGTCGTAAGTATTGTACCCCTCTGTGTTGGATTGAGTTAGATGAGTGACGTGTTCTAGGCCTCTAGTTATTAATTGAGATTGAGAAAATAGTTAAATTGATCTAAGACCGTTTGAAAGCTCATCCGACCGACAGAAGTCATATTTCGATTTAAAAAGGAGAGATATCGAGTACTCTATAGGTGATCAGGTGTTTTTGAAAGTGTCACCGTGGAAGAAAGTCCTCCAGTTTGGACGTAAAGGCAAGTTGAGTCCGAGGTTCATTGGACCTTACCATATTTTGAAACAAATTGGGCCGGTTGCCTATTAACTTGAACTGCCGCCTGAACTTGATCGAATTCACGACGTGTTCCATGTTTTGATGCTGTGAAGGTTCGATTTAGTCCTTCTTCCATTGTTCCGGTGGAGGAGACCGAGATGAGACCTCATCTGACTTTTGAAGAGAAAACTATTCAGATTTTGGAGCGAGACGTTAAAGTCTTGCAAAGGAAAATTGTACCCCTAGTTAAGGTTCTGTGGCGGAATCACGACATTGAGGAAGCCACCTAAGAACCTGAAGATTCAATATGTTAACAATATTCGCATCTATTTGCATCAGGTAAATTTCGAGGCCGAAATTTCTTTTAGAGGGAGAGAGTTGCAACGCCCTAAAAATTTGAGCTTTCTTTATTCAAGTTCTGTCAATGAATCTGTCTCTACTTTTGTGGTTATGTGCTTAGTTTGTTTACTCAAGGTTGGAGGTTTGAGCTGCATCTTTTGAAAATTTTGTGTTTTCTTTTTCTAAATCTTAGACTTTGAAATTGTTTCATAAATTAATTTATGTGCGTTGTTGTTTTAATGATGAGCCTAGTGGTTCAATGGTTAAGCATCTGTCTATTCTCTGGTCCTGTGTTTGAATCCCATCGTATGCATGGAATGAATATATTTTGTTTATGACCGTTATTTTTATTCTTATTTCTTAAAAGTCTGAATGTTTCTTTTTAGTTTTAGTTTTCCCTCTTTCGTTACTTTCCCTTTTCATTATTGACATTTTCTTTTACATCGAATTCTTCTTTTGCCATCATTGCTGTTTTTCGACGTTTACTCCTATTTGATCGCGGGTGCGTTGATTGTTGAATTGTGTTTATTCTATTATCGATTTTGTTTTCCTAAGGTGAAAATCGTTGTGTTTCTACTTGTTGTTGAAGTTTTATAGTTAATTGAGTTTTGTGATTGAACATGGTTGTCGAAGTTTTTAATTACTCGTTGGTGTCCTATGTCTCTTTGGTTCGTTGAAGGGAACGCTCGGGAAACGACTAACGATCCTCCATATTCATGATTGTTTCGTTAAAGTTGATCGTGGGTAAGCAATTGTTGTCGTTTTGAGTTGAACATCGAGAGTTTTGTTTTATATTAGTGTTTTGATTTTGTGAATTGTTGAAATTATTGTTGAACTGGTCGTTAAATCTCTTGTTTAGGCTTCGGGAGTTGCAGGAATGCCTTTGTATCAATCCCATAATAGGTGGGTATCGAAACCCCTTTGATTTTTCTGTGTTTTCGTCGTTGGAACGGGACTGTCGAAGACACACGGGCTAGCATATGAGCGTGTGTCTAGACTGCGTGTCATTAAAATAGGTTGCAAGAGACATACAGGCGTGTGCTAGACCGTGTATGGCTACTATTTTGAGGCACACAGCCTAGACAAACTGGCGTGTGCCAGTGCGTGTATGGTTACTGTTTATTGATTTGACACACACGGACAGACCATGTAGGCGTGTGCTAGACCGTTTGTGGCTACTGTTTTGCTATTAAAGGTGCAGTGGTGGAATGATAGAAATGTGCAAGTGTAAACAATCATATCATGTAATAAAGTGACAAGTAAATGTTTAGTTATCGTACCCATAGGGACTGTGTCAGAAAAAATAATTGTGAAATAATTAATTAATAATTTGGTTAAAGAATTAATAAATTTTGAGGAGGATCAATCTAAACTAAAATTAATCTAAGTAAAAATAAAAATAAATGAAATTCCAATGCTCGATTTCTAGTATTTAATCAATATGACATAAATGTGTTAGATTAATTACATAATTAACTTAAAATTATTACAATCATGCTCTTGCTTTTTACAAATTATATTCACGACAACTCGTTATTTTGTTAACTAAAGCACATACATACTCATTAAATTAAATAATCTCTTAACATAATCCTATGTTAATTCAAACAATTAATTAATTTAACAAGCAAGTAAACAAGTAAAGGATCGAGTGAAGTAACAACATGGATCTATATTGAAACAATTTAATCACACAATCCTGTAAGTTTTGTAAGACTAATGTATCATTTAATACCATCACTTAATTTAAGCTTTGGCTACCTTAGAAGATTAAACATGCACAAATTAAATAGTGTGCCCATTAATCATAATTTCAATATGATTAAATGATTAAATCATTAGTTATATCACAAGTGTAATGTAAGTATAACATAAACATTATAATATTTAATTAAACAAAACAATAAGGCCTATAACAATATAAACATGATTTATAACTGATAGCATTAGAAAGAACCATTGATTTCTCCCTACTTATTGTATAATTTGTTCCCATTTGGTCATCTTTAGCATACATTTTTAGTATTTTTAATTTAGTTATTGCATTTTCTAACTTAATGAAACTCAGCCTAAGTTCCTTTAAATTCATGATATTTTTACTACTGATGTCGTTGCATTAGTCTGTTTAGCATTGCACCTAGAGATGTCACTACAGGAACCTATCCAGAAGTATCGATGCATGAATGTGTCCAGAGTTGTCGCTGCATAAGAAGATCCAGAATTGTGTTCAGAATTATCGCAGCACCTAATAGCTATCTGGTTAACACACCAGAAATGTGTGAGTTGTACAGCTGGTATAACCAACTAGTACGACCAGAGAATGCTAGATCTGAAAGGAAGGACATTTGTACTGTGAAGCTACAGTTAAATACTGAAGAGAGTGAGAGAGAAAGGATCTTCTTCTTCTTTTTCGGTCGGATTTGATTTTCTTCTTCAATCCACATTTTCTCAAAGCTTGCATCCATGGTAGCTTAACTTTCCAATGGCGACCTGACGCAGAAGAGAAGGCAACCCTGCTCCTGACGAGGAGCATCCTAAGTGCGACACAAGAGGAGAGTAAGGAAGCAATTTGAGTAGACTAGGAATAGAATTCCCCATTTGTTCTATTATTCCTCTTTCTTAAACACTGGTAAATCTTGTTATTTCAAGTTGTATGAAAGTGCATTTGATATTTAAAACTAAATGATATCTATTTCAATCTTACCTTTATTGTTAATCTTTGGATTTAATTGTTTTGACCACAAAAGTTTAATTGCAATCACTGTCACTAGAAGGTGCAGCAACAAATTAAATTAACAAGTAAGACAACGAAAGTTGCATGGGGATTGAAGGAATTTAATCCACTTGTTCTTCAATATGTTGCATTACCAATATTGGAAGGTGTGGTTAGTGCGCATGATTAAGTCTTAGATCTAATAGAAAAATCAAGTTTGGTAAGATATTCATTGTGACTTATTGCAACGACAATTTACTTGTTATTTTTAACCTTGTGAGCCACACTTAATTTTCTGCCAACTTTTCACATCAGGAACCCCGTTGCATTATCATTGGATTTTATCTTTAAATTTACATTATTGCTTCAACAACTCAATAGCACAACTTTATTGCATTTACTTGTCCATTACTTCGACAATTATTACCATAATTTATCTTGTTTTATCTATTCTTTGCATCATCAATTATAAGCAGCAAACAACCATCCTCGTGGGATCGATATCCTATAGAATTACATCTATATACTATACTTGCATTGACAGTGTATGCTTGCACATATTTGCTGTGACGTTCATAGCGCGATCATAATAACAATAATAATTAACACAATCAACGCAACACTTAATAAAATTTAAGTCATTTTAATTAAATAGAGAATAGCAATAATAAAAGTATTCATCATAATAACAACAAGAATTTAAAAGAGAGAAAATGATTAGAATCAAATCTAGTAGTTCTCTAGAACTACTATTGCGTTCTTCTTCGTTCTTGTTAGATTAAGGTCTTTGATGAATGCTCGAATGAAGCTACTCCAAGGCTAAAGAATACTATTTTTCAAGAGGGCAAATCGACAAGGGAATGAAGAGAAATGAAATGGGAAGGCTAGAGAGAAAATGAGAGAAGAGAAGAGATGTGTTGATGAATTAAGTGATGAAAATGGATAGCAAAAGGAGGTATTTATCGGTGGGATTGGAGGCTATTTTTAGCAAAGAAAAATCAGCCACACACTCCTCCATGGCCGGCCGCCCTTTGTGCAAGTTTGAATGGTTCAAACTTTTCTTAAATTTGCTTGGGGCAAATCTATAGAGGCATAAATAGTAGAGGGTTTTGAATGGAATTTTGAGAGAACTTTGAGGGCTGTTTTGCAAGTGTGAAAAATCAGCTAAAATAGCTGATTGGGTCAGCCATTTGGATGGCATTAGGCTGCCCAATTCATGGTGGTTCAGTCCTTTATGTTGTGCACATCAGACCACTTTACTTCAGGCTTTATAATTTAATTCCTAACCCAATTAAATTGGATTAAAAATTTAATTATAAAGTAAAATAAAGCTCATAATTTGGACTGACATTTGTTGGAAATTTAATCATCTTTGCTCTTAGTTCACTCAGTGTAAAAATTTCCCCAACGATTCAGGCCTACTGTAGTGTCTGTCGAGCCGATTTTAATCAATTGTGCAAAACTGTAAAAAAACACATCAAATTCATGATTAATTATTATAAAAATAATTAAAATTTATTTTTTTGTTAATTTAAGTAAAAATTAATTATTTTATAATTAAATTATATTTTTCGATAAAAATTACTAAGAATTTGCATGAATTTGAGTTAAAAAAAGCATGAAAAAGTCTATATATTTTTGTGTTTCTAAACCCCCAAACTTAATTCATTGCTCGTCCCGAGTTATGCACAAATCACAAAAGAATTTATTATTTCTCCCCATACTTATGAATTTAATATAATCAAGCACAAGAACAAGAATTCTGAGATTATGTAGCTCAAGTATGTATTTTATTAAAATTATTCTCAATTATCATCATGCTTAACAAAATTAGACTTATTGCTTTCTCAATAAAGATATGTCAAAATCTTACCTCTCAATTTTTATTCCCTCAGTCAAGACCAAATTGCAATCATTAAGTTTAACTTATGCCTTCATATCTTGAACATAGCAATTTCTCTCCCTAATGTAGGTAACATTGAAATCTTGAATCAAATAGGTCTTTTTGCATAGATTGTAACGGGGCTAGTCTAGGGGCAAGTAAAAGATAAGTATATTTAAGCTAAAACCCTAGACTCAACTTGCATCAGACTTTCGAGATAGTTACCTTCAAATTCACCACTTTTTCAAACTTGAATACTCATGATCTTTTCACTTTTTTTTCTTATTTCGAGTACATATGCTCTATTTTTTTCTTTTTCTTTTTCTTTTCATTTTTTTCTCTCTTTTTTTTTTCGAGCATTTGGTACTTCTTCTCAACTTCCCCAAACTTATTTTCAAGACATATTCTTGATAGACTAAGTCTAGTGTTTGGGACAATTTGGAGATAAGTACGAAAGATAGTATGGTTTACCAGTGTAAGGTTCAAAGAAAATCTGGTCATATAGTCTCAAAGTTGGCTTTAAGGGATAACATTCATCAAGATTAACTTGAAAGACTCAAACGGTCTAAACAAATGTTGCCTAAATCATTTTCAAAATTTCATGCTTCCTAGGATTTCGCCTCAAGAAATTACTAAGTCAATTCTAGAGACTTAAATTTTCATGCATGTCTAGCTTTAATAAGGAATTAAAAATTTGATGATATGATTCACATATTTTATTAAGAGTAGCATTCATATCATGGTTTAGCTTAACATCACTACCATTGAGATAATTGAATTTTATTTATACTAAAGCTTAGCATAATCAACATAAATTCAAATTTTTGAGCAAAATTATAATTAAATTCATAAAATAAGAAGAAATAATAATTATAAAGAAGTTTTCGATTTTCGATCCCCCTACTTAAGATGAACAATATCCCCATTTTAAAAACAATCGAGAGAATACAAAAATAAAAGTGAATAGATACTATACTTCAGGTAGGATCAAGGAAGAGGAGGTGAGTCAAATTTGACTGCTTAAATACCAAGCTCTTCCAATGTCCAATCTTAGACATGAACATATCTATTGCCACAATTTTTATTTTTCTAATTGTTCAATTACTGACTTCAACAAATTTATTATGCAAAAATTAAAAACTAAACTAATGACCTAATGACTTAAAACCTAATTCTAAATTCATTTAAGAACTAAAAACTTGAATAACCTAATAAAATAAATTAAAGAAAGACAAGATCCCCCTTTTTTTATTTATATGCAGACCCCCTAGACTTTGACTCATCTTTTGCTTCATTGTCCTTATTATTGCTTGAATCACTTTTCTCCTTCTTCGACATCAGAGTCCATGGTTAAAATATATAATATGAAAATTCAGGCACAAAAATAAATGGGTCACGAAATACTTTCTCGAGTGCACATTTAAATGAGTCATCCCGTATTTTCGTGCATCTCCAATAAGATTGTTTCTGTCATTGTGTATGTTGCATGCAATCCATCATCTTTAACAGCTCATCTCGAAGTATTGAGTGAGGTAACTGAGGTCTAGGTATGGATATGTCAGGTTCAGACATTTCTTAGTAGACTCTGCCTCATCAGGAATTCCGACTGGCTCTATTTCTTTAGGATCTTCCTCTTCTTCAGTATCTTTAGAATGATGAAAATATATAGATTTTTTCATGCCTTTTTTAACTCAACTTCATGCAAATTCTTAGTAATTATTGTCAAAAAATATAATTTAATTATAAAATAATTAATTTGTACTTAATTTGTCAACATATTGATTTTTAATTATTTTTATAAATATTAAGCATGAATTTGATGATTTTTTGGCAGTTTTGCACAATTGATGGAAATTGGCTCGGCAAACACTATAGAAAGCCTGAACTGTTGAGGGAATTTTTACATCGAGTGAACTAAGAGCTAAGAAGATCAATTTTCCAGCAAATTTTGGTCCAATATTGAGCATTATTTTACTTTATAATTATATATTTAATTTAATTAGTTTGGGTTAGAAATTAAATTATAAAGCCTGAAGCAAAGTGGCCTGATATGCATGCAATAAAGGGCAAATCTACCATGATTTGGACAAGCCCAATGCTGTCCAAGTAGGCTGACCCAATAAACTATTTTAGCTGATTTTTCACACTTGCAAACCAATCCTCAAATTCCTCTCAAACCCCTTCACTTTTGGTGCCTTTACGAATTTGCCCAAGCTAATTTAAAGCAAACTTTGAACTAGTCAAAGTGCTCAAAGGGTGACCGTCCATGGGGATTGATTGTCTGAAATTCACTTGCTAAAAATAGCCTCCAACTCCCACCTATAAATACCCTCTAAGCTACCCATTCTAACCACTAATTCACCAACACATTCTCTTCTTTCTCTCATTTTCTCTCTAGACTTCCCAATTCTTTTCCCTTCCATTCCTTTTCCAATATCCCCCTCTTGGGGAAGAGTGTTCTTCAGCCTTGGAAACAGCTTCATTGGGTGTTCATCAAAGACCTCGATCTGGGAAGAATCGAGCAAGAACGACAAAGAACGCAATAACAGTTCTTGAGAAATTATTGGATTTAATCGTAATCCCTTTTCTCTCTTTTAAATTCTTGTTGTTATTATGACGAATACTATTATGATTGCTATTGTTTATTTAATTAAAATGGCTTAAATTTTCTTAAGTGTTGGATTGATTGTGTTGATTGCTTAATTTATCATGAATCATGTTTATATTGTTATAGGCCTTGAATGTTTTGTTTAATTAAATATTATAATGCTTAAGTTATATTTGCATTACCCTTGTGATATCACTAATGAATTAATCATTTAAACGGGTTGAAATTGTGATTAATGGACACGCTATTTAATTTGTGCATGTTTAATTTTCTAAGGAAGCTGAGGGTTAAATTTAGCAAAGGTATTGAATGATATAATAGCCTTGCATAATTTGCAGGATTGTGAAATTACATTGTTTCAATATAGGTGTATGTTGTTACCTCATTTGATCCTTTCCTTACTTGTGAATTTTAATTTAATCGTTTGAATTGGCATAGGTATTCAAGAGATTACTTTAGTTCATGAAGTATGTATGTGCATTAACACATTTACTTATTAAAATTGGTTTAGTCGGTTGAATTGACATAGGAATATAGTCAAGAGATAAATTGATTTTTGTAAGTAATGTTGTTCTTAAGTTAACAAGATATCTGGTTGCCGTGAATTTATTTCGTAGCAAGCATGAACATGATTATGATTTGATTAGGTTATTAAAGCAATTAACCTAATATATTTATGTCATATTGATTAAAGTTTAGAAATCGTGCATTGGAATTAAATTTTATTTTATTTTTAACTTAAATTAATTTTAGTTTAGATTGATACTCTTCAAAATTATTATATTTTCCTAACCAATTTGTTGATTAATTATTTCAAAAATATTTTTCCTAACACAATCCCTGTGGGTACGATAACTCGACATTTACTTGTCACTTTATTACTTGATACGATTGTGTACACTTGCACATTTCCATCGTTCCAAGTTTTTGGTGTTGTTGCCGGGGATTGTTTGAAATTATTTGTTTTACATTTTGGTTTATTTATTTTTCTATTTAATTTTTAACTTAAAATTTTTTAAATCATTTCAGGTGTTTATGAGTATTGGCTGAATTATCGATTTACTCCAAGTGGACCTTGAAATTGAACGAACTTTTTGAGAAAGAAGGAGAAAAACATCTCAAAGAAGGACTGAAGAGATGAATTTCGAGAATCAAAATCAAGCAAATCAAGCTCGAAATCCTATCCTTATTGCTGATGATAGGGATAGAGCCTTAAGATAGTATGTTGTGTCGTTATTTCATGAGCTTAATCTGGGTATTAAGAGACCCAAAATCGAGGCACAACAATTCGAACTGAAGCAGTGATGTTCTAGATGCTTCAAATAGTGGGTCAATTAAGTGGAATTCCTACCAAATATCCTCATCTTCATCTAAGATTGTTTATGGAGGTGAGCGACTCTTTCAAGTTAGCCGGAGTATTCGAAGATGCGCTTCGATTGAAGCTGTTCCCATTTTCACTAAGGGACAGAGCTCGAGCCTGGTTGAACTCGTTGCCACCAAACTCTGTTACAACATGGCAAGAGTTAGCAGAACGATTCCTTAGGAAGTATTTCCCTCCTAGTAAGAATGCTAAGTTGAGGAGTCAAATTACTATTTTCCAATAGATGGATGATGAATCCTTGTATGAGACATTGGAAAGATTCAAAGAATTATTAAGGAAATGCCCTCATCATGAAATCCCGCATTGCATCCAGCTAGAGACGTTTTATAACAGTCTTAATGCTCACACAAGGATGGTAGTAGACGCTTTCGCCAATGGTGCTATTCTTTCTAAGCCTTACAATGAGGCTTATGAAATTATAGAAAGGATTGCAAGCAATAATTACTAGTGGTTGACTTATCGAGCAAATTCAGGAAGACGAGTCGTAGGAATACATGAAGTGAATCCACTCACTTCACTTGCAGCTCAAGTATCTTCGATTTCCTCAATGCTTAAGAATTTTACCACTAATTAGTTTAATAATGTTGTAGCTCAGCCACCTAATCAATTCGAGAGTGTAGCCTGTGTTTATTATGGAGAAGGGAACTTGTTCCAAGAATGCCCATCGAACCCAAAATCTATGTACTATATGGGTAATCAAAACCAAAACCGAGGCAGGCAGGGACTGCAGTCAAACTTTTACATCTCATATTGGCGAAACCACCCTAATTTCTCATGGAGTAATCAAAGGGCTTGATCCAATTATACCTACGCTCAACCAAGACCGACCCAGCCAAAAAGATTTACTCAAAAAGTTCAGAAACCACAACAAGTTGAATCTCCTAACAACTTAAAGAATTTATTGAAGACACATATGGCAAATAACGATGCCACTCTAAATAATTTGGAGAATCAAGTGGAGAAACTTGCCATTGAACTTAAGAACCGTCCACAAGGTGCTTTGCCGAGTGATACGAAGAATCTGAGAAATCCGGGGAAGGAGCACTATAAATTGTTGACATTGAGGAGCTGAAAGACGTTAGAGCATAAAGTTGTTGAAGTAGAAGAGGAGCAAGTTGATGCTCAAGATGTAGTGGAAGTTCAACCAAGTGTTGAAACTCCAATTTTGCCAGAATCAAAACCAGTGAATGTTAAAAAGGAAACTTCTAAACTAGTAAGCTCTGATGATCTAACAACTTCGTTAGATGTAGAAGTGCCACAGAAGAAGAAGCAGCAAATTCAAGCAAAGAATCCTCCACCACCCTACCCTCAAAGACTTCAAAAGCAGAAGTAGGAAGTCCAATTCAAGAAATTTCTTAACGTACTCAAGCAACTTCATATCAACATTCTGTTGGTTGAAGCACTTAACAAATGCCGAACTACGTCAAGTTCATAAAAGATATCATGTTTAAGAAGAGGAGACTTTAAGAATTTGAGACGGTAACCTAATAAAAGAATATAGTGCATATCTTCAAGATAAACTATCCCCAAAGATGAAGGATCCTGAATGGTTTACCATACCTTGTAACATTGGAGTAACTTATTGTGGTAAGATACTATACGATTTGGGTGATAGCATTAACTTAATGCCCATGTCGTTATTTCGAAAGTTGCGGATAGGTTAAGTTAGACTAATTACGGTTACACTTCAGTTAGCTGATCGATTTATAGCACATCCTAAAGGAAAAATTGAGGATGTATTGGTACGTGTAGATAAGTTCATTTTTCCTGTTGACTATGTCATTTTAGACTTTGAAGCAAATAAATAGGTGCCAATAATCTTAGGAAGGCCGTTCTTAGTAACTGGAAGGACCCTTATTGATGTGTAAAAGGACGAGCTAACTATTCGTGTTTAGGACGACCAGGTAACATTTAATGTTTTCAAGTCCATGCAGTTTCCTGATGTAGTTGATGATTGTTCTGTAGTGTCCAAGTTAAAAAAATTAATCATATAAGAGGAATTCAACTCTATTGAAGATCCTTTAGAAAAAATCTTGTTGATAGACCCTTTAAGTGATGAAGAATGGGAGGAAAACTTAACTTTGTTAAAAGTTGATTCGAGGGGATTTAATCTAAAACCTTGTTTTGCATATTTTGAATTAGAGAGCAGAGACAATGTTCAACCAAAAGTGTTAATTGAAGAGCCACCTAAATTCGAACTCAAGGTTTTACCCTCGCATTTAAAATATGTTTATTTAGGTGACGCCTTTACTTTTCCTGTGATCATTTTAGCACAACTAACTAAAGAGCATGAAGAGAAACTTATTAAAGTGTTGAAATAATTCAAGAAGTCTATTGGAAGGACCATAGCTAACGTTCGTGGTATTAGTCCATCTGTATGCACGCATAAGATTATTCTTGAAGATGACAAGAAAGGGACGATTGATGGACAATAGAGACTGAACCCCATTATGAAGGATGTAGTAAAGAAAGAGATTATCAAGTGGTTAGATGCGGGTATAATTTATCCCATCTCAGACAACTCATGGGTTAGTACGATCTAGTGCGTACCAAACATACGAGGTATTTGGGTTGTAAAGAATGGAAATAATGAGTTGATACCAACTAGAACGATTACGAGATGAAAATTTTGCATAAACTACCGAAAATTGAACAACGCGGTTAGGAAAGATCACTTTCCTTTGCCGTTCTTGGATCAGATGCTAGATAGACTTGTAGGTCGAGATTATTCTTGTTTTCTTGATTGGTACTCAGGATACAATCAAATTACAATCGCACCGGAAGATCAACATAAAATGACGTTCACATACCTGTATGGTACGTTTGCATTTAGACGTATGCCTTTTGGTTCATGTAATGCACCTACTAAGTTTCAAAGATGTATGATGGTCATTTTCACTGATATGGTTGAGAAGTATTTGGAAGTGTTCATGGATGACTTTTCAGTGTTTAGGGACACTTATGATGATTGCTTAGCCAATCTAGCAAAGGTACTAAGGGGATGCGAAGAGACAAACCTTGTTTTCAACTAGGAAAAGTGTCATTTTATGGTACGAGAAGGTATTATTTTTGAGTATTGAATTACGAGACAAGGAATCGAGGTTGATAAAGCCAAGGTAGATGTTATCGAGAAGCTTCCACCTCCAACATCTGTAAAGGGTGTTAGGAGCTTTTTGGGACATGCCAAAGTCTATCGAAGATTCATCAAGGATTTCTCCAAGATTGCTAAACCTTTAAGCAAGTTATTGGAGAAGGAATCGACATTCAACTTTGTTGAAGAATGTTTGATAGCATTTAATAATTTGAAGAATTGACTAGTTTCTGCACCGATTATCATTACACCAGATTGAGAACTGCCATTTGAGTTAATGTGTGATGAAAGTGACTTTGCGGTCGGAGTTGTGATGGGCCAGCTAAGGAATAAAGTTTTTCATCCCATCTATTACGTAAGTCGGACTCTTTCAGGAGATTAGATGAATTATATGGTAACCGAAAAAGAATTACTTATAGTTGTGTTTGCTTTTGAAAAGTTTAGATCTTATCTTATAGGTACTAAAGTGACTATCTTTACGGATCATTCAGCAATTAAATACTTACTTGCCAAGAAAGATGCCAAGCCGAGATTGATCTATTGGGTGCTACTACTTGAAGAGTTCGATCTAGAAATTCAAGATCTAAGAGGTGTAGAAAACCTAATAGCATATCACTTGTCTAGATTGGAGCCTTGATAAAAAACTTCTACTCTTGTACCCATACAAGAGAAGTTCCCTGATGAACATATACTCAAGGTAAGTCATAATACCCATTGGTTTGCTGATTTTGCTAACTACTTAGCTTGTAGTTTGATTCCCTCTAATAAGACGTATAAGTAAAGGAAAAAGTTCTTTCACGATGACAAGTATTATTTCTAGGAAGAACCGTAGTTGTTCAAGAAGTGTGTAAATCAGATGATTAGGAGATGCGTGGTAGAAAATGAAGTGCAAGAGTTATTATATCATTGTCACATAGCTCCAAGTGGGGGAAACTTTAGAGGTTCACGTATTGCGACCAAAGTATTACAAGCTAGATTATTTTGGTTGACATTGTTGATTGCGCTATGAACGTCACAGCAATAACGTGTAAGCGTACATTGTCGATGCAAGTATAGTAGTTAGAAGTGAATCTGTTAGATATTAATCCCACAAGGATGGGTGTCTGTTGTTTAAAATTGGCGGTGCATTTAATAAGTAAAATGTAATAAATTGTAAGAATGGTTGTCGGATAAAAAATGTGAAAATAAAGATAAAATGTAATAAAAGTAAAATGGGATCCACAACGTGAATGGTCAGCAGAAAACTAAGTGTGGTTTACAAGGTTAAGAATAACAGGTAATTTGTCGGCGCAATGAAGTGCAATAAACATCTTACTAAACTTGTCTTTTCTATTAGATCTATGACTTTAGTATGCACACTAACCACACCTTTCAGTGCTAGCAATGCAATACACTTAAGAACAAGTGGACCAAATTCCTTAAATCCTCAAGCAACTTTCGTTGTCTTGCTTGTTAGTTTAAACTTTCACTGCACCTTCCAATGATTGTGACTGCAATAACACTCTCGTGCTAAAATCATTCAAACCCAAATATTAAATAGTAAAGGCAAGCTTGGATAAAATATCAATTAGTCTAAATATCAAGTGTACTTCCATACAATCTTGAAATAATATGAATTACCATCGTTTAAGAAAGAAATATAAAAGAACAAATGGAGAATACTATGTCTAGGTTACTCGACTTGCTCTCTTACTCTCCTCTTGTGTCACATTTAGGAACTCCTTGTTAGGAGCTAAGCTGCATTGCCTTCACGTTGATTCACTCGAGGGGTCTCAAGCCTCCATAGCTGAAAAGCTCAAAAGCTAGGTTAAAGAAGATAATATTGCAAAATGAGAGACTAAAAGAAGAGAGACTCTCCCTTCATGCTTTGTGTGTGCTTATATTTAGCCTCAAATTGTACAGGTGTCTCTTCTGCAAAATTATGCTGTACAAGTTGGTTATACCATATTGGACAACTCACACATTTCTGTTCTTATCAAACAGCTGTCAGATGCGACGACAATTCTGGGCGCAGTTCTGGACACTTTCATGCAGCGACAATTCTGGACATGTTGATACAGTGACATTCCTGGGTGCAATTGAAGAATACTTATGCAGCAATGGTTCTAGATGCAATTTGAAGAATATTTCTGCAGCAATAGTCTTGGTGCATTCTGGAAATATTCCTGCGATGACAGTTTTGGTGGAATCTGGAAGTGCTCATGCGGCAACAGTTTTGGACGCAATCTATAAGTGCTCATGCAGCGACATTAGTAGTAAAATATGGAAAAATTAAGGAAAACTAGGCCAAGGTCCACTGAGTTAGAAAATGCAATGTACTAAACTAAACAAATGCTAAAATATGTACTAAGGACAACTAAATGGGAACAAATTATCTAATAAATGGGGAGAAAACATATGTTCTTTCTAGTACCATCAATTGTTCAAGGATGCATACACTTATGTCAGAAGTTGTGACCGATGTCAAAGGGTTGGAAATGTCACTAACAGAAATGAAATGCCTCGAACAAACATCGTAGAAGTAGAACTGTTTGATGTTTGGGTATTAACTTTCTTGGTCCATTCTCTTCGTCATTTGGTAACAAGTATATTTTGGTAGCAGTCGAATATGTATCTAAGTGGATTGAGGCTTAGGCATATTCGAAAAATGATGCCAAGGTAGTGATTAAGTTTTTATAGAAGCATGTGTTCACAAGGTTTGGAACTCTTAGAGGTATCATCTGTAACAGCTCGATTTTTAGTAGTGTCGAAAATAGTGATTTCGGGACCATAAATCCGACAAGTTGAGTCACAAATTTATTTATTTTTATAAGTATAATGTCGTTAGCATCGTACTAAAATTCAGTTAAGGAATTTTAATGTTTAGAGAGTGAATTAAGTAAAAAGGATTAAATCGTAAAAGGTGCAAAGGTGAATTGGTTAATTAGAGGGACCAAGTGAGTAAATTAACCTAAAGTATGTTAGTAGGTGGATTAGGATGAGTTACATTAATCATGAATAGACTTAATTAAAACTAAAAAGGGTTAATTAAAGCTTAATAATGAAAGTCTCAAAATTTACAAAATTACCATTGTTATATAAGTAAATTAAAAGAAGAAAATTTGTTTAATTTCGCTTATTTCATCTTCTTCATACGACAACAAAGAGGTAAAGCTAGGGTTTCCTTCTCTAGCTTCTAAGGCTTGAATAGGTAAGAAACCCTTGATCATTTTTAGTAATTTTTATGTTTTTAAGTCCGTATTAGCTTAATCTAATTGATACAAGGACTAATTTGTGATTCTGTCAAATGTTATAATTTTTCCCATTGATGAATGAGCTTGTTTCTGAATGTTTATGGAAGATTTGAAAGCTTGAAGGTTGGGCTTAACATATTTAAAAAGTGATTTTTGATAAATCTAAGGTTTAAGGACTAGATTGTGAAAATGGTAAAAGTATATGTTTTGATGTGAAATAAATGTATGAATAAGTTGAGATTTTTGCCTTATAATATTCGGTTACCAATGGATAAATTTAGAAATGGTTATTTCACATGTTTGGGCTCTAAGGACTAAATTAAATAAAAGTGTAAAATTTAGGGGTAATTTCATAATTTTTTTGGAAAAAGGACTTATATATGTAAATTGATTAAATTATATGATTTAATGGGAGATTTATTTATTTGTGATAGATTGAGATCGGGCCACAGATCGCGAAAAGGGTAAATTATTGAATAGTCCCTAAAGTTTCACCTAAACTGCAATTACATCCAGTAAGTTCGTTTATTACGTTTTATATTTGAATTGATAATTGTAATCTATTGAGGTGGTATTTGACAAACTCAAAAGTAAAAGGAAGACTCATGTCTCGGGATGAGAATGAGATTATGTAAAAGGAAGACTCATGTCTTAGAATGAGAATGAGATTATGTAAAAAGAAGACTCATGTCTCGGGACGAGCATGAGATTACATATAAATGGAAGGCTTATGTCTCGAAATGAGCATGAGATTATGGTTTAAGGAAGACTTATGACTTAGTGGAGCATAAGATTGTTTAAAAGAAAGATTTATGACTCGATTGTTAAATGTCGTCACAAGGGTTAATATTGTATTGTGATACAATAATTACGAACTTACTAAGCTTAGAAAGCTTACCGGTGTATTGTTGTTATTTTGTAGATTTCGTTTTGCTGGTTAAAGATCAGATTACCTTGAAGGCATCACACTATTCAAGAGCTAGCTCGGTAGTTCTTACATCACTCAATTATATGGCATGTACTAGTGTCACGGGGCTAGACCTTTAGTCTCACAATCCGTGCGGCCTTAGGCGATCCTTTCTTGCAAACACGCCTAAATCAGCCTGATTACCACGATTGAGGATTCACCAAGAGAATTCCTCCAAGGCACCAAACTTGTATAGCGGAAGCGACTAGCCAAAAGAAGGCTCAAAAGACAACAGAAAGGCCATAAGAACAAGAACACCAAGTGTTTGAGTAAATTCTCTCAATTGTATTACTTTCTCTCAAAGAATACAAAGAATACAAAGAATGGAATGAATTCCAATGGATGAGTTACAAATGAGGAGAGGCTCCTATTTATAGTTGAGCTCTCTCACAACCAACGATTAAGATCGAATTACATCGACGGTCAAGATT
Source organism: Gossypioides kirkii (assembly GCA_005610355.1). Taxonomy (NCBI): domain Eukaryota; kingdom Viridiplantae; phylum Streptophyta; class Magnoliopsida; order Malvales; family Malvaceae; genus Gossypioides; species Gossypioides kirkii. The sequence goes on from CP032250.1 coordinate 9,675,205, forward strand.
AGCCTATCCCTTAATTCATGGGATTTACATGATTACAAATCAAATCTAATCCAATCTAATCCTAAAGATATGGTTCTCCCTTATCTTCTAGGATTAGTTCTCATATATGCCAAGATGCCTTAAGTTGCCAAATCTTCATCATTGGGCCATCCAGGCTTCAATCTGATAGGCTTGACCAACAGCTCTCTGAATCAGGCCAGCTCATGTGGACTAAATGATCCAAATGTCAATGACAAATCTCCATGGGACTCATTGTGTGCGATGGTCGCAGGCTCTGAGCTTTAGCCCGTGACACTGGGATAATGTTATTTTGATTGTGTTTATTTTATGACTATGGTATTGTAAAACCTTGGTTAAATGTTAGATCTAGAATGCATGACCAATGTTGTATATGGCATATAGTACTTAAATGTGATGCTAAATATTGTACCGGAAACAAATGCGTTACCTATTGCACTTTATGTCTATGAGTCAAGTTAGTAAATGATCTTGTGTGGATTTGAGAATTCTGCATACTTGTTTCGGTAAAACTCCTGCATGTATCGGTAGAAGTATAGGGTAGGAGAGAGGTTGTTTACTGACTTGGGTTGTATCGGTAGTTGAAATTTAAGTTTCGGTAGTTCTGTGCATGTTTGTATCGGTAGTAAGAATACTTGTATCAGTAGAAGTTGCAGGGTAGAACTTCTTAGCTCTCTGGAGTTTTTAGTATCAGTAGAAGCATACCTAGTTTCGGTAATTCTTATGCTTGTATCGGTAGAACGATCATAAGTACCGATAGAATTCCACTTTATTTCCAAATTACTTATTGACTTGATTACTACCGATACTTGTCCCTCAAGTATCGGTACAAGTCTCTAGAATTTATGGAAAAGATAAATTTTTCCCTTTCTGAGTTATGTTGACTTTCAATTGATAATTCTTGTTTAGTTCATTAAAATATTCTAGAAAAAAATACAATTAATGGAAATATAATGTAAGATAATGATGGTAGATGATCGGAAGGACATCGATACCCTAACCGATAATAGCATCGAGTTTTGGGTATTACATTTAGTGGTATCAGAGTTTATGGTTTAATCGATTCTTGGACTGCATAGCATGAAATTTAAAGTTTAGAAATACATGCCATATAAACCTATGATAGTGTGATATTGGTGAATCCGCTCTAACTTTTGGTTTTGCAGATAATTGAAAAATGTCAGACTTAGAGCGAGATGAGACAAATGAGGTAAACAGTAATGTTCTTACAAATGATTTTGGAGTGAGTCATGGAGTATCAATATTACCGATGATAGAAAACGAAGCCAAAAATATGTTCTTTGGCTTAATGGGGTAATGGTTTTCGAAATTCATGAGAAATAACCCGATGACACTACAACCTCCACCTCCTATGGCACAGTCTGCCATAAGACCTGTAGTACCGCCCGTCGCACCTGTCAGGCCCCACCTTCCCAATGGTTGAACAAAGGCGACGAGTTCTAACTGATAAAGTGAGGAAGTATGGTGCAAAGGAATTCAGAGGTAGTATTAAAGACAATCCTTCTAGGGCTGAATATTGGTTAGAGAACACGCTGAGAGTTCTCAATGAAATGGCTTGCCCTCCCGAAGAATGTCTGAGACGTGCTGCGTCATTATTGAAGGATGAAGCTTATCATTGGTGGACGACTTTGTTAGCCGTAGTTCTTGAAAATGAAATTACTTGGGAATTCTTTCAGGCTGAATTCAAAAAGAAATACATCAGCAAAAGGTACTTAGATCAGAAGAAGAAAGAGTTTCTAGATTTGAAACAGGGAAACAAGTCAGTGGTAGAATACGAGAGAGAATTTGTGTAACTTAGTAAATATGCTCGGGAGATAGTGCCGACTGATGAAGATATGTGCATTCAATTTGAAGATGGGCTAAACGATGAGATCAAAATGATGGTAGGTGGTTCGGAGCTGCGACCGTTTGTTGTTTTAAGTGATCGTGCTCAAAAGATGGAAGAAATATATAACCATAAAAGATAGAGAGAAAGGAGGTTTCGAGAATTCAATAAAAAGAGTTCTCCTAGACCGTTTCCAATGTCGCCACCGAAGAAATTCAGAGAGAAATGGAACCGACCAACTACAATGTCTGGATTTCAGAGCAAGAGTTGGTCGATGTAGCCTGATTTGAGATTTCAAAATAGACCAATGGACAGTGTTGCCAGCGTCCGCAATGTATCGAAACCTACTTGTGAACACTGTGGAAAGTTCCATCTTGTAGAGTGCAAACTGAGGAAGAACTCATGTTTTAAGTGTGGAGCCACAGATTATTTTATTCAGTTTTGTCCGATGGCACTTAGGGCAAATGAAACCAGAAGTGTGAAACCCCTGGTTACATTACAAAAGAGTAGACGACCGGGTCAGAATAGTGGTATGGCTGAAAGTCAAAGTGAAGCAAAAGAAGGTGCAAAAAATCTGAGGGTTGGGCACCTGCATGCACATATACTATCCGTGCCAGAGAGGAAGTTACCGCGCCTGATGTTGTTATTGGTATTTTCTATCTTTTTAATGATATTGTATATGCACTAATTGATCCAGGGTCGACCCACTCTTATATTTGTACCTTGTTGGCAAAAGACAAAAAGTTGTTTGTTGAGGTGACTGAAATTAATGTATAAGTTACCAACCTTTTGGGTCATTGTGTTGTAGTTAATCAAGTGTGTCATAAATGTCCACTTAAAGTCTAGGATTGTGAATTTCCTATTGATTTGATGTTGCTTCCCTTTTACGAGTTCGATGTGATCTTAGGTATGGACTAGTTGACCGAGCATGATGAAGTGGTTAATTGCAAACGGAGACAAATTGGGTTGAAATTTTCGACAGGTGAAGTGATTACAGTTAAGTCTAGTAGGTTGAACAGTGATGTGAATGTGATTTCAGCTATATCTGCACAAAAGTTGGTTCAAAAAGGGTGTAAAGCATTCTTAGCATATATCTTGGATACTCGGGAGTTAGGGATAGAGCTGAATCAAGTTCCAATCATTAAGGAATTCACGGATGTGTTCCCTGAAGAGTTACCGGGTTTACCTCCGATCAGGGAAGTAGAGTTTGGTATTGATTTGGTACCGGGTACTACTCCGATCTCAATTCCACCATACAGAATGGCACCGATCGAGTTAAAAGAATTGAAAGCTCACTAGAAGAATTATTAGATAGAGGGCTCATACGACCTAGCATATCGCCTTGGGGTGCGCCCGTGTTATTGGTGAAAAAGAAAGATGGATCGATGTGGATTTGTAAAGAATACAGGCAGCTAAATAAAGTGACAATCAAGAATAAGTATTCGTTGCCTTAGATTGATGAGTTATTTGATCAGCTAACCTCTGATTAGGTTACTACCATATGTGGATGAAAGATTTCGATATAATAAAAACGACATTCAGAACTAAGTATGGTCATTATGAGTTTTTGGTTATGCCGTTTGGGTTGACTAACGCCTCTGCAGCATTTATGGATTTGATGAACAAAGTATTTCAGCCTCAGTTGGACAAGTTTGTGGTTGTGTTTATTGATGACATATTGATCTACTCCAAGACTGAATCAGAGCATACTCAGCATTTGAGAGAGGTGTTACGGATTTTGCGAGAAAAATTTAGTAAATGTGAATTCTGGCTTCGAGAGGTTGGATTCTTGGGACAAGTAGTATATTTGGAGGGAATACGAGTTGATCCGAGTAAAGTCTCAGCAATTCTCAACTGGAAGGTACCAAAGAATGTCTCCGAAGTACGTAGTTTCTTGGGACTGGCAGGTTATTATCATCGATTCGTGAAAGATTTCTCTATTATAGCTTTGCTGATGATAAAGTTACTTTAGAAGAATGTTCAGTTCGTCAGGTCAGAAAGGTGTCAATAGAGTTTTGATCGATTGAAGAAAATGCTAATAAAGGCTCCAGTTTTAACACAACCTGAGATGGGAAAGGAATTTGTAGTGTACAGTGATGCGTCATTGAATGGGTCAGGTTGTGTGTTGATGCAAACTGGGAAGTAGTAGCCTATGTCTCTCGATAATTGAAACCACATGAAAAGAACTACCCGACCCATAATTTGGGGTTGGCACCCATTGTCTTTGCATTAAAGATTTGGCGACATTATTTATATCGTGAGAGATGTCATATCTTTACAGATCATAAGAGTTTGAAGTATTTGATGACACAGAAAAAGATGAATTTAAGATAGCGACGATGGTTAGAGTTGTTGAAGGCTTATGACCTTGTGATTGATTATCACCCAGGAAAGGCTAACGTTGTTGTTGATACCCTAAGCCAGAAATTATTGTTTGCATTGAGAGCCATGAATGCTTGTTTATCACTAGAAAGTGATGGTACTATCATAGCTGAACTTAGGACGAAACTACTATTCCTACAACAAGTACGAGAGGTGCAAAGAAAGGATCCCAAGCTTATAGTTAAGAGAGAACAGATGCGAAGTGATGCCACTACTGGGTTTACTGTTGATAAGGATGGTATGTTGTATTTTCGAGGTAGAGTGTGTATTCCTAATAATTCCAATTTAAGATAGGATATTTTGTCAGAGGCTTATAGTAGCACTTACTCCATTCATCCAAGTGGTGTGAAAATGTATAACGACCTAAAGAAGATGTATTGGTGACCATGTATGAAACGAGAAATCTCAGAGTTTGTAACTAGATGTTTGGTGTGTTAGCAAGTAAAAGTCGAACATCAGGTGTCGTCTGGATTGCTACAACCGATCACCATTCCAGAATGGAAATGGGAGCGGGTTACCATAGATTTTGTTACAGGATTACCGTTGACCCTAAGGAAGAAAGACTCCATTTGGGTTATAGTTGACAGATTAACCAAGTTAGCTCATTTTATTACTATTCGAGTAGATTATCCGCTAGAGAAGCTAGCAAAGTTGTAAGTATCTGAGGTCGTACGTTTGCACGGGGTGCCAGCATCTACCATATTTGACATTGACCCACGATTTACCTCGAGGTTTTGGGGTAAGCCACATGAAGCTTTGGAAACCAGACTGAATCTTAGCACTGCATATCATCCACAGACAGATGGTCAGTCAGAGCGGGTGATACAGATTTTGGAGGACATGTTTCGATGTTGCATACTCGAGTTTGAGGGTAGCTGGGAGAAATACTTACCGTTGGTAGAGTTTGCTTATAATAACAGCTATCAATCCATAATTAAAATGGCACTGTTTGGAGCATTATATGGTAAAAAATGTAGAACACCTTTATATTGGTTAGAGTTGAGTGAACCTAAGTTAATTAGGGCTGATTTAATAAACGAAATTGAAGATAAGGTTCGGGTAATACGTGATTGTTTAAAGGCAACATCTGATCGACAGAAGTCATACGCAGATCTTAAGAGAAAGGATATAGAGTTTACCGTCAGAGATCAAGTTTTTTTTAAGGTTTCACCTTGGAAGAAAGTATTACGATTTGGTCGAAAAGGAAAGTTGAGTCCGCAGTTTATTGGACCGTATGAGATCCTTGAGAGAGTTGGGCCTGTAGCTTATAAGCTAGCTTTACCCCCGAAACTTGAAAAGATTCATAATGTATTTTATGTTTCAATGTTAAGACGGTACAGATTAGATCCAACTCATGTGATTACACCTTATGAGATTGAATTACAGCCGGATTTGTCGTATTCTGAAGAGCCGATTAGAATTTTGGCCTGTGAAGTAAAAGAGCTGCAAAATAAGCGAGTACCATTAGTAAGGTTCTGTGGAATCGTCAAGGTTTAGAGGAGGCAACATGGGAGACAGAAGTTCAATGAGATCATAGCACCCAAATCTGTTTACTGGTAAGAAATTTTGGGACGAAATTTCTCTAAGAGGAAGAGTTATAACAACCTAGTTTTCAATGGTGTCGAAAATAGTGGTTTCGAGACCACAAATCTGACAAGTTGAGTCAAAAATTTATTTATTTTTATAAGTATAGTGTCGTTAGCATCATAGTAAAATTTAGTTAAGGAATTTTAATGTTTAGATAGTGAATTAAGTAAAAAGGATTAAATCGTAAAAGGTGAAAAGGTGAATTGGTTAATTAGAGGGACCAAGTGAGTAAATTAACCTAAAGTATGTTAGGGTGGATTAGCATGAGTTATATTAATTATGAATAGACTTAATTAAGGCTAAAAAGGGGTTAATTAAAGGTTTATAATGAAAGTCTCAAAATTACAAAATTGCCATTGTTATATAAGTAAATTAAAAGAAGAAACTTTGTTTAATTTCTCTTATTTCATCTTCTTCATATGGTAACAAAGAGGAAAAGCTAGGGTTTCCTTCTCTAGGTTCTAAGGCTTGAATAGGTAAGAAACCCTTGATCTTTTTTAGAAATTTTTATGTTTTTGAGTCTTTATTATCTTAATCTAGTTGATACAAGGACTAATTGGTGATTCTTCTAAATGTTATAATTTTTTCCATTGATGGATGAGCTTGTTTTTGAATGTTTATGGAAGATTTGAAAGCTTAAAGGTTGGGTTTAACATATTTAAAAAGTGATTTTTGATAAATCTAAGGTTTAAGGACTAGATTGTGAAAATGGTAAAAGTATATGTTTTGATGTGAAATAAATGCAGGAATAAGTTGAGATTTTTGCCTTAGAATATTCGGTTGGCAATGAATAAATTTAGAAATGGTTATTTTACATGTTTTGGCTCTAAGGACTAAATTGAATAGAAGTGTAAAGTTTAGGGGTAATTTCATAATTTTTCCAAAAAAGGACTTATATGTGTAAATTGATTAAATTATATGATTTAATTGGAGATTTATTTATTTGTGATAGATCGAGAGCGGGCCACAGATCGCTTAAAGGGGAAATTATTGAATAGTCCCTAAAGTTTTACCTGAACTGTAATTTCATCCAATAAGTTCGTTTATTACCTTTTATTGTAATCTATTGAGGAGGTATTTGGCAAACTCGAAAGTAAAAGGAAGACTCATGTCTTGGATGGGAATGAGATTATGTAAAAGGAAGACTTATGTCTCGGGATGAGAATGAGATTATGTAAAAGGAAGACTTATGTCTCAAGACGAGCATGAGATTACGTATAAATGGAAGACTCATATCTCGAAATGAGCATTAGATTATGGTTTAAGGAAGACTTATGACTCGGTGGAGCATAAGATTGTTTAAAAATAAAAATTTACGACTCGATTGTTAAATGTCGTCACAAGGCTTAATATTATACCGTGATACGATAATTGTAAACTTAGCTTAGAAAGCTTACTGGTGTATTGCTGTTGTTTTGTAGAATTTATTTTGCTGGTTGAAGATCGGATTACCTTGAAGGCATCACACTATCCAGGAGCTGGTTCGGTAGTTCTTACATTACTCGGTTATATGACATGTACTAGGATGATGTTATTTTGGTTGTGTTTATTTTGTGACTATGGTATTGTAAAACCTTGGTTAAATGTTAGATCTAGAATGCATGACCAATGTTGTATATGGCATCTAGTACTTAAATGTGATGCTAAGTATTGTACCAGAAACAAATGCGTTATCTATTGCACCTTATGTCTATAAGTCAAGTTGGTAAATGATCTTGTGTAGATTTGAGGATTCTGCATACTTGTTTCGGTAGAACTCCTGTATGTATCGATAGAAGTATAGGGTAGGAGAGAGGTTGTTTACTGACTTGGGTTTTATTGGTAGTTGAAATTTAAGTTTCGGTAGTTCTATGCATGTTTGTATTGGTAGTTAGAATACTTGTATAAGTAGAAGTTGCAGGGTAGAACTTCTTAGCTGTCTGGAGTTTTTAGTATCAGTAGAAGCATACCTAGTTTCGGTAGTTCTTATGCTTGTATCAGTAGAACTATCATAAGCATCGGTAGAATTCTACTTTATTTCCAAATTGCTTACTGACTTGATTACTACCGATACTTGTCCTTCAAGTATCGGTAGAAGTCCCCAGAATTTATGGAAAAGACAAAATTTTCCCTTTTTAAGTTATGTTGACTTTCAATTGATATATTCTAGAAAAAAATACAGTCAAATGGAAATATAATGTAAGATAAACGATGGTAGGTGATCGGAAGGAACCGGGACCCTAACCGAAGACGGCATCGGGTTTTGGGTGTTACATCATCAATGATGAGGGGTCCAATTTTGTGAACAAGTGGTTGAAATGGTTACTCGATAAACACGGAGTAAGGCACATGGTTGCTACAGCTTACCATCCGTAGACGTATGGGCAAGCTGAGCTGGCGAATAAATAAATAAAGGGCATACTCGAGAAGGTAATGTGTCCAAACCGACGAGATTGGTCCAAGAGATTGGATGATGCTTCAGGGGCCTATAGAAAAGCATACAAGACACCTTTAGGAAGGTCTCCTTATAGGTTGGTATTTGGAAAAGCATGCCATTTGCCCTTGGAGTTAGAACATAAAGCTTACTGGGCTCTTCAGTAGCTTAATTTGGATCCCAAGCTTGCTAAAGAGAAATGAATGCTTCAGCACAACAAGTTAGAAGAATTTCAAACATTCTCTTATGAAAGTGCCAAATTATGCAAAGAGAGATTAAAACGATAGCATGACATGCACATTTGAGTAAGAGAGTTCGAAGCAGGTCAGCAAGTCTTATTGTTTCACTTTAGATTGAAATTTTTTCCAAGTAATTTGAAAACACGTTGGTCCAGTCCATTCACTATCCATCCAGTTTTTCCATACGGAGTGGTTGAAATCCATAGTAAGCAACGTATTTTTCGAGTTAATGCTCAGAGGTTGAAACATTATTGGGGAATAAAATTGAGCGGAATGAAGCATCGCTAATTTTATCAGATACTTAAATTTTATGTTTTTATTTTAATAAAGAACTTAGAGTATATTTTCTAGATTAGTATGTTGAAATGAATTTTGTCTAGGAGTTTGGAACTTAAGTGGGACCGTTTGTGACCCCTTCAATCTTTCTTGGAAATTAATTTTGACATAATATTCCAAGAAATTATTTCCTAAGTTAGAAAATAAATTTTGAATTTTGAATTTTTCGAATAAAAAGGGTTAATTTTTTATCTAAGTTTTAATTGCAACCCAATTTTCAAATTATTTTGAGTTCAGGGACTTAATTGAATTTTTTTTGCAAAATTTGGTTGTTCTTTTTGTAAATACTGAAATTAGTTGTCTTTTTCTGTAAATATTTTTAAATAGCTAAAAATAAAAGTTTTTATTTTATGTTATTTATTTTATTTATTTATTGATAATACTTAATATAAATTATAAATTTATTTTTATAATTTATATTAATTATTATCAATGTTTAATTAGGATTATTAAGAGTTTTTTTTCAATAAATTAAGTAATAACAAATAATGTATTAATTTGTTAATTGTTATTAACTTAAATTAGGACTTAGATTATTGTATCAATTAATTTGTTTGAGAGTTTGAATGAAAGCTTTATTTTATGCATTATAAATACCCACCTTACCACCTTCACCATCTTTCATCCTTGAAACCTTCTTACACCATCAAACTCAAGTGCTAATAGCAGCCCTTGCCACCACCATCAGCAGTTGTCGACAACCATCAGCTATCGTCGGGCACCATCGCACGTTGTCACTATAATGCTGTCGCAAGCCCGCGAGCCCCAAGCTGCTTTTGCACCTTGCCGCACGCTGTTGCCGAGCCAAGCCAACTCATATGTTCTACTGCCGAAACACCCCTTGACCTCACACACATCACCATAATCCATTAAGCCCTCCTACAAACAACCTTAGACCAACCCTTTTGTTTCACATCCTAATTGTTTTATTTTTTTATGACACAAAGGTGGTTAAAATCATGCCTCGCAAGAAATCTTGTGTCACAATTGAAGAAGTACAAAACAAATTCCACAATGCAGAAGCTAAGGTAAGATACGACATTGTGTTTAAAAATCAGCAAATGTTGCCAGAGAAAGGGTTTACTTGGAAAGAAAGCAATTATATGAACTTCATGGAAAGCATTCGACAAGTTGCTAAAGCTCTGAATTGGGGAGTGTTTTATGAAAAGCGACCGAGTGCAGATGAGGAATTGGTTCAAGAATTCTACACAAATTTGACCTCGAGTGAACTTACAGAAGTTCCCATCCAAGGAATCAAGGTACCATTAAAGTTAAGCACCATCAATGAGTACTTTGACCTACCTGATTTCGAAGAAGACGAGTACTGTATTCTGATGAAAAACTTAGAAGCTATGAAATTGCAAGACATCCTTCGAGAACTTAGAATTCTAGGTTCTGAATGGACGGTGTCGAAGAGTGGAGTTTGTACTTGTCGCAGAGAATACTTGACACCGTTAGTGAAAGTATGGTTTTACTTTATTCGATTTAGTCTCATGCCTATCCCACAAGGGACTACTGTTTCAGTGGAGTGAATGGTGTTGCTATACTCAATCTTGACGGCAAAGACCATAAACGTGGGAAAGATCATCATCAGAGAAATTTGAAACTATGCCGCAAGACGTTCTGTTAAAGCCTATTTCCTATTCACGATCATAGTTCTATGCTTAAAAGTTAAAATCCTTGGGAATGTGAAGAAAATGAGATTATAACCAAGGAGCAATCACTGATTAGGACCTCATTCGAGTAGTAGGAAATTCCATTCTTCAACAACGAACTAAAGAAGAAAAAGATCTTGAAGAAGATCCTTCAGAAACAGAGCCAATAGGAATTCCTGATGAGGCAGAGTCTATTGAATGTATGTCCGAACCTAACATATCCATACCTAGACCTTAGTCACCTCACTCAGAACTTCGAGATAAGTTGTCAAAGATGATGGATTACATGTAACATATGCAATGACAACAACAATCTTATTAGAGATACACGAAGATACGCGATGACACTTTTGAATGTGCACTTAAAAAACTATTTCGTGACCTATTTATTTTTGTGCTTGAATTTCTAGATTACATATTTGAACCATGGACTCTAATGGCGAAGAAGGAGCAAGGTGACTCGAGCAACAATAATGACTATGGAGCAAAAGACAAGTCAAAGTCTGAGGGGTCTAAACATAAATAAAAAGGGGGTGATCTTATCTTTCTTTAATTTCTTTAATTTTATTTTCTTAGGTTATTTTAAGTTTTTTTTGAATTTAGGATTAGGTCATTAGGTTAGTTTTCAATCCTTTAATAATAAATTAAGAGGTTGAAGTCAATATTTGAACAATTAGAAAAATAAGAGTGTGGCAATAGATATGTACATGTCTAGGATTGGACATTTAAAGAGCTTGGTATTTAAGCAGTCAAATTTGACTCACCTCCTCTTCCTTGATCATACTTGGTGTACAATTCACTTTTATTTTTACATACTCTCTATTGTTTTTAACAATGGGGACATTGTTCATCTTAAGTAGGGGGATCGAAAATAAAAAACTTCTTAAGAATTGTTATTTCTTCTTAATCTATGAATTTAATTATAATTTTGTTCAAAAATTTGAATTTATGTTGATTACGCTAAGCTTTAGTATAAATAAAATTCAATTATCTCAATAGTTGTGATGCTAAGCTGAACCATGATATGAATGCTACTCTTAATAAAATATGTGAAACATATCATAAAATTTTTAATTCCTTATAGAAGCTAGACATGAAAGAAAGTTTAAGTCTCAAGAATTGACTTAGTAATTTCTTGAGGCGAAATCCTAGGAAGCATGAAATTTTGAAAATGATTTAGGCAACATATGTTTGGACCATTTGAGCCTTTCAAGCTAACCTTAATGAATGTTATCCCTGACCGCACCCGAACGTACTCCTGTTCGGTGTAGATTTCGGCTTCCGCAAGTATACGGGTTAGATTGTAAATATAGTATGTTTACAACGGAACACTTGGAAGTATTCCGAGGATCGTACCCAAAAGAGGCTTAAGGCGATAGTAAATGGAATCCTTGCAAAAAATTAATTAGTACTGGTTTTAGTGTTTATAGTACGAGGGAAATAATAGAGTTGTGTAACAGGATAAAAATAAAGAGGTAGAAATAAAATAAAGTAAATAAGAGAAAAAATTTTGAGTTGTAGAAATCTTATAAACGGCTTGGGGATATTAAGTTGTTTTCGTATGAGTTTCTCAATTGTTAGGTTTTGGGGATTTTCCTCCAATCAACTAGTCACTACCCCAGTTAGATCACTCGATCTTTCGCCGGTATAGCAAGTCGATAGAGATTACTTATCGCTAGATGTCACAACCTAAATCGATTTAGGGAAAAGATGTTCACGGAGGACAATACCAATTTTGTGTTCATTCCCACCTAGATGACTTTCTAGGGTTGTCAGGCCTAGTGTTTGTTTGATGCTCATCCTTTCCCAAATAGCTGATTCGAAAGGTGAAACCCTTGTAAAACAACAATCAATTATTCATACGTCCACTCCTTAATTCCTCAAAATGGAATTAGTTCCTTATGGTTTCTTTATTCATCAATAACAAAATATATGAAAACATGTAAATCAAGAATTGAATGAAATAGAAAACTGAAATTGTATTAAACGATCTATCGGGAAAAATTCCTCGATCGTTTACGCGAGTTTCTACAATCTCGTCTCGAAAACTAAAAATAAAAATAAAATGAAAACTGAAAACTAAGTCTAATTAATGGTGTCTAAACCCTAGTGCTAAAGATCCTATTTATAGCTTTACATGACCGTTTTTCTTCAACCCTAAGTCAACTACCGTCCTTTGTGTTTAAGTTGAATTGTGAAGATGAAAATGCCCCTCGCAGGATGCAAAACTGGAGTCTGAGGTCGATGTCTCAACACACCAGGAGTTGTGTCACGACGTAGCAGGCAGTCTTGGAATTCTTCGTTACTGATCCCTATGGCTTGCTGCTACTAGTCTCTTGCACACTCACAAAGTATGTTAGCTAACCTTTAGGCCTCATTTGGCCTTTAACAGTAATAATACAACCTTCTTAGCACATTTTATTAGAAAATGAAACTAGACTAAAAATGCATAAAATATAAAGGAAATCACTCGATTTCAAGCTCATCAAATGTGGAAACAAGTTCAACCTGCTAAGTATGAAACCGACATATCAAACTCCCCCACACTTTAGTCTTTTCGTGTCCTCAAGCAAACAAGAAAATAAGGCAACTAATAAAAAAAGAAAACGATAAGTGAGCTTGAAACATTGTCATACAAGGATAGGCTTGCAACACTTATTTTAGGTTTCCTGTATCTTTATACAATCTTAACATGATAATGGAGCAATTTCACTATTTCAGAGTAGAGACAATTCAAGTTAAGTAGGTTACAAAAGATACAAATATCAAAGTTCTATCAATATGATTCCATCAATGCCTAACATGAGTACTTTGATTATCCTAGCATAATACAAACAATTATAATGAAATTATGCAATGTCTATATTCATCTATGCATAGAGTTGGTCAAGCCACATAGGGCTTTTCGGCTTGTAACGTGTTGAGGCTTAGGACAAGTTTGATTTTCAAAGAATAATTAAGCACACCAAGGGTTACCAAGCACGAAAACAATTTGGCACATTTTATTATTCCCTATTTTCGCCCTTCATGTCCCACTCCATCTCACTACCTTCCTTCTCTCGCCTTCCTTATTTCTCTATTTAGGAAATCAATCCAAAGTACTTCTTCTAGCTAGCCTATGAGTATACGATAAGTAAGTTTTCTCTTTTTTCTATTGTTGACTTTGTCACTTTTCACACTTTTTCTTACTCTTTTCTTTTTGTATTTTTACTCATTTTTATTTTTGTTCTTTTCACTTGTTTTTCTCTTCTTTGGCTAACTCTAAAATTCATACTTTGGCATGATTTCCCTCTTTGATTTTACAACCTTCATCGTAATATGTCTACCTACCCTCAATACATATGGTCATGCGTCCATTTTCATGCAAAATAGGACCAAAGAAAAGGATATACACAAATCATTATTTGAGGCTTAGAATGTTTGTAGTATGGCTCCTTAAAAAGGTGTCATAAGGCTCAAAAATGGGTACTAATTGATAATTCAGAATAGGGTTTGACTTTTTAACTCTAGTTGTGTCAAACAATGCCTTAGGTTATCCTTAAACAACTCAATATGCACAAATGCCAATTTAATTACCTAATCTTAAGATTATCGTTTATCATATATACTAGCATGCTCGTTTCCTCATACTATGCATATCATGTGGTATCAATACAACTTTTTCTATCTATACATGGTGTAAACTATAGAACTTCAAAACATCTCATGCTCAAAATGTAAAATTTCTTCAACGTCATGCCAAGTTTATAAAGAAAACACAATCAACCTATTATTCATGCTCCTTACTAATCACTTGTATTTCTACAAGCTCAAGCACACATCAAAAAGTCAAAATAGAAAAACTATATGCCAAAATTACTATGTTACCCCCATACTTTAGAAAACACATTATCCTCAATGTGTAGCCCGAAAAGTAGTTAAGGAAAGAAGTTACTCGATTAGTCGTGAAGGCCTTATTCTTCTTATGGTGGTTGTCCTTCTTTCTTTGGCGTGAATGCTCAAAATTTTTGTGTCCCAAAATGTGGGGTTCCTACAAAAAGAATTAAAGCATACTAAAATAATTCTTAATCTTACTCCTACGATTTATATAAGTCCTAAAGATAAAAAGAAAATTATCCCAACAATTATAAGTCTTTAAATAAAGTCCTAAAAAATAAAAATTCAATCATCCTCCTCCTCCTCGGGTTGAGGATCCATTGAAGCCTTACCCTTGCCAGTGTATTTTTGTTGGGAGCTTCCTTCTTGTTGTCGTGCTGGGCTCCGAATTACCGATCCTTTGGGAGTTGACTATTGAGGCTGAAACATTGCCTCATACTCGTCATCAGTGTTGGGCTTGTCTTGCTCCTCATTTGCTCCTCCCAACTCGGGTTCATCCTCGTCTCCTTCCTTCACAAACATGTTTGGAGGGTAGTTCAGGGTTGGTAACTCATGTATCCTCGCAAACTCTATCAGCATCGAGGTTGTTTCTTTCATCGAAGCTATCATTCCATTTAGCTTGGACTTGATGCTTCCTTGGCTCGTTGTGGTCTTCTCCCTTCTTTTCAACGAGGCCGATACATCCATCTTTTTCTTTTGTCTCTAATTGCACTATTTGATTTGTTTCCTTTGTAGCTTGATATATTGCTTGTATAAGGAATCTCCAATGATGCTCTGAGTTGGCCTTAGGAACTGTTCATCATCTTTCATGGGTACTCCCGCCTTCTTGCATAAAGTAGTTACCAAATGTGGGAAAAAGAGAGACCACTCTTTTGGCTCTAGGTGCATCGCTTCATTTCCTCATATATCCAAGAGTCTACACAAACCTATTTGTTCTGTAAAATACCATATAATAGCAAATCTCGTAGAGAATTAACATTAGGCACATTTAGAGCAGGAAAAAGTCGTGTAGCTAGGAATTGCATCGACATTTTAGCTATCGAAAACATGATAGCTTCGTTAAAATTAGATGGTGTGCCAATGTCGAGCCTAAAATTCCAAATGCCCCTCCCTTCTATTAAAAATTGGATAATTTCCCTCATATATATGTTCTCGAACATATTAAGGTCTATTTTCTAAACATAATCCTTTTCAAAGTAAGGTATGCTATGGTATTTGCATATATCGTTAGGTGACATGCTAACCTCACAGTCTCAAATTATCACTACGCCTAGAGGTTTCCTCTTAACTATGTCATCCTTAAGGGATGCATAAAATTCGTGAACAATGAGGTACTACAACATTACCTATTGGGAGAACACAGAATTGCTCCCATTTATGATATCGTACCAAAGGCAATACCTCTTTGCATAGAATCATCAACAGTTCAAAGCCTCGTTCTTGAATGAGAGTCCGTCCTTGAGAAGCCAAAAAGTACCTTTCGATCTGACTATTGGTGAATCGTTCAAAGTTCGAATCGTTGTCACTTTCTTAGATTATTGCTCTCTTTCTTGGCATCATCATAATATAACACAAAGAAGGATAAATAGTAACCAATGTGATAACATTAGAAATGTCACTTAATTTCTCCTTAAATTAGTGTATAATTTGTTCCTTTTGTATCATATTTAGCATGCATTATTAGCATTTCATACATAGTATTTACATTTTCTAACTAAGTGTTGTTTGATCTTAATTTCTTTCATTTTATCTTGTCCGTGCTACTAATGTAGCAGTATTTAGTACTAGTTTTGTGTCTAAAGTTGTCAGCGCAAAAAATACACCTGGGAAGATCAGAGTAGGAAAGCATTCAAAGTTACAGTCACAAGTTGATCTAGAATTGCGGCTGAATATGTCATCACATGAATGCTTCTACATTTCTATTAGGAATTTTATGCTGCTAACATATCCAAAAGCACTAGCGTAGGAGAATGACAAATTGTTGCAGCAAATTAAAATCATAATTTGCGTTCAGTAATGTCGTGACAATCTGCAACTGCTCAATGAACAAACCAGACCTACGTGAGTGCATAGCTAGCAATAACAACTTTTACAGATGTATCAAGGAGTTAGATCTGAAAAGGAAGGAAGATCTGGAATGGCTAGTGATTATAACTAGAAGGAAGAAAGAGAAGATTGATATCAATTTGTGAAGAGATCAAATCTATAATTTCTCTCATTCAGCTGCCATGGAAGCTTGATTTCCGGAGAAAGGTGATCTGATGCCACAAGGATGCAATAGCTTCTGACGATAAGTGCTTGGTGCGACACAAGAGGAGCGATTAAGGGAGAGTTCTAGTAGACTAGGAATAACATGCTTCAATTCATTTGTTAATCCTTCTTAAATGCCGATGAATTCTATTGACTATTGATTGTATACGGAAGTATCTTTTAATGTTAGATTTACTTTGATTTCTACTCAATTCTTATCATCTGTTTATATTTGGATTTAATTGTTTTGACCACGGAAGTGCGATTGTAGTCACTGTCACTAGAAGGTGCAGTGACAAGTTAGATTAACAAACAAGACAGCGAAAGTTGCTTGAGACTAGAAGGAATTCTGGTCACTTGTTCTTGAGTGCTCAGCATTACCAGCACTAGAAGGTGTGGTAACTGTAAGTACTAAGTCTTTGTTAAACAGAGAGTTGATATTAGTAAGATCTCATTGGAACATAATTGCGGCGACAATTCATCTATTAATTACCTTGTGGTGACATTTAGCGTTGCCAACTTGCGAAGTCAGTGATCCTTTCCAATTCTTTACACTTGATCCATTTCTTTTATAATTATGAATTTACATTACAACAACTCAAAATCAATTCATTTTTTATTAATTTGCTCTTACATTTTATATTCCATTTGCACTGACAGATTTAACCCTTAACTTAAATAGTTTAAACCCAATTGCGTTGACATTTTATATTTCTTTTCATTTTTCACTTAAAATGCTTCGACAGATTTAAAGATAAACATTCATCCTTGTGGGATCGATATTCGACAGATTCACTTCTATCTATTATACTTGCATTAATAGTGTACGCTTGCACATATTTGCTATGACATTCATAGCGCGATCAAGTTTTGGCGCTGTTGCCTAGGATAGCGTTTTTTTTATGTTTGCTTTTGTAGTTGCATTTAGTTATTTCTTTTCTAACTTTTATTGATTACTGATCTTTTGTTAATTCTTTTAAATTTTCTTTGTTAGGTGTTTTATGTCCACAAGGAGAAATCCTAACAACATTGTTAGTTTTGATCCAGAACTTGAAAGGATAATTAAGAGGAGAAGACAAGAGCAAAGAAAAATGGATAAAAATAATAATGATCTACCACTATTGCTACCACAAAATGTTGTTCCTCCAATGCAACCACAAGTAGTCAATAATATACCATCGCTGCCATAAGAAGAGTAAATTCCAGATAGGACAATTCGAGACTTTGTTGTTCCTGTGCTCGATGATTTACAACCAGGGGTTGTTAGACCAGCAATACAAGCTGGTAATTTCGAATTAAAATCGGTTATGTTCCAAATGCTTAACTCGAATGACAATATGCAGGTTTACCTGATGAAGATGCGAGGGAGCATCTCAAATCGTTTCTGCTTATATGTGCTTCTTTTACTCAACATGGTGTTCCTAATGACACCTTAAATATGTAGTTGTTCCCTTACTCTTTGAAAGGAAGGGCACGAATATGGTTCCTTGGTTTACCGGCTGGATTTATTACTTCTTAGAATGCGCTAGCAATACAGTTCATTTTATGATTCAGTCCACCGATAATAAATGCTAGATTACGAAATGATATCACGACATATCATCAACTGGATGATGAGAATTTACACACTACGTGGGAACATTACAAAACTCTGCTGAGACATTGTCCCATGTATGGAATCCAACAGGAGACACAAATCGAGATCTTTTACAATGGATTGAATGCGCAGACAAGAAATCTTGTTGATGCATCTGCTAATGGTCTTTTGTTGGATTGCACTTACACTGAAGCTGTGCGAATATTAGAGAGGATTGTACAAAATGACTATCAATACCTGATTTCTCGTTCTGCTCAAGCGAAAATAAATCCTGGAGTTATGGAATTAGATGCTATATTAGCCTTAAGTGCAGAAGTATCCTCATTGGCGAACATGATAAAAAACATGAAGGGGACGAGTGATGTCGCTCCTATTCAAGTAGCCCAACAGATGGATGTCTCGACATTTTCCTGTGAAATTTATGGTAATAACCATAGTTATAAGGATTGTCCACAGCATGCTGAAAATGCATTCTATGTCAATAACATCCATGAAAATTCCTATAGTAACTCATACAACAGTTCAAGTAGAGCTCAACAACCTTGGAGGAGTCAGAATACGTCCACATACAAATATGAAAATTCCTCAGATCAAGGTAACTTTAGACAAGGGAGTTACGGTCAACAGTAGCAAAGTTATAATCATAATCCACCAATGCATGCACAACCTGATTATATGCGATCATAGAATCAGATGTAGCCACAAGTTCGAATGCCGCCACAACAGAATGCGTTGTCATATATGTAAGGATAGCATCAACAACAGCAACAACAATATTGTCAACCAAGAGCAGATCCATTGGCTACTCTTGAAGCTTTGATGCGTGAGCATATTACAAGAACAAAAGCTATTGTACAAGAAAATTCTTCTTCCACCCGAGCATTGAAAGAACAACTAGGACAATTGGCTTCTAATATGAGCACACGGCAGCCAGGTGCTTTGCCCAGTGAAACTGAAAATCTAAATCAGAAAGGTAAAGAGCATTGCAAGGCTATTACGTTGCAGAGTGGAAAGCAAATTACCGAACATAGTAGCAGCTCTAACCAAGCACCTGTCGATACAGATGAACCAAAGCAACAAGGAGAAGTTGCATTTGAAGAAGATATAGCAGAAGGGATTGAGGAGGAACCACCAGTAGTTACACTGATGCCAACCATTCATCCAAGGAAGTTGTCGACGCAACGGCCCATGTCGACACAACCGATTATAACAAAACAACCCGCTGTAAACATACCTTTACCATTCCCATAGCGATTCAAGGAGAACGAGCATGACAAAGATTATCAACAGTTTGTATCTACCTTGAAATAATTACATATTAATATACCTTTAGTTGATGCTCTCATATAGATCCCTAGCTATGAGAAATTTATGAAGGTGCTATTATAGAAGAAGAAAAAGCTATCCGATATTGAGACAATTGCGCTCACAAAAGGGTGTAGCGCTGTGCTGACAAATAAATTAGCACCAAAGATGAAAGATCCTGATAATTTTATGATCCCATGCTCTATTGGAAATCATTATCTAGGTAAAACTCTATGTGACCTAAGAGCTAGCATTAATCTTATGCCCCTATCAACTTTTAGGAAATTGGAGATTGGTCATTTGAAGCCCACTTCGGTGACATTATAACTTACGGACAGATCTTTGGCACAACCTGAATGACAGATTAAAGATGTTCTCATTTGTGTCGACAAGTTTGTGATCCCAGTCGACTTTATTATTCTTGATTGCGAAGCTGATAAGGAGGTTCCTATTATTCTGGGACGTCCATTTCTCACAACGGGACGCACTGTTATCGATGTTTTCAAGGGTGAGCTGATTATGCATCATAACAATGAGCATGTGACCTTTAGCGTTTTCGAAGCATCTCCATCACGCAGTAAGGAACAATGTCACCACATTGATGTTCTGGACGAGATAATTACAGAGGAATTTAATGAACGAAGCTTAGCAGTGCCAGAGAAATATGCTGTGACATCTAATGACAATATCTCACCTGAATGTGACCACACAGTTGAGGCTAATGTTTGTGACCTAAAACATGGCTGACAATTGGAATCTTTGGATCTGACAAATCAGACGATCCCTGTTTTTAAACCATCAGTTGAAGAAGCTTCGACTCTGGAGTTAAAGCCATTGCCAGTACACCTAAAATATGTTTTCTTAGGTGATAATGATACATTACCTGTTATTGTCAACGCAAGTCTCGACGCGAGCCAAGAAGAAAAATTAATCGAAATACTGAAGCGACACAAAAGAGCCATTTCTTGAAGCATAGCGGACATTAGAGGCATTAGTCCCTCTTTTTGCATGCATAAAATTAGGCTGGAAGATGAAGGAAAACAGTCAATTGAGTAACAACGAAGACTGAATGAGAAAATGAAGGAAGTAGTGAAGAAGGAGATTATCAAATGGTTAGACACAGGCATCATCTACCCTATTTCGGACAGTACATGGGTGAGCCCGATCCAATATGTGCCTAAGAAGAGTGGCATCATAGTGGTAAGTAACGATAAAATGAACTAATCCCTACTCGTATTGCTACAGGTTGGTAAGTATGTATGGATTACTGTCGTTTAAATGTAGCCACAAAAAAGGATCACTTCCCACTTGCATTCATTGATCAAATGTTGGATAGGCTAGCTAGTAAGGCCTACTATTGTTTCCTTGATGGATATTCTGGATACAACCAGATCGCAATCGTGCTAGAGGATCAAGCAAAGACAACTTTCACTTACCCATTTGGAACCTTTGCTTTTCGATGAATGCCATTCGCTTTGTGCAATGCCCCTACCATATTTCAGAGGTGCATGATGGTCATCTTCTCCGATATGATCGAGGATTCATTAGAGGTATTTATGGGTGATTTCTTTGTGTATGGAAAAAGTTTTGATATATGCATTGACAATTTAGCAAAAGTATTGAAAAGATACGAGGACACCAACTTGATTTTAAACTGGGAAAATGCCACTTCATGGCAACCGAAGGAAATGTCCTTGGTCATCAAATATCTTATTAGGGTATTAAAGTGGATAAAGTAAAGGTAGAAATCATTGAAAAGCTACCTCCACCGAATAATGTAAAGGGAATAAGGAGTTTTCTCAACCATGCCAAATTTTATAGAAGATTCATTTGAGACTTCTCCAAAATAGCAAAACCATTATGCTCGTTATTGGAGCAAAATAAAAAGTTTTTGTTCGATGAAGCTTGTTTGGAAGCATTTTTAAAGATTAAACAATAGCTAGTGCAGGCACCCATTGTCGTCGCACCAGATTGGATGCAATCGTTCGAGGTAATGTGCGATGAGTGCGATTTTACTATAGGTGCTGTGCTGGGACAAAGGAAAGATAAGGTATTTCATTCAATATATTATGCTAGTAAAACTCTAATTGAAGCATAAGTGAATTGTACGACCACTGAGAAAGAGTTGTTGGCAGTAGTTTTTGCATTTGACAAGTTCCGTTCATATCTTGTCGGCGCAAAAACTACAGTCTGTACTGATCATTCTACTTTGAGATATCTTTTTGCTAAGAAAGATGAAAAGCCCAGGCTGATTAGATGGATCCTTTTATTGCAAGAATTTGATTTCGAAATTAAGGATAGGAAAGGGTTGGAAAACCAAGTAGCAGACTACCTCTCTCGTCTGGAAACTGGAAGTGAAGATGGAGATAAATCACAAATTGTCAACGCATTTCCAGATGAGAAATTATTCTTTATCGACGTATCTCCATGGTATGCAGATTTTGTCAATTATCTAGTTTGTGGAAGGCTACCATTAAGTGCCACAGGTCATAAGAAGGTCAGGTTTCTTCAGGATGCCACGAAATATCATTGGAATGAGCCATACCTGTTTAAGGTATGGGCAGACAACATAATTCGCCGTTACGTTCCTGTGGAAGAAATGCTTTCTATCCTGAAGCATTACCATGATGCTCCTTATGGTGGCCATTTAGGTGGTGTTAGGATTGCTGCAAAGGTCCTGCAATCAGGATTTTACTAGCCTATATTGTTTCAAGATGCACACAATTTTGCTCAATAATATGGCAGATGTCAGTGCACCGGTTCCATATCTCAACGCAACAAGATGATTCAACAACCTTCATGGAGGTTGAGCTCTTTGATGTGTAGGGTATAGACTTCATGAGACCATTTCCAAATTCCTTTGGGAATGTGTATATTCTGGTAGCTGTTGACTATGTCTCCAAGTGGATCTAAGCAATCGCTGTTCCAAAAGACGATGCTCAGACGGTGTTAAAGTTCTTTCACACATATATCCTTACAAGATTAGGAACACCTCGAGCATTAATAAGCAATCAAGGCACTCATTTCCATTGTAATCAGGTGGCAACAGCTTTGAAACGCTACGGTGTGAGGCATCACATGGAAACCACGTATCATCTGCAATTGAATGGACAAACGGAGGTCTTCAATTAGAAAATTAAAAGTATTCTTGAGAAGGTGGTTAACCAATCTAGACGGGATTGGTCCTCGTAGTTACATGATGCGTTTTGGGCGCTTCGCACCATTTACAAAACTCCATTAGGAATGTCACAGTACCAGCTGGTGTTTGGAAAATCATGTCACTTACTTGTCGAATCATTTTCACATGGTGTGGTGACAATTAAAGATTTGAATGATGGGCACCAATTTAAAGTGAATGGCCAACGATTGAAGCATTACCGAAGCCCAGACATCAACGAACAAAAGGAGACCATTAACCTGGTTACATTTCCTTAATAATGTCATTGCAATTTTTGATATTTACTTTTTATCTTTTTTTTACTTTTAATTCGTTTTCTTTAGTTTTATGTAGGAATAAAATATCTCCTTTTTGTCGACGCATGATAGCACGACTTGTCGGTGAATTTCTTTGATGACTCACCGAAACATTTCGAGCAAGAATTACGCCGATTGATTCACCTCAATCCCCAACCGTTAGATCGTGTTAAAAAAGTACGATCTTTGTCCTAGCATCTATTGGCTGCAAGCACAGTGTACTCTCTGCTATCATCACCTGTCTTCGCCTCCATCGTCTATAAAACATCCTTTTTGTGCCGACTGCTCTCTCACGCTCACAACCTCTATTGTTGTTGTATTTTTTTTATCTTCAACCTTCTATTTTTTCTGCTAGATACTCTCACTCTCTCTATTTCAGCACTCATGGCAAGAACTCGCGGGGCTAAAACACCATTTAAATCGACGACATAATCCTCGACTGCTATGGTCAGTAATGCCGACCAACCACAACCCAAAGAGCCTGTTTTGTTCCTGTCGAAAGCGGCGAAGAACCGCTATCATGAAGTTATGCTGAAAAGGAACTGTCATCTTGAACAAGGATTTTAGTTATCCTCGTAACTGACTTTGGGGAAGCAAGTCACCAGAACAATCTCTCGTTTGGGATGGGAGCAGTTTTGTGACCATCAAGCAGGCTATTTCCCTCAATGGTTAGGGATTTTATGCTAACCTGGTGGACTCAGAACAGGAATTCATATTTGTTCGTGAAGGTTTGGTGCCCTGTAGCACTGACCACATAAACGCTCTCTTTCATATTGTTGAGGGAGAGGATGAACATGTCGAGTTCTTGGAAAATCTGACTGAGGACGGTGCCGAGCTTTTACTAAACGATTTATGCGTCGACGATGTAGTTTACACTGGTAATAATCCTAACAACTACATCATGCACCGTCACTTTCTCACTGTTCAAAGTAAAGTATGGTTTCATTTTATAAACTACTGCCTACTGCTATCTACCCATAGCACCACTGCAACACTAAATAGAATATGCCTATTGCATTGTATACTGAAGGGACATAGAATTGATGTCGGCACAATCCTTCATCAAGAAATTGCTGAGGCCGCCACCAAACAAATACGTATCCTACTCTTCTCTTCTCTGATAATGTTATTGTGTAAACAAAGAGGCATTGTTCCTCGTGAAGGGGAGGAAACTTTGAAAAATAAAGGCCCAATCAATGATGTTTCGGTTTAGAGGATGACAAAGGGTTAAGAAACCCCTATGGTGAAGGAGGTCCCGACAAAGAAAGAAAAGGGAAAAGGAAAAAGGAAAGTTGCCTAGACCCATGCGCCCACAGATCTTCTAATTTAGAGAAAGCTTAATGAGATTGAAAAGTTTGTTGATCGGATGAGCAGTAGACAAATCAGACTTGTCGGTGCAGTGGAAGAAATGTAAGACAGACAGAACTTATTCTATGCCTATATTAGGGCATGGAATACTGCTATTATCACCACATTGCGTGGCTTGAGTAGAAACTCGATGCCAGAATTCCCTGTGTTCCCTCCCATTATCAAGGAAGCTACTTCATCCTCCGAGTGGCATGCTTCAGAAGGACAAACCCAATTCATCCAGTCCCCAAACAGAATCCACATATTTGATGATGAGGAGCAAGAGGTACAATCTAAGGACATGGAAGACTGCTTCTGAAACATGGCAAGCCTCTTTGACGATGAACTTTCAAATAGTTTGGGAGCCAATTTAGCGAAACGAGGGGTTGCAGCGGTGGAGTACACACCAATTGTTTCTGTGGGTATTGTAGTAGAAGAAGAAGCAAGAGAAGAAGAGAGAAAAGAAAAAAAGGAAGAAGAAGAAGGAATTGCCTTGACAAATTTATCTGAGAAATTTGTTGACGCACCCACCTATAAGTGTGGGTGGATCTGTAGAACAACTGACGCCATCTAGGGTGAGTTGGGCCGAGGCAATCAGATCCAAAACTGAGGATTCTAGTTCTCTAGCTATTGTGCCATATGTGGCATCAGTTGCTGAAATACATCCATTGGATGTGACTGTCGATGAAGCCGACACTCATCCAGCAATGGAGGAGCAATCAACTCCACTGGTTGAACCAAAAGAAAAGAGGCACATACGAAAGGCAAAGAAGAAAAGCAAAGAGGAGCGACCAAAGAAGAAAAAGAAATCCAAAGTAGCCACATCCGAGGCTACAACACAATGAGTTAGTTTACTTTTTAGTAGTTAGTTGCATGCATTTCATTTAAATTGTCATTGCATTTTTATTGTCCCTGCATTTTATTTGTTTTCATATTTGCATTGTAGTTGCATTTCCATCATGATTTGTATAGTATTGTCAGTGCATTGGGAGCAATGTAGACATTAAGTTTGAGGGAAGTTAGAATGGAAATGCAATTACACTCACAAGTTTAGGAATATATTTGTTTCTTTAGTTGAATGAATGTATGCAAAGTTAAGAAAAAGAAACGTGACGACAATTTTTCATTTGATGTGTGATTCTTGAATTATTTGGAATGCTAATGCGTGAATTGGATGAATATGATTGAATGTTGAATCCTTCTATTTTTGGATGAATGATTAAGATTGCATTAGTAATAAATTAGTAGTATCATTCTTTAAATATTGAATTAACTTACCAACTTGCAGCTATAATTGTATTTACTAATAAAAGACACTCAAATGTGGGTGCATTGTGACTCAACAAGAGGGAACACTCCACTGCAAGTGTTAGAAAAATTATCTAGTCGAAGGCTGTCACTGCAAGAGTGTGTGTCGGCGCAATTATATGCTCTCTGGGGGTTTGTTGCTCCCCATCGTTATTACCCAGGAACAAGAGTATAGTAATGCAATGACATCTCTCAGTCACATAAAAAAAGGGGGAAAGAAATAAAGAAACAAAAGTTGATAAAAAGAAATATATATATATAGTAGTATACAATAAATGTTGTGTTGGTTAAGAAGATTTAAGATTTAAAGCATGATGCTAGCATTAGTGAAGTTACAATTTTGATTATTCATGCTTATAAATTGTTGGTGCAATATTCCAGGATGTGAATGCGATTTATACATTAGGATTCTAGAGAATATAAGTTGTTAGAATGATGAATATTGTGACAAGAATTTGGATATAACTTTTCTAGCTTTTATTTACTTGAGGACAAGTAAAAACTCAAGTTTAGGGGTGTGATAGCATTAGAAATGACACTTAATTTCTCCTTAAATTAGTGTATAATTTGTTCCTTTTGTATCCTATTTAGCATGCATTATTAGCATTTCATACTTAGTATTTATGTTTTCTAACTCAATGTTGTTTGATCTTAATTTCTTTCATTTTATCTCTTCTGTGCTATTAATGTCGCTGTATTTAGTACTAGTTTTGCGTCTAAAGTTGTCAGCGCAAAAAAATCCACCTGGGAAGATCATAGTAGGAAAGAATTCAAAGTTGCGGTCACAAGTTGATCCAGAATTGTGCTAGAATTGCGGTAGAATATGTCATCACATGAATGCTTCTACATTTCTATCAGGAATTTCACGCTGCTAACATATCCAGAAGCACTAGCGTAGGAGAATGATAAATTGTCGCAGCAAATTAAAATTATAATTTGCGTCCAGTAATGTCGCGACAATCTGCAACTGCTTAGTGAACAATCCAGATCTGCGTGAGTGCATAGCTGGCAATAAAAACTTTTGCAGCTGTATCAAGGAGTTAGATCGGAAAAGGGAGGAAGATCTAGAATGGCCAGTGATTATAAATAGAAGGAAGAAAGAGAAGATTGATATCAAGTTGTGAAGAGATCAAATCTATAATTTCTCTCATCCAGCTGTCATGGAAGCTTGATTGCAGGAGGAAGGTGATTTGATGCCACAAGGATTTAATAGCTTCTGACGAGAAGTGCTTGGTACGACGCAAGAGGAGCGGTTAAGGGAGAATTCTAGTAGACTAGGAATAGCATGCTTCAATTCATTTGTTAATCCCTGTTAAATGCCGATGAATTCTATTAACTATTGATTGTATACGAAAGTATCTTTTAATGTTAAATTTACTTTGATTTCTACTCAATTCTTCTCATCTGTTTATATGTGGATTTAACTGTTTTGACCATAGAAGTGCGATTGCAATCACAGTCACTGGAAGGTGCAGTGACAAGTTAGATTGCCTGAGACTAGAAGCAATTTTTGTCACTTGTTCTTAAGTGCTTAGCATTACCAACACTAGAAGGTGTGGTAATTATGAGTACTTAAGTCTTTGTTAAACAGAGAGTTGATATTAGTAAGATCTCATTGGAACATAATTGTAGCGACAATTCATCTATTAGTTACCTTGTAGTCACATTTAGCGTTGCCAACTTGCGAAGTCAGTGATCCTCTCCAATTCTTTACACTTGATCCATTTCTTTTATAATTATGAATTTACATTACAACAACTCAACAATCAATTCATTTTTTATTAATTTGCCCTGACATTTTATATTTCATTTGCACTAACAGATTTAAACCTTAATTTATATAGTTTTAACCCAGTTGCGTTGACATTTTATATTTCTTTTCATTTTTCACTTAAAATGCTTTGACTGATTTAAACATAAACAACCATCTCTATAGGATCGATATTTGACAGATTCACTTCTGCCTACTATACTTGCATCGACAGTGTGCGCTTGCACATATTTGTTATGACGTTCATAGCGCGATCACAATGAAATAGTAAAAGTCTAAGGAATACCTTATCTTTGCCTTGTTAGTGAGTGTTGTTTATACCTTGATAAGTAGAAAAGACCCTTTTAAGGTTTGAAGGAGAGGAGAGGGAAGATTGTTTTAATGTTAAATTTAGAGTGTTTAGGTAAGGGGAAGTCTTTAGTGTTAGAGTGATATATATATAGAAGTGTAAAACGTTAGAGTTTAGAGGGTTAAATTTCAAGTAAATAAGGTTTTAAAATACTAGATTACGCAATCGGGTCGGGTCAACCTTGCAGAAATTGCAGGCGATGTCACGACGTAGCATAAGTTTGTCGCAACATACTTGCTAGTGCTGGTTTGTCGCGGTGTAGCCCCCCCTGTGTCGCGACAAACCCTTCAGTCCTGATGTTCCAGCAGCTTGGCCCTATGTCACAATGTAGGCACGTCCGTTTCGCGTCAAACCTAGTAGTTCTAGTTTTTAAGGCATTATGACCCCTTGGTTGTGACGTAACAAAGGGTATGATCAGTAATATCTTCAACTAACATCTCTTTTATTGATGGTTTTGCGGAAATTATTAGTTGAAGATCTAAATTTGGCATATAAGAATCGTCTTCTTCCTCTATGGGGATCGACTCATCATTAGATTGGGGCTCAATCTCAATTTTTATACAATTATCCAATTCTCCTTCCAAAGGCGAGATTTTGTTTTGCTCGGTGGCCAAATTGTCTGATTCAAAACATTCTCTTTCCGTTTCCTCTTCCAACCATTGTTTGTTCTTGTTTTATTTGCTTAGATTCGAGACACATCCCCCCGAAAAACTGACCATCATGTGGACCAGGGATTTGGGCTTTTTCATGAAGTTAACTTAATTCTAACATTAATAACTTCTGATATTCCTGAATCTCCCAATCTTCATAATACCCGTCTTTGTAGATTTCAGCGTCATAATTATCATCAAACATGAGATCTAAATTATATAAATCATAGGCATCCATGGGTTTAGATATGATATAAATTAAAAGAAAATTAGTAAATTTGAAAAAAATTGTTAGTATAGTTAACTCGTATCTATAACTGATTGCGCTATGAACGTCACAGCAAATAATGTGCAAGCGTACACTGTCGATGCAAGTATAGTAGATAGAGATGAATCTATCGAATATTGATCCCACAGAGATGGTTGTTTAATGTTTAATTTGTCGAAGCATTCTGAGTTGAAATGAGAAGATCTGTCAAGAGTTATGTTAACGCAACTAGGTTAAAGTTATATAAGTTAAGAAGTAAATCTATCAATGCAATCAAAATGTTAAATGTCAGAGCAATTATAGAAAATGAATGGATTGTTGAGATGTTGTAAAGTAAATTCAGAGATATAAAGAAATTGATCAATTGTAAAGAAAGGATCACTGACTTCACAAGTGGCAATGCTAAATGTGACTACAAGGTTTCTTATAGATGAATTTGTCGTCGTAATTATACTCCAATGAAATCTTACTAATACCAACTCTCTATTTATCAAAGACTCAAGCACTCACAATTACCACACCTTCTAGTGCTGGTAATGCTTTGCACTTAAGAACAAGTGACTAGAATTCCTTCTAGTCTCAAGAAACTTCTTCCTTTCCCTTCTATTTATAAGTTCTGGGAATTTTAGATCTCCTTCCTTCTCAGATCTAACCTCTTCGACAGTTGTACAAGTTGGTTATTTCTAGCTGCGCACTCACGCAGATCTGGTATATTTATCAGGCATCTGCAGGTTGTTGCGGCATCTCTGGTCGCAATTCATGATCTTTAATTGCGGCGACAACTTGGCATTCTCCTGCGCTGGTGGTTTCAGGTATATTTGTAGAGTGAATTCACTTGTACGAGGTAGAGGAATTCATGCAGTGTCATCTTTGGCCGCAATTCTAGGTTAAATTTGAGGCTGCATCTTTGAATACTTTTCAGCACTGATCTTTCGAGGTGAGTCTACGCATTGACAACTTCAGATGCAAAACTTATGCTGCATACGGCAACATTAGTAGCACAAAATAGATAAAATGAAAAGAATTAAAGCCATACAACATTGAGTTAGAAAATGCAAATACTAAGTATGAAATGCTAAAAATGCATGCTAGAAATGATAAAAAAGGAACAAATTATACACTAAATTAAGGAGAAATTAAGTGTCATTTCTAGTGCTATCACACCCTCAAACTTAATTTTTTACTTGTCCTCAAGTAAATAAAAGTTAGCAAAGTCATATCAAATTTTTGCCACCATAACCATCATCCTCGAAACTTATATTCTTTGGAATTCCAATGTATAAATTGCATTCATATGCTGGAATATTGTGTCGATAATTTATAGGCATGAATAATCAAAATTGCAATTTCACTAATGCTAGTATCATGCTTTGAATCTCAAATCTTCTTAACCTAATGCAGCATTTATTGTATAATAATATATATATATACATTCTTTCTTTTTCTTTCTTTTTACTAACTTTTCTTTCTTTTTCTCTTTCTCTTTTTCTTATACGACTGAGAGATGTCATTGCATTACTATACTCTTGGTCCTAGGCAGTAATGATGGGGTGCAACAAACCCCCAGGGAGCATGTAATTGCACCGATACACACTCTTGTAGTGACAGCCTTTGGCTAGATAATTTTTCTAACACTTGTAGTAGAGTTTTCCCCCTTTTTGAGTCACAATGAACCCACATTGGAGTGTCTTTTATTAATAGATGTAATTATATACATAGCTGTACGATGGTAAGTTAATTCAATATTTAAAGAATGATACTAGCCATTTATTTCTAAAGCAATCTCAATCATTCATCCAAAAATAGAAAGAATCAATATTCAATCACATCCATTCAATTCACGCATTAGTATTCTAAATAATTCAAGAATTACGCATCAAATGAAAAATTGTGCTCACATTTTTCTCTAAACTTTGCATACTTTCATTTAAGTAAAAGATAGTTAAATTCCTAAACTTGTGCGTGTAATTGCATTTCCATACTAAACTCCCCCCAACTTAGTGTCTGCATTGTCCTCAATGCACTGACAATACTATACAAAAATAATGGAAATGCAACTACAATGCAAATACTAAAACAAATAAAATGCAGAGACAATAAAAATGCAATACAATTAAAATAAATGCATGCAACTAACTACCCAAAAGTAAACTAACTCAATGTGTTGCAGCCGATGAAGTGGCTACCTTGGTTTTCTTCTTCCTCTTTGGGCGCTCCTCTTTGGCCTTCTTCTTTGTTTTCCGTTTGTGCCTCTTTTCTATTGGTTCAACTAGTGTAGCAAATTGCTCTTCCATAGCCGGTTGAAGATTGGCTTCATCGACCGTTACATTCGAAGGATGAATTTTAGCCAGTGGTGCCATATATGGCACAATAGTAACAGGATTAGAATCCCCAATTTCGGATGCGACGACCTCGATGCAGCTAGCCCTAGATGTCGCCAGGTGTTCTTCAGATGCACCTACACTTTTGGGTGCGTCGACAAATTTCTCCTTTAAATTCATCGGAGCATCTTCTTTGTCTTTGTCCTTCTCCTCTTCATTTCCTTTCTCTTCCTCAGCTTTCTCCTTCTCTTCTGTGCCTTTCTCGTCTTTTCCCTCTCCTGCTTCGACTTTCAGATCCACAGAAATGACTGGTCTGCACACTTCCTCAGTAGCAGTCTCTCGTTCTGCGTTGGACTTAAGATTATTCGAAAATTAATCCTCGAAAAGATTGGCGATGGGTCTGAAACAGTCCTCCATAACCTTGGAGTGTCCCTTATGATCCTCATTATCAGAGATGTGGATCCTAGTTGGGGATGGGACGGGCTTAGGCCTACCTTCAGAAACAGGTTGCTTGGATGACAATGGGGCTTCCCTAACAATAGGGGGAAAAACAGGGAACTTTGGCATGGGGTTCGGGCTTAAACTTCTTAATGTGGTAACAATAGAATTATTTCACGCCTTTGTATAAGCATAGAAGAGATTTTGCCTATAATCCATCTCTTCCAATACGCTGACAAGTCGAATGTTTCACATATCCATACGGTCAACAAGTTGTTCTATTTTAGTCAGCCTCTTTCACATTTGAGGATCTGTGGGCGCAGTTGCTTGTTTCTCCTTTTTCTTCCCCTTGGCTTTCTCTTCCTTTTTGGGCACTTCCTTCACAAAAGGGGTTTCTCTCCCTCTAGTCATCCTTTCCATCGAGATGTCATTGATGGGCCCCTTTTTCTCCAAAACTTCTTCACCATCAAGAGGCACAATGCCCCTTTGCTTGCATAACATCATTATTAAAGAGGGGAAAGGCAAGTTATCTATTTGCTTGCTTGCAGCTTTAGTAATTTCATCATGCAAGATTGCCCCGACATCAATGCGACGTCCTTTCAATATAAAATGTAAGAGGCACATGTGATCCAACATCGTAGTGGTGTTATGGGTAGACGGTAGAAGGCGGCAGTTAACGAAATGGAACCACACCTTGCTTTAAGTGGTTTGGTAGCGTCTGTGCATCATGTAGTTATTGGGATTGTTGCCATTCCATACTACACTGTCGACACATAAGTCTTGCAACATAATGTCGACACTTTCTTCAATTAAGTTCTCCAAGAACTCAGTGTGCTCGTCTTCTCCTTCAACAATATGGAAAAGCGCATTGATATGATTGGCGCTCCAGGGCACCAAGCCTTCGCGAACAAAAACAAATTCCTATTCAGAATCAACCAGATTAGCGTAAAACTCCCTCACCATGGTTAGGGAGTAACGGGCCAGATGGTCGTAGTACTATTCCCAGCACAGTTAAGAAATTATTATAGCGACTTGTTTCCCCAATGTCTGATGTGGAGACAACTGAAAACCCTATTCAAGGCGACAGTTCCTCTTTATCATCACATTGTGATATCGATCTTTTGTCACTTTTGAGAGAAAAAGGACATGCTCTCTCGACGGTGGTTGTTCGGCGTTTCTAACCACGAGAGCTGATGATTTCTCATCTGACTTGGATGGAGTCTTAGCTCCACGTGTTCTGGCCATGATTTCTGAGAAAAGAAAGTGAGAGTAGTTTGCAAAAAAAACTAATGAAGAAGAAGAATACAGTAGCAATGGAGATTGTGAGTGCAAGAGTAGAGTCGGCAAAAGAAGGGTTTTATAAACTTTGGTGGTGAAGAGACGTGATTATCTCTGCTGGCGTGGTAATATGTTGTGCCTGCAGCCAATAAATGCCAGGGCACAGATCGTCTTTTTTGGGTTGATCCAACGGTTAAGGATGATAGGAAATCAACCGGCGTAATTCTTTCCCAAAACATTTTTCGAAGTCATCACAGAATGCATCGACAAGTCGTGCTATCAGATGCGTCGACAAAAAGGAGATTTTTTTCCTACATGAAACTGAAAAGAAACGAATGAAAATAATAAACAAAAAGTAAATGTAAAAAATGCAATGACCTTAAGTAAATGTGACCAGATTAATGGTCTCGCTTTGTTCTTTGACTTCTAAGCTCAAGTAATGCTTCAACCGTTGGCCATTTATTTTAATCTGGTGACTATCGTTCAGATCCACAATTGTCACCGCACCATGTTGGAATGCTTCGACAACTTTGAAAGGGCCTTACTATCTTGAGCGCAATTTCCCTGGATGCAATTTCAAATGTGAGTTAAATAAACGTACCAACTGACCAGGAGAAAATTATCGCCGCAAGATGATATTGTCATGCCATCTCTTGGTTTTCTCCTTATATATGGCCGCATTTTCATATGCGTAGCATCAAATTTCTTCAAACTCGAAAATGTCCAACAATCGTTTTTGCCCAGCAACATCATAATTCATGTTCACTTGTTTGATCGCCCACATGGCTTTATGTTCAAGCTCAACTAGCAAGTGACATAATTTACCAAAAACCAACTGATATGGCGACATCCCTAACGGAGTTTTGTAAGCAGTGCGAAGCACCCACAACGCGTCATGTAGCTGCGAGGACCAATCTCGTCGAGATGGGTTAACCACCTTTTCAAGAATGCTTTTAATTTATCAATTGGAGATCTCCGCTTGTCCATTCGTTTGTGGATGGTACGTTGTTACCATACAATACTTCATACCGTAGCGCTTCAAAGCTGTCGCCACTTGATTGTTATGGAAATAGGTGCCTTGGTCACTTATCAATGCTCGAGGTGATTCAAATCTTGTAAGAATGTATGTGTGAAATAACTTTAACACCGTCCGAGCATCATCTTTCAAATTCACAATTGCTTCGATCTATTTGGAGACATAGTCAACAACAACTAAAATATACATATTTCCAGCAGAGTTTGGAAATGGTCCCATAAAGTCTATACCTGATGGTATTACAAATGACATAGATTTTCTCCCTAATTTAGTGTCTTAATTGTCTCTTTTGTATTTCATTTAGCATGCATCATTAGAATTTTATATTTAATTTTCATATTTTCCAACTCATTGTTAGTTAGTTTAAATTCTTGTTATTTTTATCCATTTTTTTACTAATGTCGACGCAAGCAGTCGATATTTTGCGTCTTAATATTGTCAGTGCAGGAACTAAGTCTAGAAGCTTAATATAGGACGAATGCAGCCACAAGATCAGCTAGTAATTGCGACCAAGAGATGTCATCGCATTGCAACTAAACCTTGAATGAGTAGAATCAAGCTGAATCCACAGCTGGAAGTAGCAACGTAGGAATATCACAGACGTCGCTACAATTATAATTTCAAAATGTGCGACAATTTGCAGATCTCTGAAGAACATACTAGAACTGTGTGAGTGCATAGCTGTACTCTAACTAATTTTGACAGCTGCAAAAATCTAGATTTGGATCTGGAAATGAAGGCTGAAACTTCAACATTTTGGAGGTTATAAATAGACGAACAAAGAATGAAGAAATCATCAAGAGCTAAGGGATTAAATTCTACAATTTCTGTGTGATTTTGAAGATTTGAGCTGGGAATTGGGAAGCTGATGAAGCAAGTCTGCAGTCACTTCTGATGAGAAGGTGTTTGATGCAAGGCAAGAGGAACAATTAGGGAGTAGGCCTAGTAGTCTAGAGATAGTAAGCTTCGTTGTACTTTTTAATTCTTCTTAAATGATGATCGATTTTGATGATATTAAATGAATATGAGAGTGTCTTTTAATGTTAGATAATTTGATTCTTACTTTACACTACTTATCCATTTATTCTTGGATCTAACTGCTTTAAGCACGAGAGTGAAATTACAGTACGCCGACATTGAGAGATGTGGTGATGGGTTAGGTTAACAAGTGAGTTAGGCAAGAGCTGCTTAGGACTGGGATAAGAACCAGTTACTTGTTCTTGGATACAAATCATTGTTCACACCGAGAGGTGGAATGATTGTGGGTATTTAAGTTGGGATTAAGTAGGGAGTTGTTGTTGGTAAGAACTCAAAGGGACTTCATTGTAGTGACAATTCATCTATACTCTACCTTGTTGATGCATCCGGCGTTGCAACTTAGCAGAATCAGTGAACCATTTCTACCCTTTACACTTGATTACTTTTACATTTCATGCAATTTAAATATTCAGCACTCAACACTCAACACATTTGATTTACTTTTAGTAGATCGACATTTAACACCTAACATTTGACCTGATTGTGTTGACATTGATATCTAATTTTAGTGTGCAGATCTGACATATTGTACTGACATCAGTACTCACATTACACTAAATTTCAATATTGACTGCTTCGACATTTAGACATCAAGAATCCATTCCTCGTGGGATTGATATCCGATAGATTTGTTTATCAACTATACTTGCATCGACGTGTGTACGCTTGCAAAATCGTTGTGTCGTAAAAATACCGATCAATACCCCAAGCATCGAATAACTCCACCTCCATGATAGGTTGTTAGAGCATCACGTTACGTCGAGATATGAAACCTATGCATTGACATTTATCACATTGTTGCGCAAAATTATGAGCTTATCGAAACAATGTGGGCCAGTAAAATCCTGATTGTAGGACCTTTGTAGCAGTCCTAACACCACCAAAATGGCCTCCATAAGGAGCATCGTGGTAATGCCTTAGGATAGAAGACATCTCTTCCTCATGAACATAGCGACGGATAATATTGTCAGCGTATACCTTGAACAGGTATGGCTCATTCCAATGATATTTTACAGCGTCGCGCATAAATCTGACCTTCTTGTGACCAGTGGCACTCAATGGTAGCTTTCCAAAAATAAGATAATTGATGACATCTTCATACCATAGAGATGCGTCGACAAAGAATAGTTTCTCATTTGGAAATGCATCGACAATTTGGGATTTATTCCCATCCTCACTTCCAGCTTTCAGGCGAGATAAGTGGTCTGCTACTTGGTTTTCAGATCCTTTCCTGTCTTTGATTTCAATATCAAATTCTTGTAAAAGTAGGAACCATCTGATTAGGCGTGGTTTGGCATCTTTCTTCGCAAAAAGGATCTCAAGGCAGAGTGATCTCTGTACATTGTAATTTTTGCACCGACAAGATATGAACAGAACTTGTCAAATGCAAAAACTACTGCTAGTAACTCCTTCTCAGTAGTCGTGTAATTTACTTGTGCTTCAGTTAGGGTCTTACTAGCATAGTAAATTGAATGAAATATCTTCTCCTTGCGTTGTCCAAGCACAACTCCCATAGTAAAGTTGCTTGCGTCGCATATCACCTCGAACAGTTGTGACCAGTCTGGTGCGACAACAATAGGAGCTTGTACTAGCTGCTTTTTAATTGTAACAAATGCGTCCAAACACGCGTCATCAAACAAAAACTTTTTATTCTGCTTTAATAAAGAGCATAGTGGTTTTGCTATATTGGAGAAATCTCGAATGAATCTTCTGTAAAATCCAGCATGACCAAGAAAACTCCTTATTCCTTTTACATTTGTGGGTGGAGGTAGCTTCTCAATGATTTCCACCTTTGCTTTATCTACTTCAACGCCTTGACAAGATATGCGATGGCCAAGAACAATGCCTTCAGTTGCCATGAAATGACATTTCTCCCAATTCAGCACCAGGTTAGTGTCCTCGCCTCTTTTCAATACTTTTTCCAGATTGTCAGCACATTGGTCAAAATTGTGACCATATACAGAGAAATCATCCATGAATACCTCCAATGAATCTTTAATCATGTCAGAGAAAATAGCCATCATGCACCTCTGGAATGTAGCTAGGGCATTGCACAAACCAAATGGCATTCGTTGGAAAGCAAAGGTTCCAAATGGGCAAGTGAATGTGGTATTTGCTTGATCTTCCGACGTAATTACGATCTGGTTGTATCTAGAGTACCCATCAAGGAAACAGTAGTAGGCCTTACCAGCTAGCCTATCCAGCATTTGATTAATGAATGACAGTGGGAAATGATCCTTCTTTGTGGCTGCATTTAAATGACGATAATCCATACACACTCGCCAAACTGTAGCAATACGAGTAGGGATTAGCTCATTTTTATCATTACTCATCACTGTGATGCCGCTATTCTTGGGTACACATTGGATCGGGCTCACCCATGTACTGTCTAAAATGGGATAGATGATGCCCGCATCCAGCCACTTAATGATATCTTTTTTCACTACTTCCTTCATTTTCTCGTTAAGTCATCTTTGTTGCTCAATTGACTATTTCCCCTCATCTTCCAACCTAATTTTATGCATGCAGAAAGATGGACTAATGCCTCTGATATCCGTTATGCTCCAGGTAATGGCTTTTTTGTTCTGCTTCAAAATTGTGATTAACTTTTCTTCTTGGCATGTGTCGAGACTTGTGCGGACAATTACAAGCAATGTTTCATTGTCACCTAGGAAAACATACTTCAGGTGCGTCGGCAATGGCTTCAACTCCAAGGTCGGAGCTTGTTCAATTGATGGTTTGAAAATTGGGATCGTCCTATTAGTTAGAACCAAAGATTCCAATTGCCAGCCATGTCCCAGCTCACAGATATTAGCCTCAGCTTTATGGTCATAATCAAGTAGGAATTGTTCTTTTGATGTCACTGCATATTCCGCTGGTACTGCTGAACTTTTTCATTGAATTCTTTTGTAGTTATTTCATCCAGCACATCAATATGATGAGATTGTTCCTTCTTGACAGGGATGCTTCAAACACACTGAAGGTTATATGCTCATCATTATGGCGTATAATCAACTCGCCCTTAAAAACATCAATAAGTTTATGTCCCGTTACTAAAAATGGGCGTCCCAAGATAATAGGCACCTCCTTATCTGCTTCACAATCAAAGATGATAAAGTCAGTTGGGAATACAAGCTTATCAACTTGGACGAGGACATCCTTAGTCTGTCCTTCAGGTTGTGCCAAAGATCTGTCCGTAAGTTGTAATGTCATCGCAGTAGGTTTCATAGAACCAATTCCTAATTTCTTGAAAGTGGATAATGGCATGAGGTTAATACTAGCTCTTAAATCACATAAAGCTTTACCTAAGTAGTGGTTTCTAATAGAGCATAAATTATAAAACTGCTAGGATTTTTCATTTTTTGTGGCAACTTATTTGTTAGTACAACGCTGCACCCCTCTGTGAGCGCAATCGACTCGATGTCGGAAAGCTTTTTCTTCTTTGACAGTAGCTCCTTCATAAATTTCCCATAGCTGGGAATCTGCACAAGAGCATCAACTAGAGGTATATTGATATGTAGCTGTTTCAAGCTAGAGACAAACTTCTGATAATCTCTATCATGGTCCTTCACCTTGAATTGCTATTGAAATGACAAAGGTATGTTGACAGTGGGTTGTTGTGGAATACTCGGCTACATCGACGTGGGCAGTTGCGTCAACAACTTCCGCGGTTGAATGGTAGGCGTAGGAGTGATTACAGGTGGCTCCTCCTCATTTATTTTTGCTGGGTCTTCTTCAGATGCAACTTCCCTTTGTTGCTTAGGTTCGGTTGCGTCAACATGGACTTGGTTAGAACTACTGCTTTGCTCAGTAGTTTGCCTATCAGTTCTCAGCGTGATAGCCTTGCAATGCTCCTTCCACTTCTGAGTTGGATTTTTAGTGTCACTAGGCAAAGCACCAGGTGACCTTAAGCTTATGTTAGAAGCTAATTGTCGTAGTTTTGCTTCCAACGCACGAATAGAAGAAGAGTTACGTTGAACGATTGCTTTCGTTCTCGTAATATGCTCTCGCATCAAAGCTTCAAGAGCAGCCAATGGATTTGATCTTGGTTGTGAATACTACTGTTGTTATTGCTGTTGCTGATGTTGTCCTTGCATATTTGAGATAGCATTTTGTTATGGCGGCATTCGAACTTGTGGCTGCATCTGATTAAACAGCTGCGTCTGAGTCTGTGATCGCATCTAATCATGTGATCGCATCTGGTCTGGTTACGCATGCATTTGCGGATTATGATTATAATTCTATTGTTGTTGGTTGTTGTAACTCCTTTTTCTAAAATTCCCTTGAGTTGAGGAATTTCTATATCTGAATGTGGGCGCATTCTGGCTCCCCCAAGGTTGTTGTGTACGATTAGAATTACTGTACGAGTTACCATAGGAATTTCCTTTGATGTTGTTGACATAGAATACATTCTCAGCATGTTGTGGAAATCCTCATAACTGTGGTTGTCACCGTAAATTTCATAGGAAAATGTCGGGATATCCATCTATTGGGCTACTTGAATAGGGGCAACATCACTCGTCCCCTTCTTGTTTTTGATCATGTTCGCCAATGAGGATACTTACGCACTCAAAGCTGATATAGCATCTAATTCCATAACACCAGGATTTGTTTTTACCTGAGCAGAACGAGAAATTGGATATTGATAATCATTCTGTGCAATTCTCTCTAATATTTATATGGCTTCATTGTAGGTACAATCCAACAATGGACCATTAGCAGATGCATTGACAAGATTCCCTGTTCACGCATTTGATCCATTACAGAATATCTCGATTTGTGTCTCCTGTTGGATTCCATGCATGGGACAACGTCTCAGTAAAGTCTTGTAATGTTCCCACGTAGTATGCAAATTCTCATCATCCAGTTGATGATATGCCGTGATATCATTTTGCAATCTAGCATTCATTGTCGACGGATTAAATTGCAAAATGAACTGCATTGCTAGTGCATTCCAAGAAGTAATGGATTCAGCCGGTAAACCAAGGAACCACGTTCTTGCCCTTCCTTGTAGAGAATACGGGAAGAACTGTATCTTCAAGGCGTCATTAGGAACACCTTGTTGACTAAAAGAAGCACATATGAGCAGAAACGATTTGAGATGCTCTCTCGTATCTTCATGAGGTAAACCTGCATATTGTCCATTCGAATTAAGCATTTGAAACATAACCGATTTTAATTCGAAATTACCAGCTTGTATTACAGGTTTAACAACCCCTAGTTGTAAATCATCGAGCACAAGAACAATAAAATCTCTTATTGTCCTGTCTAGGATTTGCTCCACTTATGTCAGCGGTGGTATGTTGTTGTTGACTACTTGTGGTTGCACTAGAGGAACAACATTTTGTGGCAGCAATGGTGGCAGATCATTGTTATTTCCAGCCATTTTTCTTTGCTCTTGCTTCCTCCTTCTAATAGTCCGTTCGAGTTCTGGATCAAAACTAACAATAGTTTTAGGATTTCTCCTTGTGGACATAAAACACCTAACAAAGAAAATTAAAAAGAATTAACAAAATATTTGTAATTAATAAATGGTTAGAAAATAACAAATAAATGCAAAGATAAAAAAATAAACATTAAACAATGCCATCCCCGATAACAACACCAAAACTTGATCGCGCTATGAACGTCACAGCAAATAATGTGCAAGTGTATACTATCGATGCAAGTATAGTAGATAGAGATGAATCTATCGAATATCGATCCCACAGAGATGGTTGTTTAATGTTTAATTTGTCGAAGCATTCTGAGTTGAAATGAGAAGATCTGTCAAGAGTTATGTCAACACAGCTAGGTTAAAGTTATACAAGTTAAGAAGTAAATCTGTCAGCATAATCAGAATGTTAAATGTCAGAGCAAATTATAGAAAATAAATGGATTGTTGAGATGTTGTAAAGTAAATTCAGAAATATAAAGAAATTGATCAAGTGTAAAGAAGTAGAGAGGATCACTGACTTCACAAGTGGCAACGCTAAATGTGACTACAAGGTTTTCTTATAGATGAATTTGTCGCCGTAATTATGCTCCAATGAAATCTTACTAATACCAACTCTCTATTTATCAAAGACTCAAGTGCTCACAATTACCACACCTTCCAGTGCTGGTAATGCTTTACACTTAAGACCAAGTGACCAGAATTCCTTCTAGTCTCAAGTAACTTCCGCTGTCTTACTTGTTAACTTAACTTGTCACCGCACCTTTCAGTGTCTGTGACAGCAATTGCACTTCCGTGGTCAAAACAGTTAAATCCAAAGATAAACATATGAGAAAAATTGAGTAAGAATCAAAGTAATTAAACATTGAAAGATACTTCCATATACAAACAATTATCAATAAAAATTAATCAACATTAAAAGAGGGATTAACAAATGAATCGAAGCATACTATTCCTACACTACTAGGATTCTCCCTTAACCACTCCTCTTGTGTCGCACCAAGCTCTTCTCGTCAGAAGATGTTGGCCCTTACTAGATCAGATCATCATCCTCCGGATTAGACTTCCATGGCAGCTAACCTTTCAGAATAAGATAATGTATAGGGTTTAAATCTTTACCACCTCATTTTTCATCTTCTTCCTTTCCCTCCTATTTATAAGCTCTGGGAATTTCAGATCTCCTCCCTTCTCAAGTCTAATCTCTTTGGCAGCTGTACAAGTTGGTTATTTCCAAGAGTGCACTCACGTAAATCTAGTATATTCATCAGACATCTGCTGGTTGTCGCAACATCTTTGGGTGCAATTCATGATCTTTATTTGCAGTAACAACTTGGCATTCTCCTGCGCTAGTGCTTTCAGGTATGTTTGTAGCTTGAATTCACTTGTACGAGGTAGAGGTATTCATGTAGTGACATCTTTGGCCGCAATTCCAAGTTAAATTTGTGGCTGCATCTTTGAATGCTTTTCAGCACTGATCTTTCGAGGTGAGTCTATGCGCTGACAACTTCAGATGCAAAACTTATGCTGCATACGACGACATTAGTAGCACGAAATAGATAAAATGAAAAGAATTAAAGCCATACAACACTGAGTTAGAAAATGCAAATACTAAGTATGAAATGCTAAAAATGCATGCTAGAGATGATACAAAAAGAACAAATTATACACTAAATTAAGGAGAAATTAAGTGTCATTTCTAGTGCTATCAATAACCTAAAATTTCCCTAAATATTTTAGTACAATGCAACAATAAAACTTACTAAAGTGTTGCCTCCCCGGTAACGGTGCCAATAACTTGACCGCACCCGAAAGTACTCCCGTTTGGTGTAGATTTTGGCTTCTGCAAGTATACGAGTCAGGTTGTAAATATAGTGTGTTTACAAAGAAACATTTGGAGTTATTTCAAGAATCTTACCTAAGGAGGCTTAAGGCGATAGTAAATTAAATCCCTACAAAGAATAAAATTAATTAGTACTGGTTTTAGGGTTTATAGTACGAGGGAAAATAATAAAGTTGTGTGAAAGCATAAAAATAAAAAGGTAAAAATAAAATAAAGTAAATAAGAGAAAAATTTTGAGTTGTAGAAATCTTATAAATGGCTTGGGGATATTAGGTCGTTTCTATATGAGTTTCTCGATTGTTGGGTTTTGGTGATTTTCCTCCAATCAACTAGTCACTACTCCAGATGGATCTCTCGATTTCCGTCAGCACAGCAAGTCGATAGAGATTACTTATTGCTAGATGTCACAATCTAAACCGATTTGGGAAAAAGGTGTTCATGGATGGGCAATACCAATTTTGGGTTCATTTCCACCTAGATGACTTTCTAGGGTTGTTAGGCCTAATGTTTGGTTAATGCTAATCCTTTACCAAACAGCTGATTTGAAAGGTAAAATCCCTGTAAAACAATAATAAATTATTCATATGTTCACTCCTTAATTCCCCAAAATAGAATTAGTTAATCATGGTTTCTTTATTCATCAATAACACAATATATGAAAACATGTAAATCAAGAATTGAATGAAAAAGAAACTGAAATTGTATTAAGCGATCTATTAGGAAAAATTCCTCGATCGTTTACGCGAGTTTCTACAATCTCAATTCAAAAACTGAAAATACAAATAAACTAAAAACTAAAAACTAAGTCTAAGTAATGGTGTCTGAACCCTAGTGCTAAAGATCCTATTTATAGCTTTACATGGTCATTTTTCCTCAACCCTAAGTCAGCTACCATCCTTCATGTTTAAGTTGCATTATGAAGATGAAAATGCCCCTCGTAGGATGTAAAACTGTAAGCTGAGGTTGATGTCACGATAAACCAAGACCTGTGTCACGACGTAGCAGGTAGTCTTGGAATTCTTTGCTGCTGATCCCTATGTTGAGACATAGAGCTGTCTATGTCATGACGAGTGGTCAGTATCATTATGGCTTGCTACTACTAGTCTCCTACGCACTCACGAAGTATGTTAGCTAACCTTTAGGCCTCGTTTGGCCTTTAAAAGCAATAATACAACCTTCTTAGCACTTTTTGTTAAAAGATGAAACTAGACTAAAAAATAAAATATAAAGGAAATTACTCGATTTAAAGCTCATCAAATGTGGAAACAAGTTCAATCTACTAGGTATGAAACTAACAGATCAATCCCTTGAAGCCAACTTTGAGATTTTATGGCCTGATTTTCTTTGTACCTTACAATGATAAGCCAGCCTATCTCTCGTACTTACCTCTAAATTGTCCCAACTACTAGACTCAGTCTATCAAGAATATGTTCTGAAAATAAGTTTGGGGGAGTTAAGAACAAGTACCAAAATGCTCAACAAAGTGCAATGCATACAAAATTATGCTCAAGAAAAGAAAAAAAAGTAAAAAAATAAATGAAAAAGAAAAAGAAAAAAAATAGAACCTATGTACTTAAAAGAGCAAAGAGCATGAGCAATCAAAGTTCGAAAAAGTTGGTGGAATTGAAGATAATTATCTCGAAGGTTCGCTGTAAGCTGAGTTTAGGGTTTTAGCTTAAATATATCTATCTTTACTTACCCCTAGCCTAGCCCCATTACAACCTATGAAAAAGACCTATTTGATTCAAGATTTTAATGCTACTTACATTAGTGGAGAGAAATTGCTATATTCAATATATGAAGGCTTAAGTTAAACTCAATGATTGCAGTTTGGTCTTAGTTGAGGGAATAAAAATCGAGTAGTAAGATTTTGACATGTGTTTATTGAGAAAGCAATTAATCTAGTTTTGTTAAGCATGATGATAATTGAAGATAATTTGAATAAAATAAATACTTGAGCTACATAATTTTTGAATTCTTGTTTTTGTGATTGATTATATTAATTTCATAAGTATGGGGAGAAATGATCAATTCTTGTGTGATTTGTGCATTACTCGAGACGAGCAATGAGTTAAGTTTGGGGGTGTGAATAATGAAAATATATACTTTTTCATGCCCTTTTTAACTCAAATTCATGCAAATTCTTAGTAATTATTGTCGAAAAATACAATTTAATTATAAAATAATTAATTTGTATTTAATTTTCCAATATATTGATTTTTAATTATTTTTATAAATATTAAGCATGAATTTGATGAT
The DNA here is from genome assembly GCA_005610355.1 of Gossypioides kirkii. Lineage (NCBI taxonomy): Eukaryota > Viridiplantae > Streptophyta > Magnoliopsida > Malvales > Malvaceae > Gossypioides > Gossypioides kirkii. The sequence goes on from CP032250.1 coordinate 9,719,520, forward strand.
TTTTTGACAATTTTGCACAATTGATGAAAATCAGCTCGGTAGACATTGTAGAAGGCCTAAACCGTTAAGGGAATTTTTACATCGAGTGAACTAAGAGCTAAGAAGATCAATTTTCTAGAAAATTTCGGTCCGATATTGAGCATTATTTTACTTTATAATTATATTTTTAATTCAATTAATGGGTTAGAAATTAAATTATAAAGCCTGAAGCAAAGTGGCCTGATGTGCATGTAAAAAAGGATTGATCCACCATGATTTGGACAAGCCCAATGCTGTCCAAGTAGGCTGACCCAATAAGCTATTTTAGCTGATTTTTAACACTTGCAAACCAATCTTTAAAGTCCTCTCAAATCCCATTCAAACCCCTACACTTTTGGTGCCTTTATGAATTTGCCTCAAGCTAATTTCAAGCAAAGTTTGAACTAGTCAAAGTGCTCAAAGGGTGGCCGACCATGGCGAGTGAGTGGCTGAAATTTACTTGCTAAAGTAGCCTCTAACTTCCACCTATAAATACTCCCCTAAGCTATCGATTCTAATCACCAATTCACCAACACATTCTCTTCTTTCTTTCATTTTCTCTCTAACCTTCCCAATTCTTTTCCCTTCCATTCCTTTGCCGATTTACCCTACTTGGGAAAGATTGGTCTTCAGCCTTGGAAATAGCTTCATTAGGCATTCATCAGAGACCTCAATCTGGGAAGAATCAAGCAAGAACGATGAAGAACGTGACAACAGATCTTGAGAAATTATTGGATTTAATCCTAATCCCTTTTCTCTCTTTTAAATTCTTGTTGTTATTATGATGAATACTATTATGATTGCTATTGTTTATTTAATTAAAATGGCTTAAAATTTCTGAAGTGTTGGGTTGATTATGTTGATTGCTTAATTTATCATGAATCATGTTTATATTGTTATAGGCCCTAAACGTTTTGTTTAATTAAATATTATAATGTTTAAGTTATATTTGCATTACCCTTGCGATATAACTAAAGAATTAATCTTTTAAACGGGTTGAAATTGTGATTAATGGACACACTATTTAATTTGTGCATTTTTAATCTTCTAAGAAAGTTGAGGGTTAAATTTAGCGATCGTATTGAATGATATAATAGCCTTGCATAATTTGCAGGATTGTGTGATTAAATTGTTTCAATATAGGTGTATGTTGTTACTTCACTTGACCCTTTACTTACTTGTGAATTTTAATTTAATCGTTTGAATTGACATACGTACATGTTCAAGAGATTACTTTAGTTCATAAAGTATGTAAGTGCATTAACACATTTACTTATTAAAATTGATTTAGTTAGTTGAATTGACATAGGAATATAGTCAAGAGATAAATTGATTTTTGTAAGTAATGTTGTTCATAAGTTAACAAGATATCGGGTTGCCGTGAATTTATTTCATAACAAGCATGAACATGATTATGATTTTATTAAGTTATTAAAGCAATTAACCTAACACATTTATGTCATGTTGATTAAAGTTTAGAAATTGTGCATTGGAATTAGATTTTTTTTTTTAACTTAGATTAATTTTAGTTTAGATTGATACTCTTCAAAATTATTATATTTCCCTAACTAATTTGTTGATTAATTATTTCATAAATATTTTTCCTAACATAATATCTGTGGGTACAATAACCCGACATTTATTTGTGCCATGATTATTTGATACGATTGTGTACACTTGACATTTCCATCATTCTAATCTTCACTTGAATCAGCTTGTTGTTGAAGAATGGAATTTCCTGCTACTCGAATGAGGTCCTGATCGACTTGTAACTTCACAACAGTTGTGCAAGCGAACACACGTCGATGCAAGTATAGTTGATAGACTATTTCTATCAAAAATCGATCCTAAGAGGAATGGGTTCTTGATGTTCAGATGTCGAAGCAACTAATACTAAGATTAGAGATAATGTGAGTAAAGATGTCAGCGCAATTAAGTCAATTTGCACACTAAAATAGTTAGTATTGTCAATGCAATCAAGGTTAATTGTCAAAGTAACTGAAAGTAAATCAAAGTGTTGTTGAAATGTTAAGAATTTAAATGCAGAAAAGTAAAAGTGTGATCAAGTGCAAAGGTCTAGAGTGGATCACTGATTTCACTAAGTCGCAACGCAGGATGTGTTGACAAGGGTTTGAATAGATGAACTGTCATAACAATCGAGTTCCAATGAAATCTTACCAATATCAATTCTCCATTTAGTCAAGACTCATGCACCCTCAATTAACCCACCTCTCGGTGTGAGCAACATTGTGCACTCAAGAACAAGTGATCAGAATCTCTTCTAATCCCAAGCAACTCTTACTGTCTTGCTTGTTAACCTAACTTGTCACTGCATCTCTTGATGTTGATTGACTGCAAATGCACTCTCGTGTTTGATGCAATTAGATCCAAGAATAAACAAATGAAAAGAATTAAATAAGAATCAAAGTAAATCTAGCAATGAAAGATACTCTCGTATTCATTCAAATGTCAATAATAGTTCATCATCATAATAAGGGAGGAGCTAACAAATACATCAGAGCATACTATCTCTAGGCTACTCGGATTATCCCCTAACTTCTCCACTTGCATAGCATCAAGCACTCCTCGTCAGGAGTTGTTGCTTATCGGCTCAGTCAGCTCACCGTTCTCCAACGTAAAATCTCCAAAAACACAATATAATTACAGAATTTAATTCTCTACCTCTTGATGATTTCTTCCATCTTTTCCCTTCTATTTATAGGCTTTAGAATTGCAGATTTTCTCCCCTTCATTCTTAGATCCAAATCCGTTTTGCAGCTATCAAAGTTTGTTACAGTCCAGCTGTGCACTCAAGCAACTTTAGTGTGTTCTTCATAGATCTCCAGGTTGTCATTACATTACTGGGCATGATCTAAAATCCTTAATTGCGACAACAACGTGTGAATTTCCTGTGCTGGTGCTTCTAGTTGTATTTGCATCTTGACTTCACTCATCCAAGTATAGGTCTTTATGCGACGATATCGTTGGTCGCACTTTCAAGCTGATCTTGTGGTTGCATTCTTCTTCCAACATTGATCTTTTGAGATGAGTTCCTGCACTGACAATTCCAAGGCGTAATATATAGGCTGCTTGCAGTGACATTAGTATATAAAAGAGATAAAAATAACAAGAATTTAAACCAATCAATAATGAGTTAGAAAACATAAAAAACTAAGTATGAAATGCCTAATATGCATACTAAATATGGTACAAAAAAGACAATTAATACACAAATTTAGGGAGAAAATAAGTATCATTTGTGATGCTATCAGACCCCTAAACTTGAGTTTTTACTTGTCCTCAAGTAAACAAAAATTAGCAAACTCACAAACAAATATTTCACCGCAATCATTAGTTTTTAAATTCTCTGAAATTCTAATGCACAAATTGTATTCACATGATAGAATAATTCGCCGACAATTTATAGGTATGAATACTTAAAATTGCAACTTCATTAATGTTAGTAGCATGCCTTGAATCTTATCCTTCCTTTAATCAATACAACATTTGGAGCAATACTTCTTTTTCTTTTCTTTTTCTCTTCTTTCTCATTCATTCATTTTTTTAAGTGACTGAGAGATGTCATTGCATTACTCTACCTTTGTTCGTGGGTAGTAACGATGGGGTGAAACAAACCCCCAGGAGGTATGTAATTGTGCCGACACATACTCTTACAGTTACAGCCTTTGGCTAGATGATTTTTCTAACACTTGTAGTGGAGTGTTCTCCCTTGATAAGTCACAATGCACTCTCATTGAAGTGTTCTCTATTAATATAATGTCGCTGCATTTGGCAAGTTAGTACCAGATTCAAAAATTGCTACTATCCATTCATTATTGAAGCAACTTCAATCATTCATCCAAAAATAGACGATTCAATATTCATTCATAATCACCCAATTCACACATCAGCTTTCCAAAAAATTCAAGATTTACGCATCACATAAAAATTGTAGTCACATTTTTTCTGAAATTCTGCATACTTTCATTGACTAAAGAAACAAGTAAAATTCAAATATGTGGGTGCAATCACATTTCCATTCCACACAATATTCCCCCTAAACTTAATGTCTATATTGTCCCCAATGCACTGACAATACTATACAAATAAGAATGGACATGTAACTAAAATGTAACTAAAGTAACAAAAAGAAATGTAATGACAAAATAAAAATGCAATGATAGTAAAATGCATGCAAACTATCTATAGGAAAGTAAACTAACTTATTCTTGAGCAGCCGATGCAGAGGTTACTTTAGTTTTCTTTTTCTTCTTCCTTGGGCGCTCACCTTCCTCTTTGTGTTTCATTTCTTGTCCTTACGCCGCTTTTTATTGTCCTTCAAACCAACAAGATCGGCGGATTGTTCCTCCTCAACTGGCTAGGTGGCAGCCTCATCGATAGTCACATTTGATGGATGGACCTTAGCAAGCGGAGCCACAAAGGGCACGATAGCTAACGGACTGAATCCCTCCGCATTGCTGGTGACTAACTCAGCCAGGCTCGCATCAGGTGGAGCCTCGTCACTACTAGATGCCCTCACACTCACGGGTGTACCGATAATATCCTCAGCGATAATTGTTGGGGCATCTTCCTTCTTTTCTTCTTGCTCCTCAGCAGGGTCCTTCTTCTTATGCTCTTCTTTTTCTTCTTCATTTTCCTTCTCCTTCTCTTGACCTTCTTCTTATTCTGCACCTTCATCCCCAGGCTTCTCTTATTCAGTTGTGGCCATGTTAGCACCAACCTCTACATCATGCCCCTCAGATGCGAGTGGGGTGTGCAACTCTTCAATAATAACCCCCTTTCTACCATGTTTGCGCCGAGACTATTCGAGAACTCGTCTTCGAACAGACTAGCTATCGTTCTGTAGGCATCCCCCATATCATGAGATTGCCCCTCATGCTCCTCATCATTTAAGATATGGATTCTCATTGAAGGGGGAACATTTTGCGGCATACCATCAGAAGTAGGTTGGTCAGAGGACGAGGCCATTGGTCGTAAAATGGAAGGGAAAGTTGGGAAGTCTAGCAGCGGACTAGAGCTCATGCTACGCAATGCAGCGATAATTGCCTCATTTCAGGCTTTGGTATATGCATAGAAGATATGATTTCTATAGTCCATATCCTTTAATACGCCGATAGTACAGATAGTGCGCATATCGATGTGATCAATATTGAGTTTCATAACAGCCAGCCTCTTTCCCAATAGAGGATCTATGGGTGCATCAACCTTGTTTTCCTTCTTCTTCCCTTTTCCCTTGTCCTTTTTCTTTAATGCTTCCCTTACCACCGACGTCTCTTCGCCTCGAGTCATTCTTTCAACTGATATATCATTGATAGGGCTTTTGTTTTCCAACACTTCCTCACCATCCCGAGGTATAATCTCCCTCTATTTACACAGTAACATTATTAAGGATGGGAAAGGTAGTATACCTGTTTGCTTTGAGGCCGCTTCAGCAATTTGGTCATGGAGGATCTCACTGATGTCAATGTGACGGCTCTTTAAAATTGAGTGTAGAATGTGCATACGGTCCAATGTCGCCGTAGTGTTGTGCGTAGAAGGTAGGATGCGATTATTCACAAAATGGAACCATACCTTGCTAAAGGTCGGTAGATATCGGCGGTGCATGGTGTAGTTGTGTAGACCGTTACCAGTCCAAATCGCACCCTCAACACAAAGGTCCTTCAACCTGGTCAGTTCCTTCATCGTCCAGCCTTTCCACCAATGGAGCGTTGTCATCTGCTTTCTCAGGAATCTGAAATAGAACATTGATATTTAAGGCACTCCATGGAATTAAACCTTCCCTCACAAAGACAGATTCTTGTTCAGTGTCAACAAGATTGGCATAGAATTCCCTTAACATTGTAGGTGAGTAACCAGTCAGGTGTTCGTAGAAGAATTCCCATCCCAGACGATTGATGGTTCTGGCAATTTGTTTCCCTAATGGTTATTGTGGGGACAACTGCCATCCTTGCTCCGGATGGCAGTTTCTTTTCAGCATCACGTTCTGATATCGATCTTTGGCAACTTTCGACAGAAATAAGATCGGCTCTCTTGGTGAAGGTTGGGTTGTGGTTTGAACCACGGTGGCGGGAGTGGCAGGTGTTGTTTTAGGAGGGGTCTTGGCACCTCTCGTCTTGGCCATAGTTACTAAATAGAAAGGTTAAGAAGAATTTGCAGAGAAAAGAATGACTTGTGAGAGTAAAAGTGAAAATAAAAGTAATGAAAGAGATAAGTTGCAGCAACAATGGTGATTGTGAGTGGAAAAAAAAAGTGTGCAGAGAAGGGTTTTATAAACATTCAATGGTAATGTCGTGATTATTGCAAAAACTTGGGAAAATGTTGTGTCTGCAGCCAATAAATGCTAGGTTAAGATCGTACTTTTTCTTTTGATCGAACGGTTAGGAAAACAAAGAAATCAATCAGTGCAGTTCTTGGTAAAAACTCTTTGCTGAGTCATCACAGAATGCACCGACAAGTTATGCTTTGGGATGCTTCGACAAAAAGATGATTTTTATTCTTGCGTAGAATTTTAAAACGAAAAAAGTAAAAGTGAAACAAATAAAAGAAAATGTAAAAATGCGTTGACATTATTTAAATGTGAGCAGATCGATAGCCTCATTTGGTTCTTTGACTTCTGGACTCACATAATGCTTAAGACGTTGATCATTCACCTTGAACTGTTACAGATCCTTACAACTTGTCGAGATGCTTCGACAAAAAGATGATTTTTATTCTTGCGTAGAATTTTAAACGAAAAAAGTAAAAGTGAAACAAATAAAAGAAAATGTAAAAATGCGTTGACATTATTTAAATGTGACCAGATCGATGGCCTCGTTTGGTTCTTTGACTTCTGGACTCACATAATGCTTAAGACGTTGATCGTTCACCTTGAACTGTTGCCCATCCTTCTGATTCTCAATTGTCACCGCACCGTTTTGGAATGCGTCGACAACCTTGAAAGGGCCTGACCATCTGGAACACAATTTACCTGGGTGCAGTTTTAAACGTGAGTTAAACAAAAGTACTAACTGACTAGGGCTAAATTGTCGACGCAAGATAATATTGTCGTGTCATCTCTTAGTCTTTTCTTTATATATTACGATATTCTCATAGGCATTGCGGCATATTTCTTCTATTTCAGCAATGTCCAACAATCTTTTCCTTCCAGCAGCATCATAATCCATATTTACCTGCTTGATTGCCCACATAGCTTTATACTCAAGCTCAACTGGTAGGTGACATGACTTACCAAACACGAGTTGATATGGCGACATCCTCAACGGAGTTTTATATGCAATGCAAAACGCCCATAATGCATCTTGTAGCCGCGAAGACCAATCCCTCTTAGATGGGTTAAGCACTTTTTCAAGGATACTTTTAACCTGTCGATTGGATACCTCTGCTTGGCCATTTGTTTATGGATGGTATGTTGTGGCCATACGATGCTTTACACCATATCTTCTCAAAGTTATCCCAACTTGATTGTTGTGAAAGTGAGTACCTTGATCACTTATTAATGCCCTAGGTGTGCTAAATCTCGTAAGGATGTAAGTGTGGAAGAACTTCAACACTGTTCGAGCATCATCTTTTGGTACCACAATTGCTTCGATCCAATTCAATACATAGTCAACAGCAACTAAAATGTACACATTTCCAAATGAGTTTGGAAATGGTCCCATGAAGTCCATACCCTAGACATCGAATAGCTCCACTTCCATAATCAACTGTTAGAGCATCTCGTTGCATCGAGATATTGAGCCAGTTCATCGACATCGATCGCATTGTTGTGCAAAATTGTGGGTGTCTCGAAACAATGTGGGCTAATAGAATCCTGACTTTAGGACCTTTGCAACAATCCTTACACCACCAAAATGGCCTCCATAAGGAGAATCATGGCAATGTCTCAGGATAGAAGTCATCTCCTCTTCAGGAACACAGTGATGAATGATGTTGTCGGTGCATACCTTGAATAGTTATGGCTAGTTCTAATGGTACTTTGTAACGTCGCGCAAAAATCTGAATTTTTTATGACCAACAACATTTAAGGGTAGCTTCCCACACACAAGAAAGTTGACAACATCAACATACCAAGGTGATACAGCGACAAAGAATAACTGCTCATCTAGAAATGCATCGATAATTTGGATTTTATTCCTATCTTCACTTCCAACTTACAGTCGAGACAAGTGGTGAGCTACTTGATTTTCAAATCCTTTTCTATCCCTGATTTCAACATCAAACTCTTGTAGTAACAGGATCCATCTAATCAACCTTGGTTTGGTGTCTTTCTTTGCAAAAAGGTATCTTAATGCAGAATGATCTGTGTACACCATAATTTTTGTGCCGACAAGGTATGAACGAAACTTGTCGAATGGAAAAACTATTGCTAGTAATTCCTTCTCAATAGTTGTATAATTGACATGCGTGTCAGTCAAAGTTTTACTAGCATAATAAATGGAATGAAATACCTTATCTTAATACAGCTCCTACTGCAAAGTCACTTGCGTCGCACATTAATTCAAACGGTTGCGTCCAGTTCGGTGCAATGAAAATTGGAGCTTGTACTAGCTGCTTCTTAATTGTGATGAATGCATCCAGACAGGTGTCATCGAACACAAACTTTTTATTTTTCTCTAGCAATGAGCATAATGGTTTAGCAATCTTGGAAAAATCATGGATAAATCTCCTATAGAAACCAGCATGTCCAAGAAAGCTTCTTATTCCCTTAACATTTATTGACGGTGATAATTTCTCGATTATTTCAACCTTTGCTTTATCTACCTCAATACCCTGACATGATATGCGATGGCTGAGGATAATGCCTTCAGTTGCCATGAAGTGGCATTTCTCCCAATTCAGAACTAGATTTGTGCCCTCACATCTCTTCAAAACTTTCTCCAGGTTGTCAGCGCATTGGTCAAAAGTTTTTCCATAGACCGAAAAATCATCCATGAATACCTCTAAAGAATCCTTGATCATGTCTGAGAAGATAGCCATCATACATCTTTGAAATGTGGGTAGTGCGTTGCGCAATCCAAATGGCATACGTCGAAAAGTAAAGGTTCCAAATGGGCATGTGAACATAGTCTTTGCTTGATCTTTCGACGCAATGGCAATTTGATTTTATCCAGAGTAACCGTCTAAGAAGAAATAATAGGCTTTACTAGCTAGCCTATCTAGCATCTGGTCGATGAAAGGTAGTGGAAAGTGGTCCTTCTTTGTGGCCGCATTAAGTCGTCGATAATCCATTCATACTCGCCAACCAGTCGCAATGCGAGTAGGGATCAACTCATTCTTATCATTGCTCACAACTATGAAGCCACTCTTCTTGGGCACACATTGGATAGGGCTCACCTAATTGCTATCGAAAATAGGGTAGATGATGTCCGCATCTAGCCACTTGATAATCTCCTTCTTCATTACTTCTTTCATCTTCTCATTGAGTCATCGCTGTTGCTCAATGGATTGCTTCCCTTCATCTTCCAACCTAATCTTGTGCATGCAAAGAGAGGGACTAATTCCTCTGATATTTGCAATGCTCTAGGCGATGGCTCTTTTATGTTCCTTTAAAATCATGACAAGCTTTTCTTCTTTTGTTACATTGCATCGAGAGTTACGTTGACAATTACGGGTAATGTTTCCTTGTCCCCCAAAAAGACGTATTTCAAATGCGTTGGCAATGACTCCAACTCCAAGGTAGGAGCTTGTTTAATCGATGGTTTAAACACATGGATAGTCTTATTAGACAGATCCAAAGATTCCAATTACCAATTCTGTCTCAGCTCACAACTGCTAACCTTTGCATTATGGTCACATCCAGGTAAGGTTTTATCAATGTATGTCGTCGTATCTTCATCTAAGACTACTGAACTCTGTTCATTGAACTCTTTCATGATTAACTCGTCCAACACATTAATGTGGTGACATTTCTCCTTACTTTTCGATGAAGATGCCTCGAACACACTAAAGGTAACATGTTCGTCATTATGACGATGACAAACTTACCCTTGAAAACGTTAATAAGAGTGCGTCCTGTTGCCAAAAATGGTCGCCCCAAGATGATGGGCACTTCCTTGTCTACCTCGCAGTCAAGGATTATGAAATCGGTAGGGAACACTAGCTTATCTACTTGTACAATGACATCTTTTATCTGACCTTCAAGTTGCGCTAGAGATCTATCCGTAAGCTACAATGTCACCGTAGTAGGCTTCATTGATCCTATTCCTAATTTCCTGAATGTGGACAAAGGCACGAGATTAATACTAGCTCCCAAATCACATAAAGTTTTACCTAGATAATGATTTCCAATGGAGCATGGGATTGTGAAGCTGCCAGGGTCTTTCATTTTTTGTGGCAACTTGTTAGTTAGCACAGCGCTGCCCCTCTCTATGAGCGCAATCATCTTGATTTTGGACAATCTTCTTTGATAACAGCTCCTTCATAAATTTCCCATAACTGGGTATCTGCACAAGAGCGTCTACAAGAGGTATGTTAATATGTTCTTGGTCTTTCTCTTTAAATCTTTGAGGAAATGGAAAAGGTATCTTAGCAGTGGGTTGTTGTGGGATAACCGATTGCATCGACACAGGTAGTTGCGTTGATCTCTTTATTAGGCCAATAGTAGGCATAGATGTCGCTACAGTTGGCTCTTCTTCATTTATTTCTACTTCTTTTCCTTCAGTTGTAACTTCTCCTTATTACGTTGCATCGGATTGCATCGACATGTTCTTGGTCGGAATGTCTGCTTGGTTCAACCATTTGCTTTTCACTTCACAGTGTGATAGCCTTACAATGCTCTTTCCCTCTTTGCATTAGGTTTTCAGTATCACTAGGTAGAGCATCTAGTGACCTTGAAGTCAGATTAGAAGCCAACTGTCCTAGCTGGGCTTCCAATGCTCGGATAGAAGAAGAATTGCCTTGCATTATTGCTTCAGTTCTAGTGATATGCTCTTGCATCAGTGCTTCAAGAGCAGCTATAGGATCTGACCTTTGTTGAGAAAATTATTACTGTTGCTGATGCTGTCCTTGCATATGTGGCATTCCATTCTATTGTTGCTACAATCGCGTTTGTGGCTGCATCTGTCTATGTGCCTACAATTGATCAAGATGGAATGTACCTATGAATTCTGATTCAAATTCTACTGTTGATTGTTATGGTAACTTCCTTGTCTATAACTCCCTTGGGTTGAAGAATTTTCATATCTATATGTGGAAGCATTTTGATTCCCCCAAGGTTGTTGAGCTCTATTGTTGTATGAATTACCATAGGAACATCCTCTGATGTTATTAACGTAAAATGCATTTTCAGCATGTTATGGGCAATCTTCGTAACTGTGGTTAGCGCTGTAAATTTCACAGGAAAATGTCGACACATATATTTGTTGGGCCACTTAGATAGAAGCAATGTCACCTGTCCCCTTCATATTCTTTATGATATTGGCCAAAGAGGATACCTGTGCAGTCAAAGTAGAAATAGTATCTAATTCAAGAACACTAGGGTTAGTTTTTACCTGAGCAGAATGACATATTGGATATTGATAATCATTTTGTGCAATTCTCTCTAGAATTCGTACAGCTTCATTGTAGGTACAATCCAACAGAGGACTATTAGCAAATGTGTCAACAAGATTCCTTGTCTAAGCATTCAATCCATTATAAAAGATCTCTATCTAGGTCTCTTGTTGAATTCCATGCATTGGGTAACATCTAAGTAGAGTCTTATAACACTCCCATGTTGTATGTAAGTTCTCGTCATCCAGTTGATGGTAAGCTGTAATGTCATTGCACAACCTTGCATTCATTATCGGCAGATTAAAACATAAAACAAACTGTGTTGCTAATGAATTTCATGATGTAATGGATCCAGTTGGCAATCCCAAGAACTAAGTTCTCGCTCTTCTCTGCAATGAATAAGGAAATAATTGCATTTTCAAGGCATCATCAAGGGCACCATGTTGGCTAAAAGATGCGCAAATAAGCAAAAATGATTCTAATGTTCTCGTGCATCTTCATGAGGTAGGCCCGCATATTGCCCATTTGAATTGAGCATTTGAAACATCACCGGTTTCAGCTCGAAATTTCCAGCTTGTATAGCTGGCCTTACCACTCCTGGTTCTAAATCATTAAGGATAGGAACAACAAAATCTCTGATTGTCCTATTTTCCACTTGTTCTTCTTGTGGAGGCAGTGGTGGTAAATTATTTATTCGTTGTGGCAATATTGGAAGAACTCCATCTTATGGTAGCTATGGTGGTAGGTTGTTATTATTGTTATTGCTAGCCATTTTCTTTTGTTCTTGTCTTCTCCTCCTAAATGTTCTCTTGAGTTTTGGATCAAAGTTCACAATATCCTTCGGATTTCTCCTTGTGGACATGCAACTCCTAAAGAAATAAAAGGAAATCAACAAAAGAAAGTTAAATAGAGTAAAAACAAAAAGTTAAGTAAGAAATAATTGCTACTACAACAGTTAACATCAAACAAACATGATTCCCCAGCAATGGCGCCAAACTTGATCGGCCTATAACGTCACAGCAGTTATGTAAGCGGACACACATCGATGCAAGTATAGTTGATAGAATAATTCTATCGAATATCGATCCCACAGGGGAAAGGTTCTTGATGTCTATATGTCAAAGAAATTAAAACTAAGATTAGAGATAATGTGAGTAAAGATGTCAACGTAATTAAGTCAATTCAAGTTATCAGAATCTCTTCTAATCCCAAGCAACTCTCGCTGTCTTGCTTTCTCTCGATGTCGGTAGACTGCAAATGCACTCTTGTGTTTGATGCAATTAGATCCAAGAATAAACAGATGAAAAGAATTAAATAAGAATCAAAGTAAATCTAACAATGAAAGATACTCTCGTATTCATTCAAATATCAATAATAGTTCATTATCATAAGAAAAGAGGAGTAAACAAATACATCGGAGCATATTATGGCTACTCGAATTATCCCCTGAGTGCTCCACTTGCACAACATCAAGCACTCCTCGTCAGGAGTTGTTGCTCATCGGTTCAGTCAGCTCACCGTTCTCTAACATAAAATCTCCCAAAACACATAGTAACTGCAAAATTTAATTCCTCTACCTCTTGATGATTTCTTTTATCTTTTCCCTTCTATTTATAGGCTTCAGAATTGCAGATTTCCTCCCATTCATTCTCAGATCCAGATCTGTTTTGTAGCTGTCAAAGTTTGTGATAGTCTAGTGTGCACTCATGCAACTTTAGTGTGCTCTTCATAGATCTGCAGGTTGTCGCTACATTACTGGGTGCGATCTGAAATCCTCAATTGTGGCGACAACGTGTGTATTTCCTTCGCTGGTGCTTCCAGTTATATTTGCAGCTTGACTTCACTCATCCAAGTATAGGTCTCTATGCGATGTTATTGTTGGTCGTACTTTCAAGCTGATCTTGTGGTTGCACTCTTCTTCCAACATTGATCTTTTAAGATGAGTTCCTGCGTTGAAAATTCTAAGATGTAATATATAGGCTGTTTGCAGCGACATTACTATATAAAAGAGATAAAAATAACAAGGATTTAAATCAATCAATAATGAGTTAGAAAATATAAAAAACTAAGTATGAAATGCCTAATATGAATAGTAAATATGGCACAAAAGAGATAATTAATACACAAATTTAGGGAGAAAATAAGTGTCATTTGTGATGCTATCAAGTCGCAATTGGTGATTGCACCTTGGCTATATCTCGTTTTCTTCACATTCCAAAGAATTTCAGCCTTTAAGCACATAACTGTGATCGTGAATGGGAAATAGGCTTGACCAGAACGTCTTGTGGCACAACTTTAAATTTATCTGACGATGATTGATCGGTGTTTTTACGACACAACGGTTAAGCAAGCGTACACATGCCGATGCAAGTATAGTTGATAGACAAATCTATCAAATATCGATCCCTCAAGAAATGGGTTCTTGATGTCTAAATGTCGGAGCAATCAATATTGAAATTAAGTGTAATGTGAGTACCAACGTCAATGCAATATGTCAGATCTGCACACTAAAATTAGATATCAATGTCAACGCAATCATTGTTAAATAGCAGGTGTTAAAAGTCAATGTTCTGAAAGTAAATCAAATGTGTTGAGTGATGGGTGTTGAATATTTAAATTGCATAAAATGTAAAGTGATCAAGTGTAAAGGTTAGAAATGGTTCCTTGATTCTATTAAGTTGCAACGCTGGATGCATTGACAAGGTAAAGTATAGATGAATTGTCGCTGCAATGAAGTCCCTTTGAGTTCTTACCAACAACAGCTCCTTACTTAATCCCAACTTAAATACCCACAATTACTCCACCTCTCGGTGTGAGCAATGATGTGCATCTAAGAACAAGTAACTGGTTCTTAACCCAATCCTGAGCAGCTCTCGCCTAACCCACTTGTTAACCTAACCTGTCACCGCATCTCTCGACATCGGCGCACTGCAATTTCACTCTCGTGCTTAAAGTGGTTAAATCCAAGAATAAACAGATAAGCAGTGTAAAATAAAAATAAAAATCATATAACACTAAAAGACACTCTCGTATTAATTTAATATCATCGAAATCCATCATCGTTTAAGAAGAATTAAAGAGTACAACGAAGCTTACTATCTCTAGACTACTAGGCCTACTCCCTAATTGTTCCTCTTGCCTTGCATCAAACACCTTCTCGTCAAAAGTGATTGCAGACTTGCTTTATCAACTTCCCAATTCCCTGCTCAAATCTCCAAAATCACACAGAAATTGTAGAATTTAATCCCTTAGCTCTTGATGATTTCTTCATTCTTTGTTCATCTATTTATAACCTTCAATATGTTGCAAGTTTCAGCCTTCATTCCCAGATCCAGATCTAGATTTTTGTAGCTGTCAAAATTAGTTAGAGTACAGCTGTGCACTCACGCAGTTCTAGTATTTTCTTCAGAGATTTATAGATTATCGCTGTATCACTAGACGCATTCTAAAATCATAATTGCAGCGACATCTGTGAAATTCCTATGTTGGTGCTTCCAGCTGTGGATTTAGCTTGATTCTACTCATTCCAGGTTTAGTTGTAATGCGATGACATCTCTGGCCACAATTACCAGCTGATCTTGTGGCTGCATTCGTCTAGTATTAAGCTTTTAGACTGAGTTCTTGTGCTAACAATATTAAGACGCAATATATCGGCTGCTTGCGTCGACATTAGTACAAAAATGGATAAAAATATCAAGAATTTAAACTAACTAACAATGAGTTGGAAAATATGAAAATTAAATATAAAATGCTAATGACATGCTAAATGAAATACAAAAAAGACAATTAAGACACTAAATTAGGGAGAAAATCTATGTCATTTGTAATAACATCACACCCCCAAACTTGAGTTTTTACTTGTCCTCAAGAAAACAAATATAAACAAAGTTCCAATTAGAAATATCACCTCAATCATTATTCATACACCTTGAATTGTCTAAATTCCTAATGTGTAAATTGCATTTATATAATAAAATGATGCGCTGACAATTTATAGTAATAAACAACTTAAAACTGTAACTTCATCAATATTAGTATCATGCATTGAATCTTAACCTTTCTTGAACCATTTCAGCAATTTATTCTTTTTCTTTTTCTCATTTTTTATATTTTTTTGTATTTCAAGTGACTGAAAGATGTCATTATATTACTCTACCTTTGTTCTTGGGTAGTAATGATGGGGTGCAACAAACCCCTAGGAGGTATGTAATTGCGCCGACACACACTCTTGCAGTTACAACCTTTGGGTAGATGAATTTTCTTTCTAAGTCTACAGTGGAGTGTTCTCCCTTAAAAGTCACAATGCACTCATAATGGAGTGTCTTTTATTAATAAAATGTCACTGCATTGGTCAGTTAGTTCAAGATTCAATACCAACACTATTCATTCATTACTGAAGCAATATCAATTATTCATTCAAAAATAGCAAACTCATCATTCATTCATATTCATCCAATTTTCACATCAGCATTCAAACAATTCCAGAATTACGTATCAAAAAAATTGTGGGTACATTTCTGTTGAAATTTTGTAATTTTTCATTAACTAAAGAAACTAAATAAAAGTCAAACATGAAGGTGTAGTTGCATTTCCAATTCACATTAGCTTCCCCCCAAACTTAATGTCTTCATTGTCCCCAATGCACTAACAATAGTTATATAATGGAAATGTAGCTAAAATGTACTAAACTAAAATGAATGCAGTGACAATTAAAATGCAAGCACAATAAGAATGCATGAAAGCTAACTAAAAAGAGATGTACCAACTTACTCAGCAGTAGTCGATGTAGAGGCTGCTTTGGTTTTCTTTTTCTTCTTTTTTAGGCGCTCTTCCTCATCATGGTGTTTCCTCTTTTTCTTGTCCTGTGCCTCTTCCGCTTCTTATCCTTTGAACCAACCGGCTCAGCAGATTGCTCCTCCTCAGCGGGTTGGGTGACGGCCTCATCAGTTGTCACCTCTAATAGGTGGATTTCGATGAGTGGTGCTATGTAGGGCATAATAGCTAGAGGATTCAGTTCCTCTATCTCGCTAGTGACAACCTCATCCTGGCTCGCAATTGGTATAGCTTCCTCTGAGCTGGATGCTCCCACAATATCCTCAACGATCATTGTTGGGGCATCAGTTTCTTTCAACACCTGTACCTCGGTAGGTTCTTCTTCTTCTTTCTCTTCCTCATCTTGATCCTTCTCTTGATTACCTTTTTGATTTGCCTCTTCATCTACACTCGGCTCATTTTCAACTAGGCGAGTGTCAGCGCAATCGATTGCATCGACATCATTTTCCAAAACAGTTGCCCTTTTTATCATTTTTGTGCCCAGACTATTTGAGAATTGATCTTTAAATAAGTCGGCAATGTTGCGATAAAAATCGTCATCAACCTGTGACTACTCGCCATCCTTCTCATCATCAGAAATATGGATTCGGGTTGGTGTAGGGGCAAGCCTACCATCAGAGGTAGGTTGCTCGAAAGATGAATACTTCATCGGGCAGTAGATGGATGGAAAAGTTGGGAAATCTGGCAATAGGCTCTGGCTAATCTAGCTCAATGTAGCGACAAGGGCTTTATTCCATGCCTTGGTGTGGATATGCATGTCGAGGTGATCTAAATAAACTTTCATCAGTTCCAGCTTCTTTGCTATTTGGGCTTCTATCGACGCATTAGTTTTGTCGGCCTTCTTCTTACCCTTTCCTTTGTCCTTCTTCTTGGGGATCTCTTTGGCCGTTGAGGTGTTTGGCCCTATTTCATCCTCTTAACAGAAATGTCATTGATTGGTCCTTTGTTGTCCAGGACCTCCTCATCATCTTTGGGCACAATGCTTTTATGTTGATAGAGTAGCATAATGAGAAAGGGGAAATGAAGGATACCAATTTTCTTTCCTGTAGCTTCCGCGATCTGGGCATCTATAAGCTCCCCAATGTCAATGTGTCGGTGGTGCAGAATGGAATGCAGCATACACATACGGTCTAATATGGCTTAGTGTTGTGGATAGAAGGCAAAACACGACTGTTGGTAAAATGAAACCATACCTTACAAAAGATTGTAAGGTACCGCCTATGCATTGTATAATTATGAAACCTATTGCCTGTCCATGTAACGCCATTGTTACAGAGATCATTCATCATTTCGGCCAAAATATCATCATCCAAATGGTGCATAAAGGGTGTATAGTCGTCTACTCGTTCTAGAATTCTCAATAGTATACTGATCTACGCAGCACTCCATGAAACTAGCCCTTCTCGAACAAAGATGAATTCCTGCTCTTGGTCCACTAGATTCGCATAAAACTCCCTCCCTTTATGGGAGAGTAGCTAGAAGGATGGTCGTAGAAATACTCCCATCCGAGGTAGTTGATGGTTCGATGGATTTGTTTCCCCAAGGTCTGATGTGGAGATAGTTGGAGACCTAGTTCGCAGTTAATATTGCATTTTAGCATAACATTATGGTATCGATCTTTGGTTGCAGTTGTTAAAAACAAAACTGAGCCTGTGGATGAAAGTGGTGGTGTCGTGGACGGAACCACAGTAGGAGTAGTTGGAGTGGTTTTGGAGGGTTTAGGAGTGTTTTTGGAAGCACAGGTTTTAGCCATGGTGAGAAGAAAAGAACTTTAAGAAGTTTCACAAAAAGAAAGATTGCTTCTAAGGTTAGAAAAGGAAATATGCAGACAATGAAAGAGAAGAGTTGCAGTAACAATGGTGAATGTAAAGAGAAAAGGTAACTGGAATGAGAGACTTTATAACCTAGGCGTAATGAGTGGAAAAACATGGGGAAACGTTGTGTCTGCAGCTATTAATTGCCAGGTTACAGATCATATCGATTTGTTTTGATCCAACGGTTAAGAGGGAAAGAAATCAACCGACGCGATTCTTGCTAAAAAAGTAATGCTGACTCATCGCAGAATGCGTCGATAATATGTGTTTCAATGCTTCGACAAAAATATGGTTTTTATTTCTAGAAGGAATTTAAAATAACACAAAGAAAAGTGAAACAATTAAAAGTAAATAAAAAATGCATCGACATTATTTAAATGTCACTAGGTTGACAACTTCGTCTGGTTCACGAACATCTAGGCTCGCATAATATTTAAGACGTTGGCCATTTACTTTAAATTGTTGTCCATCCTTTAAGTTTTCGATTGTCACCGCATCGCTTTGCAATGCTTCAACAACTTTAAATGGGCCTGACCATCTCGATCTCAATTTTTCTGGATGCAATTTTAAACGTGAGTTAAATAAAAGTACCAATTGACCAGGATGAAATTGTTGATTCAAAATAATGTTGTCATGCCATCTCTTTGTCTTTTCATTGTATATTGTCGTATTCTCATAAGCATGGCGTCGGATTTCTTCTAATTCCATGATGTGCAACAGTCTTTTCTTTCCAACAGTATCATAGTCTAAATTCACTTGCTTAATTGCCCACATAGCCTTAATTTCAAGTTCGACAGGCAGGTGACAAGACTTTCCAAACACTAATTGGTATGGCGATATCCCCAACATGGTTTTGTAAGTGGTGCGAAGCACCCACAATGCGTCATGTAGCCGCGCAGACCAATCCTTCCTAGATGGATTAACCACCTTTTCAAGTATGTTTTTAATTTGACAATTGGATACTTCGGCTTGACCATTAGTTTGTGGGTGATATGTGGTGGTCATACGATGCTTCACACCATATCGCTTTAATGTAGTTGCCACTTGGTTATTATAGAAATGAGTGTCTTGGTCACTTATCAATGCTCTCGGTGTTCCAAACCTAGTGAGGATGTATGTGTGAAAGAACTTTAACATTGTCCGAGCATCATCTTTTGGCACCGCAATAGCTTCAATCCACTTTGAGACGTAGTCAACAGCCACTAAGTTATACACATTTACAAAAGAGTTTTGAAATGGCCCCATAAAATCTATACCCCAAACATTGCAAAGCTCTACCTCCATAATGGGTTGTTGGAGCATCTCGTTACATCGAGATATGGATCCAGTGCGTTGATAATGATCACATTGTTGTGCGAAATTGTGGGCGTCTCGAAACAAATTGGACCAATAAAATCCTGATTGTAGGACCATTGCAGCAGTCTTTGTTCCACCAAAATGACCTCCATAAAAGGCATCATGGCAATGTCGCAGGATTGGCATCATTTCTTCTTCAGGTACATAGTGACGAATGATATTATTGGCACATGCCTTAAATAGGTATGGCTCGATCCAATAGTATTTGGTAGCATCACGTATGAACCTAATCTTCCTGTGACCAGTCGCACTCATAGGTAGCTTTCTACATATAAGGAAATTGACGACATCAACATACCATGGTGATGCGTTGACAAAGAATAACTGCTCATCAGGAAATGCTTTGACAATCTAGTTTGTTTGCTCGTTCTCACTCCCAGTTTCCAATCGAGACAAGTGGTCAGCTACTTAATTCTCAAATCCTTTCCTATCTTTGATTTCGATATCAAATTCTTGGAGTAGAATCCATCTGATTAGTCTAGGTTTGGCCTTTTTTTTGTTGAAAAGGAATCTCAATGGAGTAGTCCGTGTAAACTGTAGCTTTTGAACCAACAAGATAGGAACGAAACTTGTCAAATGCAAAGACTACTACTAGAAACTCCTTTTTTATAGTACTATAATTAACCTGTGCTTCAATTAGAGTTTTACTAGCATAATAAATAGAATGAAATACCTTTTCTTTTCTTTGGCCTAGGACAACTCCTACAGCAAAGTCATTGGCATCGCACATTAGTTCGAATGGTTGCGTCCAGTCTGGTGCGAGGATAATCAGAGCTTGTGCCAGCTACTTCTTTATTGTTGTGAATGCATTCAGACATGCATCGTCGAACACAAACTTTTTATTTTGTTCTAGTAATGAGCATAAAGGTTTAGCTATCTTGGAAAAATTTCTGATAAATCTTCTATAAAAGCCAGTGTGTCCAAGAAAGCTTCTTATTGCTTTGACAATGGTGGGCAGTGGTAATTTTTCGATGATTTCTACTTTAGCTTTATCAACCTCAATGCCTTGACAAGATATGCGATGGCCAAGGATAATGCCTTCAATCGCCATGAAGTGGCATTTCTCTCAATTCAGAACGAGATTTGTGTCATCGCATCGTTTCAAAACTCTTGCCAAATTGTCAGCGCATTGATCAAAACTCTGTCCATAGACCGAGAAATCATCCATGAATACCTCGAGTGAGTCCTCAATCATATTTGAGAAGATCGCCATCATGCACCTCTAGGATGTTGTTGGCGCACTACACAACCCAAACGACATCCGTTGGAAAGTAAATGTTCCAAAAGGACATGTGAATGTTGTCTTTGCTTGATCTTCCAGCGCAATGGCTATTTGGTTGTATCCAGTGTAGACATCCAGGAAGCAATAATAGGCTTTACCAGCTAGCCTATCTAGCATCTGATCGATGAAAGGTAGTGGAAAATGGTCTTTCTTTGTGGCAGCATTCAGTCGCTTGTAATCCATGTACACTCGCCATCCAGTTGCGATGCGAGTAGGGATTAACTCATTCTTTTCGTTGGTCACGACTGTGAAACCACTCTTTTTAGGCACACATTGAACGGGACTTACCCAATTACTATCAGAAATAAGGTATATAATGCTCGCATCTAACTATTTAATGATTTCCTTCTTTACCACTTCTTTCATTTTCTCATTGAGTCATCTTTGTTGCTCAATTGATTACTTCCCTTCATCTTCTAACCGTATCTTATGCAGGCAAATACAGGGACTGATGCCTCTGATATCTGTGATGCTCCAGGCTATGGCTCTTTTGTGTTCTTTCAAAATTGTGATGAGCTTATCTTATTGCATTGCATCGAGTGATACGTTGACAATAACAAGTAGCGTCTCATTGTCACCAAGGAAGACATATTTCAAATGTGTTGGCAATGATTTTAACTCTAAGGTAGGAGCTTGTTCGACAAATGGTTTAAACACCGGGATTATTCTGTTTGACAAATCCAAAGACTCCATTTGCCAATTCTGACACAGCTCACAATTATTAACCTCCTCTTTGTCAACACAGTCATCTAGAATGTCATTTGTAGATGTCGTTGCATCATCATCAGACAGTGCTAAACTTCGTGTATTAAATTCTTCTAGAATAATCTCATCCAACACGTCAATGTGGTGACATTGTTCATTAGATCCAAATGGTGATGCTTCAAACACACTGAAGGTTACCTGATCATCATTATGACGCATAACAAGTTCTCCTTTGAAAACATCGACAAGTATTCGTCCCGTTACTAGAAATGGCCTCCCAAGAATTATGGGTACCTCCTTGTCTACTTCGCAGTCTAGGATGATAAAATCAACAGGGAATACCAACTTATCAACTTGAACAAGAACATCTTTGATTTGTCCTTCCGGTTGTGCTAAAGATCTATCCGCCAGTTGCAATGTCACCGCAGTGGGCTTCATCGAACCTATTCCTAATTTCTTAAAAGTGGACAAAGGCATAAGGTTAATACTTGCTCCTAAATCACATAAAGCCTTACCTAAATAATGATTCCAAATGGAGCATGAAATAGTGAAGCTGCTAGGATCTTTCATCTTGGTTGGCAACTTGTTTGTAAGCATAGCGCTGCACCCCTGTGTGAGCTCAATTGTCTCGATGTCGAACAATTTCTTTTTCTTTGATAACAACTCCTTCATGTATTTCCCATAACTGGGTAACTGCACAAGAGCATCTATTAGAGGTATATTAATGTGCAATTGTTTCAAAGTAAAAACAAACTTTTGATATTCTTTATCATGGACTTTCTCTTTAAATCATTACAGAAACGGTAGAGGTATGGTCGTAGTGGGCTGTTATGGATAACTCCATAATATTGACACTGGTTGTTGCATTGACAACTTTGTTGGGCAAACTGCAAGTATTGGTGTTTCTACAGTTTGTTCCTTAGCATTAATTTCTGCTTGATGTCCTTCAATTGCATCCTCCTCTTGTTGCTGTGGTTCAGATGCGTCGACATGGTCTTTATCAGAAATGCTTGGTCCCACCATCTGTTTTCCACTCCTTAGCGTGATTGCTTTGCAATGCATCTTCCCTCTTTGTGTTGGATTCTCAGCATCACTAGGCAAAGATCCTGGTGATCTAGTGTTGAGATTAAAAGCCAACTGACAGAGTTGGGCTTCCAATGCTCGTATGGAAGAAGAGTTGCCTTGCACTATCACTTCAGTTCTTGTAATATGCTCACGCATCATTGCTTCAAGAGCAGCCATAAGATCTAACTTGGGTTGAGAAAATTGCTGCTATTGATGCTGATGATATTATCCTTGCATTTGTGGTAATACAGATTGTTATGGCTGTAATCGCTTTTGTGGTTGCATCTGACTGTGTGACAGCATTTGTTCAGAACGAGAATTTATCTATGAATTCTGATGATAATTCTGCCACAGATTGGTATTGTAACCTCCTTGTCTATAACCCCCTTGATTTGAGGAATTCCCATATTTATACATGAAAGTATTTTGATTCCCCCAAGGTTGTTGAGAATGATTGTTGTATGAGTTACCAAATGAACCCCCTCAGATGTTGTTGACATAATACACATTTTCTACATGCTGTGGGTAGTCTTCATAGCTATGATTGTCGCTGTAAATCTCATAGGAAAATATCAACGCATCTAATTGTTGGGCTACTTGTATAGGAGCAACTTCATTTGTTCCTTTCATATTCTTTATGATGTTAGCCAGTGAAGATACCTGCGCTGATAATGCAAAAAGAGCATCTAATTCAAGAACTCCAAGGTTAGTTTTCACCTGTGCAGAACGAGAGATTGGATATTAGTAGTCATTCTAGGCAATCCTCTCTAGAATTCGAACAGCTTCATTGTAATTACAATCCAACAATGGACCATTAGCCGATGCGTCGACAAGGTTTCTTGTTTGAGCATTCAAACCATTGTAGAAGATCTCTATTTGGGTCTCTTGTTGAATTCCATGCATTGGGCAGTGTCGACGCACAGTTTTGAAACGCTCCCATGTTATATGTAGATTCTCATCATCGAGCTGATGATATGCAGTGATGTCATTATGCAACCTTGCGTTCATTGTCGGCGAGTTGAAACGTAAAATAAACTGCGTTGCTAACGCATTCCAAGATATGATAGATCCTACCGGCAATCCTAAGAACCATGTTCTTGCTTTACCCTGCAACGAATAAGAAAATAGTTGCATTTTCAAGGTATCATCAGGGACACCATGTTGACTAAAAGATGCACCAATAACCAAAAATGATTTCAAATGTTCTCGTGCGTCCTCATGTGGAAAACCAGAATATTGCCCACTTGAGTTGAGCATCTGAAACATCACAGGTTTTAGTTCAAAATTACCAGCCTGGATAGCCGATCGTACAACCCCTAGTTGTAAATCATAGAGTATAGGAACAACAAAATCTCCTATTATCCTATTCTGAACTTGTTCTTTTGTGGACGTGGTGGTGGTATATCGTTAACAATTTGTGGAAGCACTAGAGGAATTCTATCTTGTGGCAGCAATGGTGGTAGATTATTGTTGTTGTTGTTACCAGGCATCTTTCGTTGTTCTTGCCTTCTCCTCCTAAGTGTCCTTTCAAGCTTCGGATCAAAGTTTATAATGTCCTTAGGATTTCTCCTTGTCGACATGCAACAATTGAGAATCTAAAAAAATAAATAATTAAAGAAATAACCACAAATTAGTAAAGATTAAAAGTTAAGTAAGTGAAATTAATTGCAACTACAAAATAAACATCAAACAAACGCCATTCCCCGGCAAAAGCGCCAAAACTTGATCAGTGTTTTTACGACACAACGATTGTGCAAGCGTACACACATCGATGCAAGTATAGTTGATAGACAAATCTATCGAATATAGATCCCTTGAGGAATAGGTTCTTGATGTCTAAATGTCGGAGCAATCAATATTGAAATTAAGTGTAATATAAGTACTGACGTTAGTGCAAAATGTCAGTGCAATATGTCAAATCTACACACCAAAATTAGATATCAATGTCAACACAATCATAGTTAATATCAGGTGTTAAAAGTTAATGTTCTGAAAGTAAATCAAATGTGTTGAGTAAGGGGTACTGAATATTTAAATTGCATAAAATGTGAAGTGATCAAGTGTAAAGGGTAGAAATGGTTCACTAATTCTGCTAAGTTGCAACGCTGGATGCGTCGAAAAGGTAAAGTATAGATGAATTGTCACTGCAATGAAGTCCCTTTGAGTTCTTACCAACAACAGCTCCCTACTTAATCCTGATTTAAATACCCACAATCATTTCACCTCTCGATGCCAGCAATGATGTGTATCCAAGAACAAGTAACTGGTTCTTAACCCAGTCCTGAGCAACTCTCGCCTAACCCACTTGTTAACCTAACCTGTCACCGCATCTCTCGATGTCGGCACACTGCAATTTCACTCTCGTGCTTAAAGTGGTTAAATCCAAGAATAAATAAATAAGCAGTGAAATAAGAATCAAAATGATATAACATTAAAAGACACTCTCGTATTCATTTAATATCATCAAAATCCATCATCGTTTAAGAAGAATTAAAGAGTACAATGAAGCTTACTATCTCTAAACTACTAGGCCTACTACCTAATTGTTCCTCTTGCCTTGCATCAAAACCTTCTCGTCAGAAGTGATTGTAGACTTGCTTTATTAGCTTCCCAATTCCCAGCTCAAATCTTAAAAATCACATAGAAATTGTAGAATTTAATCCCTTAACTCTTGATATTTCTTCATTCTTTGTTCATCTATTTATAACCTTCAAAATGTTGCAAGTTTCAGCCTTCATTCCCAGATCCAGATCTAGATTTTTGTAGCTATCAAAATTAGTTAGAGTACAGCTGTGCACTCACACAGTTCTAGTATGTTCTTGAGAGATTTGCAGATTGTCGCTGTATCACTAGACGCATTCTAAAATCATAATTGCAGCGACATCTGTGCAATTCATGCATTGGTGCTTCCAGCTGTGGATTCAGCTTGATTCTACTCATTCCAAGTTTAGTTATAATGCAACGACATCTCTTGGCCGCAATTACTAGCTGATCTTGTGGCTGCATTCGTCTAGTATTAAGCTTTTAGACTGAGCTCTTGCGCTAACAATATTAAGACGCAATATATCGGTTGCTTGTGTCGACATTAGTACAAAAATGGATAAAAATAACAAGAATTTAAACTAACTAACAATGAGTTGGAAAATATGAAAATTAAATATAAAATGCTAATGATGCATGCTAAATGAAATACAAAAAAGACAATTAAGACACTAAATTAGGGAGAATATATGCCATTTGTAATACCATCAATGATCTTTCCCACATCTATGGTCTTTGCTGTGAATATCGAGTATAGCAAGACCATTCGTTCCACAGAAATTTAAGTCCCATGTGAGGTAGGCATAAGACTAAACCGAATAAAATGAAACCATATACTTTCGCTAACGGTGTCAAGTACTCTCTATGACAAGTACGAACTCCATTCTTTGACATTGTCCATTCAGAACCGAGAACTGTAAGTTCTCGAAGGATCTCTTGTAATTTTGAAGCCTTGATGTTCTTCAATAGGATAGAGTATTCGTCTTCTTCGAAATCAAGTTGGTCAAAGTACTCATTGATGGTGCTCGAGTTTAACGGTACCTTAATTCCTCGGACGGGAACTTCTATAAGTTCACTTGAGGAGAAATTTGCATAGAACTCTCGAACCAATTCCTCGCCCGCACTAGGTCACTTTCACAAAACACTCCCCAATTCAGAGCTTTAGCAACTTGTCGAATGCTCGCCATGAAGTTAGTACAATTGCTTTCTTTCAACGTAAACCCTTTCTCTGAAGCATTTGTTGATTTTTGAATACGGTTTCATATCTCATTTAGCTTATGCATTGTGGAATTTATTTTGTGCTTATTCAATTTGGACCATGGCACGAGTTCTCTTGCGAGGCATGATTTAAACCTCATAATTAAATAAGATGGAAAGAAGTAATATTTTTCCAAAATTTAATTAGTATAAAATATTAACAATTTAAACAAATTAAAAATTAGGAGAGATTTTCCTTACCACCTTTGTATGATAACAATTTAAATAAACAAGTAAAGTATGAAGCAAAGAGGTAGGTCTAGGGTTGGTTTAAAGAGGTCTTGATGGGATAGTGCATGTGAGGCAATGGGGTGCTCAATAGCAATAGCACACAGGCTGGCACGTGAGCTTGTGACAGCGTGCGGGTCTTCGGTTGGGTGCAATGACGGCGTGCAGGAACTGGAGGTAGTAGCAATGTGTAGCAACTGTGGCTTGGATTCATCGACAATTGTCGAGGGTGGTAAGAGGATGTCGGCACTTGGTGGTGGGAAGATTGCGACAATTGGTGTTTGGAGGATGGAGGACACTAAATTGGATAGAAGAAAAGGTGATGGTGAAGGTGATATTTATAATGCATGGAAGAAGGAATTCAACTCAAATTCTTAAACAAATTTAATGATAAAATAATCGAAGTCCTAATTAAAGTTAATAACAATTAAAATATTGTAAAAGCCTAATTTCATCTGAGCTAGTAAAAAACCTAGGTTTTTTTATATTTATTTATTTATTATGTTATAAATATAAATAAATAAATAAATAAAACAAATAATAAAATAAACCCATTTTGAAAAAGTCCAAAGTCCATTACAATTACAAAATAAAATTAACCCAAATACAAACTCAATTTTATTACAAGCTCAAATACCCAAGCCCAATTTAAAAAAAACTAAACTCTAAAAACTAAAATGAAACCCTAGTTGCCTTTTTTTTGCTACTACCGCCACCGCCATAGCCACATTGACCACGTCGCCGCTACCTTCGAAAGTTGCCCTTGCCCCGAATCTCCAAGATACCATGATCTGCACGCAACTAGAAAATTAGGAAAATGGTTGTAAATTCATGTTATAAAAACACGAAATCCGAATATAAAAGAGGGGATTTTTTAGCAATCAAATCTTACGCAAGAAAAGCAATCAAAAAAATTGTCAAAGGTAGAAATTCATTTCTTTTTTTTTATTTCGAAAATAAGTAAATAGAAAGTTTAGGGTTTTTAATCTATTTTGATTTTACCTTTGTTGATTCGGCCCTCATCGCTGTAGATGAAACCTTCGTATCCCGAATGCGTGGGTCTTGCTTCGGTGCTCATCGAAGAAGTCTTTAGCCTTTGGAAAAGGAAACGTTTCCCTCAAATTTTTGGTCATTTGGCTAGGTTTTAAAGAAAACTAAGCCCATGTTTGGATTTATCTTTTGAAAAGAGTTTTAAAAATATTTTTTTATTATTTTGGCCACAGTAGGCTGCGGTCACCGTCGTCGATGAACGGAGGCCCACGGTGGTGCCACGGCGGAGGGTCGTCCAACCCCATGACCAGCCTAAGACCCCTAGAGAGAAAAAAGAGCAAACAGAATTTTTTTAAAGGTGTAAAATGAAAATGTTGTTTTTTTACAGTATATAAGGGTTCAAAACGGCGTCATTTTGGCCTAAGTTCATTGGCCTTAAAACGGCGCCATATAGGCATATAACCCGAAATCCAACCCGACCCTATCTTGGGATTCGTGTGTTTTCGTGCGGATGGAAAATTTATTGCCTAAGTCCTTTCATATTTTTAATATGCTATAATTTAGTCCTTTTTCTATTTTATATATATTTTTAATTTTACCCTATGATTTGATTTGATTTGCAATTTGGTCCTAGACCAAAAGTGGACCCGTTCATGGAATGACACGTGTACAGAGGATGGGATATTTATCCCTTTAATCCCTGCAATTTTTGTTTTATTTTAATTTAGTATACTTTTATTTTATTTTTATTCTTAATTTGAACCTATAATTTATTTATGTTTTCAATTTAATCCTTCATTTAATTATACCCCATTTAGTTTCTGTTTTGACAAATTGGACCCTATTGTTTTTTATTTAATTTGACCCCAATTTTTTTAATTTTTTTGTTCATATTATTTTGTTCATTATTTATTTTTATTTATTGCTTTTTATTTTATTTATTAATCTTGCTTGTTATTTATTGTGTATGCAAATTTATTTTTTATTATCATTAAAATGTAAATTATTTGTACATACTCATCCATCCTTTATTTAAATATTTTAATAAATAAATTGCATAAAATCTTAATTTGTTTTAAAAAATATGCAAACCATTTTCTAAAAATCGAGGGAATTTTTTTTATTTTGAAACTCAAAAGAATTATGCCTTAACTCACTGGGTGTAGTTTTTTCTTTGAACCGAGATAAGTGAATACCCTATTTAAAATTAAAATATACGAGATTTTGAGATAATAGTAGAAATGTTTGTTATTTTTGAAAATTTGAATTTTTGTGTCCTAACTTACTGGATGTGATTTTTCTTCTTGATTAACTCGAAATAACGAGCTTTCTTCATAAAATTTTATTTTTTTCAAAAATAAAATAAACATGTCATTCACGCATTTAAGGATCACAATTTAAATTTTTTTGAGTTTTTAATTTCAACGACTAGGACTTTAAATAGTCGATTAGTTACCAATTTTGGACATGTGGGGGTGCTAATCCTTCTTCACACGTAACCGACTCCCGAACCCATTTTATGGTTTTAAAGACCAAAATTATTTTAATGATTGTAAAAATCTTACAAGGTGATCCAATTACACCTATTTTCTAAAAAAAATATTAGTGGCGACTCCATTTTCGTTTATCAAAATATAAGTCGAGACTTTTAAAAAAAATGGTTTCGGCACATACAATATAGAGTATATTAATTTGCTATCACTTAATTTATTGAAATAAAAATTATTAATAATCCTAATTATATATAAACTTTGATAATAATTATAAATAAATAAAATAAAATAAAAATTTTATTTTGGTTGTTTTAAAAATTTACAAAAAAAAGACAGCTAATTTCAATATTTACAAAAATAACAACCAAATTTTGCAAATAATTTAATTCAGTCCGTAAACTTCAAAATAATTTGAAAATTGGATTGTAATTAAAACTTGGATCAAACATTGACCCTTTTTATTTGAAAGATTAAAAATTTATTTTCTCACTTAGGAAATGATATCTTGGAAGATTATATTAAAAATGAATTCTCAAGAAATATTGGAAGGGTCACAAGCGATCCCGCTTAAGTTCCAAACTCCTAGATAGAATTCATTTCAACATACTAATCCAGAAAGTATAACCTAAGTCTTTTATTCCGCTCAATTTGATTCCCCCAATAATGTTTCAAATGCTGAGCATTAACTCGAAAATTACCTTACTTATCGTGGAGTTTAACATCTCCGTGTGGAAAAACTTAATGGATAGTGAATGGATCGGACCAACATGATTTCAACTTACTTGGAAAAAACTTCAATCTAGAATTACAATAAAACTTGTTGACCTGCTTTAAACTCTCTGACTCGAATGTGCTTGTCATGTCATCGTTTTAATCTCTCTTTACATAATTTGGCATTTTCATAAGAGAATGTTCGAAATTCTTCTAACTCATTGAGATGAAGCATTTCTTTCTCTTTAGCAAGCTTGGGATCTAAGTTAAGTTGCTAAAGAGCCTAGTAAGCTTTATGTTCTAAATCCAAGGGCAAATGACAGGCTTTTACAAATACCAACCTATAGGGAGACATCCCTAAAGGTGTCTTGTATGCTATTTTGTAGGCACATAAAGCATCATCCAATATTTTGGACCAATCTCGTCAATTTGGACACACTACCTTCTCGAGTATACCCTTTATTTCTTTATTTGCCAGCTCAGCTTGCCCATTTGTCTACGGATGGTAAGCTGTGGCAACCTTGTGCTTTACTCTGTGTTTATCGAGTAACCCTTTCAACCATTTGTTCACACAATGGGACCCCTCATCACTGATGATAGCTCTAGGAGTTTCAAACCTTGTGAACACATGTTTTTGTAAAAACTTCATCAATACCTTGGCATCGTTTTTCGGATATGCCTCGGCCTCAATCCACTTAGATACGTATTCGACCACTACCAAAATTTACTTGTTACCATATGACGGAGGTAATAGACCAAGGAAGTCAATACCCCAAACATCGAACAGTTCCACTTTCATGATGTTTGTTTAAGGCATCTCATTTGTGTTAGTGACATTTCGAACTCTTTGACATCGATCACAACATTTTACATAAGCGTACGCATCTTTGAACAACATCGGCCAAAAGAATTCAGCTTGTAATACTTTGGTCGTAATATGTGAACCTCCAAAGTTTCCTTCACTTGGAGCTGTGTGACAATGATATAATAACTCTTGTACTTTATTTTCTGCCACGCATCTCCTGATCATTTGATCTGCACACTTCTTAAACAAATATGGTTCTTCCAAAAATAGTACTAAGCATTGTGAAATAACTTTTTCCTTTACTGATATGTCTTATCAGAGGGAATCAAACCACAAGCTAAGTAGTTAGAAAATCAGTGAACCAAGGGATGTTATGACTTACCTTAAGTATATGTTCGTCACGAAATGTCTCTTGTAATTGTACAAGAGTAGAAGTTTCCTCTTGTGGCTCAAATCTAGACAAGTTATCAACTACTGGGTTTTCTACACCTCTCCAATCTTGAATTTCTAAATCGAATTCTTAAAGTAATAACACCCATCGAATCAATCTCAACTTGACATATTTCTTGGCAAGTAAGTATTTAATTGTCGAATGATCCATAAAGATAGTTATTTTAGTACCTACAAGATAAGATCGAAACTTGTCAAAAGCAAATACAACTGCAAGTAGTTCTTTTTCAGTTATCGTGTAATTTAGTTGAGCTCCTTTCAAAGTCTGACTTCCGTAGTAGATAGGATGAAAAACTTTGCTCCTTCGCTGACCCATCATAGCTCCGACCACGAAGTCACTTGCATTACACATTAACTCAAATGGCAATTCCCAATTAGGTGTGACGATAATTGGTTCCAAAACTAACCATTTCTTCAGATCATTAAACCCTTTCAAACATTCTTCATCAAAGTTGAATGTTGATTCTTTCTTTAACAATTTGCTTAAGGGTTTAGTAATCTTAGAGAAGTCCTTGATGAATCTTCGATAGAATTCAACATGTCCCAAAAAGCTCCTAACACCCTTTACAGATGTTGGAGGTGGATGTTTCTCGATAACATCTACCTTGGCTTTATCAACCTTGATTCCTTATCTTGCTATTCAGTGCCCCAAAACAATACCTTCTCGTACCATAAAATGACACTTTTCCCAGTTGAGAACAAGGTTTGTATCTTCGCATCGCCTTAGTACCTTTCCTAGATTAGCTAAGCAATCATCATAGGTGTCTCTGAACACTGAAAATTCATCCAAAAATACTTCCAAATACTTCTCAGCCATGTCAGTGAAAACAACCATCATACATCTTTGAAACATAGCAGGTGCATTACATAAACCAAATGGCATGCATTTAAATGCAAACGTACCTTATAGGCATGTGAACATCTTTTTTGTTGATCTTTTGGTGCGACCATAATCTAATTGTATCCTAAGTACCCATCTAGGAAACATTAATAGTCTCGCCTCGTGAGTCTATCCAACATTTGATCCAAGAATGGTAAAGGAAAGTGATATTTCCTAGTCGCCTTTTTCAATTTTCGGTAGTCTATGCAAATTCGCCATCCCGTAACCATTCTAGTCGGTATCAACTCATTATTTTCATTCTTTACGATCATAATACCTCCTTTCTTTGGCACGCATTGGACCGAACTTACCCATGAGCTGTTTGAGATGGGATAAATTATACCCGTATCTAACCACTTGATAATTTCTTTCTTTACTACATCCTTCATAATGGGGTTCAATCTCTATTGTCCATCAATCGTCCCTTTCTTATCATCTTCGAGAATGATCTTGTGCATGTATACGGATGGACTAATACCACAAATATCAGATATGGTCCACCAATATCCTTCTTGAATTGTTTAAGCACTTGAATAAGTTTCTTTTCCTATTCATTAGTTAGCTGAGCTGAAAAAATCACAGGCAAAGTAGAGGCATCACCTAAATAAACATATTTTAAATGCGAGGGAAGTACCTTGAGTTCTAATTTAGGTGGCTCTTCGATTGACGCTTTTGGTTGGACATAATATCTGCTCTCTAATTCTAAAGATTCAAAATGAGGTTGTGGATTAAATCCCCTCGAGTTAGCTTCTAGCAAAGATAAGTTTTCCACTTCCTCTTCATCACTTGAAGGGTCTATCAGCAAGATTTTTTCCAAAGGATCCTCAATAGAGTTGAGTTCCTTTTCTATGATTAACTTTTCTAACTCGGATATTGCAGAATAGTCATAAACTACATCAAGAAATCGCATGGAGTTAAAAACATTAAATATTACCTAGTCGTCCTGAACACGCATAGTTAGCTCGCCTTTCTACACATCAATAAGGGACCTTCTAGTTGCTAGGAACGACCTTCCTAGGATGATTGACAATTCTTTATCTGCTTCATAGTCTAAAATAACAAAGTTGGTAAGAAAAATGAAGTTATCTACACGTACTAATACATCCTCGATTTTTCCTTCAAGATGTGCTATAGATTAATCTACTAACTGAAGTGTAACCGTAGTTGGTCTAACTTCACATATCCCCAAATTTTTTAATATCGACATAGGCATTAAGTTAATGCTTGCACCCAAATCATATAGTGCTTTACCACAATAAGTTGCTCAAATATTGTAAGGAATGGTAAAACATCCAAGGTCCTCCATCTTTGAGGGTAGTTTATTTTGAAGATATGCACTGCATTCCTTCGTTAGGATAACTGTCTCAAATTCTCTAAGTCTCTGTTTCTTGAACCGGATATTCTTCATGAATTTGATGTAGTTCGGCATTTGTTCAAGTGCTTCTACCAACGAAATGTTGATATAAAGTTGCTTGAGTACATCAAGGAATTTCTTGAATTGGATTTCTCACTTTTGCTTTTGAAGTCTTTGAGGGTAGGGTGGTGGAGGATTCTTTACTTGGACTGGCTGATTCATCTTCTATGACACTTTTGCATCTAATGAATTTGTTAGTTTATTAGAATTGACCGGTTTCGAAGTTACCTTTTAAGCATTTACAGGTTATGGTTCTAACGAAACTAGAGTTTCAACACTTTGTTGAACTTCCACTGCATCTTGAGCATCAACTTGCTCCGCTTCAACTTTGACAGCGTTGGGCTCTAACATATTTTCACTTCTCAATGTCAACGCTTTATAGTGCTCCTTTCCTAGATTTCTCAGATTCTCCTTATCATTAGGCAAAGCACTTAGTGGATGGTTCCTAAGTTCAGTAGCAAGTTGACCCATTTGATTTTCCAAATTCCTTAGAGTGGCGTCATTCTTTGCCATATATGCCTTCAATAAATTCTCTAAGCTTTTGAAAGGTTCAGCTTGTTATGGTTTCTAAACTTGTTGGGTAAATCCTTGTGGCTAGGTTAGTCTCGATTGAGCATAAATGTTACTAGGTCCAACACCTTGATTATTCTAAGAGAAATAATGGTGGTTTCGCCAAGATGGGTTGTAAAAATTTGATTGTGGTCCTTGCCTGCCTGGTTTGATTCTTTGTTCGATGGGCATTCTTTGAATAAGTGCCCTTCCCCACAATAAACACAAGTTTCATTCTCGAATTGTTTAGGTGGTAGAGCTACAACATGATTAAACCCATTAGCGGTAAAATTCTTAAGCATTAAGGAAATCGAAGATACTTAAGCTACAAGTGAAGTGAGTGGATTCACTTCATGAATTCCTGTGACTCATCTTCTTGAAGTTGCTCGATTAGTCGACCACTGGTAATTGTTGCTGGCAATCCTCTCTATAATTTCATAAGCCTCATTGTAAGACTTAAAAAGGATAGCATCATTGGCAGAAGCGTCTACTACCATCCTCGTGTGAGCATTGAGACCATTATAGAACATCTCTAATTAGATGCAATGTGGAATTTCGTGATGAGGGCATTTTCGTAATAGCTCTTTGAATCTTTCCCATGCCTCATACAAGGATTCGTCATCCATCTGTTGGAAGGTAGTAATTTCATTCCTTAACTTAGCATTCTTGCTAGGAGGGAAATACTTCATGAGGAATCGTTTTGCTAGCTCTTGCCATGTGGTAATGGAATCTGGTGGCAACGAGTTCAACCAGGCTCGAGCTCTGTCCCTTAGTGAATTTGAGAACAACTTCAATCGTAATGCATCTTCGGACATTCTGACTAACTTGAAAGAGTCGCTCACCTCCATGGACAGTCTTAAATGAAGATGAGGATCTTATGTAGGCATTCCACTGAATTGGCCCACTGTCTGAAGCATCTAGAACATCACTAGCTTTAGTTTGATTTTTTGTGCCTCAATTTCGGGTCTCCTAATACTCGAATTAAGCTCGTGAAACAATGGCACAACATACTATCTCGAAACTCATCTCTTCGGCTCTTCGTTGAGACGCTTGTCTTTTTCTTTTTCAAAAAGTTTGTTCATTTTTAGGGTCTACGAGGAGTAAGTCGATAATTCGATCAATACTTATAAACACCTAAAATAATCACAGAAAAATTAATTTAGTAGGAATTAAGTAGAAATAATAAACCAAAATGTAAAATAAACAATTTCACAAATAATTTTAAATAGCCCTTGAGAGTGGCACCAAAAACTTGGAACAATAGAAATGTGCAAGTGTAAACAATCGTATCAAGTAGTAAAGTGACAAGTAAATGTTGAGTTATCATACCCACAGGGATTGTGTCAGAAAAAATAATTGTGAAATAATTAATCAACAAATTGGTTAAAGAATTAATAAATTTTGAAGAGGATCAATCTAAACTAAAATTAATCTAAGTAAAAATAAAAATAAATGAAATTTCAATGCTCAATTTCTAGTCTTTAATTAATATGGCATAAATGTGTTAGATTAATTACATAATTAACTTAATATTATTACAATCATGCTCATGCTTGTTACGAGTTAAATTCATGACAACTCGTTATTTTGTTAACTAAAGCACATACATACTCATTAAATTAAATAATCTGTGAACATAATCCTATATTAATTCAAACAAATAATTAATTTAACAAACAAGTAAATGATCAAGTGAAGTAACAACATGGATCTATATTGAAACAATTTAATCACACAATCCTGCAAGTTATGCAAGGCTAATGTATCATTTAATACCGTCGCTTAATTTAATCTTCAGCTACCTTAGAAGATTAAACATGCACAAATTAAATAGTGTGTCCATTAATCATAATTTCAATCCGGTTAAATGATTAATTCATTAGTTATATCACAAGTGTAATGTAAGTATAACATAAACATTATAATATTTAATTAAAGAAAACAACAATGCCTACAACAATATAAACATGATTTATAATAAATTAAGCAATTAACACAATCAACTCAACACTTAATAAAATTTAAGCCATTTTAATTAAATAGAGAATAGAAACAATAAAAGTGTTCTTCATAATAACAATAAGAATTTAAAAGAGAGAAAGGGATTAGAATCGAATCCATTAGTTCTCTAGAACTACTATTGTTCATCTTCGTTCTTGCTCGTTCTTGTCAGATCGAGGTTTCTGATGAACACTCGAATGGAGCTACTCTAAGGTTGAAGAATAATATTTTTCAAGAGGAGAAATCGGCAAGAGAATGAAGGGAAATGAAATGGGAAGGCTAGAGAGAAAATGAGAGAAGAGAAGAAAGGTGTTGATGAATTGAGTGATTAAAATGGGTAGCAAAAGGGGGTATTTATAGGTGAGATTGGAAGCTATTTTTAGCAAATAAAAATCAGCCACACACTCCTCCATGACTGGCCACCCTTTGTGCAAGTTTGAATGGTTCAAACTTTGCTTAAATTAGCTTAGGGAAAATCTACGAAGGCACAAATAGTGGAGGGGTTTGAATGGAATTTTGAGAGAACTTTGAGGGCTGTTTTGCAAGTGTGAAAAATCAGCTAAAATAACTGATTGGGTCAGCCATTTGGACGGCATTGGGCTACCCAATTCATGATGGTTTAGTCCTTCATGTTGTGCACATCGGGTCACTTCACTTCAGGCTTTATAATTTAATTTATAACCCAATTAAATTGAATTAAAAATTTAATTATAAAGTATAATAATACTCATAATTTGGACAGACATTTGTTGGAAAATTAATCATCTTTGCTCTTAGTTCGCTTGGTGTAAATATTTCCCTAATGGTTTAGGCCTTCTACAGTGTCTATCGAGCCGATTTTCATCAATTGTGCAAATTTGTCAAAATTACATCAAATTCATAATTGATTATTATAAAAATAATTAAAATTTAATTTGGTGGTAATTTAAGTAAAAATTAATTATTTTATAATTAAATTGTATTTTTCGATAATAATTACTAAGAATTTGCATGAATTTGAGTTAAAAAGAGCATGAAAATGTCTATATATTTTTGTGTTTCCAACTGGTCACAAGGGCCAAACACACGGGCGTGTGTCTAGACCGTGTGACTCAATATTGGACACACGGGCACTCACACGACTGTGTGCTAGATCGTGTGCAGCCACACGGGCGTATGATCTTGAAACTAAATTTTTCGTTTAGTCTGTATCTGCTGTTTAAGGCTACTATAAGTCGTCCGTAGGTCTTGTGTGAGATAAACTGAACTTTAAGAATTGCTTTAGCATGACCTCAAGCTGATTCTAAATATTTGTACGTGACAAATTGTATTAATTTCAATCTCTATCATACTGGAACTGCCTAATTATAATTGCATATGAATCGTGTGCTTCTGTTATCTTTTTTCTGCATCTACATGGGGTGGGGTTATAAATCTATGGAAGTATTCTGTATTGTTTAGTGGTTAAACCACCCATGATTATATCTGATCTTGCAGTGAGACTGTAAACACTGCAACATGTCATATCGACACTATGAGGTGTGTAGGGCTGGACGGGTGCTATATACCTACTGGTATGTTGGGTGGTTGGAGATGGTGAATGGATGAGGATAGTATAATTGCATCTGTAACTGTACCTACATCTGAATCCATCTCTATATTTGTTCTGTTGCGCATCTGAATTGTTCTTATTTTCGGAACTATAGAGAATCATTCATCTGATTGATTTAGACTGATTATGTTATCTGAACTATCCATAATCTTTGAATTACATCTATATTCATAAGGTCATTATTTTTGCAACTTTTCATTATACGTTGTACAAATTAGATAAATTGAATTTCAGGGACTTCCCAAAATTGGGGACGAGGGACTCAATCATCATTAAGATTTTTATGACTTTATATGTGTGTTTATCGTAATGTTTCTCTTCGTACCTTAAGTTTAGGATTTAACTATATATGTTCGAACAACGGACGAGTAAGATTGTAATATGTGTGGATTGAACAAATTTTATAAATGACTGTGTGCTGGTAGTTTTCTTGTGACCTCTTGGGTTTGTCCTATCCGTCTAGGCTAGATTTAGGGTGTTATTTTTTTTAATAATTTATTATATCTTTATAACATACTTGTCAATTCTGTAATTCTATTTGTGGAGTTTAAAAATTTCACTAACAGTATACCTCTCATATATAAAATCAATTCCTAAGGAGTCTTATAAAATAAATAGGGATAAAATAGGTATGTTAACTTAAACTTGAGGACAATATAAATATTGAAGGTTTAATTTGAGATCTTTTTTTTAAATTATAAGAGGAGGGCGAAGCCTTAACAACAATGCAACTAGTACGATTCAAATCCATGCCACACTTAGAGTTGTGAATACCCTGACCATTAAGCCAACACATGGGGTTCAATTTGACCATCAACCAGTGGTTTATCCATAATGTATTTTAGTCGGTAGTCATCTGCTTAACTTGTGGTTTATCCATAACGTATTAGCAACTTTTATTTGCACAGATGAATGGTTCATCCACCAATATATTTTTTTCATTAGTAGTTTATCTGCAATGATCAATGGTTTGTCCATAACATGGTGTGAAGGTAGAGGAGTTCTAGGGAACTCCTAATGTGGTGTGTAGCGGTGAGATAGGAACATTATCTAATAAAAAATTGCATTGCATTCATAAGCATTTACACGGATATGAACACTAAGATATTACTTTATTGAACAGATCTGAATTATTGATATTTCGTATTGCTATTCAATTGTGATTTATTCTATAAGTTGATATTATGTATAACTTAACCACAGTTTGCACTGGTTTTCTTGTGAATGAACTCACACTGAGCATCATAGCTCACTCCCCCTTAAATTTTCATCCTTAGAGATAACTCATCAAATTAGGACATGGACATGACACCTAGAAGGTCTCAGCTTGATTTCTATTTTTCGATATATTAAGACTTATTATTTGATTTACTCTGTTTTTAAAGTATGTATTATTTTATTTCAAACTATGACATCAAATTTAGGATTTGAGTTGTTTTATTTTGCATGACATTTAAATTAAATTATTAGGAAATTGTGTTGTGATTATTGATTAGTATGCATGAACATGAGTCTTATTTAAAAACAATTACGCATATCTTTTCCGCTGCTAAATTTAGAATTAAGATATTGAAGAATGATAAAATAATATTTAATTAAATTTTCTACTAAATCAAACAAATATTTTAAGATGTCTGCTTTCAAAACTCCGATAACTTTGTTAGGTCATTTCGATGGTTGATGTAATCTTCTGAATTTGGGTCTAACATTTAGGCCGAATTGAGAAGGTTACAATAAGTAACTGTTCTTAAGTTTGTTTTTTAATTTGAGTTTCCAAATTTAACTTTAATTTCCATCAAGTATTATCTTCTCTATACAATAATGGATAATTATTTTAAGGTTTTCCAAATTTTTAATTTAGGATTATGCGATTTAATTGTAATTTTTTATTTGTTCTTTTGCCAAAGGGTGAGTTTTATTTTTTTTTCATGTTTTTTATATGCCTCAAATGGTATGAAAGAATTCTAGGAGCTTTCATTAGAAAACAAAATTAGAAATACCGAAAATAATAATTAATTGTAAGTTCTATGCATCATATTGATAAGTTGAAAAGGGTAAAGAGAAAGGATGGTATGAAATTTTGATTTCATGTTATCCCTATCATTTTCTAATAGAAAAATGACAAATCAGATTTTTCCTTCTAATTTTGAGCTTTTTTTAG
The DNA here is from genome assembly GCA_005610355.1 of Gossypioides kirkii. Classification (NCBI taxonomy): domain Eukaryota; kingdom Viridiplantae; phylum Streptophyta; class Magnoliopsida; order Malvales; family Malvaceae; genus Gossypioides; species Gossypioides kirkii. The sequence continues at coordinate 9,759,175 of CP032250.1, forward strand.
TTGGATTTGAATCTTTCAAGAGAAAAAAGCCTCAAAATTAGGAGAAATCTGATTTTTCATTCTCTTATTAGAAAGGGATAAGAATGACGTGGAATTATAGTTTCATACAATCCTTTTTCAAGGGATAAAAAATATCAAATATTATGTGAATTGTTATAAACAAAAATAATAGATAAAGGATGGATATGAGAATATGAGAATTTGTATTGCATTCTATTTTACATTCAATTTGCAAGTAGCATACTCCTCTCTATATATAGGGAGATTCTACTCTTCATATTCTAATACATAAATAGGAAAAAATAGTTACGAGAATATGAAAGGTTAAAGAAGATGGAAGGTTAAAGGTCAAGGGAGATGAAAAGTTGAACATCCATTTAATAATATTCATAACACTCCCTTTGGATGTTCATTGTATAAAGGATATGCCTCATTAAAAACCTTATTAGGAAAAACCCTGTTGGACAAAAACCTAGTGATGGAAAAAAGAGTACATAATCCTTTGATACATAGTATATCACAACCATATATATAGTGTGAATTTACTCCCCCTCATGTAAGCATCACTTAAGATCTTTGAGACAATGAAATCCAATGTTGAAAATTAATTTCTCAAATGTAGCAGTAATTTTTTTTCATAGAGTGCTAAGAAATTGCAGTATCACCATATGTGAAAACATAACTAGTTTGTGATCGAGCATTGTGAGGATTAGATAAGTACCTTACATCTACAAAAACAACTAATTCTGTTTTGGTTAGGTTAGAGAAAAATAAACTCATATCTCTTGTACCTTGAAGATAACGAAGAACATGCTTAACGCCATTCTAATGTCTTCAGGTTGAACAAGAGCTAAATCTAGCTAATAAGTTGACAGCAAATGATATATCAAGTCGTGTATGACTAGCAAGATACATCAATGCACCAATAGCACTTACATATGTTACTTCAGGACCAAGAAAATCTTCATTATTTTCTCGAGGACAGAAAAGGTCTTTATTTACATCAAGTGACCTAACAACCATTGAGGTGCTCAACGGATGTGTGTTATGTATGTAAATCTTCTTAGCACTTTTTCTATATATGTTGTTTGATGCATAAGGATTTCATTCTTTAGGTGCTCAATTTGTAATTCTAACCTTAGACAAAATCTTGTCTTTCCAAGGTCTTTCATTTCAAATTATTTCTTTAAGCACTCCATTATCACTAAATTCTCTTCAGGAGTCTTAATGATCTTTGAATCATCAATATACACAATAATTATAACAAATCTTAATCTAAACCTCTTTGTAAAAATGCATGGAGAAATGAGATCATTCTTATAGTCGTCCCTCAATAAGTATTCACTAAGGTGATTATACCACATGCACCTAGATTGTTTCAATCCATAAAGGGATCTGTTTAATTTGATTGAGTAATGTTCTCGAGAACCTGAATTAGCTGCTTCTGGCAGATTAAAACCTTTTGGGAGTTTCATGTAAAAGTTATTATCAAGTGGGCCATATAAATAGGCTGTAACTACATCTATTAGGTGTAAATCAAGCCCTTCTCTTATTGCCAAACTAATCAAGAACCTAAAAGTAGTTGCATCCACCATAGGAGAGTATGTCTCTTCATAATCAATACCAAGTGTTTTGTGAACGTTTTTGTTACAAGTCAATTCTATATATTATGATTTGTATTTTTTCAGTATTGTGCTAACATGTACTCCCCCTGGCTTTATACCTTCTGGATGTTTGGACTTCTTGTCCGAGATACATTTCATAAGTTATAATAGAAACACTTATTTATTTTTGATGACTTGTTCTCATCTCAATGCTTTCAAGTATATTTTCATTCAAGATCCTCAATTTTCCATAATATTGAAGTGTTTTACGTATATTATCATTGTCGACAACAATTTCATTTTTTTCAACTTCATCATATTTAGTTATGACATAACTAATTTAGATATCTCATTATATTAATATTTCAGGTACCTAAATCTCTTCTGGGGTTTTATCAAATGTTATGCATTGGGTCTCTTCAAGAGTACCTGCCTACTTTTAGAATGTGACCATCTTCATTTCTTTCTCCTTTCTTTCAATAATTTTTCGTTTATGGAATCGACTAGTTTGTCATGCTTCTAGCATGCTCAAGACTTATTTTTATCACATTGTTCTTCTGGGACATATAATTATTTGGAGCATTTTAACTGGTATATGTATCAGCTAGTATATGGAATCTCTAAATGTCATCACTAAACATATCTAACAAATAATTTTTATCCTTCAAACTTCGTGCATATAATATTAGTGAGGATCACAAAAAAAATGACGACATAATTATTTAACTAATTTGTTTCCCCTTAATGTTGAGAAAATTTACAACATGGCAATACTTTTTTTTCAAAAAATTATAAATATATCTCCCTTCAACTTTTAACATCTAATGAAAATTCTAAAATTTGTTAACTTCATATTTGATGATCCATCTTAGTGCATTATGGTGGAATATGAAATAGATATTGCACATCCAGATATTCTTAGATGGAATCTATTGACTTATAAATGAAAGTCAATTCTCACGAGACAAATATTTCTTACATATTGGCTTGATGCAAATAAAGTTTCATGCTTATTGTAAAGCAATTCTTATATTAATGGTTAAGCAACTAAAAGGAGGCATAGTTTTGATAACCATTAAATATAACATATATAGGCAATAGACAACTTCAAATTATCCCAGCTAAAACTACAAAAATCAAGCTACAGATATATAATGCACCAGTGTTGATAGCACAAATTGCATTCTATAGAGATTGTGCACAATCAAATTATTTCAAGAAATAGTATCGCAAACTTCTGGTTGCACACATGCGATACATGAGCTCATATATTATTTGGTTATCATCTAAAAATGCAACTGACCTCTAACTTTAGTTGGTGTTAGATCAATATGTTGTCCAAATAACTAGTATGGTGAAAATTATTAAAATATAACTTCTAATTCTTCAATAAAATCATATAAAATTTCATCAAATTATTTTGCATCAACATTGAATCGGAATGGTCTAACCGATCATACCAACACAATGAACTTTTCACTATCTCATATGTCATTCATATAAGTGTAATGTATTCCTTCTGGGAATATTTATAATACAAAAATATGAGTATCTCATGTTATTTCTATCCATGATTTTAATGTAAAACACATAAAAGAATCCTTCAACATATATCTTATTGATCTGAAAAATAATCCTGTGTTTTACAAAATTTTAAATCTTAAGGAGGTAAAATATTAGCTCTTCAAGAATTTTTTTACAATTTGATGCAATATTAGCTCTTTAGGAGCATGCAATCATTTTATTATATATCATTAATGAATACTTAATTTATTCATATAAAAATAAAATGAATAGGTATAAATAAAGCATATATTAAACATAATAAATAATAAATTAATGTTACTAATAAATCACTACGAATATATAATATATATATTTTTATATATACCATAACACAACAAAATGCAAAATATTATAATGTAACTTTACAACCATAAAGGTTTAAACATAAACATTTTCTAATCTTCACCTCAATTATGAAACTATCTAAACAAGGTGAATATCTCAAAATTCATGACAAGCATTTTTACTCCCAATAATCATATATCTTAATCAAAATCAAAATTAAACCAATCGATTCTATTTAAAATGAACCAATAAAAAATAAAAACATTTATCTCGACATAAAAATCCCAATAACTAAATACGTGAAGAGATTTAAAAATTCATAGAATCATGGATAGAGAATTATATAAATTAAATTTCTTAATAAAAATCAAATCAAATTTCAAAAGAAGTTGATTAGACTAAGGTTACCATGGATGAGAAGCAGTGATTATAAGCATCCTTTGTAATGAAGAGAAAGAGATCATCCCCAAGCAAATATCAAGTAGACATTGATTCTAATAATTCTTAAATCAAATAATTAAATTTCAATGCTTGGATCTCAACAAAATTTTGACACAAACTAAAAACATATTAATCAATCCTTGTATGCATGGCCAACTTTAGTATCATATTGAAAATTTTCATCTTTTTCTGAAAAAAATTATCCTCCATTTCATCATTTTGGACAAAATTTGTCTCAATATTGTTTCCTTTTTTGTAATGGATGCTTTGATAAAATTTTACCAAATGCTTAAACATACGACAGTTATGTGACTAATGCATTTTCATACAACATTGGTAGCATGAATTTTCAACAACCTTAGAATATTTTTAACCACCATTTTCTTGATTTTTCTATTATTCTTTTTCTAGTGGTTAGAAGTACCACTATTTTAACCACCATGATAACAATTTTTAGTATGTCTCCAACCACATCCTCAATTACAACGGCAACCACGATCTCTATATTCTGATTTTTCATAATTGTTATGTGTTGTAACATTCACTTCAAGAAATGAAATCTTTTTCCCTAGAGGCATGAGATTGTTTCAAAATACTTTTTAAAGCTTTTTTCACAATATTACTGCTATAGGAGCACATAAGATATTTCAATCATAGCAAGCTTTAGAGAGTATTATCGTTTTCTAATGGTAAAATCATTCTTTCAATTTATTACGTCATTCAAGAGTCAAGAGGATATTTCACAGTTAGATGTTTCACTTTTAATCCTTCATGTTGATGATAATCATTGAACTTCTACAATGGTAACTTTCTCATAATTATTCGTGTCAAGTTATATATTTTGAGCTAACAACTAAAGCGAGAAAATACTATTATTCATGTCTATTCAACCACTATATAATGAGATGACACACCAATTAAGAGGTCTTTAAAATGTTGTAATGCGACTTAGGTTAACTGTTGAGATCGAAATACACCAAGAGGGGGGTGAATTGGTTTTTTAAAAGGTTTTCAGTAATTTTGAGAAAAACAAATGACTCAAGAATTTATAGTGGTTCGACCTCAATTGCCTACGTCCACTACTTTAGCTTTCATCAACTAAGGATTTCCAAATTCACTAGATTTGAGCCTTTAAGGACAAGGTTTAACCTTACAAATCCCTATCTTTTCAAAGGTAAGATAAAACCACTTCCCCTTAAGGTTTTCTACCCAAAACCTTAAGTAACACCTCACAAAATGAGAGATAAGAATGAATGAGAATATACCTTTAAAAGGTAGATGATAAAAAATTAAGCACTCTCAACCAAAGTTACAACACTTGAAAAATATGATAGAAAACTTAACCCAAAAGTGTGTACAAGAAATATTTGGTAAAAGATTGAGAAAATATTGAAAAATGAGTTCTTAGAAGTTCAGCACTTGTTTCTTGTCTTTCTACACTTCAATGGGGAGCCTTGACCTTATATTTAAGTCCTCCAACAACCTTGTGGATGTTTGTAGCCGTTAGAAATAAAATAGAGTCGTTGCAGTTATTAAAATCAGCATTTACAGCTTCGTTGTTCCGATAGAAGCACACTTGTATCGGTAGAAGACTTTACAAAATATGATCGTTGGATTCATTCTATCGGTAGACGCTTCATTGTATCGGTAGAATTCTAAGGGTTTAATTTGGTATCAGTAGAACCCATCAAAGTATCGTAAAACTGCAGGGTATGCTGAACTTTGGCTACTGACTTGACTTGTTTCGGTAAAAGGCTTCAAGGTACTGGTAGAATTGAAGTTGTATCGGTAGATATGACTAGGGTATCGGTAGAAGTCTCAGGCCAAATCTACTTTTCTCACTAGAGTTTGTTCTACCGATAGAAGTTTGGGTTGTATCGATCGAATCCAGAGTTGTATCGGTATAAGCTATAAGTCTACTGGTAAAATTTTAAAGCATTCTTAAGGTCTTGCCATCTTGAGTTCTACCGATACTTGTCCTACTAAGTATCGATAGAAGTCCTTCAGACTTCCAAAATTTGTCAAAAACTAAGTTATTTCAAGGATTTTAAGTGTTTATTTTGTCTAACACTTTGAAAGAAATTTTAAGGACTTATAAATAATATTTTCAAATTTAAGTATGGTATTTTTTAATATACTTTTTGTTATATAAAAATACTTGAAAAACTAGATCTAACGATCTCCCCCTTTTTGATATAACAAAACATTTTGAAAAATTTGCTAACTCCCCCTATCTTAAACATTATTTTCAAAATAAGCTCCCATTTAAAAAAACTATTTTAGATGTTATTTCATTTAAATTTCCAACTTGAAAATTTTGACTTTAAGAGTTAAGTTGAAAATTAATTTAAGCAAATTTTGCGTTTTCTCCCCCCTTTTGTAATATTAAAAAGAATACAAGCTTGAAAAACTAGAGGAATTAGTGCACAACACTTGAACTAAAAGAAGAAACAAAAATAACAATTAAAGAAAAATGATGCATAAACAAATAGATAGCATAACATATAATGGCAGTATGTTTGAACCAAAAACATTCAAAAACAATGAAAATAAGAATATCCCAAAGCAACCAACTATTCAATTGATAAAAAGAAATTTAATATCCTAAAAAGGACAACAAAACAATCCAAAAATAGTAACATAATCCAACCAAAAACATGTAGAACTCAACCAAGAAATGAAGTCCTAATCGTCCGATGGGGGAAATCGAGAGGACAATCCATTTAAGCGCTTGTCTAATTGATTGTAGCGATCATCAATGTGGGTAGTCAATGCATTAAATCGTGCATTGAAATGCAATGACAACCCATTGATCGCCTCGAGTAGGCATATGGTGCACGGAGACGGTGGAGGGAGGAGAGATGGATGTTCCTCATGCGAAGACGGATGAGCATCAGATGATTGTGGAGCTACCGATGGAACCGTTGATCCTTGAGTTGCCGAGGTTGATGATTAAACTTTCAGACCCAATTTCCCTCATCATCAAGCTTCCAATTGCAACTATGTGCGGTCGAGATATTGATAAAGGAGTTAATGGTCAAGAATAGAAAACTTATACATTGAAAACTTAACCTTTACACTAGCCTTTATATAACACAAGGCTACATACAACTGACAGTAATAGACTCCAACTAATATAACTACCATAACTGACACTATCTGACTAACACAGCTTACTGCTAACTTTCTCCCTGCATTCTTCACTTTTCAGCAAAACTGTTTAATGATACTACATTTAGCTTCACTCTAAAACACTCAAAAGTACCCACTGTCAATGGCTTGGTTAGCACATAAGCAATTTGATCATTCCCTAGTACATAGTTTACTTCCAATTGTCCACTTGTTACTTTGTCTCGAACAAAATGAAGATTGATGTCAACATGCTTAACTTGAGAGCATAAAACAGGATTAGCAGCTAAACTCACAGTACATGTATTATCACACCAGATAACTAAAACCTTGCAAGGAACAACCTCAAGCTCAGCAAGCAATGATTGAAACCAAACAAGTTCTATAGTAGCATTGGCAAGACTTCTATATTCTGCCTCTATAGTGGACCTAGAGACAACTAACTGTTTCTTCGATGACCACCCAATGAGGTTTTCACCAAGATAAATGCAGTAGCCAGAGGTAGATTTCCTATCTTCCAAAGAACTTGACCAATTAATATTTGAGAACCCTACAAGCTTGACTACAAAAGGACGAAACTAGACAACATGATACAAAGCCCCTTTCACATACCTCAACACACATTTCACAGCTGTCCAATGCACATACCTTAGGGAATTCCTCAACGCACGTTTCATATACTAACTAATTTTATTCACAACAAAGGCAATGTCAGGCCTCGTCAAACACAAATATTGTAGACCACTTACCACCTTCCTGTACACTGACCCATCTGCCAATTGATCACCCACATAAGCAAAAAAAGTAGGAGCACTTATCATCGGGGTAGGTACAAGCTTAGCATCAGCCATTCCTGCTCGTTCAATTACCTCACGAGCATATTTAGCTTGAGACACATGCAAACCATCGTGTAAATGAGTAACCTTTAGCCCAAGAAAATACTTCAACTGACCAAGGTCTTTGAGAGAGAACTTCTGATGAGGATTGCCAATCATCTTATCAATCTCATCTTTGAGTGAACCTGTCACTAGGATATCATCTACATACACCAATAAAATAATACATCCAGTAGCATTTCTCTTAAAGAAGAAAGAAGTGTCTGCCTTTGAATTCTGATACTAAAAATCAATTACTAAGAACTTCTTCAAAGTATGGAACTAAGTACGAGGGGTCTGCTTGAGCCCATACAAAGATTTCTTTAATCTGCACAAAAGCTGCTTGCCTGCTGAGTCACACACCTCAAAGCCTGGTGGCTGCTTCATATACATAGTCTCTGACAATGCCCCATTTAAGAAGGCATTATTCACATCTACCTGCCTTATCTTCCACTTCTGAGACACAGCAAGAGCAAAAATAGTCCAAATTGTATTGGCTTTGATCACTAGACTAAAAGTCTCATGGTAGTCAAGACTAGCAGCCTGTGAAAACCCTTGTGCCACCAGCCTGACCTTATTTCGAGCTATGCTCCCATCAGGATTAGTCTTGTTCTTACATCCTACCAAGTTCTGATCAATTGGTGATGAAACAAGCTCTCAAGTTTCATTTTGGATCAATGCTTGCAACTCATCATCAACTTATTTCTTCCAAGAGGGAATAGAGATTGCTTCATGTATATCCTTTGGCTCAATCTGACTAAGCTCAACTGCATAAACTTTAGCTTTAATATTCCATTTTTACTCCTTGTAATCATACGATGCTAATTACCACCAACCTCATTGGATTCAGCAACTGCTTCTACTTCTTCTGAATGTAGTTCACTAACAACATCTTCAGTTAGATTAGGTGCAGTATACTGTTGTGTAGTTTAGTCTGAACCAATAGACGTTTTAGCATGAGAATGAGCAATTGGAACAGCACCTGTAGATGAGCTAAAAAAACACATAACACCAGGCACAGACAAAGAAGAAGCTATAGTAGAAGAATTTTTAGCTACAACAGATAGAGGTTGCACAAACACAGGTAACATAGATGATGTCCAAGGACAACTAACCTCTGCAGCTGACTGACTTGCACCAAGTTGCTGAGCAAATGGAAATTCATGTTCATTAAATCTAACATGACGAGAGATATAAACTCTCCCATTAGGATTAACACACCTATATCCCTTTATCTACATATCTCAGAAAAACACAAGGAATCGAACGATAGTGTAACTTATGACGATTATAGGGCCTGAGAAACGGATAGCATCTACACCCAAAGACCTTCAATTGATCATAGTCTGGTGATTGATCACACAACTTCAAAATAGGAGAATCCCTATTCAACACCTTAGTAGGCAATCGATTCATAAGAAACACAGCAGCTTCAAACATATAGCTCCAGTATGACAATGGCAGAGATGCTTGAGCTAGAAGAGCAAAACCTGTCTCCACTATCTGTTTATGCCTACACTCCACAAGTCCATTTTTTCAGACGTGTGTGGACAAGACATATGATGCTTGATGCCAAAACTCTTCAGAGGACCTTCAAAACTTCCAAATTACCTCTTCCATCAGTTTGCACCTACTTAACTTGACAACCTATCTATAACTCAACATGTTTCTTGAACAAGAGAAATGCTGTTAAAGCCTCTGATTTTTGTTACAAGAAAAATATCCAAGTGTGTCTACTAAAGGCATCTAAAAAAGAAATGTAGTACTGCATTCCATTAGAAAAATAAGGGTCAGGTCCCCACAAGTCAGTAACAATTAACTCCAAAGGTGTACTATACACTAAAGAAGAATTAGAAAAAGGCAACTTATGAAGTTTGCCTAAAGCACAAGCAATACACAGTAAAACACCAGTATTCTTTGGAACTGACAACTTGTAAGACTTTAAACATCTAGCTAAGACATCAACTGAAGGATGTCCAAGTCTTTTATGCTAAAGATCCATCAACGATGCATTTGATGCAAGAGTTTTTTTTAAAAAATTTTGATACAATGATGAAATATAAAAAAATATAAGGTGAAACACATGTATGTATATATATAATCAGTTTATAAAAAAAATATGTATAAAATTTATGTAACAGTATATACGTTATTTTTAATAAAATATAAATGCATAAAATATATATGTATAAAATATACAATTTGTGTAAAATGTATATATCTAAAATTACTAATCTCTAATTATGTTCTTCTAAAACTGACATGATTTTGAAATTGAAAAAACAAAAATTGAAATAAATAAATAATAATAATAAATGAAATTTTAGGATTTAACTTAAAAAATGTGAGAAATGAGGAAAATGTGGATACATTATGGAAAAAATCTTGTTGAAAATGAAGTGGGCACACGAAGGAGACAAGATTTAGTAAAAGAAAGGAAAAAAATGGTGGAAGGTGGGGTTGGGAAGGTGGGGACCAAATATGGGGGTTGAGGGTTTGGGGAAGAAGATACAGATTAAAAAAAAAAGAAATTGCATTATTTGTGTGAAAAACACATTGTTGGGGTATATATATGCCCGCAACTACCGATACTTGTTCACTTCTACCAATAGAAGTAAACAAGTATCGATAGAAGTTTACTTCTACCGATATCTCATGAGCGCAAACCCAAAAATACCATTTTGGCACAATTCTACCGATAAATCCTATGTAATACCGAAAGAACTAGTCAGAAAATGAAAAATTACATAGAAAAAAGTACAAAACACATAGATAACACATATAAACTCATATAATGTCATGTTTAAACAAATATCTACTAATCCCTCAGTCACATATATATAAAAAAAGAGAAAAGAGAAAAAGGGAAAAGATAAAAATATATATATGTATATTACTGTACAATAAATGTTGTTTTGGTAGAAAGAATTTAGTATTTAAAGCATGATTCTAGCATTGATGAAGTTTCAATTGTAATTATTCATGCTTATGAATTGTCGGTGCAATATTCTGTCATTTGAATGTAATTCATGCATTGGGATTTTAGATGATTCAAGTTGCTAGAATGATCATTGCCTTTATAAAAAAATTTTCTATAAGCTTGCCAATTTCTATTTACTTGAGGACAAGTAAAAACTCAAGTTTGGGGGTGTGATAGTACTAGAAAGAACCATTGATTTCTCCTTACTTATTGTTTAAGTTGTTCCCATTTAGTCATCTTAGCACATATTTTAGCATTTTTTTAGTTTAGTTTATTGCATTTTCTAACTCAATGGACCTTAGCTTAGTTGCTCTTAATTTTGGCATATTTTACTACTAATGTCGCTGCATTAGCCTATTTAGCATTGCGCCAAGAATTGACGTCACATCTGAAAACTGTCCGGATGAGAATAGAAATACGTGAGCTATCCAATCTGGTATAATCAACTGGTACAACCATAGACAGCTCATTTTTGATGAAAGAACTACTATACAAATCAACTGAATATAAATGCTCACTAAGGAAGAGAAAAAGGGGGAGTCTTCTTCCGAATTTATTTCCTTCTTGAATCCTTTTTTTTCGAAGCTTGCATCCATGGCAGGTTAACTCACTCAAGGGTGACCTGACGTAGAAGAGGAGGTAGATCTGCTCCTGACGAGGAGCTCCTAAGTGCAACACAAGAGGAGAGTAGGGGAGCAAGTAGCCTAGGAATAGTATTCTCCATTTGTTCTTTTATTTTTCTTTCTTAAACGCTGGTGATTCATGTTCATTTCAAGTTTGTATGGAAGTACTCTTGATTTTAGACTAAATGATATCTTATTTAATCTTTCTTTTACTGTTAAATCTTTGGGTTTGATTGTTTTGACCATGGAAGTGTGATTGCAGTCACTGTCACTGGAAGGTTCAACTACAAATTAAATTAACAAGCAAGACAACGGAAGTTGCTTAGGGATTGAAGGAATTTGATCCACTTGTTCTTGAATATATTGCATTGTCAGCACTAGAAGGTGTGGTTAGTGCGTATGTTTATGTCTTAGATTGAATAGAGAAGTCAAGTTTGGTAAGACATTCATTGTCCTTTATTGCAGCGACAATTAACTGATATTTTAAACCTTGTGAGCCACACTTAGTTTTCTGCCGACTATTTACGTCAGGGACCCCATTTTATTATTATTGCATTACTTCTTAAATTTTATATTATTGCTTCGACAATTCATTCTCACAATTTGTTTTCATTTTCAAGTTATTACTCCAACAACTATTATCGTGGGATTGATATCCGATAGACTCACATCTGTCTACTATACTTGCATCGATAGTGTACGCTTTCACATTTTGCTGTGATGTTCATAGCACGATCAGGGCGCAGATTCGTTGCTCACACAAATTTAACAAACAGATTCAAAGATAAAGAGTACTCCTTGTTGAGTCCCAAAAAGGACATCAGGCCCGCATTCCTGATTTTGCTTTGCTTTGCCACAGCAACATATATTTGCTTTGGTGGTTTTGCTGTAGAATTGTCGAGCTCCGCTCCCAATGACGGCTGATAACTCTACCTCTACACTTCGGATCCACCGTGTGACTCTCCCGATTTTCCTCCTTCCAGATTCTAATGCAACAACACTCTATAGCCTTACTTCAATAAAATCTTTAATATCTGATTTCTTCATCATAATGTTGCTTTTATAGGATCTTAGCCAGACCTTTTTTATGTCAGATCCAGATTTCAAGGGATCCTTCTAGCACTTATCTTAGATCTATAGATCTGGTTTTGCTATAGCAGAATCTTGTTGCTAGAGCGTTTTTGCAGTAACATCTGCAAATCAGACTTTGCTATAGCATATTTGAGTTGGCATTCAAATACGATTTTTAAGGGAATCTTCTAGTGCGTTTGACAGGTAGCAAATGCTGTGTTGTAATATACTAATTCAGTAATCCTGATTTTGCTATAGCGTTCGACAGCAAAGTTTTGCTCCAACAATTCTTCATTCTCTAAACTCCATAGCACCTTCTTCCTGCACCATACCATAGTATACCAAAAGCGTAATATTTCCATAGCAAAAAGGGTAAAAACACATAGAAATTGTCACAAAAGCATAAGAGAGCTCCTAAGACGAAAATACATAAAAACACAAAAAATGCTATAACAATTTTACTTTAAAATAGACAAAAACTTCTAGCAAAAGTATGTTATATAACTCTTTTTAAAGAGTTATCAGTGATGTAATTGCATCTAAATCCATTATACCGGCATTTCTTCTCCTAGAATTCATTCTTGCTGTTGGATATTGATAATCATTATTCGCAATCCTCTCTAATATTTCTTATGCCTCATAAAGTGTTTCATCATCCAATTGCTTAAATGAAGATACCTGTGCACTTAAAGCTGACATGACGTTTAATTTAATAACTCCAAGATTCGTTTTTACTTGAGCAGTTTAAGAAATTGGGTATTCTGCACGATTCTCTCCAAAATTCGCATAACTTCATCATAGGTGCAGTCCAACAAACGGCCGTTTACAGATGCATCGACAAGATTTCTTGTATGCGCATTTAATCCATTGTAGAAAATTTTGATCTGTGTTTCTTGTTGGATTCCGTGCATGGGACAACGTTGAAGCAAAGTTTTGTAACACTCCCATGTGGTATGCAGATTCTCATCATCTAGTTGGTGATAAGCAGTAATATCATTCCTCAATCAAGCATTCATCGTAGGTGGATTAAACCGCAAAATAAATTGAGTTGCAAGTGCATTCCACGATGTAATAGATCCAGCAAGTAACCCATGAAACCAAGTACGAGCCCTTCCGTGTAATGAATTAGGAAATAGTTGCATCTTCAAGGCATCATCAGGAACACCATGCTGAATAAAAGAAGCACAAATTAGTAGAAAAGATTTAAGATGCTCTCTCGCATCTTCATGAGGCAAACCAGCATATTGCCCATTTGAATTTAAAATTTGGAACATAATCGGATTCAACTCGAAATTCCCAGCTTGGATAGCTGGTCTAACAACCCCTGGTTGCAATTCGTCTAACACAGGAACAACAAAGTCTCTGATTGTTTTGTTTTGTATTTGTTCTTCTTGTGGCAGCGATGGGTTGTTTAAATTCTGTGGTTGTATTGGAGGGACATAATTTTTTGGTGGCAACTCTAGTATAACATCATTTCCAGGTAAAGACATATTCCTTTGTTCTTGCCTTCTCCTTTGAATGGTTCTCTCAATTTTTGGATTTAAGCCAACAATATTTTCAGAATTTCTCATAGTGGTCATAAAACACCTAAAAAAGAATAAAACAACTTAGTAACAAATAAAAATAAAAAAAGAAGAAATAATTGCAACTACAAAAATAAACATCAAAGAAATGCCATCCCTGGCAATGACACTAAAACTTGATTGCCCTATGAACGTCACAGTAGTTGTGCAAGCGAACACTTGTCGATGCAAGTATAGTTGATAGATTTTAGCTATCAAATATCGATCCCACAGAGATGGTTGTTTATGCTATAATTGTTGAAGCAATTAGAATTATAATAAAAGAAGTTGTAAGGAATAATGTCAGTGTAATTAAACCAAAGTCTGTAGAAATAAATGAATTTAAACTGTCGAAGCAAATGTTGTAAGACTGTAATACAATATGTCAAAGCAAATTAATAAGAAAATGTAATGAAAGTTTGAAGATAATTTGTCGATGCAATTAAAGAAAATTTAAGAAGTAAAAATAATGATTATGCAATGGAGAGGATCCCTGACTTGATAAGTCAGCAATCACTAAATGTGACTACAAGGTAAATAATATATAAATTGCCGTTGCAATTAAGCTTAATGAGATCTTACTCACTTTGACTTCTCTATTTATCCAAGATCCAAACACTCACATTAACCACACCTTCTAGTGCTAGCAATGCTTTGCATTCGAGAACAAGTGACCAGAATTCCTTCGTGTCTCAAGCAACTTCCGTTGTCTTGCTTGTTAATTTAACTTGTCTGCACTTTCCAATGTTAGCAACTACACTAACACTTCCGTGATCAAGATATTAAATCCAAAGATAAACAGATATGACGAATTAAATAGAAATCAATTTAGATCTAAAATTAAAAGGTACTTCCATACACAATTAAGTTCATCAAAATTTATTAGCGTTTGAGAAGAAATAAAGAACAAGTTGAAGCATTCTATTCCTAGCCTACTAGAACTCTTTCCTAATTCTCCTCTTGTGTCGCACTTAGAGCACTCCTCGTTAGGAGTAGATGTTGTCTTCTCTTCACAATTAGTTCACGTTCCAAGAAATTAAGCTGCCATGGAAGCAAGCTTAGAGAAAATTACAGAGCATAATTAATTTGTTACTAGATTTTCCTCTCTCCTCAGTATTTATCCTTTCTCTCTCTCTCTCCTCAGTATTTATCCTTAATGCCTAGTACAAGTATCTTTTTTTCTTCAGATCTAACTTCCTTGCAACTATACAAGTTAGTTAATCCAGCTGTATACTCACGTAGATCTGATATATGCAGCAAGCAGTTATAGGTTGTCACAACATTTCTGGATGCAAATTTAGATTTTAATTTGCTGCGACAACCTTAATATCCTCATGCACTTCTACTTCTAGATATTTTCATGTAGCAACATCCTTGGGTGTAATCTGGAAGTGCTCATGCGGCGACAATTTTGGGTGCAAATTTGGATGTTATTTTACAGCAACAACTCTGTACACCTTCATGCATTGATCCTTCGAGATAGGTTCCTGCAGTGACATCTCAAGATGCAATACTGAACACTAAATGTGGCGACATTAGTAGAAAAAGTAAGATAAAATGAAGAAAATTAAACCAAACATCACTTACTTAGAAAATGCAATTAATAAATATAAAAGGCTAAAGATGCATGCTAAACACGATATAATGGGAATAAATTATACTCTATATAAGGAGAATTTAATGGTCTTTTCTAATGATATCACCGACGACAGGTTTTGGGTGTTACATTTAGTGGTATCAAAGCTTACGATTTAGTCGATTCTTGGGAATGAATTTACAAATTAAAGAGTTTAGAGACTACATGACATATAAACTTGTGATAGTTTGATTTTCATAGATCCGATCTAACTTTGAATTTTTGCAGATAAGTAAAATGTCTGACTTAGAACAAGGAGAAACCAATGAGGTGATTAGTAATGTTTCAGCCACTGATTTTGGAGTGAGTTGAGGGGTATCGGTTATACCGATGACAAAAAATAAAGCTAAAAATATGTTCTTCGGCTTGATGGGCCAATGGTTCTCTGAGTTTATGAGAGGCAATCAGATAGTTTCGTAGCCTCCACCTGTGCAACCTGTTGTACGACCTGTGGTACCACCGGTTTTATCTCCACCTCCTCCTATAGTTGAACATCGATGACGCATACCAACAAATAAAGGTAAAAAATATGGGGTAAAAGAATTCAGGGGAAGTATCGAGGATGATCCGTCCAGAGCTAAGTATTGGTTAGAAAATACCTTGAGGGTCTTGAATGAAATGACCTGCCCTCCTGAAGATTATCTGAGATGTGTTGCATCACTTCTAAAGGATGAAGCTTATAATTGGTGGACGATGATGTTAGCTATGGTTCTTGAGAATGAGATTACCTAGGAATGTTTCTAGACTGAATTTAAAAAGAAATATATCAACAAACGGTATTTGGACAGTAAGAAGAAAGAGTTCCTGGAACTGAAGCAAGGAAACAAGTCTATTGTTGAATACGAGTGGGAGTTTACGTATCTTAGTAAGTACACCCAAGAGATCGTACCAACCGATAAAGATATGTGTATCCCTTTTGAAGACAGGTTAAATGATGAAATCAAGATGATGGTTAGTGGTTTAGAGCTGTGACCATTTATGGTTTTGACAGATCGAGCACAAAAAATGGAATAAATCTACAAGCATTAGCAGCAGAGAGAGAAGGGATTCTGAGAGTTCAGCAAGAAAGTTCCTTATAAAACTTTTTCCATGTCGCCACCGAAGAAGTTTAGAGAGAATGAGAATTGAGCAGTGGCATCGTCTAGGTTTCATGGCAGTAGTAGATCGAGATAGCCTAGATCGAGATTCCAAAACCGACCTAAAGATATTGTGGCCAGTGTTCGTAATGCACCAAACTCTGCATGCGAGTATTGTGGCAGATTTCACTATAGTGAGTGCCGAGTTAAGAAGGGAGCCTATTTTAGATACGGAATGACTGATTATCAGGCTCGTAACTGTATGGTAGAACCTACAGAAAAATAAGATCGAACTGTAAAACCTCCAATTACACCCAAAAAGGGTCGATGACAAGGTCAGAGCAGTCATGTTGGCGGAAATCGCAATGATAATAGAGATAATACGAACAAGTCTGAGGTTCGCGCAATTGCCAGAACCTATGCCATCCGAGCCAGGGAAGAGGCTACTGCACCAGATGTTATGACTAGTATATTCTATCTTTTTTATGTAACTGTGTGTGCTTTGATTGACCAAAGGTCGACTGAAAGTTCAGGGCTGTGAGTTTCCTGCTGATCTTATGTTGCTACCCTTTTATGAGTTCGATGTGATTTTGGGTATGGATTGGTTAACTGAACATGATGCAGTGGTTAACTGGAAGCAAGGATGGATCGGTTTAAAATGCCCGACTGGTGAGATAATTATAGTTGAGTCCAATAAATTGAACTGTGATGCTAGAGTGATTTCAACCATTTCTGCACAGAAACTAGTTCGTAAGGGCTATAAGGCATTCTTAGCTTACATACTTGATACTTGGGGATTGAGAATAGAATTAAATCAGGTAATAGTTATTAATAAATTCACAGTTGTGTTTCCTGAAGAGCTACCAGGTTTGCCATCGATTAGAGAGGTGGAATTTGGTATTGATTTGATACTAGGTACCACTTCGATATCAATTCCACCTTACAGAATGGCACTGACTAAGTTGAAAGAACTCAAGGCACAATTGCAAGAATTATTGGACAGGGGTTTTATACGACCTAGTGTGTCACCTTGGGGTGCACCAATGCTATTTGTAAAGAAAAAGGATAGTTCAATGAGGATGTATATAGATTATTGGCAGTTGAATAAAGTTACAGTAAAGAATAAGTATTTGCTGCCACGTATAGATGAATTATTTGATCAACTAAAACTGCAACTGTATTTTCAAAGATAGATCTTCGATCGGGTTACTATCAGATGCGAGTAAAACACTGGGATATGTCGAAGACTGCCTTCAAAACAAGGTACAGGCACTATGAGTTTCTAGTAATGCTGTTTGGGTTGACTAATGCACCAATAGTATTTTTGGATTTAATGAATAGAGTTTTTCAGCCTCAGTTGGATAGATTTGTGGTGGTATTTATCAATGATATATTGATCTATTCCAAGACAGAGGATGATCATACACAGCATTTGAAAGAAGTACTGCAGATCTTGTGAGAGAAATAGTTGTACGCCAAATTCAGTAAGTGTGAGTTCTGGCTTAAGGAAGTTAGATTTTTAGGGCATATCGTATCTTCGAAAGGAATTTGGGTAGATCCAAGTAAGGTTTCTACTATCCGCGACTAAAAGGTTCCGAAGAATGTTCTAGAGGTGTGTAGCTTTCTAGAGTTCGTAGGGTATTACCATCGATTTGTAAAAGACTTCTCTATTAAAGGCCAATGACGAAGTTGCTATAGAAGAATGTTCAGTTTGTTTGGTCAGAAAAGTGTCAACAAAGTTTTGAACAGTTGAAGAAAATGTTAACAGACGCTCCAGTTTTGATACAACCTGAGACAGGAAAAGAATTTGTTGTTTATAGTGATGCATCATTGAACGGATTAGGTTGCGTGTTGATGCAAGCTGGGAAGGTAATAGCGTATGCTTCCCGACAGTTAAAATAGCACAAGAGAAACTACTCGACTCACGATTTAAAGCTAGCTGCCACTGTCTTTGCACTAAAGATTTAGCGACATTATCTGTATGGTGAGAGATGTCACATCTTCATAGATCACAAAAGCCTAAAATATCTGATGACTAAAAAAGAACTAAATCTGAGGCAACATTGGTGGTTGGAACTACTGAAAGATTATGATTTAGTGATTGATTACCATCCAAAAAAGGCTAATGTTATTGTCGATGCCTTGAGTCAGAAATCATCGTTTGGTTTGAGAGCAATGACCGCACACTTGTCGCTTGAAGGCGACGGATCGGTTGTAGCTGAACTCAGGACGAGATTATTATTTCTATAGCAGATTCGAGAACTACAAAAAGATAATTCAAAGCTGGTAGCCAAGAGTGAGCAAATTCAGAACGATCTCACTACTGGGTTCACTGTTTATAGTGGGGGTATGATACACTTTTGAAACAGAGTATGTGTTCCTAGCGACTAGAAATTGAAGCGATATATTTTGTCAGAGGCTCATAGTAGCACTTATTCCATTCATCCGGGAAGCGTGAAAATGTACAATGACTTGAAGAATATGTACTAGTGGCCTGGTATGAAACGCGAGATTTTTGAATTTGTAACCAAATGCCTGGTATGTCAGTGTAAAAGCCGAGAATCAGGTACCATTTGTGTTACTACAACCTATTGTCATTCCCGAGTGGAAGTTGAAAAGGGTTACTATGGACTTTTTTACAGGGTTACTGGTGACACCGAGAAAGAAAGATTCGATTTAGGTAATAGTTGACAGATTGACGAAGTCAGCTCACTTCATTCTTATTCGAGTAGATTATCCACTTGAGAAGTTGGCTGAGTTGTATGTATCTTAAATCGTACGACTGCATGGAGTACCGGTATCTATTATCTCTGATAGGGATCCACGTTTTACCTTGAGATTCTGGAGCAAGTTACATGAAGCTTTGGGAACCAGGTTGAACTTCAGCACTACATATCATTCGTAGATATATGGTCAATCGGAGCGAGTGATACAGATTATGGAAGATATGCTGCGATGTTGTATACTCGAGTTCGAAGGTAGTTGGGAGAAATACCTACCGTTGTTGGAGTTTTCTTATAATAACAACTATCAGTCCAGTATTAAAATGGCATCATTTGAGGTATTGTATGGTAAAAAATATAGAACATCTTTGTATTGGTCAAAGTTGAGCGAGCCTAAGTTGGTTGGGGCTGACTTAATACATGAGATCGAAGACAAAGTTCTAGTAATCCGTAATTGTATAAAAGCAGCATCTTATCAATAGAAGTCCTACGCATATCTAAAGAGGAAGGACATAGAGTTTGCTATTGGAGATCGAGTCTTCCTGAGGGTTTCACCTTGGAAGAGGGTGTTACGATTTGGAAGAAAAGGGAAGTTGAGCCCACAATTCATTGGGTCGTATGAGATCCTCGAGAGGGTTGGTCATGTAGCTTATAAATTGGCTATACCACCAAAACTTGAGAAGATTCACAACGTGTTTCATGATTCGATGCTGAGATGGTACAGATCAGATCCTTCTCACGTGAATACTCCCTGTGAGGTTGAGATACAACTGGATCTATCGTATTGAGAGGAGCCAATCAGAATACTGGCTCACGAGGTAAAAGAGCTACAAAACAAAATAGTATCATTAGTGAAAGTATTATGGAATCAGCACGAATTAGAGGAGGCCACATGGGAGACAGAGGCTTCGGTGAGGGCATAGTACCCTAATCTGTTTACTAGTAAGAAATTTTGGGACGAAATTTCCCTAAGAGGGAGAGTTGTAACAGTTCGATTTTTAGTGGTATCGAAAATAGTGGTTTCGGGACCACAACTCCGACGAGTCGAGTCATAAATATCAATTATATAATACTTGTGATGTTATTAGTAGCGTATTAAGTTTGGTTAAAAGACTTTATCGTTTAGATAGTTAATTAAGTAAAAAGAATTGAATCGTAAAAGATGCAAAAGTAGAGTTGGTTAATTAGGACCAAAAGAGCAAATTAGCCAAAAGTATATTAGTGGGTGGTTTATCATGGAATATATTGATTATGAAAGGAATTAATTAAGGTTAATTCAATGGTTTAATTAGTTAATCATAAAAGTCTTAAAATTTACAAGTTTTCCATTAGGTATATATTTGAATTAAAAGAAAGAAAAATGAGAAAATTCCTCTATTTTCTTATCATCTTCTTTTTCATTCGGTTAGAGGGAGTGATAGTACTAGATAGAACCATTGTTTTCTCCCTACTTATTGGTTAAGTTGTTCCCATTTAGTCATCCTTAGCACATAATTTAGCACTTTTTAGTTTAGTTTATTGTATTTTCTAACTCAAGGATCCTTAGCCTAATTGCCCTTAATTTTTTCATATTTTGGTACTAATGTCGCTGCATGAGTATTTTCAAATTGCATCCAAAATTGTCGCCGCATCTGACAGTTGCTCGGATAAGAATAGAAAAGCGTGAGCTGTCTAATCTGGTATAACTAACTAGTACGACCATAGACATCTCAATTCTGATGAAAGGACACCTGCACAATTTGGCTGAATATGAATGCTCAATAGGAAAGAGAAAAAGAAGGGTCTTTTGGTGAATTTTCTTCTTCAACCTAGATTTTGAAGCTTGCGACTATGGAGGCTTAAAGCTTTCATAGGTGAACCGACGTGGGAAGGATAAAGAACAGCTCCTAACAAGGAGTCCTAAGTGTGACACAAGAAGGAAAATGAAAGATCAAGTCGAGTTCTTCTAGGAATAGTATTCTCCACTTGCTTCTTTTACATTTCTTTTCTAAAACGGTGGTGATTACTGTTTATTTCATATTTGTATGGAAGTACACATGATTTCTAGACTAAATGTTATTTTACTCAATCTTGCTTTTACTGTTTAATCTTTGGGTTTGAATGTTTTTACCACGGAAATGTTATTGCAGTCACTATCACTGAAAGGTGCAGTGACAGTTTAAACTAACAAGCAAGACAACGAAAGTTGCTTGGGGATTAGAGGAATTTGATCCACTTGTTCTTAACTGTGTTGCATTGCCATCATCGGAAGGTGTGGTTATTGTGCATGTTTAAGTCTTAGATCGAATAAAGAAGTCAAGTTGGGTAAGATATTCATTACACTTTATTGCAGCGACAATCACCTATCATGTAAAACCTGGTGAGCCGCATTTAGTATTCTAATGAACATTCACGTTGGGGATCCTAGTTTATTATTATCACAGTTTGTTTTTATTTTCACTTTATTGCTTCGACAACCACTCTCATAATTTATCAAATTTTACTTACTCATTGCACTAACATTATTAGACAAAAGACATCAATCCTCGTGGGATCGATATCCGATAGATTCACATCTATCTCCTATACTTGCATCGACAGTGTACACTTGCACATTATTGCTGTGACATGAAACATCCGATCAAGTTTGGGCGTTGTTGCCAGGGATGGCGTTTGTTTGATGTTTATTTTTGTTTTTGCACTTTATTTTTGTTATTTAATCTTTAGTTGTTACTAACTTATTTTCTTTGTATCACTACTTTTACATTTTATTTTAGGTGTTTAATGACCCGAAGTAATTTGGAGCCTATTGTTGATTTTGATCCAGAGATTGAAAGAACCATTCAGAGGAAACTTCACGAACAAAGAAATATGGCTTTACCAAGAAACAATGCAGCCATACCCTTAATACCGCCACAAAATACTGAAGACCCATCGCTGCCGCAAGAAGATCAAATATAAAATAGGACTATACGAGATTTTATCATACCTGTTTTGGATTATTTGCAATCGGGAGTTGTTAGACCAAAAATCCAAGTTGGGAACTTCGAACTCAAGCCAGTAATGTTTCAAATGTTGAATTCTAATAGGCAATATGCTGGACTATCACATGAAGATGCACGAGAGTATCCCAAATCATTCTTATTGATTTGTGCTTCCTTTAGTCAACAAGGCATTCTTGATGACACTTTGAAAATGCAGTTGTTTCCTTATTTGTTGCAAGGAAGAGCTCGTACCTGGTTCCTTGGGCTACCTACAAGTTCAATTACTTTGTGGAATGCACTCGCAAAATAGTTTGTTTTGTGCTTTAACATGCCGACAACGAATGCTCGTCTCCGAAATGATATTACAGCTTATCATCAGCTAGATGATGAGAATCTTCACACTACATGGGAACGTTATAAATCTTTGCTTTGACATTGCCCCATTCATGGCATTCAACAAGAAACACAGATTGAGATTTTCTATAATGGGCTAAATTCACAAACGAGGAATCTTGTCGACGCATCAGCCAATGGTCCTTTGCTGGATTATACTTATGATGAAGCCGTCTGGATTCTTGAGAGAATTGCTCAAAATGATTATCAATATCCTATTTCTAAAGCTACATAAGCAAAAGCTACTCCGGGAGTTACTAAATTGGACGAAATATTTACACTTAGTGCTTAAGTTTCTTCTCTCATGAATATGATAAAAAATATGAAAGGGACTAGTGACGTTACACCTATACAAGTCGCTTAACAAGTTGATGTTCCTACATTTTGTTGTGAGATTTGCGGTGACAACCATAGCTATGAAAATTATCCACAACATGCAAAGAATGCTTTCTATGTCAATAATATCTGCAACAATTCTTATGGCAATTCTTATAATAATTCTAAACACAACCAACAGTCTTGGGGAACTTAGCATGCTAGACAAAATGATGCGACTTTCAAATATGAGAATACATCTAATCAAGGTAATTATAACCCAAGATAAAGGAATTATAGCCAACAGCAGTAGAATTACAATCAGCACACTCAGATGCATCCACAATAAAGCCAGATGCAGCCACATCAGAGCTAGATGTAGCCACAACACACTTCAATGTAGAATCAAAATGTTCATGGACATCGACAACAACAGTACACGCAAGCTTCCCCGTCTGATCCATTAGCGGCACTTGAAGCTTTAATGAGGGAGCATATCACTCGCACGGAAGCTATTACATAAGGGAATTCATCTTCCATTCAGATACTAAAGGTGCAATTAGGACAAATTGCTTCGAATCTGAATACTCGACCACTAGGCACTTTACCTAGTGACATGGAAAATCCTAATCCGGAAAGGAAAGAGCACTGCAAGGCTATTACTCTTAGGAGTGGTAAACAAACTGGCGAGCCGACTACTAACTCTACTACAGCACCTTAAGGCACTAGTGAAGTGACCCATGGTGGGAAGGTTGAATTTGAAGAATTTGTCGATGTACCAGACAAGGAAGTTCCATAATTTTTCACTCCTATGCCTAATGTTTGTCCTTCAAAACTGCCGACATAATCGAAGGTGTCAGTGCAATCTGATGTATCTCCACCTTTGCATTTTCCACAAAAATTCAAAGAAATGAGCATGATAAATAGTATCAGCAGTTCCTGAACACACTGAAGCAATTTCATGTCAATATTTCTTTAGTGGACGCTCTTATGCAAATTCCTAATTTTGGGAAATTTATGAAGAAGCTCTTGTCCAAGAAGAAGAAGCTTAGTGATATTGAAACTAATGCACTCACAAAAGGCTGTAGTGCTATTTTGACAAATAAGTTACCGCCCAAAATGAAAGACCCTGGGAGCTTTACTATCCCATGTTTAATTGGCAACCATTATTTAAGCAAGGCTTTATGTGACTTGGGAGCTAGCATCAACCTCATGCCGCTGTCTACTTTCAAAAAGTTGGGAATTGGTCATATGAAACCTACCGCAGTGACATTGCAACTAGCAGATCGATCCTTGGCTCAACCTAAAGAGTAGATCAAAGACATCTTAGTTTGAGAAGATAAGTTCGTTTTCCAGGTTGATTTTATTATACTTGACTGCGAGGCAGACAAAGAAGTCCCTACAATCCTGGGATGGCCATTTTTAGCCACCAGTCAAACTCTCATTGATGTCTAAAAAGGTGAATTGACCATGCGACTTAATTATGAGCATGTTACCTTAAGTGTTTTTGAATCTATTCCATGCAAGGATAAAGAAGAATGTCACACTGTTGATGTGCTGAACGATTTAATTGAGGAAGAATTTAATGACCAAAGCAAATTACTATTTGAAGAATTTGCGGTGACATCTGATGCTGAATTTTTAGTTGATTATGACAGCATGGTTGAAGCTAATAATATTAAGCTAAGCTATGGATGGCAGATTGAATCTTTAGACTTAGCTAACAAAATTTTAAGCCATCTATTGAAGAAGCTCCTACTGTGGAATTGAAGCCACTGCCTGCTCATCTTAAATATATCTTTCTGGGCGATAATAGAACTCTCCCAGTAATTGTCCCTGTAACATTTGACGCAACTCAAGAAGAGAAATTAATCCATATTCTTAAGTAGCATAAACGAGCTATTGTTTGGAGTATTGTCGATATTCGAGGCATTAGTCCATCTTTTTGCATGCACAAAATCAAGTTGGAAGATGAAGGCAAGCAATCAATTGAGCAACAAAGAAGATTGAATGAGAAGATGAAGGAAGTTATTAAGAAGTAAATTATAAAGTGGCTTGACGCGGGCATTATTTACCCTATTTCTGATAGCAATTGGGTAAGTCCATTGCAATGCGTTCCTAAAAAGAATGGCATCACTGTGATATGCAACGACAAAGATGAGTTAATTCCTAAACGCATTCCTTTGGGATGGCGAGTATGTATGGATTATTGCTAACTTAATGCAGCCATAAGGAAGGACCACTTCCCACTTCCCTTCATTGACCAGATGTTGGATAGGCTTGCTGGAAGAGCCTACTATTACTTCTTAAATTGTTATTCTAGCTACAATCAAATTGTCATTGCACCGGAGGATCAGGTGAAAACAACTTTTACCTGTCCCTTTGGCACTTTTTCTTTTCGCCGTATGTTGTTTTGTCTTTGCAACGCACTAGCAACATTTCAAAGGTGCATGATGGAAATATTCTCAGATATGATCGAGCATTCTTTAGAGGTATTTATGGATGATTTCTAAGTCTATAGGAATAATTTAGATTAATGCGCTAATAATTTGGATAAAGTCTTGAAGCGATGTGAAGACACACATCTTGTGTTAAATTGAGAAAAATGCCACTTCATGGCAACTGAAGGCATTGTGTTAGGCCATCGCATCTCTAGTCAAGGTATCGAAGTGGAAAGAGCTAAGGTGGATATTATATAGAAGTTACCTCCACCGACAAATGTTAAGGGTATTCATAGTTTTCTTGGGCAGGCGGGGTTTTACTGATGATTTATTAAAGATTTTTCGAACATTGCAAATCCTTTATGCTCATTGTTAGAACAGAATAAAAAATTTCTCTTTGACAATGCATGTTTGGATGCATTCATTCAAATAAAGAAGCAGCTAGTAAATGCACCCATTGTCGTTACACTAGCCTAGTCTCAGCCTTTTGAAGTTATGTGCGATGCAAGCGACTTTGTTGTGGGTGTTGTCCTAGGACAACACAAGGGAAAAATATTTCACGCCATCTATTATGCCAGCAAGACTCTTACAAAGGCTCAAATCAATTATACAACTACAGAGAAAGAATTGTTGGCTGTAGTCTTTGCTTTCGACAAATTTCGTTCATACCTTGTTGACGTAAAGGTTATCGTATTTACTGATCACTCGATGTTAAGATATCTTTTTACGAAGAAGGATGCAAAACCACAACTGATACGCTGGATCCTACTACTACAAGAATTTGATATAGAGATCAAAGATCACAAGGGTTCAGAGAATCAAGTTGCGGACCATCTATCTTGTTTGGAAGTTGGCAGTAAAGATAGAAACATACTTCAAATTGTCGATGCATTTCCAGATGAGAAGTTATTTGCTGTAGACACAACCCCTTGGTATGCGGATTTGGTTAACTACATAGTGTGTAGAAAAATACCATTGGGTATCACAGGCCATAAGAAAGAATGATTTCTTCATGAAGTAGTGAAATACCATTGGAATGAGCTATATTTATTCAAGGTATACAATAAAAAAATCATTTGGTGTTGTGTTCCGGAAGAAGAAATGCTTTCAATCCTAAAGCATTGTCACGATGCTACTTATGGAGGTCATTTCGGTGGCATGAGAACTGTTGCTAAGGTTCTTCAATCAGGATTCTACTGGCCTTCATTATTTAAGGACGCCTACAATTTTGTGAATTAATACTGTAGATGTCAATGCATTGGTTCTATATCTCGACGCAATGAAATGTTACAGCAGCCAATTATGGAGGTTGAACTTTTCGATGTTTGAGGTATAGATTTCGTGGGACCATTTCCAAGTTCATTTGGAAACCTTTATATACTTGTAGCTGTTGACTACATCTCAAAGTGGGTTGAGGCTGTTGCAGTCCCAAAGAATGATGCAAGGACAGTGCTTAAATTTTTCCACAAGCATATACTTACCCGCTTTGGCACACCAAAAGCATTGATCATGATTGGTGGAAATACTGGGAATTTTGGTAATAGGGCTTTGCTCAGCTGCCTTAATGTGGCTACAATAGAATTGTTCTAGGCCCTGGTATAGGGGTAGAACAAAGTTTGAGATCTATCCATGTCCTCTGTTGTAGCGACAAGCTTGATCTACCTAACACTGATAGAATCGGCTAACTTCTCGACATCCTTTATTTTATGCCACAGGGATGTCTCTGCAGGCAGGGTTGCTGCTTTGTTTTTTTTTTTTGCTTTTCCCTTCCTTTTGCTTGCTTCTGTCTCTTTCACTGTGGGTATATCCTTACCACGAGTCATTCTCTCAATCGAAGCTTCATTAATTGGGCCCTTGTTCTCTAGGATTTCTTCTCCATCTTGGGGCATGATTCCCTTTTGCTGGAACAGTTGCATCACCAGTGATGGGAAAACCAAGATGCCCATTTACCTTGCAGCACATTCAATAATTTCCTGATGAAGTATTGCCCCGACATCTATTTTCCTTCCCTTGATAATGGAATGTATCAGACACATTCTGTCAAGGGTGATGTGGTGTTGTGTGTAGAAGACTACAATCTGCAATTTACAAAATGGAATTAGACTTTGCTTTGCAGTGTTAAGAAGTGTCTGTGCATGGTGTAGTTGTTGTGATTTGAACCCGTCCATGTTGCTCTGTCGACATAAAGATCCTTCACCAAGAGGTCTGTCTTATCATCAGTGATTTCTTCAATGAACGTAACGTGTTCATCCCTATCCACCTTGGTGTTACACAGCTCATTGACGTGTTTAGTGTCCTAAGGGATTAATCCTTCACGAACAAAGATAAACTCTAACTCAAGGTCAGTAAGGTTAGCATAGAACTCATGTACTAGAGACAGAGAGTAGTTGCTAGGGTGAGTGCAAAATGTTTCCCATTTCAACCTTGCGATGGTCTTGTGGACTTGTTTTTCGAGGTCTTGTTGTCACGACAAGAGAAAGCCTTGTTCTGGGTGACAATATTTTTTCAGCATGTTTTCCTGAAAATGATCTTTGGCCACTTTCGTGAGGAATATCACCGACTCTTTGGACATGGAAGGCTATGTTTAACGGACAGCTATTGCAAAAGATAAAGGTTCTACGATAGATTTGGTTGCTTTCTTAAATGCTCATTGAGTTATTGCCATGGTTTTGTAAGTAGAGAAGGTTTTAATGCGTAAAGGTGCGAGCTTTAAGAAAGATTGTGAATAAAAATGGTTTCTTTGTGATTTTTACAGTCGGCACAGAGGAGGGTGTTTATAATGAGTGAAGAAGGAAGATGTAAAAGTGTGTTTTTTCTGTAACAGAGGAAAGGACATAAAGTTTGGCGTGAATAAATACTTCCAATAGGAATTACACTCATTCATACAAATCCAATGGCTGGGTGCCTGTTGATGAAACAATGGGATCTGCTCCCTGATATGCTCTGATTTTTTTTTATGAGTCAGCAGTTGTAGTACAGACATACGAATTGCGCCGACAAGAAAGGCCGAATATGTCGACAATGGAATCGAATTATTCTACAAGGAAAACACGAAGTGAAATGAACTTAAACTAAAACAAAAGAAAATAAAATTACATGATAAAAATTTCAAGAAAAATTTGACCAATTTAATGGTCTCTTCCTACTTTTAATCACTATGCCCAAGATAATGCTTCAGTCGCTGTCCATTCACTTTAAACTGGTGCCTATCATGTAGATCCTTAATTGTGACTGCACCATGAGGAAATGCTTCGACAACTTCGAAAGGTCCAGACCAACGTGAGCGCAATTTACTTAGGTGGAATTTTAACTTAGAATTGAATAATAGAACTTGTTGACCCGCGGTAAATTGTCACTGTAAAATGATTCCATCATGCCACCGTTTGGTCTTTTCCTTGTAAATTACAGCATTTTCATAAGCATTTCACCTAATTTCCTCAAGTTTAGTGATGTCCAACAGCCTTTTCTTTCCAGCAACTACTAATCCATGTTTACATATTTAATTTCCCATATTGCTTTGTGCTCCATTTTAACTGGCAAGTGACATGCTTTTCCAAAAACTAACTGATACGGCGACATCCCTAATGGAATTTTGTATGCTGTCTCAATTCCAATAAAACATCATCAAGTCTAGAGGACCAATCTTTTCTTGAAGGGTTCACAACCTTCTCAAGAATGTTCTTAATTTTTCGATTGTACACCTCGACTTGTCTGTTGGTTTCCAGATGATAAGAGGTAGCCATTCTATGATTGACTCCATATCTCTTTAGTGCGGCTGCTACTTTGTTGCAATGGAAGTGTGTAACTTGATCACTGAGTATGAATCTTCATCAGAAGAGGTTGACTTAGGGAACAAAGACCAATCAGTGGCTTCCCCTCCCATAGTGCACGTTTTTTATGACGAAAAGAAAATGGAATCAAGGGATGTCGAGGAATGCTTGAGAAAAATTGAGAGCCTGTTCGAAGATGATTTCACGGTTAGTAAAGAGGAGCATGCTGTTGAAGAGGAAGACACCCATGTTGATGATGAGAAGGAGAAGGATGAAGAAAAAGAGGTTAAGAAAGAATCAACGAAAGAAACTGTCACTGCACCCGAAGTTGTGGGTGCAACGACTGAGGGCTTGGAGCAAGATGGAGTGAGTCAGGCGAAAGCTACGGAGGAAACTAATGAGGAACACCACAATCCCTTGGCAATAATGATCTACACTGGACCATTTGAGGTGATCCATCCGACACAAGACACAGTTGATGATGCTGGGGCAATACCAGATGTTGAGGAGCAATCCGAGGACTGGGTGAAACCCAAAGAAAGGAAGAGAAAGCGCTCCAAGGACAAGAAGCATAGAAAGGAAGAGAAGAAGAGGAGGAAGAAAAGGCACCATGCAACCACATCGAAAGCTATGAAAAATTGAGTTAGTTTTATTTAAGTTTTTAGCTGTAGTATTCATCCATAACATGTAGTTGTAATTTTTAGTTTGATTAGTAAACATTGTCATTGCATTCCCATTGTCATTGCATTTCCATTGTCATTGCATCTTAGTGTAAGTGTAATGGGGACAATGCTGACTTTAAGTTTGAGGGAATGTATATGGGGTTTGGAAATGCAATTGCACGCACATTTCAATTTTTTTTTTGAGTTTAATGAAGTATGCAAGGTTATGAATGATTATTGCAAATGTGTTTGAAAATTTAAAATTTTTGTTACATTTGATGCTTAATTCTTGAATCATGTGAACTGTCAAGGAATGAGTTGGATAAATTTGACTGAATGATGTATCTTCAATTCTTTGATGAATAATCTAGATTTCATTAGTAATGAATGACTATATCATTCTTTGAATCTTGAATGATTTTTCCCTTTACAACTGCTTATATATGTATATATTTATAAATAAGAGACACTCCAATGTGGGTGTATTGTGAACTGTTCCATGGGAACACTCCAATACAAGTGTTAGAAAAATGAATATTGTAAAACCATAACCTGTAATCGTCACCGATTTAGGGTCTCAGAGTATTACCAAATATTATAAGATCATTAAATCATTCCAAACAAACATTCAAATCTAATTAATACAATCACACAATACATATAAATCATTCATTACACATGTGTTATACTTCAATTTAATCATACATATAATGTACTAACATTTTATAACATCACGATTCAATACGTTCTTTATCAAACAATTCAAAATAGGCGCACACGGCCGTGTGTCTCGAACAGACGCCCATGTATCCACTCACACATGCCCACTAGCCTTGGCCCTTTACCATGTCGTGTTCCTACACAAAAAGCATTCCCATGGCCGAGTCATAGACCGTGTGACAAGTCGTGTACTTATTCTAACTTGAATCACACGCTCGTGGATGGGACCGTGTGCCATACCGTGTGTCTATTCGAAATGGGGCCACACGACCATGTAACAACCCGTGGGTTTATTCGTGTCTTCTGTACTACACCTAAACACAGCACACGGCCATGTGACAGCCCGTGTCACAGGCCGTGTATACCCAATTTGGCTTTCTAATCAAGTCAACTCTTAACCTAACTTCTTCTTCGAGATGCATAACTTATTAAAGTGAAATTTCTAAGCTTAACCCTTCAAGCATCAACCTAACCCGATGACTATATTGATCATCTACCTATTCTTTACTCAAATCATTCACCAAGCATATCAACATTCAATCACCAAAACCAACATATATGTACCAAGCATAAATCAATACATTCCATTAAGGCTAAAGTATTTACATACTTCTTAACTTACCAACTCAATATGTGTATATATATAACATCCAAAATGAGTTCAGATCAAAAAAACTACATTATAACTAATATTCACATGTATTCATTTCATACAATACTTTTAAGCATAAACTAGTCCTAGGTACATGCCAAAATGACCAAAAGATAACCTCACTAACTTTGAGTTCGGGATTCCTACTTTGATGCTGAGTTGTAATCTACTGTTAAATTAACCTTAAATCATGAGAAATTCATTTACATTTGTAATTTTTCATTCACAACATAACCATTCACATGAATATTTGAAATCCTCAAAATTAATGCTTCCAGTTGACAAATCATGGACAAATCATAGTTCCAACTTCAACTTAGCACATAATGCAATCAACCAACTATGCATAACACTTTCATTCATTACCATTCATACTCCATAAGTATAGATTTGAAAATTGATGATTCTTTCCACCATCTATTCATTTATCGTTTATAATTTCTATCAATTCATAGCACCCGATGCCTAACGGATAAACCACAACAATGAGCCCAGCTCTAGTTGGATTAACCAACTGTTTGTGCCCAACGTTAGTTTGGTAAACTGACGATTATTGCATCCAATGCCTAGCGGATAAACCACAAATGTGAGCCCAGCTCTAGTTGGTTTAACCAACAAATATCCGTCAATTCCTAGCACCCAGTGCCTAGTGGATAAACCGCAAATGTGAGCCCAGCTCTAGTTGGTTTAACTAACAAATATCCGTCAAATCCTGACACCCAGTGCCTAGCAGATAAACAGCGAAAGTGAGCCCAGCTCTAGTCAGTTAAACTGGAAAACACTTCATAATTCATTCCCATAATTTACTTCATTCATACTCAAGCACATCAATTCAATTCAACATTCCATCATCTCAAGGTCCATTACCATTTAAATCACATATTCACAAGGTTTGCCGTACATGAGTCAAAATTCTATCACAATTAAACATAACTAAGTTTTAAACACAATGAATAGAAATAATAGGTTCGGAAATACGAACTTACCTAACTACATAATCAACAATTTCTCATTTCATAATTCAGCCATTTAATAACAGATGACTATGTGTAATTCTTGATCTATTCCATATTAATACATGTTTGTTTATATATTTCCATAATTTTCCATTCATTAGGATTTTCCAAATACTCATATAAGAACCTAATTAAAACCAAATAACATAACTCAAATAAACTGACAAATGCATAAATACATCATTCCACCTTTCATCACATCATAATTTAAATTCTTTGTATTATTCAACTATATCTAATATCTATGATACATTTCTTAATCATTATTTTTATATACTCAACCAACCATTTAAGTATATATAATTGGATATCAATTTAATTAATAATATAACTAATTAAATAATTAAAGTTCGAGTTTTAAGGACTACGAACTTTACAAAAGTTTACATTAGCTCCCAATAATTGAGTTGATTATTTGTCCACTTTCTCCTTTCCCCAATTAACAGCTGATCTAATTGTTTCTCGATCTAGATATGGTAATTTAATTTAATCAATTACTCAATAATCATAATCACACGTTTAACCATTAACATTTTGTATTTAATTCAACTTATTTATTGCTACAAATAACAAAACCAATCAATTAAATATTTATATTTATTCCTCAACCAACCGAATATACATATACAACTATATAATTCCCAAAACAGTTCTTAAACTCTTAAAATTCACCACTCTTTACCATGTTATTTTAGTTTTTGAGAACCCCCTCCCTAACAATTGATTCCATCATAATCCATCATAAAAATTTAACTAAAATATCAAATGAATTTAATACTCCCTCTCCATTTTCTTTTCAGCACATGAATATGCAAGAAAATCAACCCTTGTATGCCAAAAATTTCACTCAACCACATCATGTTCAAATTAATTATTCAAATAAATTACTTCATTTATAAACTATGACACTTTCTTAACAAAAATCTCTTCATAAAAGATCCACGCATAAAAGTTATTTCAATCTCAAAAACATAATCAAAATGAAAAACCAATGTAAATAGTACTTACATGCAAGTACTTCAAGACCAAACTCACTTAACAATGGCTTCTTTTTCTTTCTTTCTTTTTCAGATTCGGCAACCCCAAGAAGATGACTCCCCCAACCATTTTGTTTATTTTCTTTTGTTATTTCTTCCATTTAATTAATTAATTACACAATTACCCTTACTTTAAAATTTAAAAGTCAACTAAACTAGTCCTAAATTGTCCACCAACATTTCTCATGGTTCAATTTCCATTTAGATCCTCCAACTCCAAATTTACTAACTATTTATTACTTTTATCTAATGGAACGTACTTTTCAATTTTTTTACAATTGAATCCTTTTTAACTAAATACTCCAATCAACTCCAAATTTTTCTTAACTCGATTTATATACTACTCTATTCCAATTAATTAAACATAATTAATTTGAAATTCGTGGACACATAATTTGAAATTAAAGTCTCACAACCAACGTTTTCGGCACCATAAAATACGAGTCGTTACAATTCTCCACCCCTAAAGAAATTCCATCCCCAAAATTTACATTTTATTTACGATACAACAACTAATCATGCAGTTTAGCTACTAAAACTTGGATTAATACACCTTATAGCTATGTATTGCATCATCGAATGAACCAACATAATCATACTAACACATAAGGAAATGTCCGATTACCAAAAAAATTTATTTAACACATAAACTTACTTACGCATTCAATTACCACAATCTCAAGTTCCGATCAAATAGTTATCACTAATTCATTAGAAGCAGATACTACATATCTCATGTTATGCCACTTTTAACCACTTTTCTCAATGGATTGGTTATGCACCAACAATATATTTATCTACTATGTACTCAATACTTGAAGTTACTACGCTATATATATATTCAACTTGAACATGTTAAGTACCCAAGACTAAAAATAATTCCCATTTCAATACAATTTATATAAACAAATCATTATATTTGTACTACTAAACATTCAATTTGACTAGTTTTAGTCACTACAAGCAGCAATTACATGTTGAATTAGGCAGCAAACGCAATAGATTTGTCTTCTTTGGTATATCATACAATTACCAACCATTATAAGGTACAATTAAATACATTTCTAACATAACTATTGCATCTTGATACAAAACACAACTGTTGTAACCTTATTATACTACAACATCTCGTTTCAACATTTGAACCACACCATTTTTTTTTCATTTGAACCCCTTCAATATACTTTAATTGGATAATATTTAATTCTCGATCATGTCAGCCTTATTTTCATATTATCCCAACAACTCAGACAACTTAAACGGTTTATAATTGAACAACATTTATCCTCAAAAATAGAAACAATATGATGGCCCAATGAACATTAAATTATGCAACCTAAACAATCTCCATTCAAATAGAGTTTGTTCACACAAATAGAATAACCTTACGACTCATTAAGATATCTAAAATGGATAGTTTGAACAATCTTAATTCAGACAGTATTTTGACTTACTTAAACATCAAAATAAACAACATAAATACATCATTCAAACATCATAAATTACAACTTTCAGACACCATATCTTGCAGCTTTTAACACATAATTTTCAGCTTACTATCATCATAAATCCGCATCCATTTGGACATCATTAATTAACATTTAACAATTTAGTCTCACACTATTCAGACCATTTAATTTTCTTGATCACTTGGATGATTTTTATTTAATATTTAGACGACAGTAAACAACCATCGATCAGATCACGTGAATGGTTAAGAAATTAGACAGCATGCATACAAACTGTATACGTCAACAGCTTCCTCGATAGCCAAAATTTTCACTGAAATTCCTCTTAATTCCATCACTCATATCAATATAAAGATGCAACAAAACAACCAATGAAGAAAAGGTAAAGAACTCACTATTTTTTACTTAATTAAGTAAATAACATATGCAATTGTTGAATTTTCAGCAAGTTTAAAAACATCTTTAAACAAGAAAATCAAATGTTGAAAATCCAACATTTGGACATAGGCTAAAGTTAGCATATTAACCTCTCATAATTCCCCATTATTTTAGCCAGTAGCAGCCCATCCCCTCAACAATTTAATTATGTTCAGTTCAACAATTTCATACTTGAATTTAAACATGCTTAACAACGATTATTAACAATTAACTTAACATTTTTTTTATCTCGAACAACAAATACATTAATTTCAAACCACAATATATTATGCTTATTTAACTACAATGTACCATATACAATCCGAACAATTAGCACCAAATTTCCAGCAACTAAACATTTAAATTTGTAATACAATAGAACACTAACAGTACAAAGCAACAACAACATGTACTTCGCTTGAGCAGTAGGAAATCCACAACATTAGCATTTTAATTATATAAAAACCATAAATTGTCTTAATTTGGACAGTCAATGATTTACAATATAACAACACATATTAATTAGTATTAATATGTATTAAGTTCAACTTTAACTCCCGTAAATGTGATTGTTAGACTATAATGTACCATTCAACCCCTCAAATAGCTATTATCACAATTTTTTTAATTTTTTTATCCACTGAAAATTAAAGTGTACCTTCAACCAAATTTAGTTGGAAACAATAATAAATAAACATTTAAATAAATAAAATTTTAAAGTATGGAGTTCAAAAACTCACTAAAGTCAGCAGATTAAGTAACCCTTAGATATAGGTTAAGCAATATATGCTTTTTATTTATGCTCACCAAAAAGCCCTCGTGATGGCAACATTAACCATATAAATGACCAAGTTTCAACAATTTTAAAGCACAAACTAATTTTCACAACATTAATTCGGAACACTAGATCACATTCAAACAACAATCCAACGACATTAAGTACATCACTAATATCTATTTCCTTCCATATCTATCGAACTACAACACACTTATATATATACATTAAACATATCATTCATTAAATTAACAGAGGTACTACGAACCTCATCTTTAGGCCTAAGAAATTCTAGCATATTATGATCAGTACCTTGATCGGTGACTAGAACATAACGCTTAGCTTTATTGGTATTGGCTCAATTGGATGAAATCTTTTATCTATAAAAGAAACAGAGAATGGTGTTTCGTACCTCTCAATTCTTTAATGGAAGCTCTCTTAACCACCAATACGGCATCATCGGAGTACTAATTCCTGCTACTCTTTGAACAGCTTCGAAAATAGCACGTAAAATATTTGTATAATCACCTTGCCCTTCATTAGGGCCTCTATTAACATTTGGTGTTAAGTACCATCAGAATGAACACTCAATGTTACCGACTCAATTCCATCTAATTCTTCAATAGTATTATCATCAGCATAGATATTTTGATCTACCACATTATTAAATTCATTCGACATCTTTAACTATAACAAAAACAATAATAATCAACATCCAAATCCCGACTCAACTTTGGCATGTACCTCTAGACACAATTCCGAGCTCGATTTAGTCCTAGAATCGACTAAACCTGTAAGCTCTAATACCATTAATTGTAACACTCGTAACTCATAATCTTCAATGATTTAGGGTCTCGAAGTATTACCAAATATTATAAGATCATTAAATCATTCCAAACAAACATTCAAATTTAATTAATATAATCACACAATACGTATAAATCATTCATTACACATGTGTTATACTCCAATTTAATCATACATATAATGTACTAACATTTTATAACATCACAATTCAATACGTTCTTTATTAAACAATTCAAAACAGAGGCACACGGTTGTGTCTCTCGAACACACACCCGTGTATCCACTCACACACGCCCACTGCCCTTGGCCGTGCACTAGGCCGTGTTCCTATATGAAAAGCATTCCCACGGCCGTGTCACAGACCATGTGACAAGCCGTGTACTTATTCTAACTTGAATCACACGCTCGTGGATAGGATTGTATGTCAGACCGTGTGTCTACTCAAAAAGTGGCCACACGATCGTGTAACAGCCCGTGTGTCTATTCGTTGTTCTGTACTACACCTAAACATAGCACACGGCTGTGTGATAGCCCGTGTCATAGGTTCTGTATACCCAATTTGGCTTCCTAATCAAGTTAACTCTTAACCTAACTTCTTCTTCGAGATGTAAAACTTATTAAAGTGAAATTTCTAAGCTTAACTACCCTTCAAGCATCAACCTAACCCGATGACTATAATGATCATCTACCTATTTTTTACTCAAATTATTCACCAAGCATATCAACATTCAATCACCAAAACCAACATATATGTACCAAGCATAAATTAATACATTCCATTATGGCTAAAGTATTTACATACTTCTTAACTTACCAACTCAATATGTATAAATATATAACATCCAAAATAAGTTCACATCAAAACAACAAATTTATAACTAATATTCACATGTATTCATTTCATACAAGACTTTTAAGCATAAATTAGTCCTAGGTACATGCCAAAATGACCAAAAGATAACCTCACTGACTTTGAGTTTGGGATTCCTACTTTGATGCTGCTTTGTAATCTACTGTTAAATTAACCTAAAATCATGAGAAATTCATTTACATTAGTAATTTTTCGTTCACAACATAACAATTCACATGAATATTTGAAATCCTCAAATTAATGCTTCCATTTGACAAATCATGGACAAATCATAGTTACAACTTCAACTTAGCACATAATACAATCAACCAACTATGCATAATACTTCCATTCATTACCTTTCACATTCCATAAGTATAGATTTGCAAATTGATGATTCTTTCCACCATCTATTCATTTACCGTTTATAATTTTCGTCAATTCATGGCACTCAGTGCCTAGCAGATAAACCGTAACAATGAGCAAAGCTCTAGTTGGATTAACCAATGGTTTGCACCCTACGCTAGTCGAGTAAACCGACGATTATGGTAACCAGTGCCTATCAGATAAACTACAAATGTGAGCCCAGATCTAGTTAGTTTAACCAACAAATATCCTTTAATTCTTGGCACCTAGTGCCTAGCGGATAAACCACAAATGTGAGCCCAGCTCTAGTTGGTTTAACCAACAAATATTCGTCAAATCCTGACACCCAGTGCCTAACGGATAAACCACGAAAGTGAGCCCAACTCTAGTCAGTTAAACTGACAAACACTTTATAATTCATTCCCACAATTTACTTCATTCATGTTCAAGCACATCAATTCAATTCAACAATTTCATCATCTCAAGGTCCATTACCATTTAAATCACATATTCACAAGGTTTGCTATACAGGAGTCAAAATTCTATCACAATTAAATAAAACTAAGTTTTAAACACAATGAATAGAAATAATAGGTTTGGAAATACGAACTTACCTAACTACATAATCAACAATTTCTCATTTCATAATTAAACCATTTAATAACAGATGACTATGAGTAATTCTTGATCTATTCCATATTCATACATGTATGTTTACTTATTTCCATAATTTTCCATTCATTGGGATTTTCCAAATACTCATATAAGAACCTAATTAAAACCAAATAACATAACTCAAATAAACTGACAAATGCATAAATACATCATTTCACCTTTCATCACATCATAATTTAAATCCTTTGTATTATTCAACTATATCTAATATCTATAGTACATTTCTTAATCATTTTTTTATATATACTCAACCAACAATTTAAGTATATATAATTGGATATCAACTTAATTAATAACATTACTAATTAAATAATTAAAGTTTAAGTTTTAAGGACTACGAACTTACCGAAAGTTTACATTAGCTCCTGATAATTGAGTCGATTATTTGTCCACTTTCTGCTTTCCCCGATTAACAGCTGATCTAATCGTTTCTCGATCTAGATATAGTAATTTAATTTAATCAATTACTCAATAATCATAATCACGTTTAACCATTAACATTTTGTATTTAATTCAACTTATTTATTGCTACAAATAACAAAACCAATCAATTAAATATTTATATTTATTCCTCTACCAATCGAATATACATATACAACTATATAATTCCCAAAACAATTCTTAAACTCTTAAAATTTACCACTCTTTACCATGCTATTTTAGTGTTTGAGAACCCCCTCCCTAACAATTGATTCCATCATAATCCATCATAAAAATTTAACTAAAATATCAAATGAATTTAATACTCCCTCTCCATTTTCTTTTCAGCACATGAATATGCAAGAAACTCAACCCCTTGTATGCCAAAAATTTCACTCAACCACATCATGTTCAAATTAATTATTCAAATAAATTACTACATTTATAAACTATGACACTTTCTTAACAAAAATCTCTTCATAAAAGATTCATTCATAAAAGTTCACTAACACATCCCAAAAACCTTATATATTCATCAATAGCATGATCTAATGCTTCTAACAATTTCACTTTCTAACCCATGGATTAGCTTGAGTAAGCTATTTAAAACTCAAAAACATAATCAAAATGAAAAATCAATTTAAATAGTACTTACATGCAAGCACTTCAAGACCAAACTCACTTAACAATGGCTTCTTTTTCTTTCTTTCTTTTCCAGATTCGGCAGCCCCAAGAAGATGACTCCCTCCCCCATCTTGTTTCTTTTCTTTTGTTATTTCTTCCATTTAATTAATTAATTACTCAATTACCCTTACTTTAAAATTCAAAAGTCAACTAAACTAGTCCTAAATTATCCACCAACATTTCTCATGGTTCAATTTCCATTTAGATCCCTTAACTCCAAATTTACTAACTCTTATTACTTTTAACTAATGGAACATACTTTTCAATTTTTTTACAATTGAATCCTTTTTAACTAAATACTCCAATAAACTCCAAATTTTTCTTAACCCGATTCATATGCTACTCTATTCCAATTAATTAAAAATAATTAATTTGAAATTCCTGGACTCATAATTCGAAATTAAAGTCTCACAACCAACATTTTCGGCACCACAAAGTACGGGTTGTTACAAATCTGGCCAAAGGCTGTCGCTACAAGAGTGTGTGTCGGCGCAATTACATACTCCCTGGGGGTTTGTTGCACTCCTTCGTTACTTCTCAAGAACAAGGGTATAGTAATGCAATGACATCCCTCGGTCACATAAAAAAAGGAAAAGAAAAAGATATATGTACAATAAATGCTCTTTTGGTAGATGAAATTTAGGATTTGAAGCATGAAGCTGGCTTTGATAAAGTTGCAATCTTAGTTATTCATACTTATGTGTTGTCGATGCAATATTCTGTCATTTGAATTTGATTCATTCATTGGGATTTTAGATGATTCAAGTTGCTAGAATGATCATTTGCCTTGGTGAATTTTTTGTGTAGCCTTGCGAGTTTCTGTTTTACTTGAGGACAAGTAAAAACTCAAGTTTGGGGGTGTGATAGTACTAGAAAGAACCATTGTTTTCTCCCTACTTATTGCTTAAATTATTCCCCTTTAGTCATCCTTACCACATATTTTAGCACTTTTTAGTTTAGTTTATTGCATTTTCTAACTTAATGAACCTTAGCCTGTTGCCCTTAATTTTGTCATATTTTGGTACTAATGTCACTGCATGATTATTTTCAAATTGCGTCCAGAATTATCGCCGCATCTGATAGCTATCTGAATAAGAATAGAAAAGCGTGAGCTGTCTAGTCTGGTATAACCAATTGGTACGACCATAGACAGCTCAATTTTGATGAAAGGACACCTGCACAATTTGGCTGAATATTAATGCTAAATAGGAAAGAGAAAAAGAAGGGTATTTTGGTGAATTTTCTTATTTACCTAGCTTTTGAAGCTTGCGACTATGGAGGCTTAAAGCTCTCATGGGAGAACCGATGTGGGAATGATGCAGAATAGCTTCTAATGAGGAGTCCTAAGTGTGACACAAGAAGGAAAACGAAAGATCAAGTCGAGTTCTTCTAGGAATAGTATTCTCCACTTGCTTCTTTTACATTTCTTTTCTAAAACACTAGTGATTACTGTTTATTTCATGTTTGTATGGAAGTACACATGATTTCTAGACTAAAGGTTATTTTATTCAATCTTGCTTCTACTGTTTAATCTTTGGGTTTGAATGTTTTTACCACGAAAGTGTTATTGCAGTCACTGTCATTGGAAGGTGCAGTGACAGCTTAAAGTAACAAGCAAGATAACGAAACTTGCTTGGGGATTAAAGGAATTTGATCCACTTGTTCTTAACTGTGTTGCATTACCATCATCGAAAAATGTGGTTAATGTGCATCTTTAAGTCTTAGATCGAATAGAGAAGTCAAGTTGGGTAAGATATTCATTGCACGTTATTGCAGCGAAAATCACCTATCCTGTCAAACCTTGCGAGCCGCATTTAGTATTCTGCTGAACATTCACATTGGGGATCCCAGTTTATTATTATCACAGATCGATTTTATTTTCATATTATTGCTTTGATAACCACTCTAGAAATTTATTGCATTTTACTTACTCATTGCATTGAAATTAATAGACAAAAGACAGTCATCCTCATCCGATAGATTCACATCTGTCTACTATACTTGCATTAGTAGTGTACGCTTGCACATTATTGCTGTGACCTTAAACAGTCGATCAGGGAGAATATTAGGGTTTCCTCTATTCTCAACTTTAAGCTTTGATTTGGGTAAGAAAATGTTAACCGTTTTTAGTAATTTTTATTTCGAGTTTGTATTAGCTTAATCTAGCTAATCTAAGGGACCAATTTGTGATTCTGTCAAATGTTGAATATTTCACCAATAATGAATATGCTTATTCTTGAAAGATTAAGATGTATTAGTAAGCTTGGTGGTTGGGTTTGATGTTTTTGTAAAGTGATTTTTGATGAAATTAGGGTTTAAGGACTAAAATGTTAAAACGATGATATTATTGTACTGGTGTGAAATAAATGGATTTTAGGGACTTGTTTGAGGGTTATGAATGTTCAGCTGGGTTTTGTGTTGAGAAAATAGTTATTTTGCATGTTTGTGCTTAAAGGACTAAATTGAATAAAAGTTAAAGTGTAGGGGTAATTTTGTAAATTTTCTAAAAAGGACATAAATGCAAGAAACGATTTAAATTTCATAATTTAATATGGAAATGTGATGACTTGTTGATTTAGATCACGAGCGAGTAGTAGATCAAGGAAAAGGGAAAGTTACAGAGTAATTCTCGGAGTTTCCTTTTTGCTATAAATTTGTCTGGTAAGTTCGTGTAATTATATTCTACTAGTTAAATGCTAACCTTTCTTGTGTTATTTTAATTCTTAATGTTAGAACGTGAGGGAAGAAGCGAAAGGAATAGCATACTGGCTCGTTAGAGCATATTGGCTCGTTTGAGCATACTGGTTCGTTTGAGCATTCTGGCTCGCTTAAGCATATTGGCTCATTAGAGCATACTGGCTTGTTTGAGCATACTAGCTCGTTAGAGCATATTGGCTTGTTAGAGCATACTGGCTCATTTGAGCATACTGGCTCGTAAGAGCATTATTAAATCGTAAGAGTTATTTCACCAGAAGACTCGAAAGGGGTATTGAATATTGAAGACGGAAGGAATGGAAATGATAGTTCACATTCACGTTCTCGTTTTTGGTTATTACGTAAGTTAATTGTACAATGAACTTACTAAGATCTGTAAGCTTACCTGTGTATTGTCTTTGTTTTGTAGATTCATTTTGCTGTTGGAGATCAGATCCCCATGAAGAATCACACTATCTCGGGAGCTCATTTGGTAGTCTTTATTATCATTTGGCTTATATGGCATGTAGTAGGATTTGTGAACTTCATATGATTTGTTGTAAAAACCTCTAGAATGTTTTCAAAATGTTTGGCTCGATTGTATCGAGTTAGTATGACTTCTTATGACCCATTGTAACCTTGTTTTGAGTCATTTTGGATGAATATCATATTAAATCTATACCTATGAAATGTATTGTTATAGTAGTTTTAATACCTAGAAGAATTGTATGCATTTTTGGAAATCTGCTTACTTGTTTCAGTAGTTCTCTTGCATGTATCGGTAAAAGTACAGAGTAAGAGAGAGGTTAGATTTTGTCTTGTCTTGTTTCGGTAGTAGCATTTGATGTATCGGTAGTTTTAGACATACAAGCATCGATAGAACATCTACTTATTTCAGTAGAAGTTACAAGGTAAAACTTCCTAGCTCTCTAGAGTTTTTAGTATCAGTAGAAGCATGTCAAGTATCAGTAGAAAGTACACTTGTAGCGGTAAAACCATTTCAAGTATCAATAAAAGTCTGCTACTATTTTAACATTGTTTACTGACTTGACTACTACCGATACTTGTCCAACAGGTACCGATAGAAAAATTGTAGAAATAACCTTTTTACCCTTATTTGAATTGTATTGACTTCTCATTTGTAATTCATGATGTGTATAACATAAAACCTTATTAAACTATGAATAAAGGCATTAATATTGGAAATTATTCTGAGATTGTTGCACATAGGGACCCCAAGCCCTAACCGTCGTCGACAACGGGTTTTGGGTGTTACAAACTTGTTCAGTGACACAACAATGAATTTGGGTATCGAGATGTTCGACAGGATCACAAATTTTAGCTTCTAGAAGTTTTGGATAATTATGAATGTAACACCCCGTTTGGCGAAGTCTCAGCAGTCAGTTGTTGTTTTATTGAAATACGGTATTTAGAGTGAATTCAGAGTGGGTAAGGTATTACATTTGACTAAGTATATGGACTCTTAGAATGCGTCTTCGGGCGAACTCTGTATTTGGTGAGCTTAGCGGTTAAGTGGACTCTTTGAAGAGTATATGCCACCCTAGCTATTAGACACATGCTAAGTCCTTAATTTGATGGAACCATTTTCTTTATTGTTATATTATTATTTTGAATGAACAACTTAGTTATACGAATGAGAATTTGGTTAGTATAGAACTAAGTTCTATAGTCGATCAGACCCGCATTTATGAGGACAAAGAAATTGCTTAGTCACGTGAAACAAGGGAATTGGAAGGAATTTAGACTTATCTAATAAGCTTAACTTCCGTGTATTTTTGTATAAAGAAGGGTATTAGCTTCTTGAGCAAGTTTTGTATCTTCACTTGCACTCATATTTTCTTCTCAAAACTTTCTTTGCATCTTTTCTCTAAAAAAACCCTTAGAACCAAGACCTGCTTGAAGATTTGGGTTTGCAATATTCAGCCAACT
Organism: Gossypioides kirkii; assembly: GCA_005610355.1. Classification (NCBI taxonomy): domain Eukaryota; kingdom Viridiplantae; phylum Streptophyta; class Magnoliopsida; order Malvales; family Malvaceae; genus Gossypioides; species Gossypioides kirkii. The sequence goes on from CP032250.1 coordinate 9,803,822, forward strand.
CCTTTGATTGTTTAGCACTTGGTAAATATCGATGAACTTAGGTTATTCTTATGGTTATTTACGAAACTTTAGAGTTGTATGCTTTAGAGTCAGTTTTAAGAGTAAGGAAACTTCCTGACTCTGAGTCTTCTATTGATGTTATTGTAAGCTTGTTTATTTTCCTAGTATAAAGATCTAATAATCTCAAGTATCTATATTATAGTTCATGACACTCTTGAGGGTTATTGTGACAAGAGAAAAGGTCTTGTTGTTTGAACTTGTTGCATTCTCTAGTGAGTTCCTTCTTACTCCATGTGTGTGTAATGCCTTTGCTTATGTTTGTGTAACATAAGTATGGTGTTACGAGTCTCGATTGATTTGTCTGTGTAAATGAAGTAAGAACCTTTCTTAATGTTTAAGCCACTACCCTCTTTGATACGAGTTGCAAGGCCCAATTTCAAGCTTATGAACATGATGGGCTCAATTTACCTCAAGGCCAATAAAGAGGATGAAGGCCAAGCATTTGAGCAAGATTGAACGAGATCATCCAAGACTTCATTACCAAGGCCCTAGATGCGCACACGACCAAAAAAAATCAAGAATCACTTTCCTGTATTAAAGAAAATCAAGAAACCGAATCTTGGTTCAATTTTTTGTTCTGGAAAAGTTCAAGAATCAATAAAATCAAGATTTCAAATCTTGGAAATCTTCGTCCAAGAAACCAAAGTTGCCAATTTTCAAGTTGGGGAAATCAACAAACTTGTGATGACTTTTTGGATGGGATCCAGAAATTTTAGGGTTTAGGTGTCATCATGGAGTTCGAATACTTATCTCTTATCTTCGAAACTCACTTTTAATCACTCATTTTCGAGTTTCAGAACTCAAGTTATGACCGTTTTAATAAAGACTGCATGAGTAGAATTTTTAGACATGCTTATGACAGGAATTATGAGTTTTAAGCTTTTAATTCGAGTTTAAATCATTTTGAATTTAACTTTTAGACTTAATTTTTATTATATATGAGCCCAATATTGTATTTATCAGCTCTTATTATTTCATTATTATTTTAATCCGAATTTTTAATAATCATTAAGTAGTTTAAGTTATTCAGAAGTTTTATATCAACAAGAAAGTTTAGTTTAAAATTTCTTCTTATTTAGATTAATTAGACTTCTAATTTACTTAAGAGTTTTTAAATTTATTTAGCTAGCCTATATATAGGCCTTGGCATTGTACACAAAATACACTTGATTTTATTCTTTTGATTCAATAATAAATCTCATTAAGTTTTTCTTCAATAATTGCTCTTGAGTTTCTTTTAGAAGTTGTTTTAACAATCTTTAAGGTTGTGGAATTCATCTTCAAGATTTTTCTTGCCAAGATCGCTTTCTTGGAGGGAGAATTAGAGCCATTGAAGGGAGTTATGGATGTTGATCATTTCCAAGGCTTCTTAAGAAATGTTCTTATCTTTTCTATCCTTGATCTATCATTCTTGTTTAGTTTGGTTTAATTCTTTTTTATATTAGTTTGCTGATTTAATTGATTTTTGTTTTAGGTTGAAATTGGTTAAAGAAGGACGTTCTCCTACCTTGCTACATCAAGAAAACATCAAAAATTAGGAGTTTCAATTGTTCTTGCACCAACAATTTGCATTTGATTCTTCTTTTTGTCAACTAATCTATTTTTCATTGTTTTCATTTCAGATTACATTTGTCTAGAGCTTTAGGGTAGATCCACGACTTGAAAAAACTATGATCCTATTCCACACGTATTCTTTATCATTTGGTATCAGAGTCATGAATACGATTCTTAGGACCCAATTTTAGACTCATGGGTGTGATGGGTTCACATTACCACAAGGCCCAACAATAATGTCAAAGGTCAAACAAATCAAACAAAGATTTGATCAAAGACTAGATTCGAGGATGAATCTTTTCAAGGAAAGGGAGAATGATATGTGCACGAATGGGGTGGAATTTATTAAATTCCATTCACCGAAGTTGTCAATTTTCAAGTTTGGGAAATCAGTAAACTTGCGATGACTTTTTGGATGGGATCTAGGCTTTTTTGGGTTGAGATGTCTGCATGATGTTTGAAGATGTATCTCTTAGCTTCGAAACGCACTTTGAATCACTAAATTTCGAGTTCGGAAGCTCAAGTTATGATCATTTTACTAAAGATTGTGTTGGTAGAATTTTTGGACGTTATTATGACGGGAATTACGAGTTTCAGACTTTTAATTCGAGTTTAAATCATATTGGGTTATTTAAGTAATTTATTTGTGTATTCTGGATTAATTTCCAGGAAAGTACTTCTAATTTTCCACATTTTCTTATCAGGTACACAAATTGGTGTTCCTTCACCTGAAAGCAAGCAAAAGTGGATTAAATTGAAGACATGTGAGAAGAGATGGGCTCATTCGAATTTAGGGGACTTTGAGGGCTTAATTGCAAAAGAAATTCTTAGTTGAACTGATCAAACAAGCTTATTCAAAGTTGTTATTTTATTAATTTTGTTTTGACTAAATTTGTTATTTTCTTAATTTTATTTTGACTAAAATTATTTCTTTTAAGTAAATAGGGTAATTTAGTTTAGAAGGACTCAAACTATTTTTAGTAACCCAATTGTGTATAAATAAGGCTCTTTGGATTGAATTGAAAGATGTACTTGATTTTTATAAGAAATTAAAGCAATTGAGCATTTATTTATTTTTCTATTCTTTTTCTTCCAAATCGACAGTGCTCTTGCTCTGCCATTTTTATTTTCATTTCATTCTTTTGCAAATTTGCCTAATTGCTATAACAATCCTTCCCTCTTTTCATTCTACATAATCACAAATAATTCACCACATTCATCCATCAAGCATGATTAAAATCATGTGTCACTAAATTCCTTTTTAGCCTTAGTCCGGCTATCACTCTGTCAAGAAATAATCGTGAGTTACGAAACCGTGCTAAAAAACTTTTTAACGGTACTCGCTGTCACTCCAGTTTATGGGATACTACAAAATCGTCCCTTAAAGTTAATTCTACTTCGATTCAAAAAGTGCACGTTGTATTGAAATAGGTTGGCGTACAGTTGGGAAGTAGAGTCGTGCTGCATTCAAGTTCCCGCAAACAAATTGGCGTGTCCAAGTGGGAAAAAGCTAGTTGGATTCCGTAAAGGGTGGTAGAGACTGGATTTAAACGACCCACATGATTGGGGCCGTTAATTCGAGTTGGGCTTTTCAGAGCGCAAGGCCATTGAAATCTTAAATCGCGAGCTTGTGCGACGTGGTTAGACATTCGGCAAGGGTCGTTTTGTAGGTCGTACCGGAACCGGCTACTAGAGGAAAAGTTGGCAATTGGAACGTTCTCAAGTGCTATAACCAGCTTATTAATTAAAAAGGGAAGATTAATTTTCAAGGATCGATTCAAGTTCGAAGAAAACCGAGGCTGAGGCTAAGCTTATTATATAGTTTTTCTCATTTCTTTATCTCGATTAATTATTTTGCGTCAAGATTTACTTCACTTTTTTTATTTCATTTTCATTTTATTTTAATTTTATCTCTAAAAAACCCTCCATCATTTATTTTTATTTTTATTTTGTAGGAGACAGTCACAAGTTGTGGGCACGCCCTTCGACATGACGTTCAAAAGAAGAACACAAGAGTAGATTGCAGCAACCAGTCCCCGTGGAATTGACCCTACTGCCTTATACTACTGTTCTGTATTATTTGTCATAGGAATATTTATATTTGGTGGATTCGACACCCATCAAATTTTGGCACCGTTACCGGGGACAGGTAACATTTTTCTAACTTTCGTTTGTTTTTTCTTTATGACAAGGTCTGAAGAGACATCTGTCAACAACTTTGTACCGGAGATAGAGAAATTAGCCCGAAGGTTGAGAAAGGAAGCTCATGGTAAACATCTATAGATAGAGTTTGAAGAAGAAGCTTTCACTAGAGAAATTTTTGGTGACGACGAAACAAAGAAAATGGAAGATCAGACTATTCGTCAACTTGCAGCAGCAGCCGGACAAACAACAGTCGTTGGGTATCCATATATTGCCCACTTTCCATGGGGTTCAAAACGAGAATCCACACAAGCACTTAAAGCAATTCCACATGGTTTGCACGAGCATGAAACCTCAAGGAGTAACAGAAGACCAAATTAAACTTCGTGATTTCCTTTTTCATTAGCTGACTCTGCTAGAGAGTGGTTGTTTTATTTACCACCAGTATTTCTTAACACATGGGCTGATATGTCTCGTTTATTCCTTGACAGGTTTTTTCCAACAGCACGAGCAGCCGAGCTGAGTCGAGACATAGTGGGAATTCGACAAAAGGAGACTGAAACAATTTACAACTACTAGGAGCAGTACAAAAAGTTGTGTGCAAGTTGCCCACAACACGGCCTTCCTGAACAGTCACTATTGCAGTATTTCTATGAGGGACTGCTCTCTATGGAGATGAAGATGATTGACGCAGCTAGTGGAGGAGCACTTATTAACATGACCCCTCAAAGAGCAAGAGAGTTGGTTTCAACGATGGCTGCGAACTCTCAACAATTTCGACCGGCTACAGAACCTACGAGATGGGTTCATGGGTTAAGTACTCTAACTTTAGAAAATAAAATAGATAAACTCACTAATATTGTGCAGAGTTTGCTTGCAGAGAAATCAAACCCAGTAAAGCTGTGTGAAATTTGTACCATGTCAGATCACCCGACGGACGCATGTCTTATCTTACATGAGGATTCAGCAGAACAAGCAAATACATTCGAAAAACTTTCCAGGTCCACCCCAAAGACGATACGATCCTTATTCGAATACATACAATGCGGGGTGGAGGGACCATCCGAATCTAAGTTATGGATCGAATCCTCGATTCAATCAATCATATTAGCAAAGACCACCTCTGAATCAGCAGCTACCACCTCCAAAGACATCTTTGTAAGCTATTGTCGAAAGGTTAGCCACTACCACTGAAAAAATTCAAGAAAAGACTAACATGCATTTGCAGGAGTTAGACAAACAAATGAGCAAGCTGGCACTCATGGTTAGTCGATTGGAGTCTCGAGGAAGGTTACCATCCCAAACGAAACCCAACCCTCGACATAATGTAAGTGTTATGGCATTGAGAAGTGGTGCGATTTTGAAACCCGTGACTGGCACGAGTCATTCCCATGATGCTGAACGCAAAAAGAAAGAACCCGATTTAGACACTCCAATCGAGTCAACACTGCAAAAATCATTTACAGTACCACCTCCATTCCCTAGAAGGTTCGTTAACCATAAGAAGGAGCGAGAAGAGAAGGAGATTCTGGACACTTTCTGAAAAGTAGAGATAACATTCCCCTTCTCGATGCGATCAAACAGATACCATGCTATGCAAAATTCTTAAAGGAATTATGCACAAGTAAGAAGAAGCTCCTCGCTAATGAGAAGGTGAGCGTTGGAGAAAATGTTTCCACTTTGTTGCAAAAAAAAAAACCTCCAAAATGCAAGGACCAAGGTATGTTTTCCATATCCTGCAAAATAGGTAGTGTAGGTATTAAAAAGGCCATGTGTGACTTAGGTGCGTCAATTAATGTTATGCCATTGTCTATTTACAAACTACTTAATGTGGGTCCTTTGAAAGAAACAAGTGTAATTATTCAGCTTCCAGATTGATCGCAGTGTATCCAAAAGGAGTATTGGAGGATGTTCTTCTCAAGGTAAACGAGTTAATTTTTCTTGTAGTTTTTATATCATTGACATGGAGGATGATAACTCGAAAAAATCTTCTGATATTCTACTTGGAATACCGTTCCTCAACACTGCATGTACAAAGATTGATGCTCGTAGTAGGACACTCACTATGGAATTCGACGGTGAGGTTGTAAAATTTAATGTTTATGACGAAATGGGCCGACCAAGTACAATGTCGAATGTTTCTTGTGTTGATGTTGTTGAACCACTAACGAAATTGCATTTTGAATATTGTGAGGTAGATGGGTTACAAACTGCCTTATGCAAGAGTTTAGACCTCGAAACTATGAAAAAACTGGAAGAACTCAGGAAGGGCTTCGAGAACAATGGGCAAAAGTTGAAACCTTTCTATGAGAACTTTCAAATGCACGTAATGGAAGGATTGACCTGTAATACTTCAAACGAATAACATTTAAGTTCGTCGAGCTAACGACATTAAACAAAAGCGTTGTTTGGGAGGCAACCCAAATTCATTTTTATTTTTAATTTTTAATTTTCAAGTTTAATTTCAGTTGAATAAAGATTGTCGTTTAATCCATTTCATGTGTCATTTTTAGGGTGCATCGTGCCATTTTACGAAAATCTAGTATCATTCGTGGCGTGGACACGCCTTGTTAAATTTCAATGTTGCCATGTGTTGAAACATACACCCAAGATTGAACCAGTCAGAACTAACCCGAACTGCCTAAACCATCCTCCGCCTCATAAAAAACACGGGGAGTACACTTTGTCCAATATTTTTCCATTATTTACATTTACACATTGAGGGCAATGTGAATTAAGTGGAGTGGAATTTATTTCCATGCCATGCTATATTCTTTTTTGCAATATGATTATTTTATGTTAATTCTATTTGATAATTGGTTTTGCAAATGCATTTTTCTTTTATTGCTAGGTTCATTTAAATAATTTAGAAATCATGAATAAATGATTGCTTATTTTTAATCAAATATGCATTTTATAAACTTGAGAATATTATGAAAAAAGTCAAACATTTCACAATATTAGAGTTTTTTTTTTGGACTTGCCTAAGAATTACCCAAAGCATGTGAATAAATAAAATTTAGATGTGAATAAATAAATTAGATTTGGTTACGAGTGAAGACTCGAAAATGTGACCGAATTGAGTAACCGGGTTGAGGTGCTTGGCTTGTCATCTCAATTTGCGTAAAAAGATTCGAGTGACGAACCGAAGCTTGTAACACTCCACTAACCGGGCTACCTTGAAAAATAAGCTAACGACTTTTTTAAATTGAGTAACTGGGTTAAGGTGCTTGACTTGTCATCTCAATTCGCGTAAAAATATTTGATTAGGTCTCAAATAAAAATACAAGAAAAAAATGTGTACTTATTAAATAAAGTTGGGTACAATCATTTAGCAAGTGTAATTAGGTTGCAATTTTGTGAAGTGATTGATTCTATTTCATAGTATTTGAAAGTTTATTATAAAATGTGGTTTGAGTAGACATAAGTAATTATTTATTTTTAATTTCTCTAATTATTAGAAAGAAATTTGGATTCATTAAATTTTTTATCAAATAGTTTTAATATAAAATAAACATTATGCTTGAGGACAAATATAGGCTAAGTAGGGGGATTTTGATAAGTGAATTATTTAAGCAATTTATTTGTGTATTTTGGATTAATTTTGAGGAAAGTACTTCTAATTTTCCACATTTCTTATCAGGTACACAAATTGGTGTTTCTAAACCTAAAAGCAAGCAAAAGTGGATTAAATTGAAGACATGTGTGAAGAGAAGGGCTCTATTTGAATTTGGGGGACTTTGAGGGCTTAATTGCAAAAGAAATTCTTAGTTGAAATGGTCAAACAAGCTTATTCAAAGTTGTTATTTTATTAATTTTGTGTTGACTAAATATGTTATTTTCTTAATTTTATTTTGACTAAAATTATTTATTTTAAGTAAATAGGGTAATTTAGTTTAGAAGGACTCAAGCTATTTTTAGTAACCCAATTGAGTATAAATAAGGTTCTTTGGACTCAATTGAAAGATGTGCTTGATTTTTATGAGCAATTAAAGTAATTGAGCATTTATTTATTTTTCTATTCTTTTTCTTTCAAATCGACAGTGCTCTTTCTCTGCCATTTTTATTTTCATTTCATTCTTTTGCAAATTTGCCTAATTGATATACTAAATATGTTATTTTCTTAATTTTATTTTGACTAAAATTATTTATTTTAAGTAAATAGGGTAATTTAGTTTAGAAGGACTCAAGCTATTTTTAGTAACCCAATTGAGTATAAATAAGGTTCTTTGGACTCAATTGAAAGATGTGCTTGATTTTTATGAGCAATTAAAGTAATTGAGCATTTATTTATTTTTCTATTCTTTTTCTTTCAAATCGACAGTGCTCTTTCTCTGCCATTTTTATTTTCATTTCATTCTTTTGCAAATTTGCCTAATTGATATATCAATCCTTCCCTCTTTCCATTCTACATAATCACAAACAATTCACCACATTCATCCATAAAGCTTGATTAAAATCATGTGTCACTAAATTCCTTTTTAACCTTAGTCTGGTTATCACTTCGTCAAGAAATAATCGTGAGTTACGAAACCATGCTAAAAACCTTTTTAATTGTACTTGCTATCAGTTCGGTTTATGGGATAGTACAAATTCGTCCCTTAAAGTTAATTCTACTTCGATTCAAAAAGTGCACGTTGGATTGAAATAGGTTGGCATACAGTTGGGAAGTAGAGTCGGCCATGCTGCATTCGAGTTCCCGCGAACAAATTGGAGTGTCCAAGTGGGAAAAAGCTAGTTGGATTCTGTCAAGGGTGGTAGAGACCGGATTTAAACGAGCCACACGGTTAAGGCCGTTAATTCGAGTTGGGCTTTTCAGAGCGCAAGGCTATTGAAATCTTAAATCGCGAGCACGTGCGACATGGTTAGACATTCGGCAAGAGTTGATTTGCAGGTCGTACCGGAACTGGCTACTAGAGGAAAAGTTGGCGGTTAGGACGTTCTCGAGCGCTTTAACCAGCTTATCGATTAAAAAGGGAAGATTAATTTTCTTCAATCAGTCGAACCTTGTCTTCTGTTTCTTGTATTAATTCTGGGCCAACCATCTTCTTTTCACGAAGTTCAGTCCAACACAAAGGAGTACGACATTTACATCCATATAGAGCTTCATATGGTGCCATCTGAACACTTGATTGGAAACTATTATTATATGCAAATTCCGCAAGTGGTAGGTATCGTTCTCAATCAGTATCAAAGTCAATGACACAAGCTCGTAACATATCTTCTAACAATTGAATCACGCATTCTGTTTGACCATCTATTTGAGGATGAAAGGCTGTGCTAAAATTCAATCTGGTGCCAAATGATTCATGTAACTTCTTCCAAAATATTGCAGTAAATCGAGGATCACGATCAGAAATAATAGACTTTGGCACACCATGCAATCTCACTATCTCAACTACATATAATTCTGTAAACTTATCTAATGACCAGTCTGTCCTTACTGGTAGAAAATGAGCTGATTTCGTCAATCGATCCACTATGACCCATATGGCGTTATGCTTCTTTCGAGTGAGAGGTAAACCACTAACGAAATCCATAGTTATTCTATCCCATTTCCACTTTAGAATCGATATAGGCTGAAGTAGTCCTGTTGGAACCTGATGTTCAGCTCTTACCCTTTGACAAGTAAGACACTTTGTAGCATATTTTGTAATCTCTTTCTTCATACCTGGCCACCAATATAATTCTCGCAAATCCCGATACATTTTAGTACTTCTTAGATGCATAGCATAAGGACTATTATAGCCTCTTGAAGTATCTCATTCTTCAATTCCACCTTGTTTGGTACATAAACCCTTCCATGAAATCTTACACAACCATTATCTCCAATATCAAAGTTTCCCGGGCCATTGTGCTCAATTGTTCTTTGTTTTTCCATCACCTTTTCATCATTTTTTTGAGCCTCTCTAATCTGCTCAATTAACTGAGGCATCACTTTTAATTCAGCTAATAAGGCACCATCATCACAAACACTCAACTGTGCAAGCATTGATCTCAAATCAGCCAGGGATTTTCTGCTCAAAGCATCAGCAACAACATTTGCTTTACCTGGATGATAACCAATCACACAATCATAATCTTTTAACAACTCTATCCAAGGATGTTGTCTCAAGTTCAATTCTTTCTAGGTAAGAAGATATTTCAAGCTTTTGTGATATGTGTAGATGTAGCACTTTTCACCATATAAATAGTGTCTCCAGATCTTTAATGCAAAAACCACTGCTGCCAGTTCTAAATCATGCGTCGGATAGTTACATTCATATGGTCTTAGTTGTCGTGAAGCATATGCAATCACTTTTCCATTGCATTAAAACACAACCAAGACCATTAAGTGAAGCATCACTATATACCACAAACTCCTTTCCCGATTCTGGAAGCGTCAACACTGGAGCCTCGGTCAAAAAATTCTTAAGCGTGTCAAAGCTTTCCTAGCATTGCTCATCCCATTTGAATGGTACATTCTTCTAAAGTAGTCGGGTTAAGGGCAAAGCTATCTTTGAAAATCCTTTAATGAATCTCCTATAATATCCCGCTAATCTTAAAAAATTACGGATTTCTGAAATATTCTTCGGTTGTTTCCATTCTAAAATGGACTCAACTTTCTTCAGATCTACACGGATACCTTCAACCGAGACTATATGCCCGAGGAACACTACTTCAGATAACCAAAACTCACATTTGCTTAATTTGTCATAAAGCTGCTTTTCTCGCAATTTCTGCAACATAATCCTTAAATGTTGATCATGCTCCTCCTCAGTCTTTGAATAAATTAAAATATCATTAAAAAATACCACTACAAACTGATCTAAATATGGCTAAAAAATACGATTCATGAGATCCATAAATGCTGCAGAAGCATTAGTCAACCCAAAAGGCATCACCAGGAATTCATAATGTTCATATCTGGTTCAAAAACCAGTCTTTGGTACATCACTTTCCTTCACCTTCAATTGGTAATAACCAGATCTCAGATCAATCTTAGAGAACACTATTGCGCCTTTCAATTGATCAAATAAATCATCAATACGAGGCAAAGGATATTTATTCTTTATTGTCACCTTGTTTAGCTGATGATAATCGATACACAACCGCAACGAACCATCTTTCTTCTTTACAAACAACACTGGTACGCCCCAAGGTGATACGCTGGGTCGTATAAAACCTCGATCTAATAAATCTTGCAACTGTATTTTCAATTCTTTCAACTCTTTTGGTGACATGCGATAAGGGGCAATAGATACTGGAGTAGTTCCCGGATATACCTCAATTACAAATTCCACCTCTCGATTAGGCGGAAGTCCTAGTAATTCTTCAGGAAACACATCTAGAAATTCATTCACCGTACGAATTTCCTTCAATTTTGGACTTTTCACAGTCGAATTCATAACATAAGCAAGAAACGCTTCACAACCCTAATTCATTAACTTATCTGCCTTTATTATTGAGATAATTCGGACAGAACCAACTGGTTTCATACCTTTCACTTCTATCTCTTCACCATTTGAATCTTGTATCAAAAACTTTTTCTTTCGACAATCAAGAATTACACCATGCTCTGACAACCAATCCATTCCCAAAATAACATCAAATTCATCAAATGGCATCAACAATAAGTCAACTGGAAATATTTTACCCTGAATCTCAATAGGGCACCGTCTACATACTTGATTTACTATCACTGAATGTCCCATTGGATTTGAAACATTAATTCTAACCTCAGACATCTCAACTATTAGTTTCTCGATTTTAATCAACCCAGTTCTCATGTATGAATGTGTAGAACCCGGATCTATCAATGCATGAATAAATACAGAAAATAGAGAAAAAATACCAGAAACAACATCAGTGGCATCACCCTCATCTCTGGTCTTGATAGTATAAGCTTTGGCATGAATGGTAGCCTCTGCACGACTCGCAGATGAATCAGTGACTCTCCCTTGATTACCTCTACTACTGGCACCACCTCGAGTACTACCACGACCTCGAGCTGCAGAAGTTGATTTCTGAGATGATACAGGAGTAACATCAACCAACTTTGGACAATCCTGAACAAAATGCTCCATCGAACCACATCTAATACATGCTCTGATCTTACGCCAACATTCTCCTTTATGAGTCTTTCCACAATAATCACATTGAGGTATCCAAATTGTACGACCAGGACGGTCTGTTCTGGCTATTGGAGTAGATGACTGTCTAAATCGGCTTCTGCTATCAGCACCAATCTGAAACGAAGTGGATCTCCCTTGACCTTTGAAATCTCTAGCTCGTTTAGAAGGTGGTTGTGAGATAGAACCAATCGGTCTTTTTTCTTGAGTTTTATCATCCACTTTCTCTTTATCTAACCCCATTGCATGCTCTACCATTTTGGCTCTTTCTACCATATCAGCAATCTCTGTAATCCTATGAGAAGCCAACTGAACTTTAATCTCATCTCTCAATCCCTGACGAAAGCGTTTGTAGCTAGCTTCATCAGTAGGAACCAATTCTGGAGCATACTTGGACAGGCAAAGAAATTCTCGTTCATAATCAGTAATGTTCATTTTTCCCTGTTTCAGCTCAATAAACTCATTCTTCCTTTCTTCTAAATACATTTCTCCAACATACCTCTTGTTAAACTCAGTTTGAAACAACTTTCAATTAATTTGATCTGATCGATGAGAACGAACCACTGTTCTCCACCAATGATAGGCATCTCCTTGCAGTAGAGACACAGCACACTTCAAACATTCAGCTGGGGTGCATTCTAATTGCTCGAATATTCTTTCAATTGATTCTAACCACTCTTCAACAGTAGAAGGATCAACACCTCTCACACCTTTAAACTCAGTTGCCCCATGCTTTCTAACTTCTTTAATCAAAGACCCTTTTTGTCTAGCGAAAAGTGCAAGCTGAGGTACAACACCAGCAACTCTCTGTAATAATTCAGCAATAATACACAATAACGGATCTTCACCTTGAGCAGACTGTCTCTGTCCTGAAGTACTCGGGGGCTGATGAACACTAGTTCCCTCTTCACCAGGTGGATTAGGTCTATTTTCGTCTTCTATTTCTCGTTCAATACTATCTCTCGATTCCTCAGACATTTTACTATACAAAATTTCAAATAATGCAATTTCAGCATCCGATTTTAGCTCAAACTAAATATTTAACGATGGCATGTACACTAGACTTAACTATACACAATACATCAAATTTTTACTCACCCAATATCAGATTCGGATAGCTCTGATACCACTCAAATGTGACACCTTATACTCGACCCAGTTGTTGGATCCAAATATAAAATGCCACATTTCGTTATCGAAGCAACTTACTTTTCTATTTTTTTATTAAAGCGTATTGAAAAAAATATTTTATAAAAATTTCGGCAGCATTTCTGCTTATTTACATAAAATCCCTCTGTAAAATTTTGCATATCACAATATATTCGCATTCAAATAATCTCCCAAATCAATTCCCAACACTTCAATTTCTCAAAGCATTTCAATAAACTTAATTTCTACTTTTAACCATTTCATCAAAACATTGATTATAAAGTACTAGCAAAAGAGACATATCAACATATTTAAATTTAATTTATGAGACAATATTATATCTATATAAGCCTATGTACATGAAATATATATTAGTCAAAAAGTAAACTTTTCACCAACTTTGTTTAAGCTGAATTCCTGTTCTTCGGATGTTGTTCGTATTATCTACTGAATCTAACTATCTGCGCACGAAAAAATAAACAAACCGTACGCTGAGCAATTTTCTATGCTCAGTGGTGCTAATATCATATAAATCATTACATAAGTATTAAATATAAATTAATAAAAGTAAATAAATAACAATAAGCTTTTTATTCAAATTTAAAATCATATAATCAATTTAATTCACACAATAAGAAAATTCAAATATCTTCAACTTTTGTTTTGCTTTTCTTTCAATCTAAACCCCGTATCAAAGTTTAGACTCGTAACCAGATACACGAATCCGTCACCCCGAGTTGTTCGGCAACGATGGCTATCAGAGTAGTCAACGACCCCCAGGGAATTGGGACTGCCCACGACCCTCTGGGAATTGGGGCTAACAATAATAAAAACCGACCAATTTTGGCCTTTTCTCCCTCGACACTCTGGGAATTGGGGAGATTCAAATCCTCTGATATAAAGACTCTATGGCATGTCAACTATATCTGATCTAGTCTAACTTACTGTACCGGGGTAAAAATCAAGTTTCATTTTAATTCTATTTTTCATATCATTCTCATTTTTGGTCTCATATCATGATCAAATCATATATTTTGCCTAATGTAAAATTAGGCTTCCAATTCAAAAGCATATTAAATATTTTCTTGCTCAAACATATAAAATCATAATAATCTAATTATTCTAAAGCTTTATTATTGCACAAACCGAATTTTAATCGCTTTACTTCTTCTCTTCGTCTTTCTCCTTCAAGGTGCTCGCTTCGTTTTTAGCTACAATATGAGCAATTCAATACAAAATAATATCATTTACCCATTTTAATACTAAAACTAATAAAAACAACATAAATATGCATGATTAATCAAGTTAATATACTAAGCTTCCAAATTTGAAATTCTCATATCTTTCAACTCGATGTTTTCAATTCCGACTTCACCGGAGTACTCACTAATTTATAAGCTATCATTTAGCACCAATAATACTCAAAATAATCAATTTTCTCTACTACCCCTACAACATAGCCAAATAATCCAAATAAACTTCCCAACCAATTTCATTTTTTTTTCACACTTCTAATAAGGTAGAATTCATCTTCTAATCATTCTCTATCAAGAAAATATACCTATTTCACTTAAATTTCCTAAGCTTCCATCAATGTTCTTTAATGGCAACTTTCAAAATACTTGATGAAATCAAAAAATATTGGTATATATATGTAGAACAAGCTTTAAATATTCAAAATCTATAAAAAATTTGAAGAAAAACCATACCTTATGCTTGAATTTTGAAGAAAAATGGTGAAAGAAAATTTCTTTCCCCCTTTCGTGAAACTAGAGCATGAAACAGAATGGAAATAAAGAAAGATGAGAACAGAATGTTCTCTTTCTTTCTTTTCTTTATATTTTATATATATAATAATAATATATTATTATTTATTATAATATTATTATTAATTTATATATCATTTGAAAATATAAAAAAAATCATTGATTTTTTTAAGTAATGGTAAAATTGTCATTAGGTCCTTTCCATCAAAATAAAAATAAAATATTTGCACTTTAATCCTATACTTTTCCAACTTATTCAATTTAGTCTCTAAACTCAATAACGAATTTTTAAACTAACCACATGCTCCTAATAATAATTCTCTATTTTTCCATGTCTAATAGTTTCCTCTAAAAACGATCATTACTTCTTATACTACTATTTATTTATAAATTCCTTTATTCAAGGACTTCTACCATAAATTTATATTTTTAAAGTGGGGATGTTACAATTCTCCCCCCTTAAAAATTTCGTCCTCGAAATTTACCTAAAGAGTTGTGGATATTGAGATCGCATTGTATCCTCAGATTCCCAAGTAGCTTCTTCTATATTATGATTCCTCCACAATGCTTTTACCAAAGGAATTCGTTTGTTTCTCTACTCTTTTATGTTTCTTGCTAAAATTTGCACTGGTTCTTCTTCATACGATAAATCAGGTCGTATCTCAATGTTTTCCATTGACATATAAACATATTTAAATTTAATTTCGGAGAAATATTATATCTATATAAGCCTACGTACATGACATAAATATTAGTCAAAAAGTAAACTTTTCACCAACATTGTTTGAGCTGAATTCCTGTTCTTCGGATGTTGTTCGTATGATCTACTGAGTCTAACTACCTGCACACGAAAAAATAAACAAACTGTACACTGAGCAATTTTTTATGCTCATGGTGCTAATATCATATAAATCATTACATAAGTATTAAATATAAATTAGTTAATAAAAGTAAATAAATAACAATGAGCTTTTTATTCAAATTTAAAATCATATAATCAATTTAATTCACACAATAAGGAAATTCAAATATATTCAACTTTTCTTTTTGTTTTTCTTTCAATCTAAACCCCGTACCAAAGTTTAGACTCATAACCAGATACACGAATCCGTCACCACGAGTTGTTCGGCAAGGACGACTGTTAGAGTAGTCCACGACCCTCAGGGAATTGGGACTGCCTACGACCCTCTGGGAATTGGGGCTAACAATAATAACAACCGACCAATTTGGCCTTTTCTCCCTCGACCCTCTGGGAATTGGGGAGATCTAAATCCTCTAATATAAAGACTCTATGGCATGCCAACTATATCTGATCTAGTCTAACTTAGTGTACCGGGGTAAAAATCAAGTTTCATTTTAATTCTATTTTTCATATCATTCTCATTTTTGGTCTCATATCATGATCAAATCATATATTTTGCCTAATGTAAAATTAGGCTTCCAATTCAAAAGCATATTAAATATTTTCTTGCTCAAACATATAAAATCATAATAATCTAATTATTCTAAAGCTTTATTATTGCACAAACCGAATTTTAATCGCTTTACTTCTTCTCTTCGTCTTTCTCCTTCAAGGTGCTCGCTTCGTTTTTAGCTACAATATGAGCAATTCAATACAAAATAATATCATTTACCCATTTTAATACTAAAACTAATAAAAACAACATAAATATGCATGATTAATAAAGTTAATATACTAAGCTTCCAAATTTAAAATTCTCTTATCTTTCAACTCGATGTTTTCAATTCCGACTTCACCGGAGTACTCACTAATTTATAAGCTATCATTTAGCACCAATAATACTCAAAATAATCAATTTTCTCTACTACCCCTACAACATAGCCAAATAAACCAAATAAACTTCCCAACCAATTTCATTTCTTTTTCACACTTCTAATAAGGTAGAATTCATCTTCTAATCATTCTCTATCAAGAAAATATACCTATTTCACTTAAATTTCCTAAGCTTCCATCAATGTTCTTCAATGGCAATTGTCAAAATACTTGATGAAATCAAAAATTATTGGTATATATATGTAGAACAAGCTTTAAATATTCAAAATCTATGAAAAATTTGAAGAAAAACCATATCTTATGCTTGAATTTTGAAGAAAAATGTGAAAGAAAATTTCTTTCCCCCTTTCGTGAAACTAGAGCATGAAACAGAATGGAAATAATGAAAGATGAGAACAGAATGTTCTCTTTCTTTCTTTTCTTTATATTTTATATATATAATAGTATATTATTATATATTATAATATTATTATTAATTTATATATCATTTGAAAATATAAAAAAATTTGTTGATTTTTTTATGTAATGGTAAAATTGCCATTAGGTCTTTTCCATCAAAATAAAAATAGAATATTTGTACTTTAGTCCTATACTTTTCTAACTTATTCAATTTAGTCCCTAAACTCAATAACGAATTTTTAACTAACCACATGCTCCTAACAATAATTCTCTATTTTTCCATGTCTAATAGTTTCCTCTAAAAACGATCATTACTTCTTATACTACTATTTATTTATAAATTCCTTTATTCAAGAACTTCTACCATAAATTTATATTTTTAAAGTGGGGATGTTACAATTCTCCCCCCTTAAAAATTTCGTCCTCGAAATTTACCTAAAGAGTTGTGGACATTGAGATCGCATTGTATCCTCAGATTCCCAAGTAGCTTCTTCTATATTATGATTCCTCCACAATACTTTTACCAAAGGAATTCGTTTGTTTCTCTACTCTTTTATGTCTCTTGCTAAAATTTGCACTGGTTCTTCTTCATACGATAAATCAGGTCGTATCTCACTGTTTTCCTTTGACATATAAACATATTTAAATTTAATTTATGAGACAATATTATATCTATATAAGCCTATGTACATGCCATAAATATTAGTCAAAAAGTAAACTTTTCACCAACTTTGTTTGAGCTGAATTCCTGTTCTTCGGATGTTGTTCGTATGATCTAATGAATCTAACTACCCACGCACGAAAAAATAAACAAACTGTACGCTGAGCAATTTTTTATGCTCATGGTGCTAATATCATATAAATCATTACATAAGTATTAAATATAAATTAGTTAATAAAAGTAAAAAAATAACAATGAGCTTTTTATTCAAATTTAAAATCATATAATCAATTTAATTCACACAATAACGAAATTCAAATATATTCAACTTTTGTTTTTGTTTTTCTTTCAATCTAACCCCATACCAAAGTTTAGACTCATAACCAGATACACGACTCCGCCACCCGAGTTGTTCGGCAACGATGGCTATTAGAGTAGTCCACGACCCTCAGGGAATTGAGACTACTTACGACCCTCTGGGAATTGGGGCTAACAATAATAAAAACCGACCAATTTGGCCTTTTCTCCCTCGACCCTCTAGGAATTGGGGAGATATAAATCCTCTGATATAAGGACTCTATGGCATGCCACCAATATCTGATCTAGTCTAACTTAGTGTACCGGGGTAAAAATCAAGTTTCATTTTAATTCTATTTTTCATATCATTCTCATTTTTGGTCTCATATCATGATCAAATCATATATTTTGTCTAATGTAAAATTAGGCTTCCAATTCAAAAGCATATTAAATATTTTCTTGCTCAAACATATAAAATCATAATAATCTAATTATTCTAAAGCTTTATTATTGCACAAACCGAATTTTAATCGCTTTACTTCTTCTCTTCGTCTTTCTCCTTCAAGGTGCTCGCTTCGTTTTTAACTACAATATGAGCAATTCAATACAAAATAATATCATTTACCCATTTTAATACTAAAACTAATAAAAACAACATAAATATGCATGATTAATCAAGTTAATATACTAAGCTTCCAAATTTGAAATTCTCATATCTTTCAACTCGATGTTTTCAATTCCGACTTCACCGGAGTACTCACTAATTTATAAGCTATCATTTAGCACCAATATTACTCAAAATAATCAATTTTCTCTACTACCCCTACAACATAGCCAAATAAACCAAATAAACTTCCCAACCAATTTCATTTCTTTTTCACACTTCTAATAAGGTAGAATTCATCTTCTAATCATTCTCTATCAAGAAAATATACCTATTTCACTTAAATTTCCTAAGCTTCCATCAATGTTCTTCAATGGCAACTGTCAAAATACTTGATGAAATAAAAAAATTATTGGTATATATACGTAGAACAAGCTTTAAATATTCAAAATCTAAGAAAAAATTGAAGAAAAACCATACCTTATACTTGAATTTTGAAAAAAAATGGTGAAAGAAAATTTCTTTCCCCCTTTCGTGAAACTAGAGCATGAAACAGAATGGAAATAAAGAAAGATGAGAACAGAATGTTCTCTTTCTTTCTTTTCTTTATATTTTATATATATAATAATATATTATTATTTATTACAATATTATTATTAATTTATATATCATTTGAAAATATAAAAAAAATCATTGATTTTTTTAAGTAATGGTAAAATTGCCATTAGGTCCTTTCCATCAAAATAAAAATAGAATATTTACACTTTAGTCCTATACTTTTCCAACTTATTCAATTTAGTCCCTAAACTCAATAACGAATTTTTTAACTAACCACATGCTCCTAATAATAATTCTCTATTTTTCCATGTCTAATAGTTTCCTCTAAAAACGATCATTACTTCTTATACTACTATTTATTTATAAATTCCTTTATTCAAGGACTTCTACCATAAATTTATATTTTTAAAGTGGGGATGTTACAATTCTCCCCCCTTAAAAATTTCGTCCTCGAAATTTACCTAAAGAGTTGTGGATATTGAGATCGCATTGTATCGTCAGATTCCCAAGTAGCCTCTTGTATATTATGATTCCTCCACAATACTTTTACCAAAGGAATTCGTTTGTTTCTCTACTCTCTTATGTCTCTTGCTAAAATTTGTACTGGTTCTTCTTCATACGATAAATCAGGTCGTATCTCAATGTTTTCCATTGACATGTAAACATATTTAAATTTAATTTATGAGACAATATTATATCTATATAAGCCTATGTACATGCCATAAATATTAGTCAAAAAGTAAACTTTTCACCAACTTTGTTTGAGCTGAATTCCTGTTCTTCGGATGTTGTTCGTATGATCTACTGAGTCTAACTACCTGCGCACGAAAAAATAAACAAACTGTACACTGAGCAATTTTTTATGCTCATGGTGCTAATATAAGATAAATCATTACATAAGTATTAAATATAAATTAGTTAATAAAAGTAAATAAATAACAATGAGTTTTTTATTCAAATTTAAAATCATATAATCAATTTAATTCACACAATAAGGAAATTCAAATATATTCAACTTTTGTTTTTGCTTTTCTTTCAATCTAAACCCCGTACCAAAGTTTAGACTCATAACCAGATACACGAATCCGTCACCCTGAGTTGTTCGGCAATGACGGTTGTTACAGTAGTCCACGACCCTCAGGGAATTGGGACTGCCTACGACCCTCTGGGAATTGGGGCCAACAATAATAAAAACCGACCAATTTGGCCTTTTCTCCCTCGACCCTCTGGGAATTTGGGAGATCTAAATCCTCTGATATAAAGACTCTATGGCATGCCAACAATATCTGATCTAGTCTAACTTAGTGTACCGGGGTAAAAATCAAGTTTCATTTTAATTCTATTTTTCATATCATTCTCCTTTTTTGTCTCATATCATGATCAAATCATCTATTTTGCCTAATGTAAAATTAGGCTTCCAATTCAAAAACATATTAAATATTTTCTTGCTCAAACATATAAAATCATAATAATCTAATTATTCTAAAGCTTTATGTAATGAAAATAAGATATTAGCACAAACCGAATTTTAATCGCTTTACTTCTTCTCTTCGTCTTTCTCCTTCAAGGTGCTCGCTTCATTTTTAGCTACAATATGAGCAATTCAATACAAAATAATATCATTTACCCATTTTAATACTAAAACTAATAAAAATAACATAAATATGCATGATTAATCAAGTTAATATACTAAGCTTCCAAATTTGAAATTCTCATATCTTTCAACTCGATGTTTTCAATTCCGACTTCACCGGAGTACTCACTAATTTATAAGCTATCATTTAGCACCAATATTACTCAAAATAATCAATTTTCTCTACTACCCCTTCAACATAGCCAAATAAACCAAATAAACTTCCCAACCAATTTCATTTCTTTTTCACACTTCTAATAAGCTAGAATTCATCTTCTAATCATTCTCTATCAAGAAAATATACCTATTTCACTTAAATTTCCTAAGCTTCCATCAATGTTCTTTAATGGCAACTTTCAAAATACTTGATGAAATCAAAAATTATTGGTATATATATGTAGAACAAGCTTTAAATATTCAAAATCTATGAAAAATTTGAAGAAAAATCATACCTTATGCTTGAATTTTGAAGAAAAATGGTGAAAGAAAATTTCTTTCCCTCTTTCGTGAAACTAGAGCATGAAAAAGAATGGAAATAAAGAAAGATGAGAACAGAATGTTCTCTTTCTTTCTTTTCTTTATATTATATATTTATAATAATAATATATTATTATTTATTATAATATTATTATTAATTTATATATCATTTGAAAATATAAAAAAATCATTGATTTTTTTTAAGTAACGGTAAAATTGCCATTAGGTCCTTTCCATCAAAATAAAAATAAAATATTTGCACTTTAGTCCTATACTTTTCCAACTTATTCAATTTAGTCTCTAAACTCAGTAACGAATTTTTTAACTAACCACATGCTCCTAATAATAATTCTCTATTTTTCCATGTCTAATAGTTTCCTCTAAAAACGATCATTACTTCTTATACTACTATTTATTTATAAATTCCTTTATTCAAGGACTTCTACCATAAATTTATATTTTTAAAGTGGGGATGTTACAATTCTCCCCCCTTAAAAATTTCGTCCTCGAAATTTACCTAAAGAGTTGTGGATATTGAGATCGCATTGTATCCTCAGATTCCCAAGTAGCTTCTTCTATATTATGATTCCTCCACAATACTTTTACCAAAGGAATTCGTTTGTTTCTCTACTCTTTTATGTCTCTTGCTAAAATTTGCACTGGTTCTTCTTCATACGATAAATCAGGTCGTATCTCAATGTTTTCCATTGACATATAAACATATTTAAATTTAATTTATGAGACAATATTATATCTATATAAGCCTATGTACATGCCATAAATATTAGTCAAAAAGTAAACTTTTCACCAACTTTGTTTGAGCTGAATTCCTGTTCTTCGGATGTTGTTCGTATGATCTACTGAATCTAACTACCTGCGCACGAAAAATAAACAAACTGTACGCTGAGCAATTTTTTATGCTCATGGTGCTAATATCATATAAATCATTACATAAGTACTAAATATAAATTAGTTAATAAAAGTAAATAAATAACAATGAGCTTTTTATTCAAATTTAAAATCATATAATCAATTTAATTCACACAATAAGGAAATTCAAATATATTCAACTTTTGTTTTTGCTTTTCTTTCAATCTAAACTCCGTACCAAAGTTTAGACTCATAACCAGATACACGAATCCGTCACCCCGAGTTGTTCGGTAATGACGGCTGTTAGAGTAGTCCACGACCCTCAGGGAATTGGGACTGCCTACGACCCTCAGGAAATTCAAATAAACTTTCTTGTTGACATAAAACTCCTAAATAACTTAAACTACTCAATGATTATTAAAAATTTGGAATAAAATAATAGGAGCTTATAAATATAATAGTTGGCTCATATATAATAAAAATTAAGCCTAAAAATCAAACCCAATATGATTTAAACTCGAATTAAAAGTCTGAAACTTGTAATTCCCGTCATAATCACGTCCAGAAATTTTGTCCCTGCAGTCTTTAGTAAAATTATCATAACTTGAGCTCCCAAACTCGAAATTGAGTGATTTAAAGTGCGTTTCAAAGCTAAGAGATAAATCTTCAAACTCTATGAAGACATCTCAACCCATAAATGCCTGGATCCCATCCAAAAAGTTATCGCAAGTCTACTGATTTTCCAAACTTGAAAATTGACAACTTCGATGAATGGAATTTAATAAATTCCACCCCATTTGTGCACGTATCACTCTCGCTTCTGATTAGATCCACATGGACGAAAATATGGAAATAAATTCATGGCATTATCTTCAATGGAATTAGCATTAAACTGGTAGATCGCAATACATGAAAAGGCTCTTGTAGCCTCTAGTAGGGCAAAAATCATTGCAAACCAGATTGGAAAATCATGACAAAGGAAAACGGATGAAACGAATGATATGGAGTTTGGCGTGGCTAACACGAAGCATGTTGTCTACATGGTTGCATGGGCGTAGTGTATGCGCCAAATGAATAGTGTCTAGCATATAGTCCATCCATGATGGTGTTCGCCAACTAGCAAGATGTATGACTATACTGAGTTGGAAAGGGTTTACTGAATTATGTATGTCTATTGAAATGTTTTCTCTGGAACTCACTAAGTTCTTTGAACTTACTTAGTTACCTTTCCTTCTCAGATTTGTTGACAAAGTAAAAGGTCCGAAGACTACACTAGAGGACTAGCATCATCGTGAGACTTCTAATATTTAATATTATGCATGGCATAGGGCTGGCGCCTAGACGTCTTATTTTGAAGAATGAACTTTGTATAAATTTATGATTATGTTGTATAAATTTATGATTATGAACTATAACTCCGCTGAAAACTTTCAATGATGTTTCTATGTTTTGAAAGTGTATAATCTTATTTAACCTTGAATGAAAAATGTTTTAAAATTAATATTCACTTGATTTGTACTCTTATGTGGTCCATGCCAGTTACAATTTTAAGGAAAAAGATTTTAAGGTAGTAACATGACATTCCTAGGTCCTCCTTAAGGATCGAGTTTGGAGCATTATAACGAAAGTAGCCGATGTGGTCGAGGACAAGGGTGATGATTCGTTGCCCTCCACATAATCTAGTTAAAGGTGGAGTCGGGTCAAATGTCAGGCATGTTCCTGATTTAGAGAAGAATCTCATCCCTTTTTGGTTTTAAACTCGAATGGTTGGAAAAAGTTTTGATGCAAGGTTGGTTGTAGAGGGTTACAATCAGGTGGAGAGAGTTGATGTTTTCACTCTTGTTCGAGTATTACTAACACTTGTTGCATTATACAACTTTGATTTGAAGACTAGTAGTCTTTCAATTTCAAAGTTCGAGCAAGGTTTAAACTTGGTTGACATTCTCCAAAATTTGAGTTAGGCATGTGACGGGGAATGGAAAAAGAGGCATTATAAATACGAGTCAATGTGGAGATTTGTGGGGTGTGCCTCGCATTCATCTCCTAGTTAAACTATGTTATCTTTTCCCAGTTAAACTTTGATTATTCCAAGGATATTTTTGTATGATTAGAACTCTAATCTTAGTCTATTTAAAGGAGCCTTGTATCCTTGTTTTGAGACGCCAATCAGAAAAATGGCTTTTCTTTGGGGGCGAAAAGATGTAGTCGTATATGAGTTTTTGTGAGGGTTTTTGTGGTAATTATGGAGAGTATTTTATATCTTTTTTGTGAGTGTCTTATAAGGTTTAGGGTTTTGTTTATCGATTTACTCTTTGGGATTTTGAGCTTTGTATTTGGAGTTTTGGGTAATGTACGTTTAGTACATTTAGGTTAATTTTCTCTATATAGTACTCTCGTTTCTTTACTCATTTAATGAAAAGTCGAAGCCTCCTTTGCTCATGGTTTTTCCATCTTTGAGAGTTTTTCACGTAAAACATTTGTGTTCGTTCTTGTCCACTTTTATTATCTCGTTATTTATACGAGTCAATCCCCATCATAAATGAATGGTTATTAGACTTATTTTGGATGTGGTATAAACATATCTAAGGGTTCTCAGCACGAGTTTAAATGATTTATGGTATGTTTGAGCGAAGATTTCCATGTTTGAATGGCTCTCTTTGACCATTTTCTATGATTGCTTGTTAAGGATGTTATGGTTTATATTGGAGGTGTTTTTAATTTGAAAATTTTGGTCCCTACACCCAAGTTTCGGAACATTGGGTGGTTAGTATTGGAACTTTTTAGGTTAGTAGCCAAATTTTGGTGACAGGAGTCCAAGTTTCGAAAGCCATATTAAGAGTATTAGACCCCTTGGAGATAGTAGTTGAAAAGCTATAGTACCATGGGACTAAGTTTCGATACCTAGCTTCCAGGTACTGATACATAGCCCAAGGTATCAAAACATGGGGCTATGTATTGAAACATAGCTCCTTAGACAGTGTCACTGAATGTTTCACAAGTTTCGAGCCCGTCAAAGCTCTTTTTGAATCTCGAACACCTCTGATTACTCATGAATTGTTTCTAAATTTTTTCAAGATAATATAAAATCTTCAAATTGATTTTACCTCAACTACATGAATTTATTAAATTGTTTCAAAGTTTAAAATCTTAATTATCTCCAACATCATCGTCTTGTTTGTGCTCTAGTGGCATTTCCCATTCGTACCAAACACTTGAAGTCTTATTTGATTAAGTTCAATACTTTAAAAAATTATCTCTAAACTAACTCATGACTCTAATAATATCCAAATCCAAACTATAGTACCAAAATATGGACAAAAATTCTTGAAATCAAATCGTATGGCTAATCGGAAAAGTTTGGGGTGTTACATGCTCTGATGAAATGTGTTATAAATGTGGTATACTTATATAGCAACACCGCTTTGCCAATTTTTGATATAATATTGGGAGTGGAGGATTGGGAGTGACAAGGTTTGAATCCATGTCAAACGGGTGTCTTAACAAAAGCTTTAATCACCACTCCATACAAGTCAAGACACTCTTTTGCCAACTTGTTATCATCGAAACTATAATACATTCACAAGATCTAATAATAGGCAAACGCATCAAGTTCCAAATCCAATCTTAGGTTTTACTAGCAGGCTGCAATCCATCTAAAAGGTGGGGGGGGGGGGGGTTGAGAGAAAGGTAATGCCACATAAATATTAGCTAAATTTTGGATATAAAATTTGCTTTGCCTCAACACTTAGCTAAATTCTTAGCCCATGTCAAGTTGGCTCATTTTAGTAACACCTCAATGTGTAAAACAGCTTGAAGGACAAGATGAATGAGCTACACATCAGTTAATGTTCATATTATTGCAAACACAAAGGAAGAAAATATGCTTATTACACATTTCAATGAATATGAAATCTTCCATACATTACAACATACTAGGAAGTGTTGGCAGAGGTAGACAGGCACAGGGGAAAGTGTTTAAAATAAATCAAGAAAAAGTTACTGAAATCAATTGTCTCAACTGCATAAGTTTGGTATGCATACACCAGTATCTGGATTTTGTTGTTCCTTCCATACCCTCCCTGTAACCCTCAGCTTCAGCTCCTTCCTATCCCCACCAGAGAAGAAAAGTGCCATGTTACGTTGGATAATTAGACCATCATGGCTGTCCCTGACTTTCCTGTGACTATCACGGATGCTGCGTGGGGTGCCTTCAAATATAAGTTTTCGGCCATTTGCTCCAACCTCAAGGCTATAGCTATAGTTCCTAGCCTCTGTTTCATCACCCATGAAACGGAGAAATGCCATGTAGACAGCGGCCATGCCAAGCTGGAAAGCTTCAAAGTGAAGACAAAAATACTGACCAAAGCAATGGAAGACCTAAAAAGAAAAAAAAGTAGATAAGCTAACAGATTGGGGTTCATATTAGGATGACTATTGCAGAACGATAATTCTGTTTCTACAAGATAAAGAAAAATGCTGTTTTATCTTTCTTTTTATTTCTCTATGACAGAAAGCAATGGCATGGCTGAACAATAGCAGACTGCTTATTCTTGTTTGAAAACAGCGGGACCCTTTGAAAAAATAATAAATGCTATAATAAAACTATAAAACATACTGTTAGCATCCAGGTAGCATTCTCTACTTCCCGAGGGTTGGACTTAACATAGCGATGGTTAAATGTGCAGCCAGTATGCATGTCCACCTTGTGGTCATCCCGCAGATGGCCAACCAGGAAAGGAATATCCCCAACAACAGAACATTCTGATCCAGCATAGGGACAATTATATGGTCTGTAGTAGCACATTGCCTCATGTTTGAGTTTGCTGTAATAGGGAAATATTTCTGGGCATCCCAAGTTGTAGTATTTGCAAGGCATCTCAAGGGACTCTGCCACTTTCTCCAATGCTAAACATCTGATATCACCGAGTTCCTGTCTACAAGTGGGGCACCGATGGTGTACTCTTGTTTTACAGGTAGAACAAATTGTATGGCCATTGTGGCACTGCAAAAAGCTATAGTGTTAAAGCTAGCAATAACCCAATGTTTCTAATTAAATAAAAATTAGAGATCTCCAACAAGACATCTCGCCAATATAAAAAGCTGGTAAAAATAGAACATCCCCAATATTTCTTGTCTCTCTATTTTCTAGAAAACAACTAACAAGCAACTTTCCGAATCTGAAAATATCCTCTTGCAATCCAGAACATAAGTAATTTTAAAGGATTCTCCATATGAAAAAGTAACCAAGCCACCCTTACAATGGAACTTCCATCTTTTCATGGCTGTCTATTTTGATATTTTAAAGGAAAAACTTAAATCTATCAAAAAAGTTCCCCTCAAAACAGTAAGCCAAGTTTGTCTCAATAACTTGAATCAAATGAATTACTAATTGAATTACTACACTGACAACACTGAACTAATAAAGGGGAATTAACATTCTTACATCCAAGAATCACCTCTACCGATCTAGATTATACAACCTAACATGTTTTATGCACATGCTTCAACAAAGAGACTGTATTGAAGCAAAATCAATCGGAAAATATGTCCAAATCCAGTTTAAGTAACAACCCTTTATCCACCTATGTTGCAGCGTAAGTAGTTCTTTATCTTTCCTGTCTACGCACCAAGACAAGTTCAATTTCTTTTTTAAAAACCATGCTCACAACATGTATATATATGCATAATTCAGGTTAAAAGTAAAAAGAAACCATAACATAAACAAAGCTTTCCATATATATAATTCAGGTTATAAGGCTCTCAAAAAAAATCTGAAATTAAGAATTAAAATCCAACCAAGAAAAAAATCCCAAATCAATTTCTCTTAAATGCACAAGAAAGACACTGAAACTAATGGGCAATAAAGTTCAACAACATCAACCAACAACAACTAATTGAAGAACAAAAAGAAGGGCACAAAAGAACCCAAAATTGCCATACAAAATATTATTAATGAAACTGAAAGCAAACCTGATGGATTGGTGGGTACATAGAATTGGTACAAACAGGGCATTCTAACAATTCATGGACGCTGGTAGCAGGAGCGACGGCCGTAGGACCCACAATGTTGTTGGTGGTGGTATTCCCATTGTTGGTGGTGTTGGTTGCATTGTGAGGCTTGGACGATGAAAATTGATGGTGAGCATGATGATGGTGAGGATGTTGCAGGTTATGGAGATGGATCTCATCCTCATTCATTCCATCTGTGGTTGACACACACTCAATGTTATCGAAATCCATTTCATACAACTAGAAAACACCAACCAAAATCTCAGATTTCATTTATTTATTTATTTGAGACAGACCAAAAATCCCCCAAAATTATATGTATTGCAAGAGAAATTACTCTCCTGATCCTCTTCTTCTTCCTAAGAAATATTCTCTTTATTTTTAAAAAAATAAAAATTATAATTTTGGAGAGAATAATGGATTCAAAAGAACCAAAACAGCCTTTCTTTTCTCTCTTCTTAAAAAGGAGGTCATTTGCTTTGTTGCCTTTTTGTTTTCCTTTTTCAAATCTTTGTTTGTGTAAACTATACTCAACATCACTAAATTAGGTGTAAATTTACATTTTAATCACTAAATTTTAAAAAATAATAAATTATTATTAAATTATTAATAAATTTAAGTTTGAGTCATTTAATTTTTAAAAAGTCATAAAATAATTGTTAAATTATTCGAAAATTTTCATTAAAATTAGTAAATTATTTGAAAATTTTTATTTCATTCATCAGCTTGTAGAATTGTCCATGGGTTGAACTATTTGGCCCGACTAGAAAGTCCGCTTGAAAAGTGGGAAAATTTGGATAAAAATATAAACTTAAAAAATGAGCTTGGACAAAACAAATAAGACCCGTTTAAAAAACGGGTCGGGCCTTAAGTAAAATTTTTTTTGCCCAAGTTCGACCTAAATTTGCAAAAATATAAATTAAAAAAATTGTTTTCTTAGTTGTTTTCTTGTTTTTTTTTATTGTTTTGATGTTATTTTCTTGTTGTTTTCTCACTATTTTACTATCATTTTACTATTATATTTCTACCATTTTATTGTTATTGTTTGGATATTCTATAACTCTTGTTTTATTGTTAATTTTGTTACTGTTTAGAGGCATTTGCTTGTTAAGTGACACTTATCTAAGTGTTATTTAAGTATACATATTTTTAAATTTATTTTTAATTTATTTTGAATTATTTATTTTAATATTTTTTATTTATTATATATATTTTTTAAAATTATATAAAAATATAAAAATAATTTAATACAAGCAAATCAGGATGAGTCGAACTTGAGTTTTAGCATTTTTAATTGGGTTGGACTTGGGCAAAATTTTATGCCCATTTTTCGGGTTGGGTCAAGCACGGGCCTAGCAAACGAGCGTACGAATTTGGTTGGACCCGGCCCGACCCATGGACACCTCTACCAGGTTGTTTAGCTTTTTTTTTAAAGTTATGTTAGCAAGCTCCAAGTGACGAATTGACGATTAGTATGATGGATCAATACTCATTGACAAGTTGAAGAATATACCTTAGATCCAAGCCAATCTAACAGTCAGTATTAGAGAATTGAGAAGAAAGATATTTGGATTAGAACTAGCTAAACAAGCCCAAGCTTGAAAGCCCCTCTTTGCCATTTGAGCTCGTAACGATTTGAATATGAGAAAATTCGAGCTCGAAAAAATCCAAGTTTGAGAAAAAATTGAACTCGAGAAAACCCGAGCTCAAGAAAATCAAAGCAAGAGTTTATCCAAAATCGAGAAAACCAAGTCCAAAAAAATTCGAGCTCGAGACCAACCCGAGCCGAGGCTCGGGGTCGAGATCAATCTTAACTTAAGCCCGAAATAGATCCATTCTAAAACCCAAAAAATTTTGAATTTATAAAAGTATATGTTAAATATTATGTAATTACATCAAAAATTTATAAATAACAATGTTCAATTATAAATTAAAATAAATTTTAAAAGTTGGATTAAATTTCTTAATTATGGGCAGATATGTATAATGTATAATGTATAATGTTATTATAAAGTGTGATATAAAATTTTGTGGCCAATTATGTTATCAGTGTCATAAGTATTAAAGTGTCATCGAAATAATGTATAGATACCATAAGTTGTATTTATAATTTGATGAGGGGTCAAATTATAAATACTCAAAACTGATTTAATAATCCGTTATTTAAAAAAGAGGTAGTGGCCTCTAAGAAATAGATATATCTCTTTTTTTTTATCCCTATCAGAAGTTAAACAAAGAGAAAAATTATTATTTTTTGGAAGATTAAAACCTTTTGGACAATTTTTTTTTGGTGAAAAGATAACTGCAAAATTACATCAACGAGAAAAGTCAGAGTCACTCCTCATTTTATCATATTGGAGGAGATCAAAAATACTATCAGAAGCAAAATCTAAAACTTGGAGGCTTGTTTTCCATGTGAGACCAAATTTGGCTAAGTAATCAGCAATCAAGTTATTTTTTCTGGGAGTATATCTTAGCTGCCATTGGCCATCAGAGTTTAGGAGTCTGCGAGTCCTTTTGAGTACTGTAATGCCCGAATCATTCAACCAATTATTTGTCAAGGCTTCTATGACTTCAAGATTATCTAAGTGGATAATCGCCTTTTTATAACTTTTACTGAGTAGCATGAAGATTCCATCGAAGATAACCCATATAATTTTGTTATTAATGATCTGACATGACAGTTCCTGATTTATATCAGATTCTTTTGATATTAACAAGTGGCATTCGAGCCTCATCATATCGAATAATTGAGAATAAGTTATTTTTATTAATTTTGAATTAATTCATTCCTCAATTTTTATAGATTTTGTGTTTTTAATCATATACATATTAAATCTTTTGAATTTTTGTTGAAAAATTTAGAGTTTTCATTATTTATTAAATTAAATATGCGCTATTAATTCATTATATTCAGGATTCAGTTTATTTGGCTTGAATCCTGAGCGATTAGTCCTTCGTTTATCTTTGAACAGTTTAGTTATTTGATTTTTCATGGCTTTTATCTTTTAACAATTTTGGATTTTGTCGAATTTATTGAGATTTGGTTATTTTGTTTGGCGTTGGTTATTTTGTTTGGCGTCGAATTAAGTTGCTTTTATTATTATTATTACTTTGAAGGAAGTTGGTTTTCTGGACATTAGATTTAATAGAATATTGAGAAAATTTTATGGATTAATTATGTTGAAAGTCTTATTTGCTTCAATTGATTTGGTTTTGTGAATTCATATATTACGTATATAAGAATCTTTATATTAGATCTGGTTTAATAATTTTTAAAGTAAAAAATTAGAGTTTCAATTTCTAATTGTTTCATATAGAAAATCTTACTTTGAATTGTTTCGAAAATATCAAATTGATTATATGTTTTTATGATTCATGCTTTTGTTAATTGAATAAAAGGTAAGTTAATATTTGGTGGAATTTCAACGATATTTTTGATGATAAATATGTGACAATTATAAGGTACTCTATGTGATCAATATGTTAATCCAATGATTGATTTATTGTTTGGCATAATTTATCGTTAATGTTTGATTTTTACCACAAGAGTATCGCTTACTATTAATATTACTGCTCAAAAACTTGATATTAATGTTGTGTTTGGTATCTTGATATGAAATTACCATTATTTTGAATTTATTGTTTACTTATGAATATTGATCTGAGCTTATTTTTCTTTATTTTTGTTTTATATTCAATTAGTTCATCTTCTGTTGCCACAATATCTACTAATATCAATTCAATACCCATGTATAATGGGATCAATTTCAAGGAATGAAAAAGACACTTACTTATATAGTGCTTGGTTGTATGGATATAAACCTTGCATTAAGGGAAGAACAACTTTGTAACTACCCAGTTTTCAGTTGTACAAGAAAAACAACATTTTCAGAACTCCATTTTTCGATAATCAAGTCAATAAATATTATTTATTAATATTTACGAGGTTATTACAATATTATATTGAATTCTAATTAATAATTTTGGTTATGTGAAAAGTTAATCAATGTACAAGTGTATCGGTTTAAAAGTTAATGGTTTTGAAAATTAAAGTTTTGGGACCTCATTTTCATCATCTGAGCCCGCAAATATTTTAATAAATATTTACGAAGTGTTATATAGGTAAATTGAATTTTTGCCCAAAAATTTTGATGATCGCATGATTAATTAAGGTATAAAGAATAAATTTTAAAAACTGTAAAAATTAACCATTATTGGAACTCATTAATTAAAAGGATTTATTAATGAATGTTAAGGAGTTTACGTGGCAATTAGCCACATTTCTAAAGACAAGAGACGGTTAATGCTTAAGTGGAAAATAATGTTAATTTAATAATTAAATATATTAAAACATAAAAGAAATGATGTTATCTTCACCATTTCATCTTTCTCAGCGGAAACCATAAGAAGAAAAGAGCCAAGAACACCATTTTTGAATGCTCCAACAATCGGCTTTGCATGGTTAGTTCTCTTGGTTCTGTTTTTCGTAATTTTATGTTTTTAATATCACTGTAACTTGATTTAGCTAAATCGTACCTTCGTTTTTGAAACTGTTAAAGTTTCAAAGGTTTTACATTGATTTTATTAATTTTTTTTATGGTAAATAACTTGGTTATAAGCTTGGAAATGATCAAGGACTAAATTATAAAGTAAAATTTATTAGTTTTGAGATTACGGATTAAAATGTAAGTATTTTGAAATTGATATGGAATTTATATAATTATTAAATACGGTTGTACAGGGATGAAATTGAAATTGGAATGAAAATGGGGCTTAAATGTGAAAAATATGATAGTTTTAGTTTTAGGAACTAAATTGAATAAAATATAAAATTTTAGAAAAATTGTGTAAAATAAAATTAAGTTGTCATATGCCTTGAATAGGATGTTATAAGGTAATTGGCACTGATATTTGACAATGAATTACTATAGATCGAGATTTGGATCAATCAAATGATAATCGAGAAAGAGGAAATTATATATTACTCCTCAACTTCTTAATGGTCGTTTTTTTATAGGTAAGTTCGTATTGACTTACTTTATTAATTTTTGTTATGTCTGTATTTTTTTTTTTTTGCTATTTTGAAATGTGTTATATATAAGTTTTTGGCATTAGATGGATTAAATCGTACAATATAAAATATATGATAAATAATAATAGATGTGTGATATTGAATGAAAGTGAAATTGTTATATTATTGGATGATATGTATTTGATGATATCATACTATTCAAAATGTATCGGTATTGCTTTTTGAAGTACGAAAACATGAATTCAGTTGCAGAGATTGAGTTGATATGAAAAAATATTAGTACTGTGTGAATATGAAACGCTTATATGGTATGATGATTTGTATGGAATGCTGTTATAGTGATTAAAATGTTATTAATATAGAGTTAAGGCCCGCATGAACTTAGTAAATAATTAGGATACAAATGACATATCATTAGGGTTTTAAATGCTATATTAAATCGTTGCGTGGATAAATGTGATTTATATTAGTAGTTCTTGAAGTATAAGTAAATTAATCTATTGGTTGTTTTTGTGGAAATGTATACGAAAGAAGGAAGACAAGAATGCCAAACTAATGCTTATCTTGTTTGCTTTCGTGTCTCTATTGGAAAAAACTGTTTAAAAATGCAGCGGAAAATAAATTTAGAAAAAAATCAGAGTTTTAATTTCTTTTTCAAAACAAGATCTTTAGTTTTTTTTTTTCAGAATTTTTTTTATCTACAACTTTCTTTCGAATTCAAGTGTGTGCTTTTTTTTCTTTCAAAATAATGACCCAAGGCTTTTTTTTATATAGAAAGAGTTTTAGAGAATTCAACTATGATTAAACTTAATTATTTTAATATTAAATTTAATATTAAGATAATCACTTTAATATTAAATTAATAAAATACTACTAAAATAAGGATTAAATTAAATTTAATAGTAAACTATTAAACTATTATTATTTTTGGAATAGTCCAATTTCAAGTTCAATAACCCATTAGGCCAATTGTTTGACTTGAAAATTAATTTAAAAAAATATCATATTAATTTTAATTAATTTAATTTTATTTGATCAAAATTAATTTTCCAAAAATCACTTAGATTTTCCAAATTAATTTTTCAAGAAAAATCTTTAATCAAATTCTTTAGTTGAACAATTCTAATGATCGTTTAATTTAATTCTACATCAAATAAATTGATTCAATTAAATTATTTTCTAAGTCATAGAATTTTCTTCTAATTCACTGTAGTCCGATCGAGCTTTTTTTGAGTTAGTAGAGGGATCAATCGGATAAATACAATTAGGCTCTAGTAATTGCAATTATGTCTAGAAGCATCGTTATGATAATTCGCAATTACAATCATAGAGTTAGTCCACAAGAAGTACCATGATTGAAAACTACTTATTGTATACTCTTAACGAAAGCAATTCATCCAGTTGCTTTGTCCAATGATCCCGTCATGTGTGTGTTACCCTCATATGATATCCTTGATTCCTTTTAGTTAAATCTGTTCACTCAATACAATCCTATTTTATCTCATTGTCACCATTGTGTCTTCTTAATTATTAATATGATCACTATCTACAAATTGATTATGATAAATTGCTCGTTTGAGAACAAGCAACCCGTGGTCACGTTCCATATTTATCAATCCACACAATGTCAATGAGAGGATATCATTAACTCTTTAATTGAGCTATGAATTCCACTGTTGCTAGTAAAATCATGCCATACACAAGTTGTTGGAGCCCAATTTGTCTTGGCCCAACTCCAAAATTAAAATGATAAATTTTTAAATTGAAAATTATTATTTTAATGTCCAAATTACAAATCCAATAAAGCACCACCCAAAATACAAGTCCAAACCCAAAGCCCAATTATCAACCTAACCCTAAACGCCCAATTTTACAAAAATTTCAGCAAACCCTAGCATCAACTTGTGCTGCTGCCGCCTCCATCTCATCCACCTAATGCCGCCACGTCAGCATCTACCACCACCACTTGCACCACTGCCACTGCCACCTACAAAGGAGAAAAGACAACAATTTACTTGCAAACAACAAAATAACATGATTGTAATGAAGACTATAAAGCCGAATTCAAAATTTGTTGTAATGGTTACAAACAGATACACCAACATTCGAAATCAATACGAAAAACATAGTGCATTTGAAATTAATAGAATAGTACACAAAGCAGTTAATATAAAAAAGAGAGCAGAATACCAAGCATTCAATTTTTTTTCTCCTCAAGGTAATAAATACATATAAATATATATATTTATTTATTTTATATCATAATTGCTTATTTATTATTATTTTTAATATTCAAAACGCTTTCAGTAAATAATAAGAGAAGAAGTTTAAAAGTCATACCAGAATCCGAAG
This sequence comes from Gossypioides kirkii, assembly GCA_005610355.1. Taxonomy (NCBI): domain Eukaryota; kingdom Viridiplantae; phylum Streptophyta; class Magnoliopsida; order Malvales; family Malvaceae; genus Gossypioides; species Gossypioides kirkii. The sequence goes on from CP032250.1 coordinate 9,839,294, forward strand.
CACCGCCGTCGAAATCGTGGACGGAATCCCTCCGAACCTGCCTATGTTCGCGAGGGATTCCAGTATTTGAATGTTCATCGAGAATTTTAGATTTTATAAAAAAGAACAAGATATAAAAAAACGAATTTTAAATACAAAATAAAACTTTCCGAAAACCCTTCTTTATAAAATTTTTTGTAAAGATCTAAGTGTAGATTTGGATTGATTTTTTTTAAAAGAAATAATAAAAAGCAAAAATAAAAAAAATAGATTTGAAACAAAGAAAAAGAAAAATTAAAACTTTGATCTAAAAAAACCAAATCTAAGTTTAGATCTAGATCCTTTTTTTTAAAAAATATAGTAAGAACATAAGATAAAAAAATATAACAGATTTTATATAAGAAAAGAAAAATTAGATCCGGGCTTAATTTGTCTAGATTTGAGCCGAGATCTGTACGTAAAAAAGGGGAAGATTTTTACTTGACCGCCGTGGACGGCGGTGCGTGACGACAATGTGACGGAAGCGATGGCTGCCACAGTGGAACCCTAGGGTCGAAGAAGGGATGGGAGAAGGCGAGTTGAGAGAGAACGAGGAAAAAAGAAAGTTTTTTTTTTTTTAAAAAAACAAAATGAAAAATGAGATTTTCAACCAAATTTTTGGCTTAAATACCCCCTGGTGCGACGTCATTTTAAGGGGGGTTTAAGCACTAAAACGACACTGTTTTGCCTTGCCCGACCCGACCCGTGTGAATCCGTCCTAGGATTCGCGTGTTTCTAAAAAATGGGTTATTTACCCACGCGATACTTCCACATTTTTTAATTTTTACAATTTAATCCTTTTTATACTTTTAATTTATTTCTAAATTGCCCCTTTAATTTTACTTCTTTTTCAATTTAGTCCTTTGACTTTTGTACGCATAGAAAACTGCCATGTGTCATTTTTGGGATTATTTGCATATAAGCCCCTATTTTATTTAAAAATCATATTTTAATCCTCAAACTTTTCCAAAATTTTATTTTGATCCCTAAAATTTTCCAAAATTGCATTTTGAACCCTAAACTTTCCAAAAATTACATTTTAACCCCTAAACTATCATAAAATCACATTTTAACCCTCAAACTTTCTCAAAATCACATTTTAACCCCAAACCTTTCCAAAATCATATTTTAACCCCTAAACTTTTCTAAAATCATATTTTGACCCAAACCTTTCCAAAATCACATTTTTGACCCCTAAACGTTCCTAAAATTACATTTTGACCCTAAATTCTCCTAAACTTCATTTTTCGACCCCATTTTTTATTTTCTTTTTCTTCGATTCTTTGTACATAAAATTAAATTATTTTCTTCGTATTTTAAATTAATCATGTCATTTTCTCATTAATTTTGATTCACGATTCTTTCGTATTTCGTATTTTATTAATTTTATACTTAAGTTTTGGATCTTTATCTGCTTAATTGTTCTATCTTTCTGTTATTTAATTTTGTCATTAATTGCACATTTGTATTTAATTTACGCACTCATCTTTAAATTAAAATTGTTTTCTATCTCAAAAAATATATACAAATAATTCTAAAATCGAGGCAATATTCCTTTTTTTTCGGATTTTGAAAAATTGTGCCTTAACTTACTAGGCGCGATTTTTTCTTCAAACTGGAATAGTCGAATACCCATTTCAAGGTTTGAAATTGGCAACGAAGGAATGCTCGTTATTTTTGGATTTCGAAACGTTATGTCCTAACTCACTGGACGTGACTTTCTTCCTCGATCATTTCGAAATAATGAGACTTCCTCACGAAATTCGATTTCCTTCTTAAACGTGTACATCAAATAAATCATGCATTTAAGGATCGTATTTTAAACTTCACTCAAAATTTTGAATTTTTAACAAACCAGACCGGAAAATAGTCGACGTGGTACCAATTTTGGGCGTGTGAGGGGTGCTAATCCTTCCTCACACGTAACCGACTCCTGAACTAATTTTCTGGATTTCAAAGACCAAAATATCTTTAAAACGGATTTAAAACGTTTTGTGGTGATCCAATCACACCAAATAAAAAAGAATTGGTGGCGACTCCATATTTTGATTTTTAAAATATTTTTGAGCCCTTTTTTCCAAAAAAAATGTTTCGACTTAAGTGAGGTACCCAACATACCACTTATGCTCTCGATCATTTTTAGAGCATAAGCCTCCACTTATATTAAAGCACATGAGTTGTATAGGCATGGTCAGTGACTAACTCAAGATTTAGGTAAATCACACCATGTACGTCACAAGTGAATTAATTCACAAACAGATTCAGAATTAATTCATCTTGGGTACAGTCCAATGTATCATTCTACCAATGAATACATCTATGTCTCTACCTATGGAGTCAACTACTCCGATAGCCAAGACTAGCCATCTCCCCAATTAGATTTGTAGACGACATAATAATCCTTCTCAGTATTTGAATCAAACACTCACTTTGGTTCTTTTACGAGAATACAGACTCACTCAGATTATCCACTGAAGTAAATTGTCTTTCTCGCAATGTAAATGTTCTTATAATACCACTTATATTCCGTTTGAACTTAGACAATCAATGAGCTCATATTTTCTTGTCACAATTTCGCTATGTATGCAAAATATGAAAGACAGAAAATACAAAAGACATAATAGTGAAATGTGAAATTAACTTTATTTATTTATTCATTGTTCAAATCAATAGAAAATAGTTACATGTTTACTACAATATGGGCACATGTCCCAACAATCTCCCACTTGCCTTAGTGAATTAAATGTGTCATGTTTCGCATTCCCATATCCTCGACTTGTTTGTTAAAACTCCTAGTTACAAGAGTCTTAGTAAACAGAGCCGCAAGGTTATCTTCAAAAGCTACTTTCATCACATCTACAATTCTTTCGACTATTGCCTCTCGTATCAAGTGATACTTTTGATCAAAGTGTTTCGTCCTCTTGTGACTTCTCATTTCCTTGGTATTAGCTAATGTAGCACTATTTGTTGGATCAACGGTACGCCCTATGATGCAGCGAAAAAAATAATCTGGCGATCACATCCAGATATCCATGTGCGAGGAACGAATCGGGGTGAGAAGGGTATGAACGTGTACCTTTTAATCGTCTGAAAACTGACTGTTGTGAAACAGATTGCAGAATTGTATGTTGATCCAAGCCGTTATGCAATGTTTCGGCCTCTATTTAATCCACCCGGTGTCACAACAAACAAAAAATTACCCTCTAAACTTTTTAGAGAATATTTTTATTGACGGCTACTAAACCCTCTTTATTTTTCTAATATTCCACCACAAACACAATTCTACTATATTTCCTTTTATTTAATATCTCATATTAAAACAGAATTATTCCTTTACAAAAATATTTGGAAGGTTCATTAAAACCATTATATCCTTTCCTAAAGGATATTAACATCCATGTTTTTAATATTTAATTTCCTTTTATTTAATATCTCATATTAAAACGGAAATATTCCTTTAGAGAAATATATGGACGGTTTATTAAAACATTATATTATTTCTAAAAGGATATTAACTTCCATGTTTTTAATATTCAATTTCCTTTTATTTAATATCTTATATTAAAACGGAAATATTCCTTTAGAGAAATATATGGAAGGTTTATTAAAACATTATATCTTTTCCAAAAGGATATTAACTTCCATGTTTTTAATATTCAATTTCCTTTTATTTAATATCTCATATTAAAATGGAATTATTCCTTTAGAGAAATATATGTAAAGTTATTAAAATGTTATATCCTTTCCAAAAGGATATTAATATCCATGTTTTAATATTTAGTGAAATCATTATAATTAATAATTATAATTACGTTAAATTATATTCAGTAAATATTAAACTTCTATATGAATCAAATTCATATATTAATATTAACTATGTTCTCTATTCGTATACAACAAGTTTGTACACATAATCTGTTTAATATTTAACTGTCAAATTAAATTAATCCAATAATTAATTTAAATCATGGGATAGCTAAACATAACACCAATTGTGTTTGGATTTCGTTCGTTTCAACCATAGGGTGTGACCTTGTAGGTTCTTGTAATGTTAGCAGTAATACTAGAACGATTCTAATATTACAAATAATGAGTGCATCTAGCAATGCATCATTGCTACCTAAGTTATCTCTGTGATTAACCCTTCATATATCAAATCTTTTTGTCCTTTATATATAGAATGGACACAAGTCATGGAATAGTCACACTTGCATAGTCCATCTAATGTTTCTTGATATCTTGAGTAAACTATGATAAACAAATAAATATGATATCTCATATAAACTTATTTGAGCATGAGCATGCATTTCTAGTCTCACTCAATTAAGTGCCCTAAGATATTGCTCCCATTATGTAGGAGGGACAAATCCTATATTGATCAACCATATCCCACTACATAGATTGTGGTATATCTAACATCATCAGCCTTTAAAACAACCAGTTACGGTGGACGTTTGACTGTGTCAAAATATACGACTCACGATGTTGGGATAATGATGATCTTAAGTTTGAGGATCGTATACATAGTAATCATTATGAGTAATGTTGTGACATTACATAATAATCCAAGAAACATACTCATAGCAGGTCAGTCTAATATGTTGTTCTCTAACACACATACTCATGTATTGATTTTGACATCCCATGTCAATGACAATACTTTGTCATCAATAAACTACATGTTAGTCTTAATGCATTATTGTTGTCCAAGCCCACAATAATACTCACCTAAGGACCTTTTAAGAATAATCATATTATTCTCAGGACATTATCTAAAATAGTTTGTTTATACATAGAAAAGAAACTGAAATTATAATGGCAATGCCTTATATTAATAAACGAGGTAAAACAAGTATGCTATTACAATCATCTTATGATTGGTCTTTGGGCATACTCTAACAATCTCCCACTAGCACTAAGACCAATCACTCGTATATCTAATACCAAGTGACTTAGTGTGACGATCATGCTTCTATTGTGTAAGAGGCTTGGTTAGTGGATCAACAATGTTATCATCTGTAGGAACTCTACATATCTCCACATCCCTTTGATCAATAATCTCTCGAATAAGATGATATCACCTAAGTATATGTTTGAATCGTTGGTGAGATCTGGGTTCCTTGGCTTGTGCAATGGCTTCGTTGTTGTCACAACGGAGTTCTATAACATCTAATATGCTAGGCATTACCCCTAGTTCAGTAATGAACTTCTTGATCCAAACAACTTCTTTTGTTACCTCACTGGCTGCAATATACTCGGCCTCTGTTGTAGAATCAGCTACTATATCTTGCTTTGAACTCTTCCTGCTCACAGCACCACCATTAAGGCAAAACACAAAACTTGATTGTAATCGAGAATCATCCTTATCGGTTTGGAAGCTAGCATCAATGTAACCTTTTACACTTAGCTCTTCCTCACCTCACCTCCATATATAAGGAATTTATTCTTAGTCCTTCTCAAGTACTTAAGGATGTTTTTAATTGCCACCCAATGACCTTCACCGAGATCTACTTGGTATCGACTTGTCATGTTTAAAGCATACGACACATCTGGACGAGTACATAGCATGGCATACATGATAGACCCTATAGTCGAAGTATATAGAATCTTACTCATGCGTTCTCTCTCTTGTGAAGTTAAAGGACACATTTCCTTCGAGAGAAAAATACCATGTCTCATTGGTAGGAATCCTCTCTTAGATTCTTCCATATTGAACCTTTTCAATACTTTATCTATGTATTTACTTTGGCTAGACCTAGGAGTTGTCTTGATTTATCTCTATAAATCTTGACTCCTAAGATGTAAGTAGCTTTGCCCAAGTCTTTCATAGAAAAATAACTTCCTAACCAAATCTTAATAGACTGTAAGGTAGGTATGTCATTTCCTATGATAAGTATGTCATCCACACACAATACTAAGAATGTGATAATGCTCACATTAACTTTCTTGTAAACACAAAGTTCATCTTCATTTTTGATAAAATCAAACTCTTTGATTGCATCATTAAAACGAAGATTCCAACTTCGAGAAGCTTGTTGTAATCCATAAATGGATTTTTGTAGCTTGCATATTTTTTTAGCATATTTTGGATCCACAAAACCTTTAGGTTGTGTCATGTACATATCCTCTTCAAGTTTTCCATTAAGGAAAGCGGTTTTGACGTCTATTTACTAGATTTCATAATCATGAAATGCAGCTATTACAAGTAAGATACGGATGGATTTAAACATAGCAACATGAGAAAAGGTTTCTTCATAGCCTATACCATGAACTTGGTGAAAACCTTTAGCGACTAATCACCCTTTATTTGTTTGTATGTTACCATCCATGTCGATTTTCTTTTTGAAAACCCACTTTTACCCTATGGGTTTAAACGCTTCAGGTTGGTTAACCAAGGTCTATACTTGGTTTTCTAACATGGAATCCATCTCAAACCTCATGGCTTCAAGCCATTTCTCAGAGTTTTAGCTCGCCATTGCTTCTTGATAAGTCCTAGGCTCATTTTGATCCATAAGAAAAACATCATCATGTGTTGTAACAAGAAATCCGTATCTCTCAAGTGTTCTCTTAAAGATTTGCGCTGTGGTTGTGTTTCTACAGCAGTTATTTGTTCCTCAATTTCTTGTGGAACTTGCTGATGTTCTATCTCTAGTTCAGTGGTATTTTGTGGTTCTTAAATTTCTTCAAGTTTAATCTTTCTCTCACTAACTTTTCTAGAGACAAATTCTCTTTCTATGAAGACACTAGTTTGAGCAACAAACACTTTGTTCTCAATAGAATTAAAGAAATAATATCCTTTGGTTTCTTTCGGATATCTCACAAATATACACTTTTCAGATTTGGGTTCAAGCTTAGTAGACGTCTGACGTTTAATGTAAGCTTCATAATAGGGCTAGAAAGAACCATTGTTTTCTCCCTACTTATTGGTTAAGTTGTTACCATTTAGTTATCTTTGGCACATATTTTAACATTTTTTTAGGTTAGTAAATTGCATTTTCTAACTCAATGGACCTTAGCCTAGTTACCCTTAATTTTGTCATGTTTTGGTACTAATGTCGTTACATGAGTATTTTTAGATTGCGTTTAAGATTGTCACGTACCTAACAGCTGTCCAGATAAAAACAAAAATGTGTGAGTTGTCTAGTCTTGTATAATCAACTTGAACGACCAATGACAGCTTGATTCTGATGAAAGGACACCTGCACAATTTGGAAGGATATAAATACTAATAAGGAAAGAGAAAAAAGGGTCTTTTTTAGTGGATAGTCTTCTTCAACCTAAGATTTAAAAGCTTTCGGCTATGGACTCTTAAGCTCCCACGGGTGAACTGACGTGAAGAGATGCAAACCAGCTCCTGATGAGGAGCTCTAAGTGCGACATAAGAGGGAAGTGAGAGATTAAGTCAAGTTCTTCTAAGAATAGTATTCTTCACTTGTTTCTTTTACATTTCTTCTCTAAACGCTGGTGATTACTGTTTATTTCATGTTTTTATAGAAGTACACATGATTTTTAGACTAAATGTTATTTTATTCAATCTTGCTTCTACTGTTTAATCTTTGGGTTTGAATGTTTTTAGCACATAAGTGTTATTGCGGTCACTGTCACTAGAAGGTGCAGCGACAATTTAAGCTAACAAGCATGACAATGGAAGTTGCTTGGGGATTAGAGGAATTTAATCCACTTGTTCTTAACTGTGTTGCATTGCCATCATCGGTAGGTGTGGTTAATGTGCATGTTTAAGTCTTAGGTTAAATATAGAAAGTTAAGCTTGGTAAAATATACATTGCACTTTAGTGCGTCGATAATCACCTATCCTTTTATACCTTGTGAGCACTTAGCATTCTTTTGAACATTCACGTTGGGGATCCCATTTTATCATTATCACATTTCATTTTTATTTTCAAGTTATTGCTTCGACAACTACTCTCACAATTTATCTCATTTTTATCTGTTCATTGCACTGAAATTAATAGACAAAAAAGACAACCATCCTCGTGGGATCAATATTCGACAAACTCACATCTGTCTACTATACTTGCATTGACAGTATACGCTTGCACATTATTGTTGTGACATTAAACAGCCAATCAAGTTTTGGTGCCGTTGCCAGAGATGGCTTTTGTTTGATGTTTATTTTTGTTTTTGCAGTTTATTTTTATTTACTACTACTTAGTTGCTACTAACTTGTTTTTTTTGTCGCTACTTGAACATTTTATTTTAGGTGTTTTATGACCCGAAGCAATTCGGAGTTTGTTACAGATTTCGATTCAAAGATTGAAAGAACCATTCGTCAGAGACTTCAAGAAAAAGAAATATAGCTTTACCAAGAAACGATTCAGCTATACCCCCGATTCAACGATAAAATCCTACTATACCCTCGATACCGCCACAAAATACAAATGACCCACCGTTGCCGCAAGACGATCAAAAACAAAATAGGACTATACGAGATTTTGTAGTACGTTTTTTGGATGACATGCAACTCGGAGTTGTTAGGCCAGCAATCCAAGCTGGAAATTTTGAACTCAAGCCAGTAATGTTTCAAATGTTGAATTCTAATTGACAATATGCTAGACTACAACATGAAGATGTACGAGAACATCTTAAATCATTTTTATTGATTTGTGCTTCCTTTAGTCAACAAGGCGTTCCTGATGACGCTTTGAAAATGCAGTTATTTCCTTATTCCTTGCAAGGAAGAGCTCGTACTTGGTTCCTTGGGCTACTTGTAGGCTCAATTACTTCTTGGAATGCACTAGCAACACATTTTGTTTTGCGCTTTAACCTGTCGACATTGAATGCTCGTCTTCGAAATGATATTATAGCTTATCATCAGCTGGATGATGAGAATCTTCACACCACATGGGAAAGTTATAAATCTTTGCTTCGACATTGCACTATTCACGACGTTCAACAGGAAACACAGATTGAGATTTTTTATAATGAGCTGAATTCACAAACAAGAAATCTTGTCGACGCATCAGCCAATGGTCCTTTGTTGGATTACACGTATGATGAAGCTATTAGAATTCTAGAGAGAATTGCTCAGAATGATTATCAATATCCTATTTCTAGAGCTGCACAAGCAAAAGCTACTCCTGGAGTTATTAAATTGGACACAATATCTACACTTAGTGCTCAAGTTTCTTCTCTTGCAAACATGATAAAAAATATGAAAGGGACTACTAACGTTGCACCTATACAAGTCGCTCAACAAAGAATGCCTTCTATGTCAATAATATCCGCAGCCATTCTTATGGCAACTTTTACAATAATTTTGCACGCAATAAACAGTCTTGGGAACTCAAAATGCTGGACAAAATGCTGTAACATTCCACTATGGGAGTCATCTAATCATGGTAGTTATAACCCAAGACAAGGGAATTACAATCAATAATAGCAGAACTACAATTAGCATACTTAGATGCAGCCATACCAGAATCGGATGTAGCCACAACACTCTTCTATGCAAAATTAGAATGTTCAAGGACATCGACAACAATAGTACATGAAAGCTTCCTCATCTAATCTGTTAGTAGCACTTGAAGCTTTAATCCTGGAGAATATTACTCGCATGGAAGCTAGTGTGCAAGGGAATTATCTTCTATTCGGACGTTGGAGGCACAATTAGGAGAACATGCTTTGAATCTAAGTACTCGACCATCGAGCACACTACCTAGTGACATGGAAAATCCCAATCCGAAAGGGAAATAATACTGTAAAGCTATCACTCTTAGGAGTGGCAAACAAACTGGCAAACCGACTACAGACTCTACTGTAGCACCTCAAGACACTGGTGAAGTAATCCCTGGTGAGAAGGTTGATTCTGAAGAGTTTGTCGATGTACCAAACAAAAAAATTCCACAAATTGTCACTCATATGCCTAATGTCTAACCCTCGATACTGTCGATGCAATAAAAGGTGTTGCGCAATATGATGTCTCCACCTTTGCCTTTTCCACCAAGATTCAGAGAGAATAAGCATGATAAGCAGCATCAGCTTTTCCTGAACATACTGAAAGAACTTCATGTCAATATACCTTTAGTGGATGTTCTTGTGCAAATTCCTAATTATGAGAAATTTATGAAGGAGCTCTTGTCCAAGAAGAAGAAGCTCAGTGATATTGAAACTATTGCACTCACAGAAGGCTATAGTGATATTTTGACAAATAAGTTGCCACCTAAAATTAAAGATCCTGGGAGCTTTACTATCCCATGTTTAATTGGCAGCCATTATTTGGGCAAGACGCTATACGATTTGGGAGCTAGCATCAACCTAATGCCACTATCTACTTTCAGAAAGTTAGGAATTGGTCATATGAAACCTACTACAGTGACATTGCAACTAGTAGATCGATCTTTGGCTCAACCTGAAGGGCAAATCAAAGTTATCTTAGTTCGTATGGATAAATTCATTTTTTGGCTAATTTTATTATACTAGATTGCGAGGCAGACAAGGAGGTTCCAATAATCTTTGGACGACCATTTTTAGCTATCGAACAAACTCTCATTGATGTTTACAAAGGTGAACTGACCATGCAACTTAATGATGAGCACGTTAACTTCAGTGTTTTCGAATCTATTCCATGCAATTATAAAGAAGAATGCCACACCATCGATGTGCTAGATGATTTAATTGAGGAAGAGTTCAATGACCAAAGCACAATACTTTTTGAAGAGTTTGCAGTGATCTGATAATGAATTTTTAGCTGATTGTGACAGCATGGTTGAAACTAATAACATTGAACTTAGGCATGGTTGGCAAATTGAATCGTTAGACTTAGCCAACAGAATGACTCCAATTTTCAAGCTATCTATTGAAGAAGCTCCTATTCTGGAATTGAAACCACTAGCTGTTCATCTTAAATATGTCTTTCTTAGTAACAATAATACTCTCCTAATTATTGTCTTTGCAACACTGAATGTGACTCAAGAAGAGAAATTGATCAATATTCGTAAGTAACATAGACGAGCTATTTCTTGGAGTATTGCTGATATTCGAGGGATTAGTCCATCTTTTTGCGTGCACAAAATTAAGTTGGAAGTTGAAGGCAAGCAATCAATTCAGCAATAAAGAAGATTAAATTAGAAGATGAAGAAAGTTGTTAAGAAGGAAATTATAAAATGTCTTGATGTTAGAATTATTTACCCCATTTGTGACAGCAATTGGGTAAGTCTAGTGCAATACATACCTAAAAAGAGTGGCATCATTGTGGTTAGCAATAACAAAGATGAGTTAATTCCTACATGCATTTCTACGGGATGACGAATCTATATGGATTATCGTAAACTTAATGCTACCACATGGAAGGACCACTTTCCACTTCTTTTCATTGACCAGATGTTGGATAGGCTTGTTGGAAGGCCTATTATTTTTTTAGACAGCTACTTTAGCTACAATTAAATTGCTATTAAACCGGAGGATTAGGCGAACATAACTTTCACTTGCCCCTTTGGTACTTCTGCTTTTCGCCGTATGCCTTTCGGTCTTTGCAACGCACCAGCCACATTTCAAAGGTGCATGATTGCAATATTCTCAGATATGATTGAAGATTCTTTAGAGGTTTTAATGGATGATTTCTCAGTCTATGGGAATGATTTTTATCATTGGCTAACAAATTGGATAAAGTATTGAAGCGGTGTGAAGACACATAGCTTGTCTTAAATTGGGAAAAATTTCATTTTATGGCAACTAAAGGCATTGTGTTAGGCCATCGCATTTCTAGTCAAGGCATTGAAGCAGATAAAGCTAAAGTGAAAATCATTGAGAAATTACCCTCGTCGAAAAATGTGAAAGGCATTCGTAGTTTTCTTGGGCATGCGGGGTTTTACCTAAGATTTATTAGATATTTTTCAGAAATTGCAAAGCCCTTATGCTCATTGTTGGAACAGAATCGAAAATTCCTCTTCAACGATGCATGTTTGAATGCATTTATTCAAATAAAGAAGCAACTAGTAAATGCACCCATTATCGTTGCACCAGATTGGTCTCAACCTTTTGAAGTTATGTATGATGCAAGCGACTTTACTGTAGGTGCTGTTTTAGGATAACACAAGGGAAAAATATTTCATGCCATCTATTATGCCAGCAAAACTCTTACAGAGGCTTAAATCAATTATACCACTACAGAGAAAAAATTGTTGGCTGTAGTCTTTGCTTTCGACAAGTTTCATTCATATCTTGTTGGCACAAAGGTTACCGTATTTACTGATCACTCGGTGTTGAGATATCTTTTTGCAAAGAAGGATGCAAAACTAAGACTGAAACACTGGATCCTACTATTGCAAGAATTTGATATTGAAATAAAAGACTACAAGGGTTCACAGAATCAAGTTGCAGACCATCTATCTCATTTGGAAGTTGGCAGCAAAGACGAAAACATACTTTAGATTGTTGACGTAGTCCCAGATGAGAAGTTATTTGCTGTAGATGCAAAGCCTTGGTACACAAATCTGGTTAATTATCTAGTGTGTGGAAAACTCCCATTGGGTGTCACAAGCCATTAAAAGGAAATATTTCTTCGTGAAGTAGTGAAGTATCATTGGAACGAGCCGTATTTATTCAAGGTATGCAATGACAACATCATTTGACGTTGTGTTTGAAGATGCTTTCAATCATGAAGTATTGTCATGGTGCTTTTTATGGAGGTCACTTTGGAGGCATGAGAACTACTACTAAGGTTCTCCAACCAGGATTCTACTGGCCTTCATTATTCAAGGACGCCCATAATTTTGTAAATCAATGCGATGGGTGTCAGCGCACTAGTTCTATATCCTGATGCAATGAAATGTTACAACAGCCGATTATGGAGGTGGAACTGTTTGATGTTTGGGTATGGATTTTATGGAACCATTTCCATGTTCATTTGGAAATCTTTATATATTTGTAGCTGTTGACTAAATCTCGAAGTGGGTTGAAGTTGTTGTAGTCCCAAGGGATGATGCAAAGACAGTGCTTAAATTTTTTCACAAGCATATACTCACCAGCTTTGGCACACCAAGGGCATTAATCAGTGATCAGGGTACACACTTTCATTGTAACCAAGTGGCAGTAGCATTGAAAAGATATGGAGTTAATCATAGAATGGCTACTACTTATCATCTGCAAACTAATGGACAAGCTGAAGTGTCCAATCGACAAATTAAGAATATTCTTGAGAAGGTTGTGGACCCTTCGAGGAAAGATTGGTCTTCTAGACTTGATGATGCTTTATGGGTATTGCGGACAACATAAAAAACTCCATTAGGGATGTCGCTGTATCAACTAGTTTTTGGGAAAGCATGTCACTTGCCAATTGAACTAGAGCACAAGGCAATATGGACAATTAAGCAAGTGAACATAGATTATGAAGCTGCTGAAAAGAAAAGGTTGTTAGATATCACTGAACTAGAGGAGATTTGGCGAAATGCCTATGAAAATGCTGCAATTTACAAGGAAACGACCAAACGATGGCATGATAGAATTATTTTATAGCGACAATTTATCACGGGTCAACAAGTTTTACTATTCAATTCTAGGTTGAAATTGCATCCAGGTAAATTGCGCTCACGTTGGTCTGGACCTTTCGAAGTTGTCGAAGCATTTCCTCATGGTGTGATCACAATCAGAGATTTACATGATGGACACCAGTTTAAAGTGAATGGACAACTATTGAAGCATTATTTTGGGCATAGTGATCAAAAGTAGGAAGAGACCATTAAATTGGTCGAAATTTTTTAATTTTTATTAAATTTTTTATTACGTAATTTTATTTTATTTTATTTTTGCTTTTGTTTAAGTTTGTTTTGTTTCTCATTTTTTTACAGAATAATTATATCCCATTGTCGACGCATTTGGATTTCATTGTCAATGCAATTTGTATGTCTGTACTGAAACTGTTGACTCAAAAAATTAGGGCATATTAGGGATTCAGATCCCACCGTTTCATCAATAGTCACCCAGTCGTTGGATCTGTCTGAGCGGGCGTAATTCTCATTGGACGCATTTATTTCCGCTAGACTTTATGTCCTTTCGTTTAATCATAGAAAAATCACAACTTTCCATCTTCCTCTTTCACCTGCTATAAACCCCCTCCTCTGTGCCGACTGTAACAAACCACAAAGTAACCATTTTTATTCACTCTTTCTCCAAGCTCGTACCTTTACACCTTAAAACCTCCTTTACTCACAAAAATATGGCAAGAACCAGAGGAGCAGTCAAGAAAGCAACCAAATTTGTCGAAGAACACTTATATTCTGCAACTGCAGTTCATGAAGCAAAGCCCTCCATGCCAAATGATCAGGTGACATTCTTAATGAAAGCAGACAAAGACCGATTTTAGGGTAACATGTTGAAGTGAAATTGTCACCCAAAACAGGGCTTTCTCTTATCGCAACAGCAAGACTTGGGTAAGTAAGTCTACAAGACCATCTCAAGGCTGAAGTGGGAAACCTTTTGCACTCACCCTGGAAGTTACTCTCTTTCACTGGTATGTGAGTTTTATGCTAACCTTATTGACCATACGTCAGAGTTTGTCTTTGTTCGCAAAGGATTAATCTCGTAGGATGCTGAAAGAATCAATGAGTTGTGCAACACCAAGGTGGATAGCGATGAACACTCTGCGTTCATTGAAGATATCACAGATGACAAGACAGACCTCTTGGTGAAAGATCTATGTGTCGAAGGAGAAATGTGGACGGGTTCAAATCACAACAACTATACCATGCACAGATGCTTCTTAACGCTGCAAAACAAAATCTGGTTCCATTTTGTCAACTGTAGACTGAAGCCCTCTACCCACAATACCACAGTTACCCTTGATAGAATGTGTCTGATACATTCTATTATCATGGGCAGGAAAATCAATGTCGGTGCAATACTCCACTAGGAAATTGCTGAATATGCTGTAAGGCAAACGGGCATCTTGGTTTTCCCATCATTGGTGATGCAACTGTGCTAGCAGAAGGGAATCGTGCCCCAAGATGAAGAAGAAATCATGGAGAATAAAGGCCTAATCAATGAAGCCTCGATTGAGAGAATGACTTGTGGTAAGGATACACCCACAGTGAAAGAGATAGAATCAAGCAAAAGGAAGGGCAAAGCAAAAGCAGAAAATAAAGGAGAAAATCTAACTGTAGAGACATCCTTGTTGCGCAAAATGAAGGATGTCGAGAAGTTAGTAACTTCCATCAGCAATAGGCAGATCAGGCTTGTCGCTATAATAGAAGACATGGACAGATCACAAAATTTGTTCTACGCCTATCATTTGTTGTAGCCTCATTAAGGTAGCTGAGTAAAGCCCCACTCCCAGAATTCCCAATATTCCCACCAATCATCTGAGACTATAAGCCCTCATCAGAGGAGGTTGACTTAGGGGACCAAGATCGATTGATGGCTTCCCCTTCCATTGTGCATGTCTTTGATGATGAAAAAGAAGCGGAATCAAAGGACATCGAGGAGTTCTTGAGAAAAATTGAGAGCCTATTCGAAGATGATTTCACTGTTGGTCATGAGGAGCATGCTGCTGAGGAGGAAATTCCTGTTAGAGAAGAGGAAATCCATGTTGATATTGAGAACGAAAAGGAAAAAGATGCTGAGAAAAATCAATTGAAGACACTGTCACTGCACCAAAAGTTATGGGTGTAACAATTGAGGACTTGGAGCAAGATGGAGAGAGTCAGGCGAAAGCTACAGAGGAAACCAATGAGGAACACCACAATCCTTTGATAATAGTTGTCTATACTGAACCACTTGAGATAATCCATCTGACACAAGACGCAGCCGATGATACCAGGTCAAAGCCAGATATTGAGGAGCAATCCAAGGACCAGGCGAAGCCTAAAGAAAGGAAGAGAAAATGCTCCAAGGATAAAAAGCACAGAAAGGAAGAGAAGAAGAGGAGGAAGAAGAAGCACCGTGCAACCACATCTATGGCTGAGGAAAACTGAGTTAGTTTATTTTAAGTTTTTAGATGTAGTATTCATGCATTACATGTAACTGTAATTTTTATTTTGTTAGTAAGCATTGTCGTTGCATTTTCATTGTCATTACATTTAAATGTTAGTGAATTGGGGACAATGTAAACTTTAAGTTTGGGGGAATGCATATGGGGTTTGGAAATGCACCTACATTTCAAAATTTTTCTTTTTGAGTTAATGAAGCATGCAAGGTTTATGAGTGGTTAATGTAAATGTGTTTGAAAATTTCTGTTACATTCAATGCTTAATTCTTGAATCATGTGAACTGTCAATGAATGAGTTGGATAAATTTGACTGAATGTAGTATCTTCAATTTTTTGATGAATGACTTAGATTGCATTAGTAATAGATGACTAGTATCATTCCTTGTATCTTGAATGGATCTTCCTTTTACAACTGCTTATATATATATATATAGTTATAAGTAAGAGACACTCTAATGTGGGTGTATTATGAACTGTTTAAGGGGGAACACTCCAATGCAAGTGTTAGAAAAATGAATCTGGCCAAAGGCTGTCGCTGCAAGAGTGTGTGTCGGCGCAATTACGTACTCCCTAGGGGTTTGTTGCACTCCATTGTTACTTCTCAGGAACAAGGGTATGGTAATGCAACGATATCCCTTGTTCACATAAGAAAATGAAAATAAAAGAAAAGAGATATATAGATACTTAGTATTGTATAATAAATGCTGTATTGGTTGATGAAATTTAGGATTTGAGGTATGATGCTAGCTTTGATGAAGTTGCAGTGTTAGTTATTCATACTTATGAGTTGTCGATGCAATATTCTGTCATCTGAATGTGATTCATTCATTGGGATTTTAGATGAATCAAGTTTCTAGAATGATCATTTGCCTTGGTTATTTTTTTTCTATAGTCGTACTAGTTTTTGTTTTACTTGAGGACAAGTAAAAACTCAAGTTTGGCGGTGTCATAGTGCTAGAAAGAACCATTGTTTTCTCCCTACTTATTAGTTAACTTGTTCCCATTTAGTTATATTTAGCACATATTTTAGCATTTTTAGTTTAGTAAATTACATTTTCTAACTCAATGGACCTTAGTTTAGCTACCCTTAATTTTGTCATGTTTTGGTACTAATGTGGCTGCATGAGTATTTTCAGATTGCATCCAACATTGTCCCCGCACTTGACAGCTGTCCAGATAAGAACAAAAATGTGTGAGCTGTCCAGTCTGGTATAACCAACTTGTACGACCAGCGAAAGCTTAATTCTGATGAAAGGGCACCTGCACAATTTGGAAGGATATAAATACTCACAAGGAAAGAGAAAAAGGGGTCTTTTTTGGTGGATAGTCTTCTTGAACCTAGGATTTGAAGCTTTCGACTATGGAGGCTTAAGCTCCCACGGGTGAATTGATGTGAAGAGATGCAGACCAACTCCTGACGAGGAGCCCTAAGTGCAACACAAGAGGGAAGTGAGAGATTAAGTCAAGTACTTCTAGGAATAGTATTCTCCACTTGTTTTTTTTTATATTTCTTCTCTAAACGCTAGTGATTACAGTTTATTTCATGTTTGTATGGAAGTCCACATGATTTCTGGACTAAATGTTATTTTATTCAATTTGCTTCTAATGTTTAATCTTTAGGTTTGAATGTTTTTAGCACGGAAGTGTTATTGCGATCACTGTCATTGGAAGGTGCAGCGGCAGTTTAAGCTAACAAGCATGACAATGGAAGTTGCTTGGGGATTAGAGGAATTTAATCCACTTGTTCTTAACTGTGTTGTATTGCCATCATCGGAAGGTGTGGTTAATGTGCATGTTTAAGTCTTAGGTTAAATATAGAAAGTTAAACTTGGTAAAATATACATTGCACTTTAGTGCATCGACAATCACCTATCCTTTTATATCTTGTGAGCACTTAGCATTCTATTGAACATTCACGTTGGGGATCCCATTTTATCATTATCACATTTCGTTTTTATTTTCAAGTTATTGCTCTGACAACTACTTTCACAATTTATCTCGTTTTTATCTATTCATTGCACTAACATTAATAGACAAAAAAGATAACCATCCTCGTGGGATCGATATCCGACAGACTCACATCTGTCTACTATACTTGCATCAATAGTGTACGTTTGCACATTATTGTTGTGATGTTAAACAGCCAATCACTTCATAACCTCAAATCTTCATAAAAGACATATTGGGACGTTTCCAGTCTACATCTCATATGGTGCATTTTAAACTGATTTAGATGGAACATGATTTAGTGTTAAAGCAGTTGTGTCAAGTGCATGTACCCAAAAGGAAGTCAATTAATTAGCATGACTCATCATTGATCGAACCATGTCTAATAGAGTTCATTTTCTTCTCTTAGGAACTCTATTCCATTGAGGAGTACTAGGAGGTGTAAGTTGTGAGACTATCTCACATTCTTTTAGAATATCATCAAACTCTAGGCTCAAGAATTCTCCACCTCGATTTGATCGAAGTGTCTTGATAGTTTTTCCTTGTTGATTTTATACTTCATTATTAAATTCCTTGAACTTTTCAAGTGCTTTAGACTTGTGGCGCATGATATAAACATACCCATATCTACTGAAATCATTAATGAAAGTAATGAAGTACTTAAATCCACCTCTGGCCTATGTATTCATTGGTCCACATACATCAGTATGTATTAGGCCCAATAAATCACTAGCTCGCTCACTTTTACCAGTATAAAGAGCTTTAGTCATTTTTCCCAATAAGTTAGATTCACTTACTTCAATTTGTTCGAAAACAAATGAATCCAAGAAACCATCTTTATGGAGTTTGGATATGCGTTTCTCACTTATGTGGCCCAAACGATAATGCCAAATATAAGTTTGATTTGAGTAATTTATTTCAGATCTTTTGGTATTTATGTTGTAAATGGGATTACCTTGATCTAAAATATAGAGACCATTCACCAATTGTGTTGAACCATAGAAAATATTATTTAGATAAAAGGAACGACAATCATTCTTAATTATTATCTCAAAACCAATTTTATCCAAACAAGAAATTGAAATAATTTTCTTAGTAGAATTGGGCACAAAATAACAATCCTCTAAACATAAAACAAGTCTACTAGGCAAAGAAAAAATATATGTTCCTACATTTAATGCAGTAACTCGTGCTCCATTTCCAACTCGTAGGTCCACATCTTCTCTAGCCAAAGTCCTACTCCTTTGCAATCCCTATACAAAAGTAAAAATATGAGAACCACAATGAGTATCTAATACCCAAGAAGTTGTAGTTGATAAAATAATATCAATAACATAAATACCTGAAGTAGGAGCTCCACTTGCTTTGCCCTTCTTGACTTCCTTAAGATAGACAGGGTAGTTCCATTTCCAATGTGCAGTCATACCAAAATGGAAACAATTTCTTTCCTTAGCCACCCCTCCTTTGGACTTTAGTGCAGCCTTTCTTTTTTCAAATTTGGGCTTGTCTTTGCTGTTGTGCTGATAGTACTAGAAAGAACATATGTTTTCTCCCTACTTATTGGTTAATTTGTCCCCATTTAGTTATCTTTAGCTCATATTTTAGCATTTTCAGTTAAGTAAATTGAATTTTATAACTCAGTGGACCTTAACCTATTTATCCTTAATTTTTTCATGTTTTGGTAATGATGTCGCTGCATGAGTATTTCCAAATTGCGCTCAGGACTGTCGTCGCACCCGATAGTTGTCAAAGTAGCTTCCAACACGGATAAGAACAAAAATATGTGAGCTATCCAGTCTAGTATAAACAACTTGTACGGAAAGAGGCAGCATGATTCTTATGAAAGGACACCTGTACTATTTGGAAGAATATATATATTCACGAGAAAAGAGAAAAAGGGTTCGTTTTTGGGGCATTATCTTCTTCAACTCATCTTTTGAAGCTCTTCGGCTATGAAGGCTTAAGTCTCTTACAGGTGAACCGACGTGAAAGGGATGCAGATCAGCTCTTGACGAGGAGCCCTAAGTGTGACATAAGAGGGGATTGAGAGGTCAAGTCGAGATTGTCTAGGAATAGTATTCTTCTCTTGTTTCTTTTATATTTCTTTCTAAACGCTGGTGATTACTTTTTATTCATGTTTGTATGGAAGTACATATGATTTTTGGGTTAAATATTATTTTATTCAACTTCGCTTCTACTATTTAATCTTTGGGTTTGAATGTTTTTAGCATGGAAATGTTATTGCGGTCACTGCCACTGGAAAGTACAGTGACAGTTCAAGCTAACAAGCATGACAATGAAAACTGCTTGAGGATTAGAGGGATTTAATCCACTTGTTCTTAATTGTGGTCCATTGCCATCATCGGAAGGTGTGGTTAATGTGCATGTTTAAGTCTTCGATCAAATATAGAAGTTAAACTTGGTAAGATATTCATTACAAATTATTGCATCGACAATCACCTATCCTTTTATATCTTGTGAGCACTTAATATTCTATTGAAGATTCACTTTGGGGATCCCATTTTATCACTATCATATTTCATATTTATTTTCATGTTATTGCTCCGACAACTATTCCCAAAATTTATCTCGTTTTTATCTGTTTATTGCACTAACATTGATAAACAAAAGACAACCATTCTCGTGGGATCGATATCCGACAAATTCATATCTTTCTACTATACTTGCATCGATAGTGTACGCTTGTGTCACAGGGCTAGATATTTAGTCTCGTAATCCGTACGGTCTTAGGTGATCCTTTCTTGCAAATACACCTAAGTCAGCCTAACCACCACGATTTGAGGATTCTCAAAGGAATTCCTCCAAGGCATCAAATTGTATAGTGGAAGCGACTTAGCCAAAATAAGGCTCAAAAGAATAGAAAGCAACAGAAAACTAAGCACGAGAGGTGTTTGAGTAAATCCTCTCAACTTGTATTACTTTCTCTCAAGAATACAAAGAATGAAACAATGAACGAGTGAGTGATTTACAAATGAGGGGAGGCTCTCTATTTATAGTTGAGCTCCCCCACAACCAATAGCCAGGATCAAATTATATCGATGAATGAGATTAACCTATTCCTTAAATTATGGGATTTACAAGATTACAACCAAATCAAATCCTATATAATTTTAAAGATATAATTCTCCCTTATCTTCTAAGATTAGTTCCCATATTTACCAAGATGCCTTAAGTTGCCAAAGCTTCATTATTAGGCCACCCAGGCTTCAATCTGATAGGCTTGATCAACAACTCTCTAAATCGGGCCAGCTCATGTGGGTTAAATAGACCTCCATGAGACTCATTATGTGTAATGGTCATGGGCTTTGAACTTTGGCCCGTGACATTCTCCCCCACCCATTCTCGTAATGCCCTCGTTGCGGCTTCAGAATGGCATTGACTTGATTCACCTCGGTCTCATCTCGTTGCCTTAGCATTTTCCCGATTAGTCTCACATCGGGCTGTCCCTTCTTTCTAAACTTTCACCTCGACTTTTGTCGCCTCTTAATTCGAACCGTCTTATTTGTTGGTACATCTCGTTGGCAAGAATTCTTTGCACTCACTTGCCCACATTCTGACTCGCTTCGATCGAAATCCTCTTGATTCACATCACTTGGCCTTGAATCGCCCATAGTCCCTCGGCCTCATTGCTTAAGAACTTTGAAAGGGCCTCGACATTCTTACCAAGTAACCAAATTAGAATGCAAAGCACTGTCAAAGTGTTCCGAATATACCTTACTCGTCGCATTTACTTTGGTCAACTATTCAGCTTGCATTGTCACTGTCGTAAACTTTGATGCACCACCCACTTTTCCCATAAGTGGAAGCTCCTTCTATGTGTCAACAGAAATAAGCCTCATTGAACCTAGCTTCCAAGTTTGCATTGCAACTTCTTCCTCTGAGTTGATGCCAAACTCACCCCTTCCATGGGCTAAAGCCTCACCGATAACTCAGCCAACTCCATCGCTTTCCTCGAATTGAGCCTCATTGGTCCCTGCTTCACTATTTTCATCGTGTCTTTCTCCATTAAGACTAATGACAAACTCACCTCTTTCTCGGGTGAAAGCCCCTCTAATGACTCAACAAGCTCTGATGTTGCCTTTTCTTTGACCTTCACGGATTATTTTTTTGGACAGTTCCTCAACTCATGCGGATCACGGCACAAGAAGCACTTGACTCGCTTCTTTTTGCTCCTCTTTGTCCTCTTGGCTTCACTCAAACCAAGCTTCTTGGGCACCTTGTCTGCCCCATCAATGACAGGCTTTTTCGGACATTTCCATAACCTATGCGAACCATGACACAAGAAGCACTCCACTGGTTTCTTCTCACTTTTAGCCTTCTTGGCATCGACACCCTTTGCGCTCGAACCAAGGCTCGTGGCCTTACCTTTTGGCTTACCCCTCTTTGATAACTCGAATTTCCTTGGACATTTCTTCAGCAAAAGTGGACCATCGCAAAGAAAACATTTCAACTTGCCTCACTTTTTGTTGGGTTTCTTCTTCCTGACTTGTGGTTTCCCATTATCACCATTGTCGCCGTTGCCACCACCATTATCATCTTCCTTGTGATTCCCTTCACATGCACCCCTTTCCTCAAACTAGGAAGATCCAAGCTTGACTACGGACTCTGCTACCGTAATGGCTTTCGACAGCTCTTGGACACCTTTTTGTTCCATTTTCTATCTGACCCATGGCTTTAATCCATTTTTGAAGACAAGCAATGCCTCTTTCTCGGTCACATCTTTAACTTGGAGCATGAGTTCCTTGAACTCTCGAACGTATTCCCCAATTGTGCCTCATTGCGTTAGCCATCATAACTTTACCGAGCTTCTTCCTAGGCATCATCTGGGTAATATTGTCCCTTCAATTCATCTTGGAACTCTTGCCACGTTCCAATCTCACTATGCCTTTTATCTGTAGTCCTGTTTCACCACCATAACAGTGCATTATCAGTAAGAAACATTGAAGCAATATTTACCTTACTTGTATCATCCTTGATGCCTTTGACATGGAAGTAGTTCTCCATCCTCCACAAGAAATTATCCACATCGCATGCAAATCTTATCCCCGTAAACTCTTTCAGCTTTGGGACATTAGTAAGTGCTGCACTTGACACTCCTCCATTCCCCACGGCTGCTCGACACAAGGCAAGCTCTCCCTCGAGCTCCTCTAGTCTTGTGCTCAAAGCTTTCGTCGTGGTCATTGTTTCCTCCTTCAAAGCCAATAGCATGGCTTCGAGAGCATCGCTCCTTTCTATCAGCTTAGACCTATGGGAATTAAGCAACCCTTTTACCTCATCCCTAGTGTCATTGAGACTCATGATCACAAAGTCCCTCGATTGTTCCCTCAAGTCATCTATGTGCTCATGAGCTCCATCGATGGACTCCTTCGTGTCCCCCATGGACTCCTCAAGTCTGTCCACTCGATCCTCTGTAGCTGATAGCATTTCCCTCAACGATTTCCTAGGCCACTTCTACTCAGCAACTTCTTTCGACATTACAGATGGTGCCTTCACAACCTTGGCTCGGATACCACTTGTCACGGGGCTAGATCTTTAGTCTCTCAATTCGTGCGGCCTTAGGCGATCCTTTCTTGCAAATGCGCCTAAGTTAGCCTAATAACCACCATTTGAGGATTCTCAAAGGAACTCCTCCAAGGCACAAATTTGTATAGCGGAAGCGACTTAGCCAAAAGAAGGCTCAAAAGAACAGAAAGTAACAGAAAACTAAGCATGAGAGGTGTTTGAGTAAATGCTCTCAACTTGTATTACTTTCTCTCAAGAATACAAAGAATGAAACAATGAATTAGTGAGTGATTTACAAATCAAGGGAGACTATCTATTTATAGTTGAGCTCCGCCACAACTGACGGTCAGGATCGAATTATATTGACAAATGAGATTAACCTATTCCTTAAATTATTGGATTTACAAGATTACAACCAAATCAAATCCTATCTAATCTTAAAGATATGATTCTCCCTTATCTTTTAAGATTAGTTCCCATATTTTCCAAAATGCCTTAAGTTGCCAAAGCTTCATTATTGGGCCACCCAGGCTTCAATCTGATAGGCTTGACCAACAGCTTTCTGAATCGAGCCAGCTCATGTGGGCTAAATGACCCCAATGTCAATGATAGACCTCCATGGGATTCATTGTGTGCAATGGTCATGGGCTCTAAACTCTAGCCCGTGACACTTGCACAATATTACTGTGACGTTAAACTACCGATCAAGTTTTGGCATCGTTACTGAGGATGACATTCGTTTGATGTTTATTTTTGTTTTTGCACTTTATTTTTATAATATTTAGCTGTTACTAACTTGTTTTCTTTTTGTTGCTATTTTCACATTTTATTTTAAGTGTTTTATGAGCCGAAGAAATTCGAAGTTTATTGCTTATTTTGATCTAGAAATTGAAAGAACCATTCGGAGGAGACTTCAAGAACAAAGGAATATGACTTTACCAGAAAACAATGCAGCCATACCCCAGACGCAGCGACAAAATCCTGATGACCTGTCGTTGTCGCAAGACGCTCAAATACAAAATAGGATTATACCAGATTTTGTAGTACCTGTCTTGGATAACTTACAACCGGGAGTTGTTAGGCCAGCAATCCGAGTTTGGAATTTTGAACTCAAGCTAGTAATGTTTCAAATGTTTAATTCTAATGGGTAATATGTTAGACTGCCACATGAAGATGCGCGAGAACATCTTAAATCATTTTTATTGATTTGTGCTTCCTTTAGTCAACAAGACGTTCCTAATGACGCTTTGAAAATGCAATTATGTAGTTATTCCTTATAGGGAAGAGCTCGTACCTAGTTCCTTGGGCTACCTGCCGCCTCAATTACTTCTTGGAATGCACTAGCAACACAGTTTATTTTGCGCTTTAACCCACCGACAATAAATGCTCATCTCCGAAATGGTATTACAGCTTATCATTAGATGGATGATGAGAATCTTCACACTACATGGGAGCGTTTTAAATCTTTGCTTCAACGTTACCCCATGCATGGCATTCAACAGGAAACACAAATTAAGATTTTCTATAATGGGTTGAATTCACAAATGAGGAATCTTGTCGATGCATCAACCAATGTTCCTTTGCTAGATTGTACTTATAATGATGCCGCTGGAATTCTTGAGAGAATTGCTCGGAATGATTATCAATATCCTATCTCCAGAGCTGCATAAGCAAAAGCTACTCCGGAAGTTATTGAATTGGATGCAATATCTGCACTTAGTGCTTAAGTTTCTTCTCTTGCAAATATGAAAAAATATGCAAGGGACAAGTGACGTTGCACTTATACAAGTCACTCAACAAGTTGATGTTCCTACCTTTTGTTGTGAGATTTACGGTGACAACCATAGCTATGAAGATTGTCCACAACATGCAGAGACTGGCTTCTATGTCAGTAACATCCGCAACAATTCTTATGGCAACTATTATAATAATTCTGCACGCAATCAATAGTCTTGGGGAACTCAAAATGCTGGACAAAATGTTGCTACATTCTGATATGAGAATACATCTACTCAAGGCAATTATAATCCTAGACAAAGGAATTACAATAAACAACAACAGAACTACAGTCAGCACACTCAGATGCATCCACAACAAAGCTTAGATGCATCCACACCAGAATCTGATGCAACCACAACACTCTTCAATGCAGAATTAGCATGTTCAAGGACATCGACAACAATAGTACACACAAGCTTCTCCTTCTGATCCATTAGCAACTCTTAAGGCTTTAATGCGGGAGCATACTACTCGCACGGAAGCTATGGTGCTAGGGAATTCATCTTCTATTCGGGCGTTAGAGGCACAATTAGGATAACTTGCTTCGAATCTGAATACTCGACCATCAGGCACACTATCTAGTGACACGAAAAATCCCAATCCGAGGGGGAAAGAACACTACAAGGCTATCACTCTTAGGAGTGGTAAACAAACTAGCGAGCTGACTACAAACTCTATTATAGCACCTCAAGATACTAGTGAAGTGATCCCTGGTGAGAAGGTTGAATCTAAAGAGCTTGTCGGTGTACCAGACAAAGAAGTTCCACAAATTGTCACTCATATGCCTAATGTTTGACCCTCGAAACTGTCGATGCAATCCAAGGTGTCGACGCAATTTGATGTATCTCTACCTTTACCTTTTCCACAAAGATTCAGGGAGAATGAGCATGATAAGCAGTATCAATAGTTCCTTGACACACTAAAGCAACTTCATGTCAATATTCCTTTATGCAAATTCCTAATGATGGGAAATTTATGAAGGAGCTCTTGTCCAAGAAGAAGAAGCTTAGTGATATTGAAACTATTGCACTCACAGAAGGCTGTAGTACTGTTTTGACCAATACGTTGCCCCCCAAAATGAAAGATCCTGGGAGCTTTACTATCCCATGTTCAATTGGCAACCATTATTTGGGCAAGGCTTTATGCGACTTAGCAGCTATCATCAACCTAATCCCACTATCTAATTTCAGAAAGTTGGGAATTGTCACATGAAACATACTATAGTGACATTGCAACTAGTAGATCGATTATTGGCTCAACCTGAAGGGCAAATCAAAGATATTTTAGTTCGTGCGGATAAATTTGTTTTTTCAACTGATTTTATCATACTTGACTGCAAGGTAGACAAGGAGGTTTCCATAACCTTAGGACGACCATTTTTAGCCATCGAATGAACTCTTATACATTTATTTACTTAATTTACCAATATACCCTTTGTTCACACTTTAATTTTAACCAAATTTTAGTCAAGATCGTCCACTCAAATGAAAAATGGTTATATTACCATTTAAGGACCTTAACTTACTTTTCAATTGACATCTAATACCTTTAATTAAGAGAATTCAACTTTTGAACCTTTTTCAATTTAATCCATTTTACTTAACTAACTACCTAAACAATAAAATTTCGTAACCAAATTTTAATATGATGCAAATGACCTTGTAAATATTAAATAAATAATATTTACAGTCTGACACATCGAAGTGGTGGCCTCGAAACCACCATTCTCGATCGTACTAAAAATAAACTAATTAGTAAATCCTCATTTAATTAGGGTTTAATCGCAATTTACCCAAAATCTAAAGAGTTTCACATCATTTCTATTATTAAGCCATTTAAAGAGGGTCAAATTTCATAATTGGTCCTTCAATTATATTAAACTTTAATTAAACAAACTTGTTTTCAATTTAGTCCTAAACTAATTAGGACTTAATGAATAAATAACCCAAAAGTTAGTGGATGGTAATCATATCCACCATCGCCTGGACTTTTTGACCATGGTGTAATTACCACTTTGGTCCTTTTTATTTTTAATCAATAGTAATTAACTTTTACCTCATTTACAATTTACTCCTTTTTCCTTAATTAAGCAATTAATCATCAAAATTACCGAACCGAACTTCAATTCACATATAATAAGACTCTGTAAATATTTAATAAAAATATTTATGACACTTAATTTCAAAAACGAGGTCCCGATACCCCATTTTCTAAAATCACTTGACTTTTGAACCAAACCACTTATACTAAATTTTAATTCAATTATTAAAATTCTTTAATTCAACATTCCATATAAAATTATTATTGACTTATTTAATTTAAACACTCATTATAAAATTTTCTCGTCGGGTTTGTGGTCCCGAAATCACTGTTTTCGACAGCACTGAAAAACAGGCTGTTACATTAAGAGGAATAATAGGGAACAATACAATGTGCCAAACTATTTTTGTGTTTGTAACCTTATGTGCTTAACAGTTCTTTGAAATTCATACTCTTCCTAAGCCTCAACACGTTACAAGCCGAAAAGCTCTATATGACTTAAACAACTCTATGCATGAATAGATATAAAAATTGTATGATCTCATTATAACTATCTGTATTATGATAGGATAATCAAAATACTTATATTAGGCATTGATAGAGTTATATAGATGAGACTTTGATATTTATATTTCCTGTAACCTACTGAACTTGTATTCTTTCTAACCAAAAATGGTAAAATTGCTTACTCATCATGTTAAAATTATTGAGAAATATATAATGCCTCGAGTAGATGTTGCGAACCTAATCTTTATATAATACAAATTCAAGCTCTTGTTGCTTTCTTTCTTATTTCATTGCTTTATGCTTGCTTTTTTTGTTTTGTTTGCTTGAGGACAAGCAAAGACTTAACAGTGCGGGAGTTTGATCTGTCGGTTTTATACCTAGTAGATTGAACTAGTCTTCACACTTAAAGAGCTTAAAATTAAGTATTTTCTTTATCTTTTTACATGATTTAACTTAGTTTTTATCTTTTGAATAAATTGTGTAAACCAAGTGTTAAAAGATTACTTTATTACCTTTAAGGCCGATTGAGGCCTAAAGATTAGCTAACCTACTTTGTGAGTGCGCAAAAGACCATTAGAAGCTAAACAAAAGTGAAACTAATCACTTCGTCATGACATAGGATGCTCTACGTCGCAACAAAAGGACTAGAAGTGAAGATTAAGGAGACTGCCTACTTCGTCACGACACAGGACTTGGTGTGTCGTGACATCAGCCTCTGAACACAGTTTATACACCAAGTGAAGGGTTTTTCGATCTTTACAATGCCACTTAAACACGAAGGATGACAGCTAACCTAGGGTTGATGAAGACTACCAGCCAAGGCTATAAATAGGATCTTTAGCACTAGGTTTAAACATACCTTTTCTTAGTTTTTAACTTTACTATGTTATTTTTGTTTAGAAACGAGATTGTAACTTTCGTATAAACGTTCGAGGAATTTTTCCCGACAGATTGCTAATATAATTGAAGTTTCTTTTATTTTCATCAAATCAATTTTATGTTTAAACAAGGATTTTCCATTGGATCAGCTGTTGTATAAACAAGGATTTTCCATTGGATCAGCCATTTTGGGGAATTAGGGAGTGGAAGTATGAATATTTAATTGTTGTATAAACAAGGATTTTCCATTGGATCAGCTGTTTGGGAAAGGAAGAGCATGAAACAAACACTGGGCCTGATGATCGCGCTATGAACATCACAACAATGTGCAAGCGTACATTATCGATGCAAGTATAGTAAACAGAAGTGAATTTGTCGGATATCGATCCCACGAGGATGGGTGTCTGGTGTCTAAAATTGTTGGTGCATTGTATAAGTAAAATGCAATAAATTTTGAGAATGGTTGTCGGAGAAATAATGTGAAAATAAAGGTAAAATGGGATCCACAACGTGAATAGTCAGCAAAAAACTAAGTGTAGCTTACAAGGTTAAGAATAACAGGTAATTTGTTGGCGCAATGAAAAGTAATGAACATCTTACCAACCTTGGCTTTTCTATTAGATCTATGACTTTAGTATGCACACTAACCACACCTTCCAATGCTGGCAATGCAACACACTTAAAAACAAGTAGTCCAAATTCCTTCAATCCCCAAGCAACTTCTGTTGTCTTACTTGTTAGTTTAAACTGTCACTGCACCTTCCAGTGACTGTGAGTGCAATAACACTTCCGTGCTACAATCATTCAAACCCAAAGATTAAACAGTAAAGGTAAGCTTGGATAAAATATCAATTAATCTAAATATCAAGTGTACTTCCATACAATCTTTAAATAACATGAATTATCATCGTTTAAGAAAGAAATATAAAAGAACAAATAGAGAATACTATGGCTAGGCTACTCGACTTGCTCTCTTACTCTCCTCTTGTGTCAGGCTTAGGAACTCCTCGTTAGGAGCTGGTATGTATCGTCTTCACATTGATTCACCCGAGAGGTCTCAAGCCTCCATAGCCGAAAAGCTCAAAAGTAAGATTGAAGAAGGTAATATTGCAAAATGGGAGACTAAGGAAAAGAGACTCTCTCCCTTCATGCTTTGTGTGTGCTTATATTTAGCCTCAAATTGTACAAGTGTCTCTTCTACAAAATTATGTTGTACAAGTTGGTTTTACCAGATTGGACAGCTCATATATTTTTGTTCTTATCAGATAGCTATCAAATGCGACTACAGTTCTGGGCGCAATTCTGGACACGTTCATGCAGCGACATTTTTGGGTGCAATTAAAGAATACTTATGCAGTGATAGTTCTGGATGCAATTTGAAGAATATTTATGCAGCTACAGTCTTGGATACATTCCGAAAATATTCCTACGGCGATAGTTTCGGGCGCAATCTAGAAGTTTCATGCAGCAACATTTTTGGGTGCAATTAAAGACTACTTATGCAGTATAGTTTTGGATGCAATTTGAAGAATATTTATGCAGCTACAGTCTTGGATGCATTTCGAAAATATTCCTACGGCGATAGTTTCGGGCGCAATCTAGAAGTGCTCATGCAATAACATTAGTAGTAAAATATGGCAAAATTAAGGAAAACTAGGCTAAGGTCACTAAGTTAGAAAATGCAATGTACTGAACTAAAAAAATGTTAAAATATGTACTAAAGACAACTAAATGGGAACAAATTATCCAATAAATGGGGCGAAAACATATATTCTTTTTAGTACCATCACCTGACAACCCTAGAAAGTCACTTAGGTGGGAATGAACCCAAAATTGGTATTGCCTATCCGTGAAAACCTTTTCCCCAAACTGGTTTAGACTGTGACATCTAACAATAAGTGGTCTCTATCGACTTGCTATGCTGGTAGAAGATGAAAGATCCAACTAGGGTAGTAACTAGTTGATTAAAGAAAAATCCCCAAAACCTAACAATTGAAGAAATCATAATCTACAACTCTCGTCCTTTAGTTTAGTTTATTTATTTTTATGTTTCCAAAAAAATTTCTTTATTTTATTCTTGTACTATAATCCTTAAATTTAGTACTAATTAATTCTTTTCTTTGCAGGGATTTAATTCATTATCACCTTAAGCCTCTTTTGGGTACGATCCTTGGAACACTCCAAGTATTTCATTGTAACAATCTATATTACAACCTGACTCGTATACTTGTGAAAGTTGAAAACCTACACTGAACGGGAGTACGTTCGGAGGCGGTCAAGTACCCATCTAAAAAATAGTAATAGTCTCGCCCTGCGAGTCTATCTAGCATCTGATCCAAGAATGGCAAACGAAAGTGATCTTTTCTAGTCGCCTTGTTCAATTCCGGTAGTCTATGCAAATTCGCCATCCCGTAGCCATTCTAGTCGGTATCAACTCATTATTTTCATTCTCTACGATCATAATACCTCCTTTCTTTAGCACACACTGGACCGAACTTATCCATGAGCTGTCTAAGATGGGATAAATTATATCCACATCTAACCACTTGATGATCTCTTTCTTTACTACATCCTTCACAATGGGGTTTAGTCTCTATTGTCTATCAATCGTCCCTTTCTTATCATCTTCTAGGCTGATCTTGTGCATGCATATAGATGGAATAATACCACAAATGTCGGATATGGTCCATCCAATAGCCTTCTTGAATTGTTTCAGCACTTGAATAAGTTTATCTTCCTGTTCTTCATTTAGCTGAGCTGAAATAATCAAAGGAAAGTAGAGGCGTCACCTAAATAAACATATTTTAAATGCAATGGAAGTCCTTGAGTTCTAATTTAGGTGGCTCTTCGATTGATGCTTTTGGTTGAACATAATCTCTCTCTAATCCCAAAGATTCAAAACGAAATTGTGGATTAAATCCCCTAGGATTAGCTTCTAGCAAAGCTGAGTGATCCTCCCCCTCTTCATCACTTGGAGGATTTGACAAAAAGATTTTTTCCAAAGGATCCTCAATAGAGTTGAGTTCCTTTTCCACGACTAGCCCTTCTAACTCGAATACTGCAGAACAATGATCAACCACATTAGGAAATCGCATGGATTTAAAAACATTAAATGTTGCCTGATCGTCCTGAACACTCATAGTAAGCTCGCCCTTCTGCACATCAATAAGGGTTCTTCCAGATGCTAGGAACGGCCTTCTTAGGATGATTGACACCTCTTTATCTGCTTCAAAGTCTAAGATAACAAAGTCAATAGGAAAAATAAATTTATCTACACATACCAATGCGTCCTCAATCTTTCCTTAAGGATGTGTTATGTATCGATCTGCTAACTGAAGTGTAACTGTCCTATCCCTAACTTTCTGAATATTGACATGGGCATCAAGTTAATGCTTGCACCCAAATCGCATAGTGCCTTACCACAAGAAGTTGCTCCAATGTTGCAATGTATGGTAAAACATTTAGGATCCTTCATCTTTGAGGGTAGTTTATCTTGAAGTTATGCATTGCATTCCTTCGTCAGGGCTACCGTCTCAAATTCTCCAAGTCTTTGTTTCTTGGATAGGATATCCTTCATAAATTTGACATAATTCGGCATATGCTAAAGTGCTTCTACCAACGGGATGTTGATATGAAGTTGCTTGAGTACGTCAAGGAACTTCTTGAATTGGACCTCCTACTTCTGCTTTTGAAGTCTTTGAGGGTAAGGTGGTGGAGGATTCTTTACTTAGACTAGTTGATTCATCTTTTGTGGCACTTCTACATCTAACGAAGTTGTTAGTTTATTAGAATTCACTGGTTTTGAAGTTACCCTTTCAGCGTTCACAGGTTCTGGTTCTGGTAAAACTGGAGTTTCAACATTGGGTTGAACTTTCACTACATCTTGAGCATCAGCTGGCTCCTCCTCAACTTCGATAGAGTTGGGCTCTAACATCTTTCCACTCCTCAATGTCAATGCCTTATAGTGCTCCATCCCTGGATCTCTCAGATTATCTGTATCACTAGGCAAAGCACCTTGTGGACGGTTACTAAGTTCAGTGGCAAGTTGACCTATTTGGTTCTCCAAATTCCTTAGAGTGACATCATTCTTTGCCATATATGCCTTCAATAGATTCTCTAAGCTATTGGAAGGTTTAGCTTACGGTGATTTCTGAACTTGTTGGGTAAATCCTTATGGGTAGGTTGGTTTGGGTTGTGCGTAAGTATTACTAGGTCCAACCCCTTGATTACTTCAAGAAAAATTATAGTGGTTTCACCAAGATAGGTTGTAGAATTTTGATTGTGGTCCTTGCTTGCCTCGATTTTTGTTCTGGTTACCCATGTAGTACACTGACTCTGGGTTAGTTGGGGTAATCTTCGAACAAGTACCCTTCCCCACAGTAGACACAGGCTACATTCTTGAATTGATTAGGTGGCTGAGCTGCAACATTATTAAACCCATTAGCGGTAAAATTCTTAAGCACTAAGGAAATTGAAGATACCTGAGCTGTAAGTAAAGTGAGTGGATCCACTTCATGTATTCCTATGACTCATCTTCCTGAAACTACACAATTAGTTGGCCATTGGTAATTGTTGGTAGCACTCCTTTCTATAATTTCATAAGTCTCATTGTAAGACTTAGAAAGAATAACACCATTAGCATAAGCGTCTACTACCATCCTTGTGTGAGCATTAAGACCGTTATAAAATGTCTCTAGTTGGATGTAATGTGGGATTCCAAGATGAGAGCATTTCCATAATAGTTTTTTGAATCTTTCTCATGCCTCATACAAGGATTCTTCATCCATCTATTAGAAGGTAGTGATTTCATTCCTCAACTTAGCATTCTTGCTAGGTGGGAAGTACTTTATAAGGAAGCGTTCTGCTAACTCTTGCCATGTGGTAATGGAATCTGGTGGCAACAAGTTCAACCAAGCTTGAGCTCTATCCCTTAGTGAATATGGGAACAACTTCAATCATAGTGCATCTTCGGGTACTCCGACTAGCTTGAAAGACTCTCTCACCTCTATAAATAGGCTTAAATGAAGATGAGGGTCATCGATAGGCATTTCATTGAATTAACCCACTGTTTGAAGCATCTGGAACATGAATGGCTTCAGCTTGAATTGTTGTGCCTTGATTTTGAGTCTCCTAATACCCGGATTAAACTTATGAAACAACGACACAACATACTGTCTCAAAGCTCTATCCCTCTCATCAACAATAAAGATAGGATTTTGAGCATGATTTGCTCAATTTCCTTGACTCTGATTCTCAAAATTCATCTCTTTGGCTCTTCTCTGAGATGCTTGTCTTCTTCTTTCTCGAATGGTTTGTTCAATTTTAGGGTCTATGGGGAGTAAGTTGATAATTCGGTCAATACTCATAAACACTTGAAATGATCAGAAAAATTAAGTCAAAATTAAATAGAAATATAAAACAAAATGCAAAATAACAATTTCACAAATAATTTTAAACATCCCCGGCAACGATGCAAAAAACTTGGAACGACGAAAATGTGCAAGTGTACACAATCAAAACAAGTAATAAAGTGACAAGTAAATGTCGAGTTATCGTACCCACAGGGAATGTGTTAGAAAAATACTTATGAAAAATTAATTTAACAAGTTGGTGGTGAAAATTTGTTAATTTGAAAAGGGGTTCAATTAAACTAAAAACTAACCTAAGTAATTTAAACAAAAACAAAAATAAAAATTCCAATGCTCAATTTCAAGATTTTTAATCAATATGACATAATGTGCTAGATCTCTATGTAAATTCAACCGATTAAACCAATTTTAATAAGTAAATGTGTTAATGTTATTAGAATCATGTTCATGTTGTTACAAATTAAATTCATGGCAACTTGGCAATTTGCTAACTTATGAACATACTTACTTACCAAAATTCGTTTATCTCTTGACTATATCTCTATGTCAATTCAACCTATTAAACCAATTTTAATAAGTAAATGTGTTAATGCACATGCATACTCATGAAATTAAAATAATCTCTTGAACATATCTCTATCCCAATTCAAACAATTAGTTAATATTCATAAGCATGAAACAAATCAAGTGAAGTAACAACATATCTTTACATTGAAACAATTTAATCACAAAAATCCTACAAGTTATGCAAGGCTAATGTATTGTTTAATACCTTCGCTAATTTAACCTTCAACTCCCATAGAAGATTAAACGTGCACCAATTAAATATTGTGTCCATTAATTATAATTTCAATCCGCTTAAATAACTAATTCAATTGTTACCTTACAATTAAAATGCAAGCATAACATAAGCATGATTATATTTAATTGAACATATCAGCAAGGCCTATAACAACACGAACATGATTTTTAACAAATTAAGAAATCGAACACAATCAATCTAACACGAAATAAATTTAAGACATTTTAATTAAATCAAGAGTAACAAAACAATAAGTATTCAACATGACAAAAACAAGAAATTAAAAGAGAAGAGAACTAAAAACAAATCCAATGTCTCTCTGAAGCTACTAGCGTACTCTTCTTCTTTGCTCATTCTGTTAGATCAAGGCCTTTACAAATACTCGAATGATGCAACTCCAAGGCAAAATAAAGCTCTTTCCCAAGAGGGGAAATCGGCAAAAGAAGAGAGAGGAAAGAAATGGAAAGCAAGGAGAGAAAAGTGTGTGAAGAGAGAAGATGTTGTGGATGAATTGAGTGATAAATGAGGTAGCAAAGGGGCTATTTATAGGTGGGATTGGCTTTTTAGCAAATAAAAATCAGCCATTCAACCTCCCCATGGCCGGTCGCCACTCATTCAAAGTTGAAGCTTTCAACTTTGCTAATTTTGGATAGGGGCAAATCTACAAAAGCATGATAAGTGGAGGGGTTTGAATGAAATTTCAAGGAGACTTCAAGGGCTGATTTGCAAGTCAAATAATCAGCTTAAATCAGCTGATTGGATCAGCTATAGGGATGGTTTTGGGCTGCCTAATTGCTTGATGGTTCAGTCCTTTACACTTAGCACACTGGGCCACTTTCTTCTTCAGGCTTTATATTAATTTTTAACCCAATTAAAGTTGGATAAAAATTAAATATAAAGTATATAAAATAATCATAATTTGGACCATCATTAGTTGGAAATATTATCAGCCTTGCTCTTGGTACACTTGGTGTACAAATTATCCTAACAGTTCAGGTCTTTTGTAGTGTCTGTCGAGTCGATTTTCACTCTTTTGTGGAAAACCGTCGAAAATAAATCAAATTCATAAAAATTTATTATAAAAATGATTAAAATTGAATATGTTGGTAATTTAAGTACAATTTAATTATTTTATAATTACATTATATTTTTCGACAACAATTACTACGAAATTGCATGAATTTGAGGTAGAAATGGCATAAAAATATAGATACATTTTTGTGTTTCCAAACGCCTTATGGGGAAAAACTCACCTCCCTCTCTTTTTTGGAGCACATCGATAATCGGATCGCTTTCACCTTCATACGAACATTGCACCATATCTTCTTACCATCAAGACCTAGCATTAACGAAACCTTTTCCAACAAGAGTTGATTTAGCCTTAAGGGCTGAGGAGAAAGGGTAATCATCTTCTAGCAGTTCTTTGATCTTATCAGGCATCTTACTAGAACCCTTTAGGTTATATCCAATTTGACCACATCCAGAACAAAATCCTAGAAAATTTTCATACTTATAAGGCACCCATCACTTCTGTTGTACCTCAGTCAACACAAATACCCATCTTCGAAGAGGCTTTAGCACATCTAGCAATACAACAGTAATCCCCTCTAGTTTCCGACCTAGTAACCCCTCCAAAAGTAGACCCAATTTCATGCATAAGGCCCTTTCTATCACATTCCATCGAGCAAGGACCTACCTTGATCCAACAAGGAGACATCACCAAACGAATTTTCTTTTGCTCAATTTGTTCCACAAGTCGATAAAAAATAATTAATTGCTTTCGAAAAAGCCACGGCCTCCCTTCCATTATCATCTCTAGATCTTCCTCTACTTCAAAACAAATCAAGAACAAATTCTGTCAACCACTTGAATCTCAAACTTCTTTTTCGTTTTCCAAATACTTTTCATCTAAGCTTAAAAACTATATGGGTTATAAGATTTCTTTGTCCATATAAAGCAAACTAGAGATGGTTTATCAAGTGGAGTAACCAGAGAACTTCTAATAGATACTTGGACTAGTTCCTCCTCCAACAACGACATCTCGTCCTTCTCCAACGCCATCAAAGTCACTGCTCACCCTAAAACCCAGCCACAACTGCTTTTATTTCTCTAAGAAACTAAGAGAGAACACGCTTGACTTTTTTTATTTCAAATATTTAATTTAATAAATATTAGTTCTTTTGTATTATGAAATTTTAGCTCTAATCCAAATAGTAGCAATTAAATTAGTTGGGTACAAAATTTTAAAACATCATAACTAAATTTTTATGCTAAAGCATAAAAAACTGAAAAAAATATATAAACAATAGGATTCGAGAATGCATATAAGGACAAAAGGTTTAACCTTAAAACCTAATTACAAAAATTCAAATAATTTTTTAAAGCATTAAATATTTTTTTAAGTTTTTCTCATTTTAATTTTATATACTTTTTTATAAATTTTAATAATTTTAGGGATAAATATTAAAAACCATACACGAACTATGTTTTAATGTGTAATTATATACATAAACTTTGATTTTGTGAAATTTTATACATAAAATTTTGATTTGATCCAATTATTGTAAATTATTAACACAATTATTGATATAACATCATTTTATTTTTATATATTGCATGTATAAATAATTATATTTATCCAATATAAAAATAAATTGATGTATTTATTTCTTTAAATGTGTATGATTAAATCAAAATTAAAGTTTCAAGTAAACATTTGAACCACAATTAGAGTTTCACGTGTATAATTACACCAAATTAAAATTTATGTATATAATTGCATATTAAATCAATATTCATATATAATTTTGAGATTTATCCCGGATTTTTAATATTTTTATAATTTCTATTTTTTTTATAGTTTTGAAGTCATCGACAATGAATTTGGACAATTTACTGTCCAAATTCAATTAAACCTCAACAACCATTTATCCATGTATATTCTTATATTTTTATTTTTATTTTTAATTTTTTATATTTTTTTAATTTTTTTGATTTTTTCTATATTTTATTTTTATATATATTTAAGAATTTTTTAAATAATTATTACTACTTTTATGATTTTTGAACTTTTTTTTTATTTTATACTCATCCACAATGAATTTAGACAATCATATATCCATATTCATTCTACATGCATATTTTAATTAATTAAAGAAAAATTTTATTTTTTGTAATTTTTTTGCTGGCATGTTAGCATATTGCCTTGTGGTAGCTTCTGATAGTTTCTGTCAACCACATTAATGTAATTAACAATCAAATCGATCAACTAACAACTTGTGTTAACGAAAAGGGTAAATTAATTTTTTAGGTTACTGAAAGTTCAATTGAATGTATTTTTTTATAAGAACTTAATTGATTTTTTTTCTTAGAGCGAGGGAAAGGAGAATGTGAAGGAAAAGATCAAACGATAGAAACTAGTTTTTTTAAATATTATATTTAAAGGAGTTGGTTTATATAATCACTCTCAAACCTATTTAGGTTTCTTATTTTTAGTCTACCATAGTGGCAAACACAAGGGGTTGGCAAGTGCCCAGCCCCTTTAAAATGTAAAATTTTTATTTAGGTTTTTAAATTTTTAAATTTTAATGATAAAATTATATTTTAAATTTTTCAAAAATGATAAAATTTTGATTTAATCATTTAAAAATTATAAATATATAAACTATTAAAATGATAAATTTATATTTTTACTATAGTTAAATATACAATTTAACTTTGCACCTCAAAATTTTCTAATTTCGCCATACCTATCATTAAATGATATATCCTATATATTAACTCACAAGTAAGTTTAAAATCATTATTAGTTAAATTCATAACAATAAAATTATTGTTAGTTAATCTCATTGTTCCCAATTATCTTCAACGTACATTACCATATAATAACTTACAAACCTTTAATGTATCGCACAAATATACGAACTAATAATAAATTATGCTTTGAAATCGATCATGAACAATTTCTCTTTTAACAAATTTACAGTAATAAAATTTCGAGATATATAATCTGCACTGTGTTTATATGAAAAAAAAATACTGCAATGTTGAGAATCAAATTAATTTAAGCAATAGGGAGCATGTAGTGCAGTACTCAGTGATGCACCTAGGCTACCTGCTCCACATTATCATGTAACATTCAGCGAAGCCAGGAAATAAATTTAATCGTCGAAATTAAATTATCTATATTTTTATAATTTTTTAAAAATAAATTAAATTTTTATTATTTTTAGAGAATCAAATTTTAATTTTTTTTATTAATTTAAAATTTTTAAAAATTTAAAAAACCAAAATAAAAAAAAATCATTATAGGGGGGCCAAGCTCCTGCCTGCCCCCTAAACACGCCTCTGCCCACCATCTATGTCAACAAACACTGCACTGCCCCAACATATTAGTCACAACAAATTTAAATTTCTACTATTTCTCACTCACTCTGGCCACGCTTCCCTTTCAAACATGTCTCTTAATGATAAAGAACATACTTCAATCCAGATCCGCCTGTTCTGTAAGCATACTTAGAGCATCAACTTATTACCAATTCTCTCTATAAAACTGAAACCTAAGATATACTTTTAACATTAGAACATATTTGAAAGGTAAACATGCTGCTTGATTGCCAGGTCTGATTTTATGGAAGAATGAGAACTTTGGCTTACCAAATTTATTTATTTTTTTAGTAGAAAAAGGAAAACTCAAAGATAGTTTAGTATTCTCTCTCATTTATGCTAATTAGGCCAAGGAAATGTAAAACCTACTGAAATAGATCATATTCCACCTCATCGGCCATTCATGCAATACTCCCACTCAAAGTAGCTAAAAGGGAAACAAGAAATCTAGGCCTCAGTTGGTCTTAAAATGGTTTCAAGCTAGGAATCAAACCAAACATATATTGCAACTATGAGTTGTAAAGCATGGATGATACGAGGCTTCTCTGCTTGCATTGCAATACTCCTAGAATCTTGATTTACAGAAAAAGTGGCAGAAATGATAAAACTATCAATTATGGGAATTGACAAGAGACAGTGTCAAGATATATAATTATATTAGCAATTGAAACCTTACACCTGCTCATTCTAACTTCTTCATAATACTTACTTTACAGGATTATTAATAAAGTGTCATATTTCCAGGCAGAAACACAGTTACTCCTTGTGGATCCCTTTGAGGAGCTTCAACACTTGAAGCATGGTAGGTCTGTTAGCAGGATTCTCGACCAGGCAAACTGCAGCAATACTGAGCAGTTGAAGCATCATCTTCTTTAAATCCACAATCATAACCACAAGATCTAAAACATCTGTAGCCTGACCCTTTTTTTTCTTCTTAGTCAACCATCCAACTAAATTCCCTCCTTCAATCTCTTTGAATTCAGGGCCTGTTGGCTCTTTCCCAGTCACCAATTCCAGCAGTATCACACCAAAACTGAAAACATCTCCCTTTGTAGTAGACCTACTGCTCTGTCCATATTATGGTGGAATGTAACCAAAAATCCTTGCTATATCAGTACTAACATGAGTTCCACAAGCACTAATCAGTCTTGCCATCTCGAAGTCCACAACTTTTGCTTTAAAGTCTTCACTGAGTAAGATGTTTGTTGGCTTTGATATCTCTATGGATGATGTGGGGAATGAAACCATGGTGAAGAAATGCTAGTCTCCGAGCAGCACCAACAGCGATTTTGAAGCGTTTGGACCAATCAAGGACATCAAGGCTCCACTGCGATTTCTCAACCAAAGATCCAAATTTCCATTGATCATGTATTCGTAAACAAGGAGCTTCTCCTCACCCAAAGAACAGTATCCAAGCAATGGAACAAGATTTTGGTGCTTCACCTTTCCCAAGGTTTCCATTTCAGCTATGAATTCTCGATTGCCTAGTGTTTTGGCCAGGCTTATCTTCTTAACTGCAATAGTCTTTCCACTAGGCAACTTAGCTTTGGAAACAGTTCCAAAGCCTCCATCTCCGATTATGTTGGTCTTGCAAAAGTGATGGGTTCTCAATTCCTTCTGGAACACTCAGCTGACCGCTCCGCATAATCCATCTGTGCACAGCAAAGGCTGAAGCAAAAATGATAAAGACACTTGCAGCCACAATCCCTGCAAGGCCCCAAGCATTTAACAAAGAGGATCTCTCAGAACTTCTGATCTGGCACTCCAAACCTATAATTCTTCAACACAGATCATCTCATAATTCTCTAAAGTCTGAATCCACTCTTTTGTCGGTGCATAAATATTTTATTATAGCTGCATTTCGTCTATTAACTCACCAAAGGATCGAAACGTATCAAAAAAGAAATCATGACGACTCATCCTTTCAAACCCAATCGTTAGATTGGTTTAAAAAAGGGCGATCTGATTGGATGCATTTATTGAGTGCAGACCTGCTAACTCTTTTCTGCAGTACATACAAACATGCCTTCTCTCTCTATAAAGTAATTTTTTCGCACCAACTGTTTCACTCACAAACCTCCATTGTTATACTAAAAAATTTGCTTCGATTTCTCATCCTTCTTAATCTACTTTTGCGACCATCAGATATGGCCAGAACAAGAGGAGCAAAGACACCAACAAAATTCGTTAATGAATTGTCCTCTACGGTGACGACTCGTGAAACAAAGCAACAACCTTCCAACAAACCAGTGATGTTCATAACTAAGGCAGCCAAGGAACGCTTCCAAAATAATATGCTGAAGAGAAATTGCCATCCAGAGGAAGACTTCAACTTGTCGAAGCAAAGGGACCTTGGTAAGGAAGTAACTCGCACCATTGCGAGAATGGGCTGAGAGACATTCTGCGACCATCCTAGAGTCTATTCCCCATCTATGGTGCGAGAATTCAATGCAACCTTACTGACTAGGAGTCCGAATTTATATTTGTTCGTGAAGGGTTAATACCATGGGACGCCGCAACCATAAATGCAATAGACAATACTGCTGTTGATAAGGATAAACAAGTGGAGTTCATTGAAGAATGAACTAAAGAACGGATCGAGATGTTGATAAGACACCTATGTATCGAAGGTGCTATGTGGACAAGTTCAAATCCGAGTAACTACACCATGCATAGGAAATTTCTGTCACTGCAAAGTAAGGTTTGGTTTCATTTCATTATCATCCGTTTAATGCCTTCTACACACAATACGACAATCACCCTCGATCAAATGTGTCTGATACATTCGATCATAAAGGGTAGAAAGATATATGTCGATGCATTGTTGCTTCAGGAAATTACGGATTGCGTAGAAAAGCAGACATGTATCTTGGTATTTCCCTCTTTGATAACATGATTATGTCAGTAGTGAGGTACAGTGCCTCGCAAAGAAGAGGAAATCCTAGAAAACAAGGGCCCGATCAATGACGCTTCAATTGAGAGGATGGCTTGTGGTAAGGAGACTCTTATAATAAAATAAGTAGATACCAGGAAGATGAAGAAGAGCAAGGAAAAAAGTGACAATAGCAGTACGCATGTGACTACAGACCCAGTATTGTGGCACAAAGTAAAGGAGCTAGAGCAAATTGTTGATAGCATTAGAAATGACACCTATTTTCTCCCTAAATTTGTGTATTAATTATCTCTTTTATGGCATATTTAGCATGCATGATAGACATTTCATACTTAGTTTTTATGTTTTCTAATTCATTGTTGTTTGGTTTAAATTCTTGTTATTTTATCTCTTTCTGTGCACTAATGTAGCCACATGCAGCATATATATTGCATCTAAAAATTGATAGCGCAAGGACGCAGCTCAATAGATGAAGGCTAAAAATAATTCAGAATGCAGCCGCAAATTCAGCTTGAAATTGTGACCATAAATGTCACCGCATAGTAATCTTTACGTTGGAATGAGTTAATTCAATTTACAAGTATATCTGGAAGTACCAGCGTAGGAATTTCACACGTTGTCGCCGTAATTAAAGATTTCAGATTGCGACTAGAAATACAGCGATAATCTGTAGATTTTTGAAGATCACACCAGATCTGCATGAGTGTACAACTGGACTGTAACAAACTTTGCCAGCTGCAAATAGAATTGGATATGAGAAAAGATGAGATCTATCATTCTTGGAGCCAGAAAGCATTCAGAGTTGCGGCCACAAGTTGGTCTAGAAATGCGGTAAATTGTCATTGCAAATTATAATTTGAGCCGACATTCTGCAACTGTCTAGTAAACAAATCAGATCTGCGTAGCTATCAATAACAAACTTTTATAGTTGTACAAAGTAGTTGGATATAAAAATGGAGGAAATCTATAGATTCTTGAAGCCTATAAATAGAGGGAAAAAGATGAAGAAAGATACTAAGAGTTGAAGAATTAAATTTGCAAATTACTTTGTGTTTTTGGAGTTTATTGCTGGAGATTGGTGAGATGATTGAGCCGACGAGCAACAACTATTGACGAGGAGTGCTTGATGCTGAACAAGAGAAGCACTTAGGGGTAATCTGAGTAGCCTAGAGATAGTATATTCTGATGTATTCGTTAACTCCTTCTCATGGATGATGAACTATTATTAATATTTAAATGAATACGAGAGTATCTTTCAGTATTTGATCACTTTGATTTTTATTTCATGCTTTTTATCTGTTTATTCTTGGATCTAATTGCATCAAACACGAGAGTGGCTTTGCAGTCTACCAACATTGAGAGATGTGGTGACAAGTTAGGTTAACAAGTAAGTTAGGCGAGAGCTGCTTGGGATTAGAAGAAATTCTGATCACTTGTTCTTGGCTACACAATGTTGTTCACACCGAGAGGTGGAGTAATTATGGGTATTTGAGTCATAATTAAACAGGGAATTGTTATTGGTAAGATTTCATTGGAATTTCATTGCTGCGATAGTTTATCTATTCAAAACCTTATCGATGCATCCTGCGTTGTGACTTAGAAAATAAATGATCCACTCCAGATCTTCGCACTTGATCACACTTATATTTTCTACATTTAAGTATTAAACACTCAACATTCAATACACTTTGATTTACTTTCAGTTGCTCTGACATTTAACTTTGATTGCATTGACAGTATTAATCATTTTAGTTTGTAGATCCGACTTTATTGCACTGACATCTTTACTCACATTTCATCTAATTCTAGTATTAATTACTTCGACATCTAAACATCAAGAACCCATTCCCTATAGGATCGATATCCTATAGAATTGTCTATCAACTATACTTGCATCGACGTGTGTTCACTTATATATTGCTGTGACGTTTTAGACGCAATCAAGTTTTAGCGCTGTTGCCGGGGAATGAAGTTTGTTTGATGTTTATTTTTGTCGTTGCATTTATTCTTTATTATCTAAATTTTATTTTCCATTAACTTGTTTCCTTTTTGTTGTTTACTTCTACATTTTTTTAGTGAAATATGGCTAGGAACGAGGTATATAGAACCTCAAGATTTGGATTGACATGAGTGATGCTGTAGAAATGGAGCTTAATGCCATAACAGCCTAGGTA
This sequence comes from Gossypioides kirkii, assembly GCA_005610355.1. NCBI lineage: Eukaryota > Viridiplantae > Streptophyta > Magnoliopsida > Malvales > Malvaceae > Gossypioides > Gossypioides kirkii. The sequence continues at coordinate 9,883,551 of CP032250.1, forward strand.
TCTTCTTTGACTAATATGCAGAATGTTACAGCAGTTGCAGAATGGAAATCTGTAGTGACCATTTGTAATTACTGTGGGGGCAACCATGAGTTTGAAGAATGCCCATCAAATCCAACAAATGTGTACCACATGGGGAATTTCTATCGAAATGAAAATCCATATTCCAACACTTACACGCCAGGGTGGGAGCAACATCCAAATTTTTGTTGGAACAGTCACGACCCTGGAAGTATAGATAATGATGTTAGATCCGAGTGGACGTTGCCCAATTATGATCAACCTTTGTTAAGGCAAAATATCCAGCAAGACAAAGCATCAAAGTTTTCATCAATTTAAAATTTCCTGAGACAACATATTGCCAAGATTGATGTTGTGCTTCAAAATCAAGTTGAATCCATACGAGCTCTAGAATATCAAATTGGCCTGATTGTGGGCGCAATAAATTTACGACCACAAGAAACTTTGTCAGTTGATATTGAGAATTCGATATCACAAGGGCAAGAGCACGTTGAGGAAATAATTCCCAGAAGTGAAACTCAACTAAATGAAGCTGTCAGAGATGCTACAGCAAAAGAAGATAATTCAAATCTCAACAATGGGAAGATGTCAACGCAATCTGAAAAGTAAACTACAGCTGAAGAGGTTAAACAAAATATTACGATGACAGAATCAGATCACTTTGTAGCCACAAATGCTATAGCAAAACAGCCTCAGAAACTTGAAGACACATTGTTAAAGAAGAGAAGATTGGGAGATGTCGAAGCAATCCCACTTACTAAAGGGTGCACTATCATGACAATTAAATTGCTCCAAGAATTTAAGGATCCCAAGAGCTTCTCAATACCCTATTCCATTGGTGATCGGTATATTGGAAAGGCATTATGTGATTTCAATGAAAGCATAATTTTGATGCCTATATCCGTAATTAAGAAGTTACGGAATTGGAAAAAATGCAAGAAAGAGTGGAAATTTTTTGGGACCGTGTGAAGTATAAAAGAGTACGAAGCACTTGAAGAAGAAGGAATAAATATTGTGTCTGCACCGATTGAGGAACAAGTAAACATTATTGTTGGCGCATTAGGATTCCATTATCAACACAATTTTGTATAGTTGTACTGCACCTACTGACTTAATGCTGAAAACAAACGAAGTTCATGTGGAGGAAGAAAAGATATAAAAAATAGATGTCGAGGCAAATTTAGCTAAGAAATTTATCCCTACACCTGAAGTTATAGATGCAATAACTGAAGGCTTGGCGCAAGATGGAGCGAGTTAGGTGGAAGCTGCTGATGAAAACCTTTAGGCGATAGTGGTCTATACTGGATCAACGAATGAAGCAGCTGATGATGCCAGAGCTGAGATAGAAACTGAGAAGCAGTACACAGATCATGCGAAGCTCAAACAAAAGTAAAAGAAGAAAGAAGAGAAGGACCTGATGTTGCGACAAATTCGGCTGAGGAATTTGTCACCGCACCTAAACTTGTGGATGAATCATCTGATGATTTGGTGCCACCTGAAATGAGTCAGGCGGAGGCTGTGATGCCTGCTATTGAGGAGCAATCCACAGGTCCAGCCAAGCCAAAGGAACAAAGGAGAAAGTGCACCAAAGACAAGAAGCAACGCAAGGAGGAACAGAAGCGCAAGAAGAAGAAAACCAATGTAGCCACATCTTCGGCCGTAGCACACTGAGTTAGTTTTTTCTAGCACTTAGTTTAGTTTTCATGCATATCATGTAGCTGTAGTATAATTGTCCCTGCATTATTATTGTCATTGCATTTTTATTGTCGTTGCATCTTCATTGTCATTGCATTTTCATATATATATTTATTAATGTTAGTGCAATTGGGACAATGCACACTTTAAGTTTGGGGGGAATTTGTATGAAATGGAAATGCGATTGCACCCACATTTTTGAGAATTTGCTGGTTTCTTTAGTTTAATGAAAGTATGCAAAGTTACAAGAAAAAAATGTGAACATAATTTTTTTATTTTATGCTTAAATCTTGAATTGTTTGGAATGCTGATGCGTGAATTGGATGAATGTGAATAAATATTTAGTCCTATTTTTTGATGAATGATGGGATTACATTAGTAATAAATGGGTAATATCAATCTTTGAATCTTGAATTAACTTTCCACTTGCAGCGACATATATTAATAAAAAGACACTCCAATGTGAGTGCATTGTGACTTATCAAGGGAGAGCACTCCGCTGCATGTGTTAGAAAAATCATCTAGCCAAAGGCTGTCTCTGTAAGAGTGTGTGTCGACGCAATTACATACTTCCTGGGTGTTTGTTGCACCCCATCGTTACTGCACAGGAACAAGGGTATAGTAATGCAATGACATCTCTCAGTCATATAAAAAGAAAGAAAAAGAGAAAAAAAATATTTATAATGTTATCTTTCAATAAATGTTGTATTGGCTAATAAAAGTTAAGATTCAAAGCATGATGCTAACATTAGTGAAGTTGCAGTCTTAATTATTCATGCTTATAAATTGCCAGCGCATTATTCTATCATGTGAATGCAATTTGTACATTAAAATTATAGAAAATTTAAGTTGTTAGAATAATAATTGCATTGATATACTTGCTTGTGAAGTTTGCTAATTTTTGTTTACTTGAGGACAAGTAAAAACTCAAGTTTGGAGATATGATAGCATTAGAAAAGACACCTATTTGCTCTCTAAATTTGTGTATTAATTGTCTCCTTTATGGCATATTTAGCATGCATGATAGACATTTCATACTTAGTTTTTATGTTTTCTAACTCATTGTTGTTTGGTTTAAATTCTTGTTATTTTATCTCTTTTTGTGCATTAATGTCGCCACATGCAGCATATATATATTGCGTCTAAAAATTGTCAGCACAAGGACGCATCTCAGTAGATCAAGGCTAAAAAGAATTCAGAATGCAGCCACAAATTCAGCTTGAAATTGCAACCATAAATGTCGCTGCATGGGAATCTTTACGTTGGAATGAGTGAATTCAAGCTACAAGTATATCTGAAAGCACCAACATAGGAATTTCACATGTTGTTGCTGCAATTAAAGATTTTAGATCGCGACTAGAGATGCGGCGACAATCTGCAGATTTATGAAGATCACACCAGATCTACGTGAGTGTACAGCTGGACTGTAACAAACTTTGCTAGCTACAAGTAGAATTAGATCTGAGAAAGATGAGATCTAACATTCTTGGAGCCAGAAAGTGTTCAAGGTTACGGCCACAAGTTAGTCCATAAATGCGGCAAATTGTTGCCATAAATTATAATTTGCATCGATATTCTGCAACAGTCCAGTAAACAAATCAGATCTGCATAGCTGTCAATAACAAACCTTTACAGTTGTACAAAGTAGTTGGATTTGAGAATGGAGGAAATCTGTAGATTCTTGAAGCTTATAAATAGAGGGAAAAAGATGAAGAAAGATATCAAGAGTTGAAGAATTAAATTTGCAAATTACTTTATGTTTTTGGAGTTTATTGCTGGAGATCGGTGAGTTGATTGAGCCGACGAGCAACAACTTCTGACGAGGAGTGCTTGATGCTGAATAAGAGAAGCAGTTAGGGGGTAATTCGAGTAGCCTAGAGATAGTATATTCCGATGTATTCATTAACTCCTTTCTTATGGATGATGAACTATTATTAATATTTGAATGAATACGAGAGTATCTTTCAATATTTGATCTGATTCTTATTTAATGCTTATTATCTGTTTATTCTTGGACCTAGCTGCATCAAACACGAGAGTGGCTTTGCAGTGTAATGACATCAAGAGATGCAGTGGCAAGTTAGGTTAACAAGTAAGTTAGGTGAGAGCTGCTTGGGATTAGAAGAAATTCTGATCACTTGTTCTTGGCTACACAACGTTGTTCACATCGAGAGATGGAGTAATTATGGGTATTTGAGTCGTGATTAAATAAGGAATTATTATTGGTAAGATTTCATTGGAACTTCATTGCTGCGACAGTTTATCTATTCAAAACCTTGTTGACACATCCTGCGTTGTAACTTAGCAAAATTAGTGATCAACTCCAGATCTTCGCACCTGGTCACATTTATATTTTCTGCATTTAAATATTAAACACTCAACATTCAATACACTTTGATTTACTTTCAGTTGCTCTGACATTTAACCTTTGACATTTAACTTTTATTGCATTGACAGTATTAATCATTTTAGTGTGCAAATCCTACTTTATTGCACTGACATCTTTTCTCACATTTCATCTAATTCTAGTATTAATTGCATTGACATTTAAACCTCAAGAACTCATTCCTTGTGGAATCGATATCCGATAGAATTATCTATCAACTATACTTGCATCGATGTGTGTTCATTTGCACATTGCTGTAACGTTTCAAATGCGATCAATTATCGATGCTATTGACATTAGACAAATAAAACTTGTCGCCACAGTTGAAGAAATGGAACATTCACAGAATCTATTTTATGCCTACACTAGGGCTTGGAATAGTGCCATGCTGACCACCATGAGGAGAATGAGCACAATACCTCTTCTAGAATTTCCGATCTTCCCTTCGATCATCAGGGAAGCGGAGCCTTTAATTGGTGAAGCCGATTTTGGAGGCAGAGAAAACTCCATAGCTTCTCCACCAATAGTGCATATTTCAGATGAAGAAAGAGAGGTGGAATCAAGGGAGGTAGAGGATTGCTTGAGGAACATTACCAGCTTAATCGAGGAGGATTTCCCTGCTAATCTTGAAACTACTGATGCTGCTGAAGAAGAAACTCCTACTAAGGGAGAAGCCATTGGAGAAATGAGAAAAGAGGAGAAGAAAGAAGAAAAAGAAAAGGAAGAAGCTAGAGTAAATTAATCAGAGGAATTTGTCCCTGTACCAACAGTTGTGGGTGCAATAAGTAAAGAATTGGCGCCATCTGCAGTGAGTCAGGCAGAGGCTGTGACAACACCAACTGAGGATCCAATTCCATTGGCCATAATAGTCTACACTGAGCCAATGGCGGAGATCCATCCTTCTAACGTAACGGTCGATGAAGTCGGGGCACAACCTTATTTGGAGGAGTAATCCGAGGATCCGGCTAAGCCAAAAGAAATGAAATGAAAGCGTGCCAAGGATAAAAAGAAACGCGAGGAGGAACGCAGGAAGAAGAAGAAGAAAACCCATGCAGCCACATCTTCAGCTGTAGTACACTGAGTTAGTTTTTATTTTTCAACACTTAGTTTAGATTTCATGCATATCATATAGTTGTAATATCATTGTCATCATACTTCTTTTGTCCCTGCATTTTTATTATCATAGCATATGCATTTGTCATTGCATTTCTACATATATTTGTACATTATTGTCAGTGCATTGTGGACAATGCAAACTTTAAGTTTTGGGGGGAATGTATATGGATTGGAAATGTAATTGCACCCACATTTGAAAAAAAAATTTTCCTTTTGAATTCAATAAAAGCATGCAATGTTATGGGAAATGTGATTGCAAATTTTTTTCATTCGACGCTTAATTCTTGAATCATGTGAGATGCTAATGAATGAGTTGGATAAATGTGATTGAATGTTGTGCCCTCTATTTTTGGATGAATGGTTGAGATTACATTAGTAATGAATGAATAGTATCATTATTTGAATCTTGAATAAATTTGCCATTTACAGTTACTTGTATATAAGTATAGTTATAAATAAAAGACACTCCAATGTGGGTGTATTTTGAACTGTCAAAAGGGAACACTCCAATGCAAGTGTTAGAAAAAGTAACCTAGCCAAAGGTTGTCACTGCAAGAGTCTGTGTCGACACAATTACATACTCCCTAGGGGTTTGTTGCACCCCATCGTTACTTCCCCGGGAACAAAGGTATACTAATGCAACGACATCCCTCAATCACATAAAAAATTAAAATAAATAAATAAATAAATAAATATGTATATCATAAATGATGTGTTGGTAGAAAGAATTTAAGATTTAAAGCATGATACTAGCATTGATGAAGTTGTAGTTCTGATTATTCATACCTATAAATTGTCGGTACAATATTCTGTCATTTGAGTGTAATTTATACATTAGTATTTCAAAAGATTCAAGTTGCTAGAATGTCTATTGCTTTGACAAAACCTATTGCTATAACTTTACTAGCTTTTGTTTATTTGAGGACAAGTGAAAATTAAAGTTTAGGGTGTGATAGCATTGGAAAAGGCCATTGATTTCTCCTTACTTAGGGTATAATTTGTTCCCATTTTATCATTTTTAGCATTTTTAATTTAGTGATTGTATTTTCTAACTCAGTGATGCTCGATTTAATTTTCTTTAATTTAATCCTATTTTTGCTATTAATGTCACCACATTAGTTGTTCAGTACTACATCCAAAGTGTTAGTGCAGGAATCTGTCCTGCAAGATCAACGTTTGGAGGTATCCAAGGTTGTCGCCGTAAAATAGAATCCAAATTTGTGCCCAGAAATGTCGCTACAATCGACAACTATCTGATGAACACACCAGATCTGCGTGAGTGTACTGCTAGTATAACCAACTTGTACAACTAGAGGAAGTTGGATCTAAAAGGGAGGACATCTGTACTTGGCAGTGGTTGATAAATACTGATGAGAGAGGATCTTCTTCAAGCTTCATCTTCCAGATTTTTGACGCATAAAAACTTTCTCTTTAATGTTTTCTTAAGCTTGCTTCCATGGCAGCTTAACTTCATTGAGGGTAACCTGATTGTGATGAGAAGGCAAATCTGCTTCTGGTGAGTAGCATTCCTAATTCCAACGCAAGAGGAGTGTAAGGGAATGGTTCTAGTAGATTAGGAATAGGATGCTTCAATTCATTCTTTTATTCTCTCTTTAAACGCTGATGAATTTTGATTAATTGAATTTTTATGGAAGTACAATTTAGTTTTAGATCAAGTATGATATCTATTCAATCTTTCCTTCATTGTTTATCTTTGAATTTAATTGCTTGACCACAGAAGTGTAATTGCAGTTATTGTCACTGGAAAGTGCAACGACAAATTAAGTTAACAAGCAAGTCAACGAAAGTTGCTTAAGGATCGAAGGAATTCTGTCCACTTGTTCTTGAAAATTTTGCATTATTAGCATTGGAAGGTGTGGTTAATGTGAGTATTTGAGTCTTTGATAAACAAAGAAGTCGAGGTTGGTAAGATTTCATTGAGCTTAATTACAGCGACAATTTATCTATCATTTACCTTGTGATCACATTTAGTTGTTTGCCAACTTTTCAAGGCAAGGAACCCTATCTCATTATCATTGTTTTTACTTATTAAATTTTCTTAAATTGCTTCGACAAATTATTCTCATACTTTTATTACATTTTCTTATTTTATTGCTTCGACATTATTCATCAAAATCTCTTTAGTTTTAACTTTCTTTCCATCGACAATTATAAACATAATCAGCCATCCCTGTGGGATCGATATCCAATAGATTTTCATCTATCTATTATACTTGCATCGACAGTGTACGCTTGCACATATTTGCTGTGATGTTGATTTGTAATCCCTGCAAAGAATAAAATTAATTAGTAATCTACTTAGGGATTATAGTACGAAAATGAAGTAAAGAGTTGATTTGTAAAAAACATAAAATAAAAGAAATAAAAGGTTAGTTGTAGAAATTTGATAAACGACTTTGGGGATATTAGGTCGCTTTTGTATGAGTTCTTCAATTGTTTATTTTTGGGGATTTTCCTTCAATCAACAAGTCAATACCCTAGTTGGATCTTTCGATCTTTCACCAGCATAGCAAGTCGATAGAGACTACTTATCGCTAGATGTCACAGTCTAAACCGATTTGGGGAAAAGTTTTCACAATGGGTAATACAAATTTTGGTTCATTCCCATCTAAATGAAATTTTAGGGTTGTCAGACCTAGTATTTGTTTAATGTTCTTCCTTTCCTAAATAGTTGACCGAAATGAAAAATCCTTGTTAAACAACAATTAAATAATCATACTTCCACTCCCTAATTCCCCAAAATGAAATTAGTTCCTCATGGTTTTCTTAATCATAATCAAAACAATAATATATGAAAACATAGAAATAGATCAAATGAAAAAGAAACTTTAATTGTATTGGAAATCTATTAGGAAAAATTCCTCGAACATTTATGCGAGTTCTACAATCTCGTTTCTAAAATGAAAATAAAAAGTAAAAATTAAAAGCTAGTAAATGGTGTGTTTAAACCTAGTGTTAAAGGCCTTATTTATAGCCTTGGTCGGCCATTTTCATTAACCCTAGGTCAATTGTCGTCCTTCGTGTTTAAGTGGCATTGTAAAGACTGAAATGCTCTTCACTTAATGCAGATTCCGCATCTAGGGGCCGATGTCACGACACACTGATAGCACTAGAAAGAACCATGAATTTCTTCATACTTATTGTTTAAGTTATTCCCATTTAGTCATCCTTAGCACATATTTTAGCAATTTTTAGTTTATTTTATTGCATTTTCTAACTTAATGGACCTTAGCTTAGTTGCTCTTAATTTTGTCATATTTTACTACTAATGTCACTGCATGAGTCTATTCAAAATTACGCCAAAAATTGTCACTGCATGACGATGTCCAGAATTGCACCCAAAATTGTCATTGCACATACCAAGACCTATGTCGCGACGAAGCCATCAACCCCATATATAGTTTCATCTTGCAGGCATTATCGCAACATGTATGTCACGACAAAGAAGTTAGTCTCTGAAATCAGACCCTTTGTTACGACGTAGAACATCCTATGATGTGACGAAGTGATCAATTAAAGATGTTAGCTAACCTTTAGGCCTCAATTGGCCTTTAAGACAATAAAACAACCTTTAAGCACTTAGGTTACACAATTCATTAAAAAGAAAATCTAAGTTAAATCCTATGAAAACATAAAGAAAGTACTTAATTCAAATCTCCTCAAGTGTAAAAACTAGTTCAATCTACTTGGTATAAAACCGGTAGATCAATTAACAACACCCATCTTAAGAAACTAAAATGAATACTGATTTTACTTTTCAAACCATGAAATTTCACTAAAATGTTTTGGAAAGTCTTAACTTTTAAATTTGAACCACATATCAACTATGAATTCTTTTTATAGAGTTGAAATGTTTTATTTGGTTTTGATTCGCAAAAACTGGTTTATTTCAAATCAAGCATCTATTTCTTTTATTTAAATGTTGTAACCTCTATAAACTGACCATAACGTTTAGGCCAGGTTTGAGGTGTTACAATACCTATCCTAATCCTCAGAACGTTACAAACCGAAAAGACCTATGTGACCTAAAAAAATCCATGCATGAATGATTATGGCATTACATAATTTCATTATATTGTATTAGGATAATTAAAGTACTTGTATTAGGCATTGATGAAGTTATACTAATGAAATCTTGATATTTGTATCTTTTGTAACTTACTGAACCTAGATGTTTCTAATAAAAAATGGTAAAGTTACTTGCTTATCATGTTGAATCTATTAAAAGATATATAATGCCTAGAGTGGATGTTGCAAACTCGATCCTTGTATGATATATGCTCAAGCTCCTATGTTTTTCTTCCTTTTATTTTGTTTTGTTTGGTTAAGGACAAGTAATGAATTAAGTGTGGCGGAGTTTGATTTATCGGATTTCGACCTAGCAGAATGAACTACTATTCGCACTTTAGGAGCTTGAAATTAAGCATTTTCCTTATGTTTGCTTTGGATTTAGTTTAGTTTTCTTATATTGAATAAATTGTGTAAAAATGTTCTTTATATTGACTTTAAGGACGACTGAGGCCTAAGGGTTAGCTAACGAACTTTGTGAGTGTGCAGGAGACATTTAGAAGATGAAAGAAGATGAAACTTATCGCTAGGTCATGACACAGACTGCTCTGTGTCGCAACAAATGTACCAGACCTGAAGATTGTCAAAACTGGCTTCTATGTCGCGACATGGGCAATATGTATCGCCTCAACACTTGGGAAACATGCATAAGGAGCGGACTGACTTTTATATCGTGGCACGGATCCTGTGTGTTGTGACATCGCCTTCTAGATGTGGATTTAACACTGAGTGAAGGGCATTTCGGGCTTCACAATGCCACTTAAACACGAAGAACGACAACTGACCTAGGGTTGAGGAAAACGACAGTCCAAGCTATAAATAGGGCCCTTTAGCACTTAGGTTTACACATCTTTAACTTAACATTTAATTTCCTTCATAATTTAGGTTTGAGGAAAATGGCAGTCCAAGCTATAAATAGGGCCCTTTAGCACTTAGGTTTACACATCTTTAACTTAGCATTTAATTTCCTTTGTAATTTAGGTTTAGTCATTTTATTTCCTTTATTGTTTTATTTTTGTTTAATGGAAACAAGATTTGTAACTTCGCATAAACGATTGTGGATAACTCCCAATAGATTGCTATACAAGTATAGAGTTTCTTCCAATTCATAATTTTAGTCTCGAATTTAATGTTTACTTTTATTATTGAAATTATTATGTCCAAAGAAGCCATGATGAACTAATCCCATTGTGGGGGATTAGGGAGTGGAAGTATGGTTACTTAATTAATGTATATAAGGATTTTCAATGAATCGATTGTTTGGGAAAGGAAGAAAGTGAAACAAACCCTAGGGTTGACAACCCTAGAAAGTCATTTAGGTGGGAAATAACCTAAAATTGGTATTGCCCATTCATGAACACCTTCACCCCAAATCAATCTAGACTGTGACATTGAGAGATAAGTAGTCTTTGTTGACTCATTATGTTGGTGGAAGATTGAAAGATCCTGCTAGGATAGCGACTAGTCGATTAAAGAAAAGCCTCCAAAATTGATGATTAAAGAATTCATACTAAAGCGAGTTGATCCCCCAAATCTGTTTATCAAGCTTCCTTATCTATTTCCTTAGCTTTCTCTCTTTTACTTTTATGATCTTTAGTTTAAAACCACATTCTTTTATTTTACATTTGTACTATAAACCCTGAAAAGAGTACTAATTACTTCTTTTCTTTGCAGGGATTTTAATTACTATAACTTCGCCTCCCTTGGGTACGATCCTCAGAATACTTACCAAAGTGTTTTGTTGTAAACAAACTATATTAAAACCTGACCCGTATACTTGCGAAAGCCCTAAAATACACATCGAATGAGAGTACGTTCGGAGGCGGTCAACTATCACCTTAGTGAAATTTTCGATTGAAACGAGAATTTAAATCACAAATAGTAAAGCAAATAAGCGTCAAACTTGAAATCAAACAAGTGACGATATCATTGAGGGTGATGTGTCAAAATAGAAGTAAGTCGATTTGTGTGATGTAGTTATTACGCCAAAGAGATAAGCAAATTATCTTATTATAAACTAATCAAAAGTGAAACTCAAGCATGATTGTGTTGTGATTAAAAAGGTATGAAAACTCACTAAGTTCTTTAGAACTTACATATGTGTTATTATGTATTGTAGATAAAAAGAGAATTTTGAGAGTTTGAGAAGGGACCAAACCAGAATATACCGAGCTAAGACAAATTGTCTCTTAGTCGTAATGTGCATACTGTGGGGTGGCTTTGAGGCGGAGCCAAAAGTCTTAGTTATATTGTAACTAGCTACATTTAGAATGTCATTTTCCAACTTAGGCAAATGGTCAACATGTTGAAGATTACTTGTAAAATATTAGAGATCCAAGCACATAATTGGAAGTAAATTCATATACATTACAAGGTTTATTAGATGATCGAGATTCTATAATACTTATACTATGTGATTATGAAATTCAAATGAATGTGGTAGGGTTTATTAGACAATTGTAGTCTAATATAAATTGTATTAAGTACAAATGGCAGAATAAATATACATATATATTATTAATCAAGAATGTGTTAGTAATTTCGGATCTTGAGTGTAACATGTAACCCCTAAAATCGGTTCTAGATGTTATGGCCCAATCTGAGCGACCACATGGGCCATGGAAAATGGCCAAAATGCGAGTTAAAAACCAAAATACATTATTTCATTAAAAATACAAATTTAAATATTTTTGAAACATTATATTTTTAAATATTGTGTTTGAGAAAATCTATTTGTTACTTATGTCGTGAAAACATTATATTTCTGATTGTCAAAAAGAGTTTGATTTAATTTTATTTACTTTGCAGAAGTGAATTTCACTAAAACTTAGGCTTTGTTTGTTTTCTAGTAAAACATTTTCCGTAAAATGTTTTCCTTATTTACAATGTTTGGTTGGCAGAAAATGATTTCCTATAGTAAAACATTTTCAAAAACACGGGTAAATCTCTTCCTTTTTTACAGAAAATGTATTACCGATTTTATTCTGGTAAAACATTTTCCATTCTCTTCACCCTCATCACAGCAATCCTTCTCCCTTCATCTTTGTACTTCAGCCTCCATCACATGGGTAAACAATGAGGATTTGGTTAGGGTTTAAGAGCCAAAAACCTAGATGTGAATAAAGAGGAAGAACTTGATTAACCCAAAAGAAAAAAATTTGGATACTGCTCAAAACCCAGATTCAGTCTGATATTGTTAATAGGATTTCAATATATCTCATCTTTGAGCACCTCGCTTCTTACAAGTTAGTGCTGTCGTGGTGAGTTTCCTCTTCCTTCCCCCATTTACGATTTTCTCTCTCAGAATTCACCCAAGCAAAGGCGAATCACACATAAAAGTTTTGGATCATCAGCTTGATTTATAACTTTAAATGCCAACTTCATGCTAAGAGGAAAAAAATCATCAATGGAAGCCTAACGATTTCTCCAAACCAGCGGCAGTAGATTTGCACCCTTCAAACCCTGAACCCAAGTTTTTGTTCTCTTCATCGTGTTAAATTTCTCGTTTTATTTCTCAATTTAATTGTCGTACTTATTTAGTGTTGGTGAATCACGGTGTTATTTTGGATTTTGGTGATTGTGATAGACATTCATTGTTTCTATAATTTGCCAGACAAAGGAAGGAGATGGAAGCTAATGATCCAATAGCTGCAAGGAAAGTTCAGAAGGTGAACCATGAAAAATTGACGAGGGACAAGCTGAATGAGAAGTTTCTTGAGTTGGGTAACACGCTAGGTAAATTTATGCCCATTCCTTACTTGTTTTAGATGACTATGAATTTACCCTATGTTATTAGGATAACTCATCCTTTTCCACTAGCTAATGTGGTCTTTTGTGTACTAACAATTTGCACTATCTAATTTCAAGTTCGATGCCATTTTCGGTTGTTTTGGTTGTGCCCATCTCGTTCATTCAACTACTAGATGCTGTTGCTTTGATGATAAGCAGTTGGAAAACTTTGAATGCCTACTAAACTTGTCTCACTTAAAAGCTGCTGATAAAAGGTCTTGTAATCTTTTTGTGTTTTGGATGCATAGTCACCGATGCACATAGATGACAAAAACAGTCAAATATCGGTTGGAACATCGAACAAAAATAATTCAGGAAGTAACTATACTTGTTAGCAGCTTGATTGCAGCAATTAACGCATTTCCTCTTCTTGATATCCATGTCTACTTTGTTCTTTGTTTCATTGAAGTTGGATAGACAGTTATACTCGGTTCCTTTTGTCCCCACCTCTACAACAATTAACTATACTTTTTGAAATTCCAAGTAAAATGGTTGGCGTTTGAGATCACTATACATGATCAACTTCCCTCTTGTGTATGCTTGAATTGATATACCAATCCTTAATATATCACATAGTTTTTGCTTGTATGAAACCAATGTTTGTACATTTTGATTTGAGTTTGATAAGTAGAACTTTTGAATTAGATTTTATGCTGCATCTGTCTTAAGAGTTTGCTACAATATGAAACTCTATTTTTTGGTGTTGGTATGGCTTTCATGTAGCGCTACTGTGTTGAGCGAGCTAAACAAAGCCAAACAAATTACTATTGGGGGGGCCAAATAAAAGACAAAAACTGGCAGCAACATTGGCAACAACAGTTATTAAATGCAATGAGATATTCAAGGCATGGTGGTGAATTCTTAGATTTGTTCTTGGTCAGTTTGATTTGATTTTTTGCAAATGTTCTTTACGGCATATGTCATTTATTTTTGGAATTGCTGGTTTTTGTTGTCTTACAATAGAACTATATGATGAGAAGGAAAAAGGTATGATTAAAGTGTAATTGTGGAATGGTTCTAGGTGAAGTGTACGTTAGTTGTAGGTTGTTTTTGTTTGGATTGTCTACTACAATTAGTAGCAATGTAGCATTGTTGTTTTGGAAAGGGTTGGTTGATCCAATTCTTTAATATTGTAATACTTTGATTGAGAAAAAAAAAATATCTCTACTCTGCTTTTCATATATTGAGCTTTGTGCTTTTTAAGGTGAAGTAAATTGTGTCATAAGGAATAAAAGTTAGTACAAAAGCCTAACATTGCAATTTTTGTATTCATCTTTCTCCTACAAACATCCATGTTGCTCCAGTAATTTTTATTGATCTTGTCATGTTTAGCCTAACATTGCAAGCATATAGTTTAACTATGACAAGTTTGTCTTGATGATAAAGCTTTTATTACTGTTCTTTTATCAGTTTAATCTGTGCACCATGATTATCTCGGAATCAACACTTTTTCACTAGTTAACCGAGTTCTTTATGTGGTGCAGTTTAAGCAGCATAAGAATATGCATTTTCCAGTTTAACCATTGACAAAGGAGACTAATGATGGGGAGCCATTGAAAGATGAGCATGTTGAGAAGAACTCATGAACCAGTTCTTCATATGGCTATGATCTACAACTTCTAATGACCCATTATCTCTATTAATATCTGTAAAATATTTGGTGATATGCACTTTGTTACTTATTTATTTATAAATAAATTATTGCAATATATGTAAAAACAATGTAAAATATAAAATTATTAATAGATATAAAATAAACTAAATAAAACAATAAAAAAATAAATTTTCAAATGTATGTTTGTTTTATTTTAAAACAACTTTTATGAAAAATTTTCTTGAAATTTGCCAAACAATGGAAAATATTTTACACAGATTTATCCAAACATCAGAAAATATTAACTTTTCCAAAAAAGTAATTCATTTTACAGAAAAGTAACTTATTTTCCAGAAATCATTTTCTACAAGTCATTTTACATGCAAACAAACGGAGCTTTAATCAAACGATTTATTCATTTTAAAAATTAATGCATCTTAAACCATAATCCCAAAGTCTTAAAAATTTTCACCCATGCCACAGTTTAATATAAAAACTCATAGAAAAAGTCCCAAAATAAAGTAAAATCCGCAAAGTCCAAAATAGTACGAAATAGTCCATAAACGATAAAAATCCATAATTTCCGAGAGAACCTCTCCATCGATCGAATCCGAGTCCTAGCCATGAGAATTATTTGAAAACAAATTAAAGTAATGTGGTGAGTTTTGGAGGCTTAGTGTGAGATTTCCCACAATAATCACATAAACACATACATAGATAAACACATATTATCATTCACATCAATTTCACATAACAATACGATCACATATTATATCACTGATGCTATGCATGAACATGTCAATGCACTTTTTGAAAATGATGCACATTTTTTAAAAGTTCCTACCCATCTCCTCTACACACCACAATCAAGTTACCTAGAACCCGTCCATCTAAACACAACCAATTTTTATGGACAAGTCACCACTTAGATACTGTAAAATGGCCACATATCACTTTGTGAATTAATCACCACATAATTGTCGATGCGGCCACATAGTCACAAGATCACATCGTGGACAGGCCACCACATATTTTCCAATAATGGCTACATATCTTCCACCTTTCACAAATCCCACCCTATGCATGTGACATGGCAATATACACTTAACACATAGGCATATAAATATTCTCACATAATCACAATATTTCATTTTTCACATGCTTAACATGTTTTTCACATTAGATCATAGATCTTGGTAATTACATAATCACTTATACACAAATTTATATCACATGCTTGAATCACAATTATCACGTAAGTCATGCATCACATGTCATGAGATCAAGATTTATTGTGGATATTACGTCATATTTCATTAAATATCACATCATAACATACATCACATATTTCAAAAGTGTTTAGGTATGAGTCACTTTCTTGGATCATTTGTATTGAGTTGTTTAACAACTCTCCCATAGTAATATCACTCTTATCACAATTTTAATTAATAATCCATCAAATATTTACTCATGAAACATACTAACAATCCCACACATAATATTTATTTGATTTATTTAAGATCACTTAAATGACTTAAGAAATAGTCTAGATCCCAGACCTTAGATTAGTAAATCTGTTTGGCTTAATCCTTAATCACGATTTCGCTCGATCTATTACATAACAAGGACCATAGATTAGAACCTTTCACAAAATTATTCACTTAACAAGGTCAATTTCTAGAGATCAAATTAATAATACTTGCCCTACGATATAAGACTTTCAAAAGATGGGTTTTTGTAGCTGAATTAGGGGTCTCTCCTTTGATTTTCAACTTGTCCTCCAAAGTAACGAAGTTGCATTAGTATTAACATGGTAATAAAACATAGTAAAAATTATACTAACACCCTATGCATGACCCCTATACCAATCGACCATGGCATGGAAATGTTAAATGTAAAAGTCCTTTACTCACTTTGATCGATTACTTACTCTTTAGTCATTAAGAACAAATAACAATTCGAAAAAGAACGATGTTTGGATAATTCAACTATTTAGCAAAGTTATCGAACTATAAGAATATAATAATTAGAAATGAGAATCAACACTAGGGGATCAAAAAAGAAGAAATGTAAAACGAAAATTTTTGGTCACTGATGGTGGTGACGACGACAGTCCGATGATGGTTCGATAGTAGTTCAATAGTGGTTCAAGTGGTGGTATGAAGGTTCAGTTCTTGGAAGAAAGGAGAAGAAATAAAAGAAATATGAAAGAAAAAGAGAAGAGAGGAGGCTTTCATGGTGGTGAATGGCAGCACTAACTGGGACGAAAATATTGCAAAAGAAGTGGAGGACATTGGCAACAAAAACAGAGAAAAAGTGATGGTGCTAGAAGGTAACAAATAAAAATGAAGGATGAATGAGAGAGGGAGAGGGTATGGCCGGCCAAAAGGGTTGACAGAGCTTGGTTAACACACACAAGAATGGTAAGTTGAGGTTAAGGCAAATGAGGGAGACATGGAGCATAAAGGGGATCATGTTCCTCTACAAAAGGCAAGTATATGTGGTCGCCCATGCTTATCCACACATGCTAAAGTTGTCCAAAATTTTAAATAAAAATATGTGAATGATCGCTCCTAAACGTACTCCCGTTAGGTGTAGATTTCGGCTTCCGTAAGCATACGGGTCAAGTTGTAAATATAGTGTGTTTACAATGAAACACTTGGAAGTATTCCTAGGATCGTACCTAAAAAAGGCTTAAGGCGATAGTAAATGGAATCCCTACAAAGAATAAAATTAATTAGTACTAGTTTTAGGATTTGTAGTACGAGTTGAAATAAGAGAGATTGTTAAAAGCATAAAAATAAAGAGATCTAAATAAAATAAAATAAAGTAAAGATGAGTTGTAGAAATTCTTATAAATGTGATTAGGGAGATTAGGTTATTTCCATATGATTTCCTCAATTGTTGAGTTTTGGGGATTTTCCTTCAATCAGCTAGTCACTACCCCAGTTGGATCTCTCAATCTTCCACCGATATAGTGAGCCGATTGAGATTACTTATCTCTAGATGTCACAATCTAAATCAGTTTGAGGAAAAGGTGTTCATGGATGGGTAATACCAATTTTGGGTTCATTCCCACCTAAATGACTTTCTAGGGTTGTCAGGCCTAGTGTTTGTTTGATGCTCTTCCTTTCCCAAACAACTGATTCGAAAGGTAAAACCCCTGTAAAACAACAATCAATTATTCATACGTCCACTCCCTAATTTCCCATAATGGAATTAGTTCCTCATGGTTTCATTATTCATCAATAACATAATATAGGAAAACATGTAAATCAAGAATTGAATGAAAAAGAAACTAAATTGTATTGAGTGATCTGTTGGGCAAAATTCCTCGATCATTTACGCAAGTTTCTATAATCTCATTTCAAAAGCTAAAAATAAATAACCTTAAAACTAAATATTAAAGGCTAAGTAATTGTGTGTAAACCCTAGTGCTAAAGGTCCTATTTATAGCTTTACATGGTCATTTTTCCTAAACCCTGGGTCATCTATTGTTCCTTGTGTTTAAGTGGCGTTGTAAAGACCAAAACACCCTTCGTTTAATATGAGATCTGCGTCCAAGGGTCGATGTCACGACACACCAGGTCCTATGTCACGACATAGGCATCAGTCTCTTCGTGAAGCTTCATTCTACAGGCATTATTCTAACAAACCATCCTGCGTGTTGCGAAAAAGAAGTCAGATGTCAAATTTCTTAAGTCTAGTCCCTTAATTGCGATGTTGCTCAGCCTATGTCGTGACAAAGTGATCAGTTTCCTTTTAGTGCACTTCTTTATGGTCTCCTGCACACTCACTAAGTATGTTAGTCAACCTCTAGGCCTCATTTGGCCTTAAAGACAAATAAATCATCATTTTAACAGTTAGGTTACACAATTTATTGAAATAAGAAATCTTATTAAATATTATGAAAATATTACGAAAATACTTGATTTCAAGCTCTTCAAGCCGACAAATAGTTCAATCTGCTTGGTATGAAATCGGAAGATCAAACTCCCCCACACTTAAGTCTTTACTTGTCCTCAAGCAAAAAAAAACAAAAATAAAGAAAATGAAGAGCTTGAGTTTATAGATATACAAAGAGTGGCTCATAGCATGTAGTCTAGGCATCATATATTTCTTAATAACTTTGGCATGATAATTAAGCAATTTTATCATTTTTAATTAGAAACAATATAAGTTCAGTAGGTTATAAGAAATACACATGTTAAGATTTTATTAATATCTTTCCATCCATGCCACATATAAGTATTTTAATTATCCTAGTACAATATAGACAACCATTATGAAATCATGCAATTCCCTATTTATTCATGCATAAAGTTGTTTAAGTCACATAAGGCTTTTTGGCTTGTAACGTGTTGAGGCTTAGGATAAGTATGAATTTCAAAGAACAACCAAGCATAAAAGGTTACAAACACGAAAATAGTTTGGCACATCGCATTGTTCCCTATTCTTCCTCTTTATGTCCCACTCTATCTCACTCCCTTATTTCTCCTTCTCTCACCATCATTTTCTCTCCATCTTAGGATTCTCAAAATAAAATAATCCCTTTAGCTAGCCTATGAGTATTTTCTATCTTTTTGATTCTTTGAGTAAGATTTCTTTCTTTTTTTGTCTTATTAGTGACTTTTTAAATCTGTCACTATTAACATGTTTATGTCACTCATACTTCTTTTGTTTCTACTCATTTTTTCTTTTTTTTCCTTTTGAATGGAAATGCAACTACAATGCAAATGCACTAACAAATTAAATGCAGTGACAAATAAAATGCAATGACAACTAAATAAGATGCATTCAATTAACTACTAAAAAGTAAAACTAACTCATTTTTGTTCAGCAGTCGATGCAGTGGCTACTTTGGCCTTCTTCTTCTTCTTCTTTGGGCGCTCGCCTTCTTCTTTGTGCTTCTTCTTCTTATCTTTGCGCTTTCTCTTCTTGTCCTTCTAATCAACCGGAGCAACGGATTGCTCCTCTTCAGCCGGTTGAGTGGTGGCCTCAACGGTAGTTACATCTGATAGGTGGACCTCAGCAAATGGTGCCACATAGGGCACAATGGCTAGAGTATTTGGTTCCTCAATACTGCTAGTAACTGCCTTAGACTGGCTTGCTTTAGGTAGAGTCATATCTTCACTAGATGCCCCCATACTGGTGGGTGCTTCGACAGTATCCTCAGTGATGTTTGTCAAGGCATCTTTTTTCTCCTCTACCTCCTTTTCTTCAAGAGTCACCTTCTCAAGTTCATCTTTATCTCCTTCCTTCTTCTTCTCATGGCCTTCTTCTTGTTGTGCTTCTTCTTCCCTAGGCTTTTCCTGCTCAGTGATGGCTTTGTCAACGCCTTCTTCTACATCCACACCCATAGATACAATTGGGGCATGCAGCTCTTCAACCATAGCTGCCCGCTCTACCATATTAGCCTTAAGGCTGTTCGCGAACTCTTCTTCGAACAAGCTGGCTATAGTTCTATAGCAATCCTCCATAGCATTAAAATGCTCCTCGTGCTCCTTGTCATCTGAAATGTGGATTCTCATTGGAGAGGGGACATGTTGAGGCCTACCATCAGGAGTAGGTTGATCGAAGGATGAGGGCATTGGTCGGAAGATAGATGGAAAGACAGGAAAATCTGGCAGTGGACTTGGGCTCATACTTTTTAATGCAGCGACAATAGCGTCGTTCCACATTTTTGTGTACAAAAAAAATATGTTCTGCCTATAGTCCATGTCTTCCAACACGCTGATAATATGGATATTGCACATGCCGATACGATCAGTATTTACTTTCATAGTGGCTAACCTCTTCCCAAGAGGGCCTTTGGGCGTAGTGTTTAACTTCTCCTTTTTCTTCCCTTTTCCCTTTTCCTTCTTCTTAGGTGTTTCCTTTACTAGTGGCGTCTCTTGGCCTCTCGTCATTCTTTCTACTGAAATATCATTAATGAGGCCCTTGTTGTCTAACACTTCCTCACCATCACGAGGAATAATCCCCTTTTGTTTACAAAGCAGCATTACTGAAGAAGGGAAGGGCAATATACCTATTTGTTTAGATGCAACTTCAGCAATTTGGTCATGTACAATTGCACCAACATCGATGTGGCGGCCCTTCAGGATGGAGTGCAAGATGCACATGTGGTCTAATGTCACCGTGGTGATATGTGTTGAAGGTAACAGACGGTTGTTCACAAAATGAAACCATACTTTGCTTTAGGTTGTCAAATAACATTGGTGCATGGTATAATTGTGTGGAACATTACCCGTCCATATAGCACTTTCAACACACAGGTCTCTCATCACCTGGTCGGCTCCGTCATCAGTCAACTCTTCCAAAAAAGGAGTGTGAGTGTCTTCCTTCTCAGGAATCCGGAATAGAGTATTGATGTGGGCAGCACTCCAAGATATCAAGCTCTCCCTCACAAAGATAAACTCCTGTTCAGGATCAACAAGATTGGCATAAAATTCCCTTACCATGGTAGGGGAATATCCAGTTGGGTGCTCGCAGAAGAATTCCCAACTCAGTCGACTGATCGTTCTTGCGATTTATTTCCTCAACATCTAGTGTGGGGACAACTGTATACCCTACTCTGGATGGCAATTTTGTTTAAGCATTGTGTCATGGTAGCGGTCCTTAGTCGCTTTTGACAAAAATAGGACTGGTTCGTTTTGGTGGAGTTGGTCTGTAGTCCGAACCACGGTGGCAGAAGATTCAGCTGGAGCTTTAGAAGGAGTTTTCGTGCCTCTTGTTCTTGCCATAATAGCTTAGTAGAAAGATTAAAAGAAACTTGCAGAGAAAAGAGTAAACTTGTGAGATTAAGAGTAAAAATAACAAAGAAGATAAGTTACAGTAGCAATAGCGATTGTGAATGGGAGAAGAAAGTCGGCAGAGAAGGGTTTTATAACCTTTCAATGTAAAGAAATATGATTATTGCAAACATCCTGAAAAATCATCATGTCTGTAGCCAATAAATGTCAAGCTGCAGATCGTACCTTTTTACTAAATCCAATGGTTGAGGATAGAAGGAAATCAATCGGCTTGATTCTTGCTAAAAAAGCTTGACTGAGTCATTACAGAATGCACCGACAAGTTGTGCTTTGCGATGCATTGACAAAAAGATGACTTTTATTCATGCATAGAATTTAAAAGGAAACAAATAAAAGTGAAAAAAATAAAAGGAAATGCAAAGATGCATTGAAATTATTTAAATGTGACAAGATTAATGGTCTCATTTGGTTCTTTGACATCTGGGCTCACATAATGTTACAATCGTTGGCCATTCAGCTTGAACTAGTGTCCATCCTTTAGATTTTCAATTGTCACTGTGCCATTTTGGAATGCTTCAATAACCTTAAAGGGGCCTGACCATCTTGAACGCAATTTACCTAGATGCAGTTTTAAACGTGAATCAAACAAAAGTACTAACTAACCAAGATTAAATTGTTGACGCAAGATGATATTTTCATGCTATCTTTTGGTCTTTTCTTTGTATATTGCAGCATTCTCATAGGCATTGCGGCGAATTTCTTCTAGTTCAGCAATGTACCAAACACGAGTTGATACGATGACATCCCCAATGGGGTTTTATAAGCGGTGCGAAGCGCCCACAATGCATCATGTAGCTGTGAAGAACAATCTTTCCTAGATGGGTTAACCACCTTTTCAAGGATGTTTTTGATTTGTCGATTGGAGACCTCTGCTTGGCCGTTTGTTTGTGGATGGTACGTTGTGGCCATGCGATGCTTCACACCATATCTTTTCAATGTTGTCACCACTTGGTTGTTATGAAAATGAGTACCTTGATCACTTATTAATGCCCTAGCTGTTCCAAATCTCGTAAGGATATATGTGTGAAAGAACTTCAACATCGTTCGAGCATCATCTTTTGGTACCTCAATTACCTCGATCAACTTCGAGACATAGTCAACAGCCACTAGAATGTACACATTCCTAAAATAGTTTGGAAATAGCCCCATGAAATCTATACCCTAAACATCGAATAACTACACCTCTATAATAGGTTGTTGGAGCATCTCATTACGGTGAGATATAGAACCAGTGCGTTGACATCTATCGCATTGTTGCACAAAGTTATGGGCATCTCAAAACAATATGGGCCAGAAGAATCCAGATTGTAGGACCTTTGCAGTAGTCCTCATTCCACCAAAATGGCCTCCATAGGGAGCATCATGATAATGTCTAAGAATGGAAGTCATCTCTTCTTTAGGAACGCAATAACGGATGATGTTGTCGGCTCATACCGTAAATAGATATGGCTCATTCCAATGATACTTCGTAGCGCCGTGCAAAAATCTGATCTTCTTATGATCTATAATACTCAAGAGTAGCTTCCCACAAACTAAATAATTGACAACATCAGCATACCATGAAGATGCGTCAACATGAAATAATTGCTCGTTTCGAAATGTGTCGACAATGCGTAATTGATTGCCATCCTCACTTCTAGCTTCCGGATGGGATAAGTGGTCTGCTACTTGGTTCTCGGATCCTTTACTACCTATGATCTCAACATCAAATTCTTGTAAGAGTAGGATCCATCTAATCAATCTTGGTTTGGCATCTTTCTTTATAAAAAGGTATCTCAGCGCAGAGTGATCTATGTAGACAGTAACTTTTGAGCTGATAAGATATGAGCGAAATTTGTTGAATGCAAAAACAACTACTAGTAACTCCTTTTCGGTGGTTGTATAGTTTACCTGCGCGTTAGTTAAAGTTTTCCTAGCATAATAAATTTAGTGAAATACCTTTTCTTTTCGTTGTCCCAACACAGCTCCTACAGAGAAGTCGCTTGCATCACACATTAATTCAAACTGTTGAGTCCAATCCCATGCGACGACAATTGGAGATTGTACTAGCTACTTCTTTATTTTGACAAATGCTCCAGACATTCATCATCAAACGCAAACTTTTTATTATGCTCTAACAACGAGCATAGTGGTTTAGCAATCTTGCAAAAATCTCGAATGAATCTTCTATAGAAACCAGCATGACCAAGAAAGCTTCTTATTCCTTTGACATTAGTGGGTGCTGGCAATTTCTCGATGATTTCAAACTTTGCTTTATCTACCTCAATGCCCTGACATGATATGCGATGGCTAAGGACAATGCCTTCAATTGCCATGAAATGACATTTTTCCCAATTCAGTACTAGATTTGTGTCTTCGCATCTCTTTAATACTTTCGCCAAATTGTCAGCACATTGGTCAAAATTCTACCCGTATATAGAGAAATCGTCCGAGAAGATAGCCATCATGCACCTCTAGAATATGGCTGGTGCATTGCACAATCCAAATGGTATACGTCGGAAGGAAAAGGTTCCAAATGGGCATGTGAACGTGGTTTTTGCTTGATCTTCCGGTGCAATGGCAATTTGATTATATCCAGAGTAGCCATCTAGGAAGCAATAATAGGCTTTGCCAGTTAGCCTATCAAGCACCTAATCAATGAATGGTAGTGGGAAGTGATCTTTCTTTGTGGTCGCATTGATTCGACAATAATCCATGCACACTCGCCACCCTGTAACAATGCGAGTAGGGATTAACTCGTTCTTGTCATTACTCACAACTGTGAAACCACTCTTCTTGGGCACACATTGGATAGGGCTCACCAAATTGCTATCAGAAATGGGGTAAATGATGCTTGCGTCCAGCCACTTGATAATTTTCTTCTTTACTATCTCTTTTATTTTCTCATTAAGCCTTCGCTATTACTAATGGATTGCTTCCCTTCATCTTCCAATCTAATTTTGTGCATGAGGGACTAATGCCTCTGATGTCTGCAATGCTCCACGCAATGGCTCTTTTGTGCTCCTTTAAAATTGTGATGAGCTTTGTTTCTTGAATTGCATCGAGGCCTGCACTGACAATCACGGGTAGTTTGTCATTGTCACTCAAAAAGACATACTTTAGATGCGTTGGCAATGGCTTTAACTCAAAGGTAGGAACTTGTTCAACTGATGGTTTAAACATAGGGATCATCCTATTAGACAAATCCAAGGATTCCAATTGACAATTTTGTCTCACTCACAATTATTAGCCTCAGCTTTGTGGACATATTCATTTAGGATATAATCGGTGGATGTCACCACATCTTCGTCTGGAATTGCTGAGCTCCGTTCATTGAATTCTTCCATAATTATCTCGTCTAGCACATCAATGTGGTGACATTGCTCTTTACTTGAATATGGAGATGCTTCAAACACACTAAAGTTAACGTGGTCGTCATTATGTCGCATGATGAGCTCGCCTTTGAAAATGTCAATGAGCGTGTGTCCTGTTGCTAAAAATGGTCGCCTCAAGATGGTGGGTACCTCCTTATCTGCTTTGCAGTCAAGGATTATGAAATCAGCAGGGAACACGAGCTAATCAACTTGCACAAGGACATCTTTGATCTGGCCTTCAGGTTATGCTAGAGATCTATCCACAAGCTGTAATGTCATCGCAGTGGGCTTCATTGATCCTATTCCTAACTTCCTGAATGTGGACAAAGGCATGAGATTAATACTAGCTCCCAAATCACATAAAGCTTTACCTAGATAATGATTTCCAATGGAGCATAGGATTGTGAAGCTGCTAGGGTCTTTCATTTTAGGTGGTAGCTTATTTGTTAGCACAGCACTGCACCTCTCTGTGAGCGCAATCCTCTCGATTTTGGATAACTATTTATTCTTTGATAATAACTATTTCATGAATTTCCCACAATTGGGGATCTACACAAGAGCATTTACAAGAGATATGTTAATGTGCAATTGCTTCAAAGTAGAAACAAATTTTTGATAGTCCTTATCATGGTCTTTCTCTTTAAATCTTTGCGAAAATGGTAAAGGTATATTGTCAGTGGGTTGTTGTGGGATAACCAGTTGCGTCGATATAGGTAGTTGTGTTGACGTCTTTGTTGGTTGAATTGTAGGCATAGCTTTTACTACAGGTGGCTCCTCATTTATTTCTGTTAGGCTCTCTTCAAAAATAACTTCTCCTTGTTGTGTTGGTTCAGTTGCGTCGACATTCGTTTGGTTGAAATTTCTACTTGGTTTAGAAGTTTACTTCCTATTTCACAACATGACAACCTTGCAATGTTTCTTCCCCTTCTGCGTTGGATTCTCAGTATCACTAGGCAAAGTGCCTGGTGATCTTGTACTCAAATTAGAAGCCAACTGTCCTAGCTGGGCTTCTAACGCATGAATAGAAGAGGAGTTGCCTTAAATGATTGCTTTAGTCCACGTAATATGCTCTTGCATCAGCGCTTCAAGAGCAGCCATAGGATCTGATCTTTGTTGAGAAAATTGTTACTGATGTTGCTGATGCTATCCTTGCATATGTGGCAACACAATCTGTTGCGGCTGCATTCTAGATTGTGGCTGCATCTGGCTATGTACCTGCATTTGATCAGGATTTGAACATACTTGAGAATTCTGATTATAATTCTACTACTGATTATTGTTGTAACTCCCTTGTCTATAACTCCCTTACTGTGAGGAATTTCCATATCTGTATGTGGAAGCATTCTGATTCCCCCAAGTTATGTATTTCGATTAGAATTATTGTATGAGTTACCATAACAATTTCCTCTAATGTTATTGACGTAAAATGTATTCTCACCATGTTGTGGGCAGTCCTCATAACTGTTATTGTCGTCGCAAATTTCACAAGAAAATGTCTGGATATCCATCTATTGGGTCACTTGAATAGGAGTAACGTCACTTGTTCCCTTCATTTTCTTTATAATATTTGCCAAAGAAGATACTTGTGCACTTAAGGCTGAAATTGCATCTAATTCAAGAACACCAAGAATAGTTTTTACCTGAGCAGAACGAGAGATAGGATACTAATAATAATTCTGTGCAATCCTCTCTAGAATTCTCACAGCTTTAGTGTAGATGCAATCAAATAGGGGACCATTTCTAGATGCGTCGACAAGATTTCTTGTCTGGGCATTCAATCTGTTGTAAAAGATCTCGATCTAAGTCTCTTGCTGAATTCCATGCATAGGGCAACGTCTAAGTACAGTCTTATAACACTCCCATGTTGTATGTAGGTTCTCATCATCAAATTGATGGTAAGTTGTGATATCATTGCGCAACTTTGCATTCATTGTCGGCAGATTGAAACGCAAAAAAATTGTGTTGCTAGCGCATTCCATGATGTAATGGATCCAATCGGCAAACCCAAGAACCATTTTCTTGCTCTTCCCTATAATGAATAAGGGAATAATTGCATTTTTAAGGTGTCATCAGGGACACCGTGTTGGCTAAAAGATGCGCAAATAAGAAGAAATGATTTTAAATGTTCTCATGCATCCTCATGAGGTAGGCTCGCATATTGCCCATTTGAATTGAGCATCTAAAACATAACCGGTTTCAATTCGAAGTTTCTAGCTTGTATGGCCAGTCTTACAACCCCTGGTTGCAAATCGTCTAATACAGGAACAATAAAATCCCTGATTGTCCTATTTTGCACCTGTTCTTCTTGTGGAGGCGGTGGTGGTAAATTATTGATTCGTTGTGGCTGTATTGGAGGATCTACATCTTGTGGCAGCAATGGTGGTAGGTTGTTGTTATTATTGCCAGCCATTTTCTTTTGTTCTTGTTTTCTCCTTCTAAGTGTTCTCTCGAGTTCTGGGCAAAGCTCACAATATCCTTAGCATTTCTTCTTGTGGACATGCAATTCCTAAAGAAATAAGAGAAAATTAACAAAAGAAAGTTAAACAGATTTGTAAAAACAAGAAGTTAAGTAAGAAAGAATAATTACAACTACAAAAATGAACATCAAACAAATGCCATTCGTCGGTAATGGCGCCAAAACTTGATCGCCCTGTAACGTCACAACACTTGTGCAAGCGGACACACGTCGATGCAAGTATAGTTGATAGATTGATTCTATCGGATATCGATCCCACGAGGAATGGATTCTTGATGCTTAAATGTCAAAGCAACTAAAACTACAATTAGGGAAATTGCTAATAAGAATGTAAGCACAATTAAATTAGATATGCATACTAATACAATTAAAATTGTCAATGTAATTATAAAAGTTAATTGTCAAAGAAACTAAAAGTAAATCAATTAGTTGTTAAAGTGCTGAGAATTTAAATGCATGAGAGTAAAGTGTGATCAAGTGCAAAGGATTGGAGTAGCTCACTTATCTTACTAAGTAGCAACGCTAGATGCATCGACAATGTATTGTATAAATGAACTGTCACAGCAATGAAGTTTAAATGAAATCATACCAATAACAACTCACTGTTTAATCAAGACTCAAGCATTCACAAATACCACACCTCTCAGTGCTGGCATTGCTTCACTCCTAAAAGCAAGTGACAAAATCCCTTCTAGTCTCAAGCAACTCCCGTTGACTTGCTTGTTAGCATAACTTGTCACCGCATCTCTCGATGTCGGTAGACTGCAATTCCACTCTCATGTTTAATGCAGTTAAGTCCAAGAATAAACAGATGAGAAGAATTAAATAAGAATCAAAGTAATCTAACACTAAAACACATTTCATACTCATTCAATTGTCAATAATAATTCATCAACATAAAGAGAGGGGTCAACAAATACATTGAAGCTTACTATCCCTAGACCACTAGGACTGTTCCTTGACCGCTCCTCTTGCTTTGCATCGAGCACTTCTCGTCAGAAGTAGTTGCTCCTTCGCTTGATCAGCTTACCGTTCTCCAGCTTAAAACCTCAAAAACACAAAGTGTTTGTAGAATTAATTCCTTCCCTCTTGATATATTTCCCTTTCTTCTTTCTTCTATTTATAGGTTTCAAGAATTGTAGATTTCTTCTCCTCTCAGATCCAACTTCTTGTGCAGCTGTCAAAGTTTGTTGAAATCTAACTGTGCACTCACGTAGATCTAGTGTGATCTTCATAAATCTGCAGATTGTCGTCACATTTCTGGGCGCGATGTATAATCCTTAATTGCGGCGACATCGTGTGAAATTCCTATGATGGTTCTTCCAGATGTGTTTGCAGCGTGAATTCACCCATACAAAGTAAAGGTTTCTATGCGATGACATCTCTGGCCGCGATTCCAAGATAACTTGTTGCTAGATTCTTTAAATTCATTCTAGCATCAATCTTCTGAAATGGATCCATGCGCTGACAATTTTTACACACAATACAAAGGTTGCATATGGTGACATTAGTGCGTAGAAGAGATAAAATAACAAGAATTTAAGCCAAACAACAATGAGTTAGAAAATATAAATACTAAGTATGAAATGCCTATCATGCATGCTAAATATACTACAAAAGAGACAATTAAAACACAAATTTAGGGAGAAAATAAGTGTCATTTCTAATGCTATCAGTTATCATCCCCCATTCCTGCAAAGACAGTCAGAAAAAGCAAATCAAGGTGACCATACTGCATGTGGTCAATGAATAGATATAATTAAAGGGGAGACGCACTCTATGAGGGAAAACGTAAAACAAGTACAGTCTGATTATGCTAATATTGCCAGATCTATGGGAAAGCTAGAGGAAAGAATGGATCAATTGATAAGTATGATGAGTGATAATTCAAGACAAATCGGTTCATGAATCCCTAGAAACACTAAAAATAATCCCCGTAGGGAAGGTAAAGAGCAGGTTAAAGTGATTAAATTGAGATCGGGCAAAGTACTGAGTAGCCTAAAATGACTTAAGGATGAAGAAGAGCTTAAGAAACCACATGAGGTCATAAACATCCCATCCGACAATGACACTAAAGTCATCATGCCTAAGGAAGTGTCCACAAAAGAGGCATTAGAAATAAAGGAAGATGTGTCTAAGGATGGAAAGAACGCATCAGTTCCATTTCAAAAAGGGTTGGAAGAAAAGAAACGGCAAGGCGAAGACGACTTTGTAAGTTTTCTCAACCTTTTTAAATCCCTTAATATTAACTTACCTTTAATTGAATTAATAGAAAAGGTATCCAAGTACGCCAAGTTCTTAAAGGAAATTATGACATGGCGTTGGAAAACCAAGGTAGGTGAGCAAGTAGAGGTAAACGCATCCTAGTGTGCTATTATCTCCAAGGTAATTCCCCAAAAATTGAAGGATCCTGGAAGCTTTACTATTCCAATTAAAATTGGAAATCTTCAGTTTAACAAGGCTCTGTGCGATCTTGATGCAAGGATAAACTTAATGCCTTTTTCAATATTCAAGAAGCTTAGGAGTGGAGATCTTAAGAATACCCAAGTTACTTCACAACTGGCAGATCGATCATTTGTACAATCGAGGGGAATTTTAGAGGACGTCTTAGTCTAGGTAAGAAGTTTCATCATCCTTACGAATTTTGTTATTTTAGATTTTGAGGTAGACAGGGATATCTCTATCTTGCTAGGGAAAATGTCCTTAGCCACATCACGGTCCACCATTAACCTAAACAATAATTAGCTTACTATGAGGATCAACGGTGAGGTGGAAACCTTTAAGTGTGGAGACAAAACTGATGAAATTAAGGAGCACAATGAACGTTGTCATTTGCTCGAATTAAATAAGGGAGAAGGCACCATTGAATCCCATTTATGAGTAAAGAAAGGATTAATCGATTCAAGGAAAGGGATCGATTAAAGGAGTTGGAAAGGTCTCAGGAGAAGTGGACAAAAGGTGAACAAAACTGGATCCGATCTGCAAGGGTAAGCATATTGGATGAGTCATGTAGTAAAACTTAAAGGTTATTTGGTGGTACTAACTTTTGCAAAACATTGTATATCACTCTAACATGTTTTTCTTTTAGTTTTTAATAGAAAACAGGGGTTTGTTACGACATACTATCAGCTTTGTCGCAACAAAAGTGACAGAATTCGAAAAGAATAAAAATGAAGCCGATGTCGTGACATGGGCACCCTTCTGTCACGACAAAGTAGATAGAATTGACAAAAATTAGGGCTGAGGAGAATATCACGACAAGCCTGCAATTATGTCACAAATTAGTGGTACTGAAGGAAATGTCGTGACAAAAACTACCTATGTCGCGACATCGACTGCAATTTCTACAGAATTGACCCGGCCCAACTGTGCAACCTGACTACTAAGGACTTAATTTTTTTGAATTTTTACACTTTAAAACCCTAAATACTAACCATTATAAATATCTAAACTTTATTCTAACTCATTTTATCTTAGCTTTAGTCATCAAAAACCTAGAAATCCTTTCGTTTCTCTATTTTTCTCTTTACTTTGTAGGTTTCAAAGCAAGAGGGAAAAGCACACCCATCCAGGTTTAAAGTTCCTATTTTTACATCTTTATTATTTAGAATACCTCCGAGAAAGGTTAGAACTACAGTAGAATCTGAACCATCATTGGATACAACTCTTTCGAATTTTCTAAATTTGAATGTAGAAAAATATTTTAATGAACTTCAAGGAAAAACCTTCATTTAGGAAAGGGGTTTTAATCCATTGATGGTTTTGTGCAAGGAAGTTTGGCCTCTAGTTAGGAACTTCAAGAATTTGTAATTTCTTTAATGCTCCTTATTATGAATAAGATTTCCTAGATCAAATTGATTTAGAATCCTTTAGTGATATAAACATGCATGATGTAATTACTTATCTGATTGAAATTTAGGCCAGCCACTAGCATTCCCACATCATTTAATCAAGCTATAATGTTTCCTAAAGCAAAGATGTGGATTTAATTTATTTGTACCCGTATGATTCCTGCTTTAAATGTTTCTATTGTCAATGCTTTTCGAGCAGTATTGTTGTTTGTAATTTTGCAGAAAGCACAGGTTTGTATAGGGAAATGGATCCACCGAGACATGAGTCATTGTGTAGGAAACCAAAAGGTGGGAACTTTCTTTCCTCACCTAATCACAGCTTTGTGCAGAAGGGCAAGAGTGTCCATGACATCCATCGAGAAAACCATGAAGCCATCGAAAAGTATCATTGGTGACACACTCTTCCAATAATATGGAGAACTTTTTGCTAAACAAATAAGAGAAGGGAAGAAGAAATCATGAGATTCGACGGCTACACCAACATCCACACAAAAGTTGGCACTAGCCCAACAAGAAGTTGGTGCAGGGACTCATGCAAAGTTGGATTGGATGCTCAAATGGATGCGTGAATTGGGACCAATATTTTAAGAGGTTGCTCGACAACATAATCTTAGGGTCCCTAACTACATTGCAGACATGATTGGTGATCGTTTTTTAGTGTCACAACAATATTATGCAAGCATACACTGTCGATACAAGTATAGTAGATAGATGTGAGTCTGTCGGATATCGATCCCACGAGGATGGCTGTCTTTTTTTTATTAATGTCAATGCAATGAACAGATAAAACAAGATAAATTGTGATAGTAGTTGTCAGAGCAATAACTTAAAAATAAAGAAGAAATATGATAATGATAAAATGGGATCCCCAACGTTAATGTTCATCAGCATGCTAAGTGCTCACAAGGTATAAAAGAATAGGTGATTGTCTATGCAATATAGCGCAATGTATATTTTACCAAGCTTAACTTATATATTTAACCTAAAACTTAAACATGAACATTAACCACAACTTCGAATGATAACAATGGAACACAACTAAGAACAAGTGGATTAAATTCCTCTAATCCCCAAGCAACTTCCGTTGTCATGCTTGTTAGCTTAAACTTCGTTGCACCTTCCAGTGACAGTGACCGCAATAACA
This sequence comes from Gossypioides kirkii, assembly GCA_005610355.1. NCBI lineage: Eukaryota > Viridiplantae > Streptophyta > Magnoliopsida > Malvales > Malvaceae > Gossypioides > Gossypioides kirkii. Next base: position 9,915,874 of record CP032250.1, read on the forward strand.
CTTCCATGCTAAAAACATTCAAACCCAAAGATTAAATAGTAGAAGAAAGTTTGAATAAATAACATTTAACCCAGAAATTATGTGTACTTCTATACAAACATAAAATAGAGAGTAATCACCAGCATTAGAAAAGAAATGTAAGCGAGAAAAATGGAGAATACTATTCCTAGACAACTTGACTTGCTCTCTCACTTCCTTCTTGTGACGCAATTAAGGCTCCTCGTCAGGGGCTAATATGCATCCTTTTCACGTCAGTTCACCCGTGGGGGTCTCAAGCCTCCATAGCTGAAAAGCTTAAAAGCTAGGTTAAGGAAGATAATGCCCAAAGGAGACTAAAGGAGACACCTTTTTCTATTTCCTTGTGAATATTTATATTCCTCCAAATTGTACAGGTGTGTTTTCTATAGAATCAAGCTGTCTTTGGTCGGACAAGTTGGTTATACCAGACTGGATAGCTCACACATTTCTGTTCTTATTCGGATAAAGTTAATATTGACTTAGTTAATTTAATTAGTCATTATAAAAATTTTCTCGTCGGGTTTGTGGTCCTAAAACCACTGTTTCCAACACCACTGAAAAATAGGCTATTACAACTCTCCCCCTTTAAGAAATTTCATCCTTGAAATTTTAATTTAGCAGTTCCTGTTTATTTTGAAGTTTTCATATAACAATAGAAAATCTTTTACCCGAGCCTAGTTAAACTCTTCTATCAATTTTACTTAACCAAGAAAATCAACCTCACTAAACCAAAACTCACCGTTGATAGTTTTCACATAAATTATTTCTAACACATAGTCTATAATACATTTCCCACATATTATGCATACACAGATTCTATTTGAAGTTTATCAGAATATCATCAATAATCATAGTACGACTGTATCTAAATATCTAGATAAGATTGAACAATCTAATTCATCATATTCATAAGTTAAAAGAAATTTTCAACATCTCATATTTTTAACTAGAACTGAATAACTGAATCTTTATTAGCTTTCAGATACACTGTTACGTCTCTTTTAACTCGTTGACTAAGTTTTCTATACAGAATATAAGATATTTATCCTTTATCTTGAGTTTATTTCATTATCAGATTTTGTAACAGCCCGATTTTTAATGGTGTCGAAAACAGTGATTTCAGGATCACAATTTCGACGAGTCGAGTCGTTATTTTATTTATTTTAATATTTATGGCTTCGTTAGCATCGTATTAAAATGTGGTAAGGAAATTTTAATGTTTAAATAGTTAATTGAGTAGAAAGGATTACATTGTAATAGGTGTAAAAGTAGAGATAATTGATTAAAAGGACCAAATGAATAAATTAGCCAAAAAACTATTAGTGAGTGGATTAGCATGATTAGTATTAAGGGTAAATAGGTTGATTAAGACTAAAAAGGGCTTAATTAAACCTTAATGATGAAAGTCTAAATATGTACAAAATTACCATTGACTATATATATGAAATTAAAAGAGAAAAATGGGATTTTCACCTTTTTTCTTCATCTCCTCCACGGCAAGACTAAGGAAAACTAGGGTTTCCATTGTTGAAACTTTGAGCTTTGATTTGGGTAAGAAAACCTTGATCGTTTTTGAGTCTATATTAACTTAATCTAGCTTATGTAAGGACTAATTTGTGAATCTGTCAAATGTTATGAAACTTGCCATTATTGAAAATGCTTGTTCTTGGAAGCTTTTGATATATTTGAATGCTTGATGTCTAGGTTAGATCTTTTGTAAAGTGATTTTTGATGAAATTATGGTTTAAAGACTATAATGTTAAACTATGAAATTTGTTTGTATTTGGTGTGAAATACATGAAGTGTAGGGAGTTGTGGAAACCTATGATTATTCGGCTGGTATTGGTTGTGTAAGAGAAAAGGGTTATTTTGTATGTATCGTGTTAATGACTAAAATGAATAAAAGTAAAAGGTTAGGGGTAAAATCGTGATTTTACCAAAAGGGATTGAATTATGTTATATGATCTGATTAAGTGTTTTAATGCAAGAAATTGAATGATTTGTTGATGTATACTACGACAGTGCTACAGATCACGAAAAAGGGAAATTGGCAGATTAGTCCCTAGAGTCTTTCCTTAACTGCAATCCAGTCTTGTAAGCTCGTAATGTAAATTTTACTTAATATTTCTTGTATGTATATTGTTGTTATTCAACAATTGAAAGCACTTGAAACTGAAGAGATCGAGGAAATGAAACAAAAGATATAGTAGGCTTTATGCTGTTGAAAAAGTACTGACGCGATAGCTGGGGTACCGCATATGTTACGAGTCCTTGACAGCTCGTGTGAGCAGCATCATGATTCAAAAAAGAGATGCGAATCCTAAATGGATTATAGGCCCTTCGATGGTTGGGACTTATGCTTTATGCATACTCATGATAGCTCGTGTGAGCAGCATCGTGAGGGAATAGTTTACAGACAGACACCGTGCTGATTGCTGGGGTACCGCATATGTTGCGAGTCCTCGATAGCTCATGTGAGCAACATCGAGTACTAGAAACATAAATATATGGATAGGGAAATAAAGTTGTATTTAACTCAAGAACAATGGAATTATCTTGGCTCGGTTGAGCTATATTCGCTTATTACAAATGTTGGTTACAGCAATGCGTCTTTAAGCGGATTGAGGTGTGTTTTGATGCAAGATGGGAAAGTGATAGCTTATGCTTCCCGACATTTAAAATCGCATGAAAAGAATTATCGGACTCATGTTTTGAAGTTAGCTGCTATAATCTTTGCATTAAAGATTTAGCGTCATGCTTTTATGGGGAGAGATGTCATGTGTTTACTGATGATAAGATTTTGAAGTATCTAATTACACAAAAGGAGTTGAATTTACGACAGCGCCGATGGTTAGAGCTGTTAAAAGATTACAACCTTGTGATTGACAATTACCCAGGAAAGGCTAACATTATTGTCGATGCCTTGAGATGGAAATCATTGTTTGCACTGAGAGCATTGAACACCCGGTTGTCTTTGGAGAATGATGGTTCTATCACCGCTGAACTCAAGACGAGACCGTTTTTCTACAGTGGATTCGAGAACTTCAAGGAAGTGATCCAAAGCTTATAGCTAAAAAGGGGCAGATACAAAGTGATGCCACTACAGGGTTTACAGTAGATATAGAGGGCATGTTGTATTATAGAGACAGAGTGTGTGTTCCGAGTGACCGAATTTGAGATGAGACCTTCTGATGGAAGCTCACAGTAGCACTTATTCCATTCACCCAAGGAGTGTGAAAATGTACAACAACTTGAAGAAAATGTATTGGCGGCCAGGTATGAAACGATAAATTTCAGAGTTTGTGACTAGATGCCTTATATGTCAGCAAATGAAAGCAGAGCTCCAGGTACCATCTGGGTTACTACAGCCGATTTCCATCCTGGAATGGAAGTGGGAGCTGGTTACGATAGATTTTGTCACAAGACTCCCGGTAACACCGAGAAAGAAAGATTTGATGTAGGTAATTATAGAAAGATTGAAAAAGTCAGCTCACTTCATCCCCATCCGGGTAGATTATCCACTTGATAGACTGGTCGAATTATATGTGTCCGAAATCGTACTACTACACGACATCTATTATCTCTGATAGAGATCCACGTTTTACCTTTAGGTTCTAGGGTAAGTTGCATGAAGCTTTAGGAACTAGGTTGAATTTCAACACTGCATATCATCCACAAATGGATGGTCAATCAGAGCGGGTGATATAGATTCTTAAAGATATGCTACAGTGTTGTATACTTGAATTTGAGGGTAGCTGGGAAAAATATCTACCGTTGGCAAAATTTGCATATAACAATAGCTATCAGTCTAGTATTAAAGTGGCATCGTTTGAAGCATTATACGGTTGAAAATGAAGAACACCTTTGTATTGGTCAGAGTTGAACGAGCCTAAGTTGATTGGAATCGACTTAGTTCATGAGACTAAGGACAAAGTGCGAGTAATTCGTGATTGTTTGAAAGCAGCGTCTGACCAACAAAAGTCGTATGCAGATCTTAAAAGAAAAGATATAGAATTTGTAGTGGGAGACCAAGTTTTCTTGAGAGTTTCACCTTGGACAAAGGTGTTGCGGTTTGGCAGAAAAGGAAAGTTGAGTCCGTGATTTATTGGGCCGTACGAGGTCATTAAACGGGTTGGTCCTATAGCATATAAGTTAGCTTTACCACCGAAACTAGAGAAGATTCATAATGTACTTCACATTTCGATGCTGAGACGGTACAGATCAGATCCTTTCCATGTGATTATACCTTGTGAGGTTGAGATTTAGCAAAATTTGTTGTATTCAGAAGAACCGGTTAAGATTCTGGCTCGCGAGGTAAAAAAGTTGCAAAACAAAAGGGTACCACTAGTAAAGGTATTATGGAACTGATACGGGCTTCAAAAAGCTACATGGGAGACAAAAGCTTCAATGAGATCACAGTACCCTAACCTATTCACTGGTAAAGGGGAGAGTTGTAACAACCCGATTTTTAGTGGTGTCAAAAACAGTGATTTCGGGATCACAATCCGATGAGTTGAGTCGTTAGTTTATTTATTTTAATATTTATGACTTCATTAGCATCGTATTAAAATACAGTAAGGAAATTTTAATGTTTAAATAGTTAATTGAGTAGAAAGGATTACATTGTAATAGGTGTAAAAGTAGAGATAATTGATTAAAAGGACCAAATGAATAAATTAGCCAAAAAACTATTAGTGAGTGGATTAGCATGATTAGTATTAAGGGTAAATAGGTTGATTAAGACTAAAAAGGGATTAATTAAACCTTAATGATGAAAGTCTAAATATGTACAAAATTACCATTGACTATATATATGAAATTAAAAGAGAAAAATGGGATTTTCACCTTTTTTCTTCATCTCCTCCACGGCAAGGCTAAGGAAAACTAGGGTTTCCATTGTTGAAACTTTGAGCTTTGATTTGGGTAAGAAAACCTTGATCATTTTTAGTAATTTTTATATTTTTGAGTCCGTATTAACTTAAGCTATCTTATGTAAGGACTAATTTGTGAATCTGTCAAATGTTATTAAACTTGCCATTATTGAAAATGCTTGTTCTTGGAAGCTTTTGATATATTTGAATGCTTGATGTTTGGGTTAAATCTTTTGTAAAGTGATTTTTGATGAAATTAGGGTTTAAAGACTATAATGTTAAACTATGAAATTTGTTTGTATTTGGTGTGAAATACATGAAGTGTAGGGACTTGTGGAAACCTATGATTATTCAGCTGGTATTGGTTGTGTAAGAGAAAAGGGTTATTTTGCATGTATCGTGGTTAATGATTAAAATGAATAAAAGTAAAAGGTTAGGGGTAAAATCGTAATTTTACCAAAAGGGATTGAATTATGTTATATGATCTGATTGAGTGTTTTAATGCAAGAAATGGAATGATTTGTGGATGTAGACTACGATCGTGCTACAGATCGTGAAAAAGGGAAATTAACAGATTAGTCCCTGAAGTCTTTCCCTAACTGCAATCCAGTCCTGTAAGTTTGTAATGTAAATTTTACTTAATATATCTTGTATGTATATTGTTGTTATTCAGCAATTGGAAGCACTTGAAATTGAAGAAATCGAGGAAATGAAATGAAGGATATAGTAGGCTTTATACCGTTGAAAAAATACTGATGCGATGGCTAGGGTACCGCATATGTTGTGAGTCCTTGACAGCTCGTGTTAGTAGCATTGTGATTCGAAAAAGAAATGTGAATCCTAACTGGATTATAGGCCCTTCGATGGCTGGGACTTATGCTTTATGCATACTCTTGATAGCTCGTGTGAGCAGCATCGTTAGGGAATAGTTTACAGACAGACACCGTACTGATGGCTGGGGTATCGCATATGTTGCGAGTCATCGATAGCTCGTGTAAATAGCATCAAGTACTAGAAACAGAAAGTTATAGACAAGGAAATGAAGTTGTGTTTAACTCAAGAACAATGGAATTATCTTGGCTCGGTTGAGCTATAGTCGCTTATTACAAATGTTGGTAACTCCTTTAACTATCGAACTTACTAAGCTATGAAGCTTACCAAAGATATTGTTGTTGTTTTGTATATCATTTTGCTGATTGAAGATCGGATCATCATCATCTCTTCGAAGTCACACTATCACGGAGCTTGTTGGTAGTTTTTATATCACTCGGTCTTATGACATGTACTAGGATGATGTTATCTTTTGTTTTTGTATTAGAGATGGTAAAATCTTATATTATTCAATGTGGAAATGCCTGTAGTGTATGTTAGAGTATATTTAAAAATGCTATGTAATGACTTGGAAACTGTGTAGGTTGTGTGTTGGATTAATGCATATTTGGAGTTATGTATATTTGTGTTGATAAACTTGTGTCTTGGTATGATTCTTATGATTCTGAATACTTGTTTCGATAGAACCCATGTATATATCGATAAACGTATAGGGTAGGAGAGAGGTTGTTCACTGACTTGGATTGGATCGGTAGATGAATAACAAGTATAAGTAGTCATAAGTCTAGAAGTATCGGTAGTATTACCTCCATGTATTGGTAGAAATAGCAGGGTAAGATTTTAACTCTCTAAAGTTTTTAGTATCGGTAGAAGTAAGACTTGTATCGGTAGAAGAGTCACTTGTATCGGTACAATTATCACTTGTATCGGTAGGAGTCTGCACTATTTTTGTATTGTTTACTAACTTGACAACTACTGATACTTGTCCAATAGGTATTGGTAAAAGTCTCCAAAAATATCGAAAATGACCTTTTTGCCCTGTTGGATCGTGCTTATAATCAAATAATGATATGTAACGTGTGGAATGAAAATTCTTTAATAAAAGTAAAGTTTGATTAATATCATGTTGAAATTGAACAGTGATAAATGAATAGTAAATCATCGGAACCCTAATCGAAGATGGTTTTCGGGTTTTGGGTGTTACAAATTTAGACATAAATCCCAAAAATCTTTTAAAAGACAAATCAAGAGACCCATTCAGAAACGATACATAATATTTGAAACAGCTCTGATTATGCTATATGATTTTCCTGGCCCAACCCCAATCAGTACATCAGTTTGATTTTTCAGCCAATTCATTTCAGTCTACTATTCACTACAGTATCATATAACTTAATTTATTCCCAGAATAATACCAAATTTATGAAATGATGGTAACATCAAATCGACAGAAAAATCACAGTCATGAATTTTCAGTAGATAGTTTGTACATACCAGTTCTATCCGAGTGATTATGATTCAACATTAATCTCATTAAGTAGAAAATAAACCCCTATCCATTATTAATATAATGCAATATATATATATATATATATTAAGTCAATCTTAATCAGTGCATATCCAATAAATAATATCAAAAAAGCATACCGTACCAGGAATAGTAGTTGACATTGTAATTTTAGATCCATCATTATGTCTTTAATCCCACTCCTTTTGCCTATACTCAGAGATAGCGATTATAAAGCCACTCTTTGTTTCAAATATTTATGAAACTAATCGGCCTGTAACGTCACAGCAGTTGTGCAAGCGGACACACGTCGATGTAAGTATAGTTGATAGATTAATTCTATCGGATATAGATCCCATAGGGAATGAGTTCTTGATGTCTATATGTTGAACCAATTAAAACTAAGATTAGAGATAATGTGAGTAGAGATGTCAGCACAATTAAGTCAGATCTATACACTAAAAATAGTTAATATTGTCTGTAACAGCCCGTTTTTCATTGGTGCCAGAAACAGTGATTTCGAGATCATAAACCCGATGAGAAAACTTTTTTATAATTAGTGTTTAAATTAAATAAGTCAATAATAATTTTATATGGAATTTTGAACTGACGAATTTTAATTATTGAATTAAAAGTTAGTATAAGCGGTTTGGTTCAAAAGTCAAGTGACTTTAGAAAATGAGGTATCGGGACCTCATTTCTAAAATTAAGAGCCGTAAATATTTTTATTAAATATTTACAGAGTCTTATTATATGTGAATTGAAGTTCGGGTGGGTAATTTTGATGATTAATTACTTAATTAAGGAAAAAGGAGTAAATTGTAAAAGAGGTGAAAGTTAATTGCTATTAATAAAAAATAAAAGGGACCAAAGTGATAATTACACCATGGTCAAAAAGTCCAAGCGGTGGTGGATATGATTACCATCCACTAACTTTTAGGTTATTTATTCATTAAGTCTTAATTAGTTTAGTACTAAATTGAAAACAAGTTTGTTTAATTAAAATTTAATTTAATTGAAGGACCAATTATGAAATTGGACCCTCTTTAAATGGCCTAATAATAGAAATGATGTGAAACTCTTTAGATTTTGATAAATTGCAATTAAATCCTAATAAAATGAGGATTTACTAATTATTTTAATTTAGGATGATCGTGAATGGTGGTTTCGAGGCCACAAATTCAATGTGTTAGACTGTAAATATTAATTATTTAATATTTACGAAGTCATTAGTATCGTATTAAAAATTTGGTTATGAAATTTTATTGTATAGATAGTTAATTAAGTAAATAGTCATCTTCTTCTCCAAGGAGCCGAAACTCCATTGCCAAGGGGAGAAGCAAGCCTCGGTCACTTGGGTTCTTAGATTGGGTGAGTAAATCTTGCCCGTTTTTAGTAATTTTTATGATTTTGAACTCATTTTAGCTTGATCTAGCTAACTCGGGTACTAATTTGTAAAACTGTTAAACATTTTGGTTTATGTCATTGATGAATTCAGTGTGTTTTTGAATTTTAATGATAAAATAGTAAGCTTGGTTGTTAAATGAGACTATTTTGTAAAGGAATTTTTAGTAATTTTCATGTTAAAGGACTAAAATATAAAAGAAGTAAAAGTATAAGGACTTATTGTTAAATAAAACAAATAAAAAGTATTGGATTTCTATAATATTCGGCTGAACTTGTTTTAAGGAAAAATTGTTAATTTGCAAGTTTTGAGCTAAAGGACTAAATTGAATAAAAGTGAAAAGTTAAGGGTAATTTTGTAAAAATACCAAAAGGCTTATTTGCATAAAATGATTAAAAATTCAAGTTGATTTAAATAATTGAATGAAATTATTGTAATAGATCAAGATCGTGTCCCAATCGTGGAAAAGGGAAAATTACAAATTTACCCTTGAAGTTCACTTTATCTGCAATTTCGTCCGGTAAGTTCATAACGTTAAATTTACATTTCAATAGTATATTATTTGTATTCTTTATGATTGTTATAGAACAGGTTATGGTACGTGAAATTGTGAAAGATGAAAAACAAATGAATGAAAGAGATATCAGACTTTGAACAAATGATTTGAAACCGACGCGATGGCTGAGGTACCGAATATGTTGCGAGTCCTCAACTGCTCGTGTGAGAAACATCGTGAGTCAGGAAATGAGACAAGAATCCAAGAATGGATTACAGGCCCTATGATGGTTGAGATTTATGCATAAATTCATATTCTCGATAGCTCGTGTGAGCAGCATCATTAGGGAATAGTTATATGCACAGATACCGTATCGATGGTTGGGGTACCGCATATGTAGCGAGTTCTCAATAGCTCGTGTGAGCAACATCATTAGGGAACAATTATATGCACAGATACCATATCGATGGCTGAGGTACCGCATATGTTATGAGTCCTCGACAGCTCGTGTAAGTAGCATCGTGACTCGGGAAAGAGATATGGATCCTAAATGGATTATAGGCCCTACGATGGCTAGGACTATGCTTTACGCATACTCGATAGCTCATGTAAGCAGCATCATTAGGGAACAATTTATAGTATGGACGGGCATCGTATTGATGGTTGGGGTACCACATATGTTGCGAGTCCTCGACAGCTCATGGGAGCAGCATCGAGTACTGGTCACAGAAAAGTTATAGACAGGAAAGTTGGAACACCAAATATGGCTTGAGGAAGCAACAGTTCATCCTAGCTCGGTTGAGATATAATTTCTTTATGCTTATAATTGGTGACTCTTTAAACTCTTCGAACTTATTAAGCTTTAAAGCTTACCAAAGATGTTATTGTTGTTTTGTAGATTGTTTGCTGTTTGAAGATCGGATCATCTCGAATAAATCACATTATCTCGAGAACTCATTTCGTAGTATTTACATCACTTGGTTATATGGCATGTACTAGGATGATGGTACCTTTGAAATGCTTGATTTTAGATTGCTGGTTTCTTTGTTGAACTAAACTTGCATGCTTGCTTGATGTTCTAATCAAGCAAATGTGTTTAGTAATGAGTTGACATGTGAATTTAAGAATCCTTGTGTTGATTGATTGTATTTTGTGCTATATGATGAAACAAGTAGTCTCATGTATAAGATTTTGCAAGATGAGAATTGTATTGAATGATGATTGATAAACTTGAGGACTTGTGTGAATAAATGAATTTTACATACTTGTTTCGGTAGAACCCCTACATGTATCAATAGAAGTAGAGGGCAGAAGAGAGGTTATTCACTGACTTGAGTAGTATCGATAGTTGCATAATAAGTACTGATAGTTTTTCCCGTAAGAGTATCGATAGTTTATGTACTTGTATCAGTAGAAGCTACAGGGTAGGACATTTTAGATCTCTAGAGTTTTTAGTACCGATAGAAGCATGATTTGTTTCGGTAAAAGCTCTACTTGTATCGGTATAACTGTTATAGGTAACGGTAGAAGTTTGCACTGTTTCCTGCATTGTTTACTCACTTGACAACTATCGATACTTGTCCAACAGGTATCGGTACAAGTCTCCTAGAATTGTGGAAATGACATATTTACCCTTATATAGTTAATAAACAAAGTAAGAATAATGAATTATAAATGTATATGTATTTAAATGAATCAAGAAAAAATGTTAAAATAAGATTTGAATAGGTAATGATTAGAGGCACGAATGTAGTGATCTCAAAACCCTAACTGACGATGGTGTTGGGTTTAAGTACTATACAATGATAGTAAGAAGGATTGATGTAGCTTGGATGATATTGTGATATTATGGTTGACATGGAATATGGATATCATGATTTGTGAAATGAACATTGATTCCTTCTGCGATGTAGTGATAAGTATGTTTGGTTATAGTTTGGTTAGCTAATGGTGAGAACTGTGTGTTTGAGATACAAGACCATGTGATCCCTGAAGGAAAATATTTGTACTTGATTCTTAAGTTCTTGCGTGATTGAATTTGATTATTGATTGATTGAAAGGTTATAACTGAACGTGTATAAATGAATGTGTAAAATTAAATGTAGTTAGTATTCTAAGCTACAAATTGTAATTGTATAAATTGCGATCGAATTATATGTAAAAAAACAGAAAAGACTCGAAAAGTTTTGTAAACCCTGAGACCTTGGACCGGAGATGGTCTCGGGTTTTTGGGTGTTACATTTTCAATGCAATCAAAGTTAATTGTCAAAGCAACTGAAAGTAAATCAAAGTGTTGTTGAAGTGTTAAGTGTTTAAATGCAAGAAATTAAAATATGACAAATGTAAAGGATTGGAGTGGATCACTGATTTCGCTAAGTAGAAATGCTGGATGCACCTCCAAGGTATTGTATAGACGAATTCTCGCAGCAATAAGGCTCCAATGAATCTTACCAATAACAGCTCTCCGTTTAATCAAGACTTAAGCACCCACAATTAACCTAACTTGTCACCGCATCTCTCACTATCTTGCTTGTTAACCTAACTTGTCACCGCATCTCTCATTGTCTTGCTTGTTAACCTAACTTGTCACCGCATCTCTCACTATCTTGCTTGTTAACCTAATAGGTGACTACAATCTCTTCTAATCCCAAGCAACTCTCACTATCTTGCTTGTTAACCTAACTTGTCACCGCATCTCTCAGTATCTTGCTTGTTAACCTAATAAGTGGCTACAATCTCTTCTAATCCCAAGCAACTCTCACTGTCTTGCTTGTTAACCTAACTTGTCACCGCATCTCTCGATGTCGGTAGACTGCAAATGCACTCTCGTGTTTGATGCAGTTAGATCCAAGAATAAATAGATGAAAAGCATTAAATAAGAATCAAAGTGATCTAACACTGAAAGATACTCTTGTATTCATTCAAATGTCATTAGAATTCATCAGCATAAAAGAGGGGTCAACGAATACAATCGAAGCTTACTATCTCTAGACTACTAGGACTATTCCTCAACCGCTCCTCTTGTGTTGCATCAAGCACCTCTCGTCAGAAGTGGTTGCTTCTTCGCTTAATCAGCTCACCATCTTCCAGCTTAAATCTTACAAAGTAATTGCAGAATTTAATTCCTTTCCTCTTGATGATTTCTTTCATCTTCTTTCCTCTATTTATAGCCTTCAAAAGTTGTAGATTTCATCCTTCATTCTCAGATCCAGATCCAATTTGCAGCTATCAAAGTTAGTTACAGTTCAGTTGTGCACTCACGCAGATTTAATGTGTTCTTCAATGATCTGCAGGTTGTCGCTACATTGTTGGGTGCAATATGAAATTGTCAATTGCGGCAACAACGTGTGAAATTCCTGCGTTGGTGCTTCTAGGTGTAATTGCAGCTTGAATTCATTCATTCTAAAGTAAAGATTCCTATGCGGCGACATCACTGGTCACAATTTCAAGCTGAATTTGTGGCTACATTCTGGATTCTTTCTAGCCTTGATCTACTAAGATGTGTCCTTGTGCTGACAATTTTAAAACACGATATGTATATGCTGCATGTGGCGACATTAGTGCACAAAAAGAGATAGAATAGCAAGAATTTCAATCAAACAACAATGAGTTAGAAAACATAAAAACTAAGTATGAAATGCCTAATATGCATACTAAATATGGCAAAAAAGAGACAATTAGTACACAAATTTAAGGAGAAAATAGGTGTCATTTCTAATGCTATCACACCCCTAAACTTGAGTTTTTACTTGTCCTCAAGTAAACAAAAATTAGTTAAATCACAATCAAATATGTCACCACAAATATTATTCTCACAACTTAAATTTTCTGGGATCGTAATGTACAAATTGCATTCACATGATAGAATAATGCACCGGCAATTTAGAGACATGAACAATTAAACTGCAACTTCACTCATGTTAGCAACATGCTTTGAATCTTATCCTTTCTTAAACCAATACAACATTTATAGCAATATTTCTTTTTCTTTTCACTTTTCCTCTTTTTCTTTTCTTTTCCTCATTCATAATTTTTATAAGTAACTGAGAGATGTCATTGCATTACTCTACCTAGGTTCCTGGGCAGTAACGATGGGGTGCAACAAACCCCAGGAGGTATGTTACTGTACCGACACATACTCTTTCAGTGACAACCTTTGGCTAGATATTTTTCTAACACATGCAGCGGAGTGTTCTACCTTTATAAGTCACAATGCACTCACATTAGAGTGTTCTTATTAATACAATGTCACTGTAAACGGCAAGTTAGTTCAAGATTCAAAGATTGCTACTAACCATTCATTACTGAAGCAATTCAATTATTCATTCAAAAATAGAAGAGCTCAATATTCATTCACATTCATCAATTCATGTGTCAGCATCCCAATCAATTCAAGATTTACGCATCAAATAAAAAATTGTGGTCACATTTTTTTGCTGAAATTCTACATGCTTTCATTAACTAAAGACACAAATAAAATTCAAATATGTGGGTGCAATCGCATTTCCATTCACACAATATCCCTCCAAACTTAATGTCTGTATTGTCCCTAATGCACTGACAATAATATACATATATGGCTGGAAATGTATCTACAATGCAACTAAATTAACAAAAGTAAACTAACTCATTTTTACGCAGCCGATGTAGAGGCTGCTTTGGTTTTCTTTTTCTTCTTCGTTGGGCGCTCACCTTCCTCTTTGAGTTTTCTTTTCTTATCCTTGTGCCGCTTCTTATTATCCTTCAAACCAGCCGGATTAGAAGATTGCTCCTCCTTAGCCTATTGGGTGGTGGCCTTATCGATAGTCACATCCGATGGATTGACCTCAGCAAGCGGGGCCACATAGGGTACGATAGCTAACAGGTTAAATTCCTCCGCATTGCTGGTGACTACCTCAGCCAAGCTCACATCAAGTGAAGCCTCATCATTACTGGATGCCTCCACACTCACGGGTGTGCCGATAATATCCTCAGCGATAATTATCGAGGCATCTGCCTTCTTTTCTTCCTGCTCCTCAGCAGGGTTTTTTTCTCATGCTCTTCTTCTTTTTCTTCATTTTCCTGCTCCTTCTCTTGACCTTCTTCTTATTTTGCACCTTCATCCCTAGGCTTCTCTTGTTCAGTTATGGCCATGTCAACACCATCCTCTACGTCTATACCCACGGGGGTATGCAGCTCCTCAATGACAACCCCTTGCCTGCCATGGTCGCTCCAGGGTTATTAGAAAATTCCTCTTCAAATAGGCTGGCAATTGTTCTGTAGCAGTCTTCCATGGTATTAGAATGTCCCTCGCTTTCCTCGTCATTGGAGATATGAATTCTTGTTGACGATGGAAGATTCGGAAGCCTACCATCAGGAGTAGGCTGATCGGAGGATGATACCATTAGGCGAAAAATAAAGGTGAAGACTGGGAAATCAGGAAGCGGATTGGGCTTATGCTGCGCAATGCGGTAATAATTGCCTCATTCTATGCTTTTGTATACGTGATCCGTGTTTTTATGTCACAGCAATATGCAAGCGGACACATGTCAATGCAAGTATAGTTGATAGAACAATTCTATCAGATATCGATCCCACGAGGAATGGGTTCTTGATGTTTAAATGTCGAAGCAACTAATACTACAATTAAGTGTAATGTGAGTACTGATGTCAGTGCATTTATGTAAGATCTGCACACTAAAATAATTAGGAATGTCAACGTAATTAGAGTTAAACTTCAGAGGTTAAATGTCAGTGTACTGAAAATAAATCCAATTGTGTTGAGTGTTGAGTAATGAATATTTAAATGCATAAAATGTAAATATGATCAAGAGTAGAAGGGTAGAAATGGTTCACTGATTCTGCTAAATCACAACACTGGATGCGATGACAAGGTAAAGAATAGATGGAATGTCACTATAATGAAGTCCATTTGAGTTCTTACCAATAACAATTCTCTACTTAATCCCGACTTGAATATCCACAATCACTCCACCTCTCGGTGCGAGCAACGATGTGTATTCAAGAACAAGTAACTAGAGTTTGTCCTAGTCCCAAGCAGCTCTAGCCTAACTTACTTGTTAACCAACCTGTCACCATATCTCTCGATGTCGGTGCACTGCAATTTCACTCTCGTGCTTAAAGTGGTTAGATCCAAGAATAAACAGATAAGCAGTGTAAAGTAAGGATCAAAATTATTTAACATTAAAAGACACTCTCATATTTATTTAATATAATCAAAATCCATCATCGTTTAAGAATTAAACAGTACAATGAAGCTTACTATCTCTAGACTATTTTAGGCCTACTCCCTAATTGTTCCTCTTGCTCTTCATCAAGCACCTCTCGTCAGAATTGGCTGAAGACTTGCTTCTTCAGCTCCCCAATTTCTAGTTAAATCTCCAAAATCACACAGAATTTGTAAAATTCAATCCCTTAATTCTTGATGATTTCTTCATCTTTTGTTCATCTATTTATAACCTCCAAAATGTTGTAGGTTTCAACCTTCATTTTCAGATCCAGATCTAGATCTTGCAGCTGTCAAAATTAGTTAGATTATAGCTGTGCACTCAGGTAGTTCTAGTATGTTCTTTAGAGATCTGTAGATTGTCACTGTATTGCTGGGCAAATTCTGAAATCATAATTGCAGAGACATCTATGAAATTCTTGTGTTGGTGCTTCCAGCTGTGAATTCAGCTTGATTCTACTCATTCGAGGTTCAATTTCAATGCGACGACATCTCTTGGTTGTAATTTCCAGCTGATCTTGTAACTGTATTCGTCCAGCATTAAGCTTCTAGATTGAGTACCTGCGTTGACAATATTAAGACGCAATATATCGGCTGTTTGCGTCGGCATTAGTACAAAAATAGATAAAAATAACAAGAATTTAAACTAACTAACAATGAGTTGGAAAATATGGAAACTAAGTATAAAATGCTAATGATGCATGCTAAATGGAATATAAAAGAGACAATTAAAACATTAAATTAGGGAGAAAATCTATGTCATTTGAAATACCATCACACCCTCAAACTTGAGTTTTTACTTGTTCTCAAGTAAACAAAAATTAACAAAATAACAATTAGAAATGTCATCTCAATCATTACTCATACAACTTGAATTCTCTAAATTCCTAATGTTTAAACTGGATTCATATAATAGAACGATGCGCTGACACTTTATCGGTATGAACAACTTAAAACTACAACTTCATCAATGTTAGTATTATGCATTGAATCTTATCCTTCCTTGAACCATTTTAGCAAATTATTCTTCTTTTTCTTTTCTTTCTTCTTTTTCTCATTTTTTGTTTTTCAAGTGACTGAAAGATGTCATTGCATTACTCTACCTTTGTTCATAGGCAATAACGATGGGGTGCAACAAACCCCCAGGAGGCATGTAATTGTGCCGACACACACTTTTGCAGTTACAACCTTTGGCTAGATGAGTTTCTTTTCTAAGAATGCAGCGGAGTGTTCTCCCTTAAAAGTCACAATGCACTCATATTGGAGCATTTTTTATTAATACAATGTCGCTGTACTGGTCAGTTAGCTCAAGATTCAACACCAATATTATCCATCCATTACTGAAGCAATTTCAATTATTTATTAAAAAATAGTATACTCATTATTCAATCATATTCATCCAATTTCCACATCAGCATTCAAACAATTCAAGAATTACGCATCAAAATAAAAGTTGTGGGCACATTTCTATTGAAATTTTGTAATTTTTATTAACTAAAGAAACAAAATAAAAGTCAAACATGAAGGTGTAGTTGCATTTACCATTCACATTATCTTCCCCCCCAAACTTAATGTCTGCATTGTCCTCAATGCACTGACAATAGTTATACAGAAATAATGGAAATGCAGCTACAATGCACTGAACTAAAAGGAATGCAATGACAATTAAAATGCAGGCAAAATAAGAATGCATGAAAACTAATTAAAAAGAAATGTACCAAATTATTTAGCAGCAGCCGATGTAGAGGCTGCTTTAGTTTTCTTCTTCTTTTTATTTGGGCGCTCTCCCTCATCATGGAGTTTCTTCTTTTTCTTGTCCTTGTGCCTCTTCCACTTTTTATCCTTTATTCGAATCGGCTCGACAGATTGCTATTCCTCGGCAGGTTGGGTGGCGGCCTCATCAATTGTCACCTTTGATGGGTGGATTTCTGCGAGTGGTGCCACATAGGGCACAATAGCCAGAGGATTCAGTTCCTCTATCTCGCTAATGACAACCACAGCCTGGCTCGCAGTAAGTAGAGCCTGATCTGAGCTAGATGACCCCATAACATCCTCAACGATCATTGTTGGGGCATTAGTTTCCTTCTCCTCCTACACCACGACAAGTTCTTTTTCTTCTTTCTCTTCTTCCTTTCCTTCTTCTTCTTCTTCTTGATCTTTCTCCTTCAACTGATCATCCTCCTGGTCCGCATCCTCTTCCACCTGCTGCTCAGGTTCAACTGGGCCAGTGTGAGCATAGTCCACTGCGTTTACATCCTTCCCCACAACCGTTGCTTGTTCAGCAATAGTTGTGCCCAAACTGTTGGAAAACTCATCTTCGAATAAGTAGGAGATGTGGCAATGATAATCGTCATCAGTCTGCGAGTGCTTGTCATCCTTCTCATCATCGAAAATATGAATCCGGATTGGTATAGGTGCAGGTGTAGGCCTACCTTCAGAAGTAGGTTGCTCAGAAGATGAGTACTTCATTGGGCGATATATTGATGGGAAAGTTGGGAAGTCTGGTAATAGAGTCTTGCTGATCTGGCTTAATGCAGCAACAATGGCTTCATTCCATGCCTTTGTGTAGGCATAAACTTGTGGAGTCGAAGATCCATGTCATCCATTATACTATCAGTGTGGATGGATCGAATGTCGATGCGGTCCAAGTGTAGTTCCATCAATGCTAGCTTCTTTGCCATTTGGGACTCTGTCGGCTCATCAGATTTGTTAACCTTCTTCTTACCTTTTCCTCTATCCCTTTTCTTGGAGGTTTCCTTGGCCATTGGTGTATCCTGGCCTCGTGTCATCCTGTCAACCGAGATATCGTTGATTGGGTCTTTGTTATCCAAAATCTCATCACCATCTTTGGGCACAATATCCTTGTGTTGACAAAGCAGTATAATGAGAGAGGGAAAAGGAAGGGTACCAGTTTGATTTCCTGCAGCATCTGTGATCTGGGCGTGTATGAGCTCATTGATGTCGATGTGTCGGTGGTGCAGAATGGAATGCAGGAGACACATATGGTCCAATGTGGCCATAGTGCTATGATTCGAAGGCATAACACGGTTGTTGATAAAATGAAACCATACCTTGCAAAAAATCATTTGGGTCATATAATCATCGTCCGAACGATGCAGAAAGGGTGCATGGTCGTCCACCAGTTTCAGAATCCTTAGTAATACGTTGATCTGCGCAGCGCTTCATGTAATAAGCCCCTCTCGTACAAAGACAAACTCCTGCTCTTGATCCACCAGATTTGCATAAAACTGTTAGAGAGTAGCCAAAAGGATGGTCGCAAAAATATTCCCACCCAAGACGGCTGATGGTACGGTGAACTTACTTTCCCAAGGTCTGGTGTGGAGAAAGTTGGAGTCTCTGTTCATGATGGATGTTATGTTGTAACATGATATTATGGTAACGATCTTTAGCCGCAGTCGATAGAAATAAGACTGGGCCTGTGGATGAGGGTGGTGGTGCTGTGGATGGAGCCATAGTAGAAGTGGTCGGGGTGTTCTTTGAAGGGGTTTTGAGAGTGTTTCTTGAAGCACGAATTTTTGCCATGGTGAGAAATTCAAGAAGTTTTGCAGAAAAGGATTGCTTTTTGATTAGAAAAGAAAATATGCAGACAATGGAGAAGATGAAATGCAGTAACAATGGCGGATGTGAAGAGAAAAAGTATTTACAAAGGGGAGACTTTATAACCTAGGCGTGATAATTGAAAAAATACGTGGAAACGTTGTGCCTGTAGTCATTAATTTCTAGGATGCAAATTGTACCAATTTGTTTTGATCCAATGGCTGGGAGAGAAAGAAATCAATCGACGCGATTCTTGCTGAAAATGTAATGCTGACTCATCGCAGAATGTGCCGACAATTTGTGCTTAAATGCGTCGACAAAAAGATGATTTTTATTTCAACTAGGAATCTGAAACAACACAACAAAAAGTGAAACAAATAAAAGGAAATAAAGAAATACGTTGACATTATATAAATGTCACCAGGTTGACAACTTCGTCTGGTTCTCGAAAATCTGGGCTCACATAAAGTTTAAAACGTTGGCCATTTACTTTAAATTGTTGTCCATCCTTTAGGTTTTTGATTGTTACCGCATCGCTTTGGAATGCTTCACTACTTTGAATGGACCTAACCACCTTTATCGCAATTTTCCTGGATGCAACTTCAAACGTGAGTTAAATAAAGGTACCAACTGACTAGGATGAAACTATCGACGCAAGATAATGTTGTCATGCCATCTCTTTGTCTTTTCCTTGTATATCGTAGCATTCTCATAAGCATGACATCAAATTTCTTCTAATTCTATGATGTCCAACAGTCTTTTCTTCCCAACAACATCATAATCCAAATTTACCTGCTAATTTCCCACATGGCCTTATGTTCAAGCTCAACGAGCAGATGACAAGACTATCCAAACACTAGTTGATATGGAGACATCCCCAACGGGGTTTTGTAGGCAGTGCGAAGCGCCCACAATGCATCATGTAGACGCGTAGACCAATCCTTCCTAGATGGATTAACCACCTTCTCAAGTATGCTTTTAATTTGACGATTGGATACTTCGGCTTGACCATTGATTTGTGGGTGATATGTGGTAGCCATACGATGCTTCACACTATATCGTTTTAATGCAGTCGCCACTTGGTTATTATAGAAATGAGTGCCTTGGTCACTTATCAACGCTCTCGGTGTTCCAAATCTTGTGAGGATGTATGTATGAAATAACTTCAACACCGTTCGAGCGTCATCTTTTATCACCGCAATAGCTTCAATCCACTTTGAGATGTAGTCAACAGCCACTAATATATACACATTTCCAAAAGAATTTGGAAATGGTCCCATAAAGTCTATACCCCAAACATCGAAGAGCTCTACATGATGGATTGTTGTAGCATCTAGTTGCGTCGAGATGTGGAACCAGTGCGTTGACAGCGATCACATTGTTGTTCAAAATTGTGGGCGTCTCGAAATAATGTGGGCCAATAAAATCCTGACTGTAAGAATTTAGCAGCAGTCCTTGGTCCACCAAAATGTCCTCCATAAGGGGAATCATGGTAGTGTTGTAGGATTGACATCATTTCTTCTTTAGGTACACAGTAATGAATGATATTGTCGGCGCATACCTTGAATAGGTATGGCTCATTCCAGTGGTATTTGGCAACATCACGTATGAACTTGATCTTCTTGTGACCAGTAGCACTCATGGGTAGCTTCTCATATATAAGGTAATTGACGACATCGGCATACCATGGCATTGCGTCGACAAAGAAGAATTACTCGTCAAGAAATGCTTCGACAATCTAGGACATTTGCCCATCTTCACTTCCTACTTTCAGTCGAGATAAATGGTCAGCTACCTTATTCTCAAATCCTTTCCTATCTCTGATTTCAATTTCAAATTCTTGAAGGAGTAGGATCCATATGATAAGTCCAGGTTTTGCTTTTTTTTTGCTGAAAAAGTATCTCAATGCTGAGTGGTCCGTGTAAACTGTAGTCTTTACACCGACAAGATAAGAACGAAACTTGTCAAATGCGAAGACTACTGCTAGCAACTCTTTCTCAGTCGTGGTGTAATTAACCTACATTTCAGTTAGGGTTTTACTAGCATAGTAAATAGAATGAAATACCTTTTCTTTTCTTTGGCCTAGGACAGCTCTTATAGCAAAGTCACTTCATCGCACATTAGTTCAAACGATTATGTCCAATCCGGTGCAACGGCAGTTGGGGCTTGTACTAGCTGCTTCTTTATTGTCATGAATGCGTCCAGACAAATGTCATCAAACACAAACTTTTTATTTTGCTCCAGCAATGAGCATAATGGTTTGGCTATCTTGGAGAAATCTCGGTTGAATCTTCTATAAAAGCCAACGTGTCCAAGAAAGCTTCTTACTATTTTGACGTTGGTGGGCGGTGGTAGTTTTTGATGATTTCTATCTTTGCTTTATCAACTTCAATACCCTGACAAGATATCCAATGCCCGAAAACAATGCCTTCAGTTGCCATAAAGTGGCATTTCTCCCAATTCAAAACTAGATTTGTGTCCTCGCATATCTTAAAAACTAGATTTGCCCGAAATCATCCATAATTACCTCTAAGGAGTCCTTGATCATGTCCGAAAATATTGCCATCATACACCTCTGGAATGTTACTGGCGCACTACACAACCCAAACGGCATACGTTGGAAAGCAAATGTTCCAAAAGGGCATGTGAACGTTGTCTTTGCTTGATCCTCCAGTGTAATAGCAATTTGGTTGTATCTAGAGTAACCATCCAAGAAACAATAATATGCTTTACCAACTAGCCTATCCAGCATCTGATCGATGAAAGGTAGTGAAAAATGGTCCTTCTTTGTGGCCGCATTTAGTCGTTGGTAACCCATGTATACTCGTCATCTCGTTACAATAAGAGTAGGGATTAACTCGTTCTTGTCGTTGATCACAACTATGAAACCACTCCTTTTAGGCACACATTGAACGGGGCTCACCCAATCACTATCGAAAATAGGGTATATAATGCCCGCATCTAACCATTTGATAATTTCCTTCTTTACTACTTCTTTCATCTTTTCATTGAGTCTTCGTTGCTGCTCAATTGATTGCTTCTTTTCATCTTCTAGCCTAATCTTGTGCATGCAAAAAGAGGGACTGATGCCTCTGATATCTGCGATGCTCCAGGATATGGCTCTTTTGTGTTCTATCAGAATCGCGATGAGCTTTTCTTCTTGCATTGCGTCTAGGGATACGTTGACAATAACAGGTAGTGTCTCATTGTCACCAAGAAAAACATACTTTAAATTCGTTGGCAATTGCTTCAACTCGAAGGTAGGAGCTTGCTCAATAGATGGTTTAAACACTGGATTGTCTTTTTAGACAAATCCAAAGATTTCAATTGCTAATTCTGTCTCAGCTCACAATTGTTAACCTCCTCTTTGTCTCTACAATTAGTTAGGATATCCTTAGTGAATGTCGTCGCATCTTCATCTGATATTGCTGAATTCCTTGCATTGAATTCTTCCAAAATGATTTCATCTAGCACATCGATGTGGTGACATTGCTCTTTACTCCTGTATGGAGATGCCTCAAACACACTAAAGGTCACATGCTCGTCATTATGTCGCATGATAAGTTCTCCCTTGAACACGTCGATAAGTGTGCGTCCCGTTACTAGAATGGTCGCCCCAAGATGATGGGCACTTCCTTATCTACTTTGTAGTCTAGGATTATAAAATCAACAGGGAACACAAGTTTATCAACCTGGACAATGATGTCTTTTATTTGGCCTTCTGGTTGTTCTAAGGATCTATCCACAAGTTGCAATGTTACCGCAGTGGGCTTCATCGAACCTATTCCTAATTTCTTGAAAGTAGACAGAGGCATAAGATTAATACTTGCTCCCAAATCACATAAAGCTTTACCTAAATAATGATTCCCAATGGATTATGGGATTGTGAAGCTTCCAAGATCTTTCATCTTGGTTGGCAACTTATTTGTAAGCACAGAGCTGCACCCTCTGTGAGCGCAATTGTCTCAATGTCGGACAATTTCTTTTTCTTTGATAACAGCTCCTTCATGTATTTCCCATAACTAGGTATCTGCACAAGAGCATCTATTAGAGGTATATTAATGTGCAATTATTTCAAAGTAGAAACAAACTTTTGGTATTATTTGTCATGGACTCTCTCTTTAAATCCTTGTGGAAATGGTAAAGGTATTGTAACATTAGGTTGTTATGGAAAACTCGATGGTGTCGACATTGGCAGTTGCATCGACAACTTAGTTGGGCAAACTGCAGGCATAGATGGCACTACAGTTGGTTCCTTTTTATTTTCTTTTACTTGACTTTCTTTGGCTGCATTTTCTTCCTATTGTTGTGGTTCAGATGCGTCGACATGGTCTTCACCAGAACTGCTTGGTCCCATCATTTGCTTGCCACTCCTTAGCATGATTGCTTTGCAATGCTCCTTCCCCCTCTACGTAGGATTCTCAGTATCACTAGGCAGAGTGCTTGGTGACCTTGTACTTAAATTAGAAGCCAACTGCCCCAACTGGGCTTCCAATGCTCTAATGGAAGAAGAGTTGCCTTGCACTATTACTTCAGTTCGTGTGATATGCTCACGCATCATTGCCTCAAGAGCAACCATAGGACCCTAACATAGGTTGAGAAAATTACTGCTATTGATGTTGATGATGTTGTCCTTGCATATGTGGCAGCACAGACTATTGTGGCTGTAATCGAGATTATGGTTACATTTGGTTATGTAACTACATTTGATCAGATTGAGAATTTACTTGCTATTCTGATTATAATTTTGTTGTGGATTGCTATTTAATTCCCTTGTCTATAACTCCCTTGATTTAAGGAATTTCCATATTTGAATGTAGAAGCATTTTGATTCCCCCAAAGTTGTTGAGATCGATTATTGTATGAGTTACCAAATGAACCTCCCCTGATGTTATTAATGTAGAAAGCATTTTCTGCATGTTGTGGGCAGTCCTCATAACTATGATTGTCGCCGCAGATATCACAAGAAAATATCGGCTCATCCAATTGTTGGGCCACTTGAATAGGAGCAACATCATTCATTCCCTTCATATTCTTTATAATATTGGCCAATGAGGATACCTGCACTGACAAAGCAAAAATAGCATCTAACTCAAGAACTCTAGGGTTAGTTTTTACCTGTACAGAATGAGAAATAGGGTATTGATAATCGTTCTGAGCAATCCTCTCTAGAATTCTTACAACTTCATTGTATGTATAATCTAACAAGGGACCATTAGCTGATGCGTCGACAAGGTTTCTTGTTTGAGCATTCAAACCATTGTAAAGTATTTCAATCTGCGTCTCCTGCTGAATTCCATGCATTGGGCAGCATTGAAGTAATGTTTTATAATGTTCCTAAGTTGTATGTAAATTCTCATCATCCAACTAATGATATGCAGTAATGTCATTTCACAACCTTATGTTCATTGTCGGCGGATTGAAACGCAAAATGAACTGCATTGCTAACGCATTCCAAGATGTAATTAATCCTGTCGAAAATCCCAAGAACCATGTTCTTTCTTTACCTTGCAACGAATAAGGAAATAATTGCATTTTTAAGGCATCATCAAGGACACCATGTTGACTGAAGGATGCACAAATAAGCAAAAATGATTTCAAATGTTCTCTTGCATCTTCATGCAGAAAACTTGAATATTGCCCATTCGAGTTAAGCATCTGAAACATCACCGATTTTAATTCAAAATTACCAGCTTGAATAGTCGGTCTTACAACCCCTGGTTTTAAATCGTCGAGTATAGGCACAACAAAATCTCTTTTTATCCTGTTTTGCACTTGTTCTTCTTGTGGACGTGGTGGTGGTATATCGTTAACAATTGGTGGAAGCACTGAAGGAATTCCATCTTGTGGCAGCAATGGTGGCAAATTATTGTTGTGGTTGTTACCAGCCATTTTCCGTTGTTCTTGCCTTCTCCTCCTAAGTGTCCTCTCAAGCTCCGGATCAATGCTTACAATGTCCTTAGGATTTCTCCTTATGGACATACAACAATTAACAATCTGAAAAAGAAAACAATTAGAGAAATAATAACAGATTAGTAAAGATTAAAAGTTACGTAATTAGAATTAATTGAAATATAAAAGTAAACATCAAACAAACGTCATTCCCTAGCAACGGTGCCAAAACTTGATCGGTGTTTTTACGTCACAGCAATGTGCAAACTGACACACATCGATGCAAGTATAGTTGATAGAACAATTCTATCAGATATTGATCCCACGAGGAATGGGTTCTTGATGTTTAAATGTCAAAGCAACTAATACTACAATTAAGTGTAATGTGAGTACTGATGTCAGTGCATTTATGTTAGATCTGCACACTAAAATAATCAGGAATGCCAACGCAATTAGAGTTAAACTTCAGAGGTTAAATGTCAGTGTACTAAAAATAAATCCAATTGCGTTGAGTGTTGAGTGCTAAATATTTAAATGCATAAAATGTAAATATGATCAAGTGTAGAAGGGCAGAAATGGTTCACTGATTCTGGTAAATCACAAAGCTGGATGCATCGACAAGGTAAAGTGTAGATGGAATGTCACTGCAATGAAGTCCATTTGAGTTCATACCAACAACAACTCTCCACTTAATCTGACTTGAATATCCACAATCACTCCACCTTTCAGTGCGAGCAACGATGTGTATTCAAGAACAAGTAACTAGAGTTTGTCCCAGTCCCAAACAGCTCTCTCCTAACTTACTTGTTAACCCAACCTGTCATCGCATCTCTCGATGTCGGCATACTGCAATTTCACTCTCGTGCTTAAAGCGGTTAGATCCAAGAATAAACAGATAAGCAGCTTAAAATAAGAATCAAAATGATTTAACATTAAAACACACTCTCGTATTCATTTAATATCATCAAAATCCATCATCATTTAACAAAAATTAAAGAGTACAACGAAGCTTACTATCTCTAGACTACTAGGCCTACTCCTTAATTGTTCATCTTGCTCTATCCATTATCATTAAGACGTAGTATATTGGCTGCTTGCGTCGACATTAAAATATGGAAACTAAGTATAAAATGCTAATGATGCGTGCTAAATGAAATATAAAAGAGACAATTAAAATATTAAATTAGGGAGAAAATCTATGTCATTTGAAATACCATTTATATGCATAGAAGATATGTTGTATGTAGTCCATAATCTCTAATATGCTGACAGTACGAATAGTGCGCATGTCGATGCGGTCCACATTGCCTTCCATAGCAGCCAGCCTCTTTCCCAACAAAGGATCTATGGGCGTATCAGCCTGTTTTTCCTTCTTCTTCCCTTTGCCCTTGTCCTTCTTCTTTGACGCTTCCCTTACCACCAGCGTCTCTTGGCCTCGAGTCATTCTTTCAACTGATATATCATTGATAGGGCTTTTGTTTTCCAACACTTCCTCTTCATCCCGGGGCATAATCTCCTTCTATTTACATAACAACATTATCAGGGACGAGGCATAATCGTTGATTTCAATGTGATGACCCTTTAATATTGAGTGCAGAATGCACATACGGTCCAATGTAGCCATAGTGCTGTGCGTAGAAGGTAGGATGCGGCTATTCACGAAATGGAACCAGACCTTGCTAAAGGTCATAAGATATCGATGGTGCATGGTGTAGTTATGTGGACCGTTACCTGCCCAAACTGCACCCTTAACGTAGAGGTCCTTCAGGACCTGGTTAGTTCTTTCATCGTCCAACTTATGTACAAATAGAGTGTGGTCATCCACACTCTTAGGAAGCCACAGCAGAACATTGATATAGGTAACACTCCATGGAATTAAACCTTTTCTCACAAAGACAAATTCTTGTTCAGCGTTAACAAGATTGGCATAGAATTCTCTTACCATTGTAAAGGAGTAACCAGCAGGGTGTTCATAGAAGAACTCCCATCCCAAACGGTTGATGGTTCTGGCAATTTGCTTCCCCAATGGTTGTTGTGGGGACAACTTCAATCCTTGCTTCGGATGGCAGTTTCATTTCAGCATCATGTTCTGATATTGGTCTTTGGCAGCTTTTGACAAAAATAAGATTGGCTCTCTTGGTGAAGGTTAGGTTGTGGTTTGAACCACAGTGGTGAACATGGTAAGTGTGGTTTTAGAAGGGGTCTTGGCACCTCTCTTCTTGGCCATAATCACTAAATAAAGAGATTAAGAAGAACTTGCAGAGAAAAGAATGACTTCTGAGAGTAAAAGTGAAAATAAGAGCAATAAAAGAGATAAGTTGCAGCAACAATGGCAATTGTGAGTGGAAAAAGAGGTCTGCAGAGAAGGGTTTTATAAACATTAAATGGCAGTATCATGATTATTGCAAGAACTTAGGGAAACGTTGCGTCTGCAGCCAATAAATGCCAGGCTGCAGATCATACCTTTTCTTTTGATCGAACGGCTGGGAAAGAAAGAAATCAATCGACGTAGTTCTTACTGAAAATGCATTGCTAAGTCATCACAGAATGCGCCGACAAGTTATGCTCGTGATGCATCGACAAAAAAATGATTTTTATCCCTGCATAGAATTTTTAAACAAAACAAGTAAAAGTGAAATAAATAAAAGAAAATGTAAAAATGCATTAACATTATTTAAATGTGACCAGATCGATGGCTCATTTGGTTCTTTGACTTCTGGACTCACATAATGGTTAAGATGTCGGCCATTCACCTTGAACTGTTGCCCATCTTTCAGATTCTCAATTGTCATTGCACCATTTTGGAATGCTTCGACAACCTTAAAAAGGTCTGACCATCTTGAATGCAATTTACCTGGATGCAGTTTTAAACATGAATTAAACAAAAGTACTAACTGACCAGGCTAAATTGTTGATGCAAGATGATATTTTTATGCCATCTCTTGGTCTTTTCTTTGTATATTACGGCATTCTTATAGGCATTTCGGCGTATTTCTTCCAGTTCAGTAATGTCCAGCAATCTTTTCCTTCTAGCGGCATCATAGTCGAAATTCACTTGTTTGATTGCCCACATGGCTCTATGCTCAACCTTAACTGGCAGGTGACATGACTTACCAAACACTATTTGATATGGTAACATCCTCAATAGGGTTTTATATTCGGTACGAAGCGCCCACAACGCGTCATATAGCTACGAAGACCAATCCCTCCTAGATGGGTTAACCACCTTTTCAAGGATACTTTTAATCTGCCGATTGGATACCTCCGCTTGGCCAATTATTTATGGATGGTATGTTGTGGCCATATGATGCTTCACACCATATCTCTTCAATGTTGTCACAACTTGATTATTGTGAAAGTCGGTACCTTGATCACTTATTAATGCTCTATGTGTTCCAAATCTCATGAGGATGTAAGTGTGGAAAAACTTCAACATCGTTCGAGCATCATCTTTTGGCATCGCGATTGCTTCAATCCACTTCGAGACATAGTCAACAGCAACTAAAATGTACACATTCCCAAAAGAGTTGGGGAATAGCCCCATAAAGTCTATACCCCAGACGTTAAATAGCTCCACCTCCATAATAGGTTGTTGAAGCATCTCGTTACGTCGAGATATTGAGCTAGTGCGTTGACATCGATCACATTGTTGTACAAAGTTGTGGGCATCTCGAAACAATGTGGGCCAATAAAATCCTGACTGGAGGACTTTTCCAGCAATCCTTACACCACCAAAATGACCTCCATAGGGAGCATCATGGCAATGTTGCAGGATAGAATTCATCTCCTCTTCAAGAACACAGCGACAGATAATATTGTCGACGCATACTTTGAACAGGTATGGCTCATTCCAATGGTACTTTGCAGCATCACGCAAAAATCTGACTTTCTTGTGACAAATAGCACTCAAAGGTAGCTTCCTACACACAAGGTAATTGACCACATCAGCATACCAGGGCGATGCACCGACAAAGAACAACTACTCGTTTGGAAATGCGTCAACAATCTGGGCTTTACTCCTATCTTCACTTCCAACTTCCAATCGAGATAAGTGGTCAACTACTTGATTTTCGGATCCTTTTCTATCTCTGGTTTCAACATCAAACTCTTGTAGCAATAGGATCCATCTAATCAGCCTTAGTTTGGCATCTTTCTTGGCAAAAAGGTACCTCAATACAGAATGGTCAGTGTAAATTGTAATTTTTGCGCCGACAAGATACAAACGAAACTTGTCGAATGTAAAAACTACTACTAGTAATTCCTTCTCAGTAGTTGTATAATTAAACTGTGCATTAGTCAAAGTTTTACTAGCATAATAAATGGAATGAAATACCTTTTCTTTGCATTGACCCAGTGCAGCTCCTACAGCAAAATCACTTGTGTCACACATTAATTCAAATGGTTGCGTCTAGTCCGGTGCAACGATAATTGGAGCTTGTACTAGCTACTTCTTTATTGTGATGAATGTGTCCAGACAGGTGTCATCAAACACAAACTTTTTATTTTGCTCTAGCAATGAGCATAACGGTTTAACAGTCTTGGAAAAATCACGGATGAATCTCCTATAGAAACAAACATGTCCAAGAAAGCTTCTTATTCCCTTAACATTTGTTGGCGGTGGCAATTTCTCGATGATTTTGACCTTTTCTTTATCTACCTCAATGCCCTAACATGATATGCGATGGTCGAGGACAATGCCTTCAGTTGCCATGAAGTGGCATTTCTCCCAATTCAGAACTACATTTGTGTCCTCACATCTCTTCAGAACTCTCACCAAGTTGTCAATGCATTGGTCAAAAGTTTGTCCATAGACCGAAAATCGTCCATGAATACCTCTAAAGAATCCTCGATCATGTCTGAAAATATAGCCATCATACACCTCTAGAATGTGGCTAGTGCGTTGCATAATCCAAATGGCATCCGTCAGAAAGCAAAAGCTCCAAATAGGCATGTGAACGTAGTTTTTGCTTGATCTTCCGGTGCAATGGTAATTTGGTTGTATCCAGAGTAGCCATCTAAGAAGATATAATAGGCTTTACTAACTAGCCTATCCAACATTTGGTCAATGAATGGTAGTGGAAAGTATTCCTTCTTTGTGGCTGCATTCAATCGATGATAATCCATGCATACTCGCCAGCCAGTTGCAATGCGAGTAGGGATCAACTCGTTCTTGTCATTGCTTATAACTGTGAAACCACTCTTCTTAGGCACACATTGGATAGGGTTCACCCAATTGCTATTAGAAATAGGGTAGATGATGTCTGCGTCTAGCCACATGATAATCTCCTTCTTCACTACTTCTTTCATCTTCTCATTGAGTCATCGCTGTTGCTCAATGGATTGCTTCCTTTCATCTTCCAGCCTGATTTTGTGCATGTAAAAAGAGGGACTAATGCCTCTAATATCTGCAATGCTCCAGGCAATGACTCTTTTGTGTTCCTTTAAAATCGTGACGAGCTTCTCTTCTTGTGTTGCAGCGAGGGTTGCGCTGACAATTACTGGTAATGTTTCCTTGTCACCCAGAAAGACGTATTTCAAATATGTCGGCAATGGCTTCAACTCCAAGGTAGGAGCTTGTTCAATCGACGGTTTAAACACAAGGATCGTCTTATTAGACAAATCCAAAGATTCCAATTGCCAATTCTGTCTCAACTCACAACTGGTAACCTCAATATTGTGGTTACATCCAGGTAGGGTTTCATCAATGTATGTCACTGCATCTTCATCTAAGACGGTTGAACTCCGTTCATTAAACTCTTTCATAATTATTTCATCCAGCACGTTAATGTGGTGACATTACTCCTTACTTCTCGATGGAGATGCCTCGAACACACTGAAGTTTACATGCTCGTCGTTATGATGCATGACAATCTCTCCCTTGAAAATGTCGATAAGAGTGCGTCCCGTTGCCAAAAATGGTCGCCCCAAGATGATGGGCACTTCATTATCTACCTCGCAGTCAAGGATTATGAAATTGGCAGAGAACACCAACTTATGTACTTGTATAAGAACATCTTTTATCTGACCTTCAGATTGCGCTAGAGATCTGTCCGCAAGCTGCAATGTCACCGTAGTGGGCTTCATTGATCCTATTCCTAATTTCCTAACTGTGGACAAAGTCATGAGATTAATACTAGCTCCCAAATCACATAAAGCTTTACCTAGATAATGATTTCCAATGGAGCATGGGATTGTGAAACTGTCAGGGTCTTTCATTTTTGGTGGCAACTTGTTAGTTAACACAGCGCTGCACCCCTCTGTGATTGCAATCGTCTCGATTTCGAATAATTTCTTCTTCTTTAATAATAGCTCTTTCATAAAATTCCCATAACTGGGTATCTGCACAAGAGCATCTACAAGAGGTATGTTAATATGTAATTGTTTCAAAGTAGAAACAAACTTTTGATAGTCCTTATCATGGTCTTTCTCTTTAAATCTTTGTGAAAATGGCAAAGGTATCATAGCAATGGGTTGTTATGGAATAACCGGTTGCATCGACAGTTTTGCTGGGCGAATAGTAGGCATAGATGTCACTACAGTTGGCTCCTTGTTTATTTTTGTTGAGTTTCTTTCAGCTACAACTTCTCCTTGTTGTATTGGCTCAGATGCGTCGACATGCTCCTTCCCTCTTTGCATTGGATTCTCAGTATCACTAGATAGAGCACCTGGTGACCGTGTACTCAAATTAGAAGCCAACTGTCCTAGTTGGGTTTCTAACGCTCGAATAGAAGAAGAATTGCCTTGCACTATTACTTCAGTCTGTGTAATATGCTCACACATCAGCGCCTTAAGAGCAGCCATAAGGTCTGACCTTTGTTGAGAAAACTGCTATTGTGGTTACTGGTGTTGTCGTTGCATATGTGGCATTGCATTCTATTGTGGCTACAATCACATTTGTGGTTGTATTTAGCTATATGCCTACAATTGATCAGGATTTGAATGTACCTGCGAATTCTGATTAAAATTCTACTATTGATTGTTGTAGTAACTCCCTTGTCTATAACTCCCTTGATTTGAGGAATTTCCATATCTGAATGTGGAAGCATTCTGATTTCCCTAAGGTTGTTGAGCTCTATTGTTGTATGAATTACCATAAGAACCTCCTTTGATGTTATTAACGTAAAATGCATTTTTAGCATGTTGTGGGCAATCCTCGTAACTGTGGTTGTCGCTACAAATCACACAGGAAAATGTCGGCACATCCATCTATTGGGCCACTTGGATAGGAGCAGCATCACTTATTCCCTTCATATTCTTTATAATATTGGCCAAAGAGGATACCTGCACACTCAAAGCAGAAATATCATCGAATTCAAGAACACCAGGTTTAGTTTTTACCTGAGAAGAACAAGAGATAGGATATTGATAATCATTCTGAGCAATCCTATCTAGAATTCTTATAGCTTCAGTATAGGTGTAATCCAACAAAGGACTGTTAGCAGATGTGTCGACAAAATTTCTTGTCTGAGCATTCAATCCATTATAAAAGATCTCTATTTGGGTCTCTTACTGAATTCCCTGCATTGGGCAACATCTAAGTAGAGTCTTATAATGCTCCCATGTTGTTTGTAAGTTCACATTATCCAATTGATGATACGCTGTAATGTCATTTCACAACCTTGCATTCATTATCGGCAGATTAAAACGCAAAACAAACTACGTTGCTAGCACATTCCAAGATGTAATGGATCCAGCTGAAAATCCCAAGAACCATGTCCTCGCTCTTCCCTGTAATGAATAAGGAAATAATTGCATTTTCATGGCATCGCCAGGGACACCATGTTGGCTAAAAGATGCGCAAATAAGCAAAAATGACTTTAAATGTTCTCTTGCATCTTCATGAGGTACGCCTGCATATTGCCCATTTAAGTTAAGCATCTGAAACATCATCGGTTTCAGCTCGAAATTTCCAGCCTGTATAGCTAGTTGTACAACCCTTGGTTGTAAATCAGTAAGGATAGGAATCACAAAATCTCGGATTGTCTTATTTTGCACTTGCTCTTCTTGTGGTGGTGGCGGTGGTATATTATGGATTATTTGTGGCTATATTGGAGCAACTCCATCTTATGGTAGTAATGGTGGTAGGTTGTTATTGTTCTTGTTGTTACCAAACATTTTCTTTTGTTCTTACTTCCTCCTTCTAAGTGTTCTCTCGAGTTCTGGGTCAAAGCCTACAATATCCTTAAAATTTCTTCTTGTGGACATGTAACTTCCAAAGAAATAAAAGAAAATCAACAAAAGAAAGTTAAACAATTAGTGAAAAAGTTAAGTAAGAAATAATTGCTACTATAATAGTAAACATCAAACAAACGCCATTCCCCGGCAACAGCGCCAAAACTTGATCGGCCTGTAACGTCATAGCAATTGTGCAAGTAGACACACGATGATGCAAGTATAGTTGATATATTAATTCTATCGGATATCAATCCCACAGGGAATGGGTTCTTGATGTCTATATGTCGAAGCAATTAAAACTAAGATTAGAGATAATATGAGTAAAGATGTCAGCGCAATTAAGTCAGATCTACACACTAAAAATAGTTAATATTGTCAATGCCATCAAAGTTAAGTGTCAAAGCAACTGAAAGTAAATCAAAGTGTTGTTGAAGTGTTGAGTATTTAAATGCAAGAAAGTAAAATATGACCAAGTGTAAAGGATTGGAGTGGATCACTGATTTCGCTAAGTAACAACACTAGATGCGCCTACAAGGTATTGTATAGACGAATTGTCGCAACAATAAGGCTCCAATGAGTCTTACCAATAACAGCTCTCCGTTTAATCAAGACTTAAGCACTCACAATTACCCCACCTCTCGGCGTGAGCAACGTTGTGTACTTAAGAATAAGTGACTTGAATCTCTTCTAATCCCAAGCAACTCTCGTTGTCTTGCTTGTTAACCTAACTTGTCACCGCATCTCTCGATCTCGGTAGACTACAAATGCACTATTGTGTTTGATGCAGTTAGATCCAAGAATAAACAAATGAAAAGCATTAAATAAGAATCAAAGTGATCTAACATTGAAAGATACTCTCATATTCATTCAAATGTCATTAGAATTCACAAGCATAAAAAAAGGGTCAACGAATACAATCGAAGCTTACTATCTCTAGACTACTAGGACTATTCCTTAACTGCTCCTCTTGTGTTGCATCGAGCACCTCTCGTCAGAAGTGGTTGCTTCTTCACTCAATCAGCTCACTGTCTTCCAACTTAAATCTCACAAAGTAATTGCAGAATTTAATTCCTTTCCTCTTGATGATTTCTTTCATCTTCTTTTCTCTATTTATAGCCTTCAAAAGTTGTAGATTTCATCCCTCATTCTCAGATCTAGATCCAATTTGCAGCTGTCAAAGTTAGTTACAGTACAACTGTGCACTTACGCGGATTTAATGTGTTCATTAGAGATCTGTAGGTTGTCGCTACATTGCTGGGCGCGATCTGAAATCATCAATTATGGCGACAACGTGTGAAATTCCTGCGTTGGTGCTTCCAAGTGTAATTGCAGCTTGAATTCATTCATTCCAAAGTAAAGACTCTTATACAATGACATCACTGGTCGCAATTTCAAGCTAAATTTTTGGCTGCATTCTGGATTCTTTCTAGCCTTGATCTAGTGAGATGTGTCCTTGTGCTGACAATTTGAAAATGCAACATATATATGTTGCATGTGGCGACATTAGTGCACAAAAGAGATAGAATAGCAAGAATTTAAACCAAACAACAATGAGTTAGAAAACATAAAAACTAAGTATGAAATGCCTAATATGCATACTAAATATGGCACAAAAGAGACAATTAATACACAAATTTAGGGAGAAAATAGATGTAATTTCTAATGCTATTAGAAACTAATATACTATAACTTACACCAAAATCAGTAATCAGATATTATTATTAACTCCATTACTTACATCATGTTCAGATTCAGATAACACCTTTAGAATCTGCAAATAAACAAGAGTCAGATCGGATCAAT
Organism: Gossypioides kirkii; assembly: GCA_005610355.1. NCBI lineage: Eukaryota > Viridiplantae > Streptophyta > Magnoliopsida > Malvales > Malvaceae > Gossypioides > Gossypioides kirkii. The sequence continues at coordinate 9,950,656 of CP032250.1, forward strand.
CAATATCACACTATCACAAGTTTATCTGGCATGTACTTTCTAGACGTTGTTCACAATACACTTAGTTTGAGAATCGATTAAATCGTGGCTCTAATACCACTAAATGTAACATTTAAAACTCAAAATCATCATCGGTTAGGGTCCCGGTGTCACTCAAATCATCTATCACTGTTCATCCTTTAAAAATCATGTCATTTGTTCTTACATTATTAAATAAATACGCCCAACACGTAAATTATCATTTAATTATAATCATAATTCAACAATGCAAAAAGGTCATTTCCAAGATTTTTGGAGACTTCTACCGGTACTTGTTGGATAAGTATCGGTAGTTGTCAATCAAGTAAATAGTTTAAGAATAGTACAGACTTTTACCGATACTTAAGACAGTACTACCGATACAAGTGAGACTTCTACCGAAACATGTCTTGCTTTTAAAGATACTGAAAACTCCAGAGAGCTAAAAGTCTCACCCTGCTACTTTTATCGATACAAGTATACAAACTACCTATACTTCTAAACACATAACTATTGGTACTTTCTATTCAACTACCGATACAACCCAAGCCAGTAAATAACCTCTCTCCTACCCTGTACTTCTATCGAAACAAGTATGTAGATTTCAAATATTCCCACAAGTTCTCAAGCTCAGCCAATAATTCTCATTTCATACATAAGACACAAAGACAAATATACTTAAAGTTCAAAAACACATATGATAGTACATTACATTTCATTGTAAGCCTACTTTCACCCATAGTATCATGAAAGGTATGATAACTACCCAACCAAGGTTACAACAATGAACTACCATCCAAAATCAAGAGTTATATAACAACATCATCCTAGTACATGCCATAAAACCAAGTGATGTAAAAACTATCGAACGAGCTCCGCAATAGTGTGATGTCTTTGAGATGATCCGATCTTCAGACAGTAAAATGTATCTACAAAACAACAACAAATACGCGAGTAAGCTTATTAAGCTTAGTAAGTTCGCAAATATCATTTTCTTACAGAGTAGTTAAATTGATTATAAAGATGATAACGAGTATATATTCATAATCTTATGAACAGTAACGAATTTAATCTCTTTCAGTCTTTTAGATTTTAGCTCATACGAGCATAAACAACATTAGCTCTCATGAGCCCAGAATGGTTAGCTCTTACGAGCCTAGAATGGTTAACCAGTATACGATGCTGCTCACACAAGCTAATGAGAATTCGTGACATACGCGAAGACTCAGCCATCGATACGGTCCAGAATTTCCCACTCTCGATGTTACTCACACAAGCTAATGAGAATTTGTAACATACACGAAGACTCAGCCATCGGAGGGGTCTACAATTCAGCATTCGTTTAGAATCTTTCAACTTGCGATGCTACTCACACAAACTGTCAGGATACTGCAACATATGTAGGATCCTAGCTATCGCTTCAAATCAGATAACCGGCCCCAAGCTTGACATTTCATTTCTTCCTTCGTCTTTCCCATTGTCACGAGTGTTTTAACTTTCCTCGATTTCTGTAACAATAGTGAAAGTACAAAGAACATACAATGTGTATAAACTAACACTACGAACTTACCGGATAAAATTGTTGTTTGGCTAAACTTTAAGGACTATTTTCCTAATTTCCCTTTTTCGGGATCCGTGGCACGATTGTAATCTAAATTAACAATTCATCCAAATTTTCACATTAAAACACATAATCAAATCGTTTAAAATAATTTGGTCCTTTTGGAAAAATTACAATTTTACCCCTAATACTTTCCTTTTATTCAAACTAGTCCTTTCAACACAAAACATGCAAAATACCAATTTCCTCCTCAACCCATATCAGCTGAATATATCATGATCTCATACAAGTCCGTACAATCCATTTATTTCACCTAAAGTACACCTAATTTTATCATTTAGCATTTTAGTCCTTAAACCCTAATTTCATCAAAAATCACTTTACAAAAAGATCCAACCTAATCATCAAGCATCCAAAACCATAAAAAACTTTCAAAGACAAGCATATTTGACAATGATAAGATTTATTACTTTTGACAGATTTACAAATTAGTCCTTAGGTTAGCTAGATCAAGCTATTACGGACTTAAAAACATAAAAATTACTAAAAACGAACCTCATTTACTTGCCCAATCAAATATTCAAAGTTTATCAATGGAAAACCCTAGATTTTCCTCCTTATCCGTGAAGAAGGAGAAGAAAACTAGAAGAAAAATGTGATTTTTCTTTAATTTCATATTTATTCCTAATGGCATAATTGTAAATTTTAAGACTTTCTTAATTAACTTAATTAATCACTTAATTAATCTTTAATTTTCCTAATTAATGATAATAAGTGTCATAATAAACCACTCACTAAAATATTTTGGTTAATTTTTCCATTTGGTCCTTCCATCATATTAAATTCAATTCAAACATCTTATTTACAATTTAGCCTTAAGCTAATTGGGACTAAATGAATAAATATCTCAAAAGTTAGTGAAATGAAATCACGTCACCACTTCTTGGACTTTTTGACCATGGTTTAATTACCATTTTGGTCCCTTTACTATTTTTTCTATAGCAATTAACTTTTACCTCTTTTACAATTTACTCTTTTTCCTTAATTAAGAAATTAATTATCAAAATTATCCAACCAAACTTCAATTCACATATAATAAGACTCTGTAAATATTTAATAAAAATATTTACGGCTCTTAATTTCAGAAACGTGGTCCTGATACCTTATTTTCTAAAACCACTTGACTTTTGAACCAAACCACTTATACTAACTTTAATTCAATAATTAAATTCCTCAATTCAAAATTCCATATAAAGTTAATATTGACTTATTTAATTTAATCACTCATTATAAAAATTTTCCCGTCGAGTTTGTGGTCCCAAAACTACTATTTTCGACACCATTGAAAAACGGGCTGTTACAATAAGCAGCTCAATTCTGTAAAAAACACACCTGTACAATTTGGAGGGATATAAATACTCACAAGGAAAGAGAAAAAGTCTCTCTCTCTCCTTTAGTCTCCTTTGGTGCATATTATTTTTTAACCAAGCTTTTGAAGCTTTTCGGCTAGCGGAGCTTGAGACCCTCATGGGTGAACCAACATGAAGGGATGCAGATACGCTCCTGACAAAGAGCCCTAAGTGCGACACAAGAGGGAAGTAAAGGAGTAAGTCGAGTAGCCTAGGAATAGTATTCTTCATTTGTTCTTTTACATTTCTTTTCTTAAACGCTGGTGATTCATATTCATTTCAAGTTGTATGGAAGTATTCTTGATTGTTAGACTAAATAATATCTTATTCAAGCTTGCTTTTACTGTTAATTCTTTGAGTTTGATTCTTTTGACCTCGAAAGTGTGATTGCAGTCACTGTCACTAGATGGTGCAGCGACAAATTAAATTAACAAGCAAGACAACGGAAGTTGCTTGAGGATTGAAGGAATTTAATCCACTTGTTCTTGAATGTGTTGCATTACCAGTACTAGAAGATGTGATTATTTGCCAAGTTTGGTAAGACATTCAATGTGCTTATTTGCAGCGACAATCACCTAGTATTTTACACCTTCTAAGCCACACTTAGAATTCTGCTGACTATCCATATTGGAGACCCCATTTCATTAATATTGCATTTTTTCTTTAATTTTACATTATTGCTCCGACAAGTATTATCACATTTATCTTGTTTTATTTGTTCATTACATTGACATTAATAGACAACAAACATCCATCCTCGTGGGATCGATATCCAACAGGTTATATATATCTATCTGCTATACTTGCATCGACAATGTATGGTTGCACATATTTGCTGTGACGTTCATAGTGCGATCAAGTAACATAGGAATTTTTGGCATATAAATTTTATTTTTAGTTTTTCTTTTTATATGTGCTTGAGCTTATAGAGATACAAGTGATTGGTTAGGAGCATGTATAATAGGTTGATTGTGTTGATTGGTAAAATTGGCATGATGATAAGGAATTTTTTAATTTTTGAGCATGAAACTTTTAAGTTCTATAAGTTATAGTAAAGTATAGATAGAAAGGAATTATTAATACCAAATGATGTACAAGATATGAGGAAACAAGCATGCTAGTATATATGATAGATGATAATTTTGCAATTATGTGATGAAATTGATATTTTTTCATATTAAGGTGTTTAGGGATGACCTAAAGCATTGTTTGGACTTGCCTAGAGCTAAAAAGTCAAACCCTATTTTGAATTTCCAATTAGCACCCATCTTTGAGCCTTATGACCTTTCTTATTAAACCACACTATAAGCTTTTTTATCCTTAAAACGAAAAAATTGTGTATACTCTTTTCTTTGGTCCTATTCTGCATGGAAATAAATGTATGGTCCTTGGTATTGAGGGTAGGTAGACACATTAAGTTGGAGGTTACACACTAAAATTAGGAAACTCAATATAATATATGAATTTTAGTCTAACGAGAATAAGAAAAGTAGAGAAAAATCAAAAAGAAAAAGAAAAATGAGAAGAAACAAAAGAAGTATGAGTAAGACAACATGTGAATAGTGGCTGAATTATAAAGTCACCAATAAGATGAAAAAGAAAGAAATCTTACTCAAGAACCAAAAGAAAGAAACTACTCATAGGCTAGCTAAAGGGATTATTTTATTTTGAGAATCTTAAAATGGAGAAAAAAGGATGGTGAGAGAAAGGGAAATAAGGGGGTGAGATGGAGTGAGACATAAAAGGGAAGAATAGAGAACAATATAATGTGCAAAACTATTTTCGTGTTTATAACCTTTTGTGCTTGATTGTTTTTTGAAATTCATACCTATCCTAAGCCTCAACACGAAAAGCCCTATGCAACTTAAACAACTTTATGCATGAATAAATATGGAAATTAGATGATTTCATTATGGTTTTTTGTATTGTACTAGGATAATTAAAATACTTATATTTGGCATTGATGGATATATATTGATAAAACCTTAATATGTGTATTTCCTATAACCTACTGAACTTATATTATTTATAATATAAAATGGTAAAGTTACTTAATTATCATGTCAAAGTTATTAAGAAATATATGATAACTAGACTACATGCTATGAGCCACTCTCTGTATATCTATAAAACTCAAGCCCTTCATTCTTCTTTTTGTTTTGTTTGCTTGAGGACAAGCAAAGACTTAAATGCAGGGGAGTTTGATCTACTAGTTTCATACCTAGCAGATTGAACTATTTTTCACACTTGAAGAGCTTGAAATCAAGTATTTTCATTATGTTTTCTTAGGATTTAGTTTAGATATCTTACTTGAATAAATTGTGTAACCTAAGTGTTAAAATGTCGTTTTAGTTGTCTTTAAGGCCAAATAAGACCTAAAGGTTAGCTAATGTACTTGGTGAGTGTGCAGGAGACCACAAGAAATGTACTAATAGGATCCTGATCACTTCGTCACTACATAGGTTGAGCTACGCCGCAACCAAGGGACCAGACTTAAAAGAACTCGAAGACTGACTTCTTTGTCACGACATACATGAGCTATGTCGTGACACAGGACCTGGTGTGTCGCGACATCGACCCCCGGACGCATATCTCACTCTTAATGTTGGGCGTTTTGGTCTTTACAATGCCACTTAAACATGAGGAACGGCAGCTGACATAGGGTTGAGGAAAAACGATCATCTAAAGCTATAAATAGGACCTTTAGCACTAGGTTTTTACACACCATTACTTAGACTTTAAAATTTCAGTTTTAGTTTTATTTATTTTCCGCTTTTGAAACGAGAGTGTAGAAACTCGCGTAAACGATCAAGGAGTTTTTCCTGACAGATAGCTTAAAACAAATTAGTTTCTTTTTCATTCTCTTTTGCACTTATATGCTCTCAAATATATTGTTTCATTGATGAATAAAGAAACCATGAGAAACTAATTCCATTTTGGGAATTAGGGAGTGGACGTATGAATAATTGATTATTGTTTTACAGGGATTTTACCTTTTGGATCAACTGTTTGGGAAAGGAAAAACATAAAACAAACATTAGGCCTAACAACCCTAAAAAGTCACATGGGTAGGAATAAACCAAAAATTGGTATTAATGCATAATGAGGTGTTTAAGGATTACCTAAGGCATCGTTTGGTTTCATTTAGAGCTAAAAATCCAAACCTTATTCTGAATTTCCAATTAGTACCCATCTTTGAGCCTTATAACCCTTCTTGATGAACCACACTACAATCCTCTAAAACTTAAAACAATGATTTGTGTATACTCTTTTCTTTGGTCCTATTTTGCATGATAATAGACATATGGCCATATGTATTGAGGGTAACTAGACACATCATGGTGGAGGTTATAAAATAAAGAATGAAATAGGAAAATCAATATGGTGTATGAACTTTAGTTAACCAAAAATAGAGAAATAGTGAAAAAATAAAAATGAGTAGAAATAAAAGAGAAATTCATGAGTAAGAAACCATGAGAAGAGTGACAAAGTCACAAGGTTACCAAAAAGAAAAAGAAATCTTACTCAAGAAACAAAAGAGAATACTCATAAGCTAGCTAAAGGGATTAGACTATATTGAGATTCCTAAATAGGAGAGAAAAGGAAAGTGAGAGAAAGAGAGAAAAAGAGGTGAGATGGAATAGGACATTAAGGGGAAGAATAAGGAACAATAAAATATGCCAAACTATTTTCATGTTTGTAACCTTTTGTGCTTAACTATTCTTTGAAATTCATACCTTTCCTAAGCCTTATCAAGTTATAAGCTTAAAAGCCCTATGTGACTTAAACAACTCTATGCATGAATAGATGTGAAAATTGTATGATCTCATTATAACTATCTGTATTGTACTAGGATAATCAAAGTACTTATATTAGGCATTGGTGGATTTTTATCAATAAAACTTTGATATTTATATTCCTTATAACTTACTGAATTTGTATAACCAAAAATGGTAAAATTGTTCACTCATCATGTTAGAATTATTAGAAATACATAATGCCTAGAGTAGATGTTGCGAACCTAATATTTGTAAATACAGATTCAAGCTCATTTTGTTTTTCTTTCTTATTTCATCGCTTTATAATTGCTTTTCTTATTTTGTTTGCTTGAGGACAAGCAAAGATTTAAGTGTGGGGGAGTTTGATCTATTGATTTTATACCTAGCAGATTGAACTATTTTTCACACTTGAAGAGCTTGAAATTAAATATTTTCTTTATGATTTCATAGGATTTAAATTAGATTTTTCCTTTTGAATAAATTGTATAAACCGAGTACTAACAGGGTACTTTATTCTCTTTAAGGTTGATTGAGGCCTAAAGGTTAGCTAACATACTTCGTGAGTGTGCAGGAGACCATGAGAAGTTGAACAAATATGAAACTGATCATTTTGTCACGAAATAGGATGTTCTACGTCAAAACAAAGGGACCATATTTGAAGATTTAGGGGACTGACTTCTTTGTCACGACATACTGACCGCCTTCGAACGTACTCCCATTCGGTATAGGTTTTAGGCTTCCGCAAGTATATGGGTCAGGTTGTAAATGTAGTGTGTTACAACAGAACACTTGGTAGTATTCCGAGGATCATACCCAAAGGAGGTGTGAGGCAATAATGGATTAGATCCCTATAAAGAATAGAAGTAATTAGTAATCACTTTAAGGGTTATAGTACGAATTAAAATAAAAGGTTTGGTTGTAAAAATCATAAAAAGAAAATAAAATAAAGAAAATAAAGATTTTTGATGTAAAATCGATAAACGGCTTTGGGGATATTAGGTCGCTTCAGTGTGAGTTCTTCAATTGTTGGGTTTTATGGATTTTCCATCAATCAACTAGTCACTACCCCAATTGGATCTTTCGATCTTTCGCTAACGTAGCAAATTGATAGAGACTACTTATCGTTAGATGTCACAATCTAAACCGATTTGGGGAAAAAAATTTACAGTTGGCAAAAACCAATTTTGGGTTTATTCTCATCTAAATGATGTTCTAGGGTTGTCAGGCCTAGTGTTTGTTTGATGTTCTTCCTTTCCCAAACAGATGGTCCCAATGAAAAATCCCTGTTAAACAATAATTAAATAATTATACTTCCACTCCCTAATTCCCCAAAATGGAATTAGTTCCTCATGGTTTTCTTAATCATAATCAAAGCAATAATATATGAAAGCATAAAATTGAAGAGATCAAATGAAAAAGAAACTTTAATTGTATTGGGAATCTGTCAGGAAAAATTCCTCGAACATTTATGCGAGTTCTACAATCTCATTTCTAAAATGAAAATACAAAGAAAAGCTAAAAGCTAGTAAATGGTATGTTAAACCCAATGCTAAAGGCCCAATTTATAGCCTTGGCTGGTCGTTTTCATTAACCCTAGGTCTACTACTACCTTCATGTTTAAGTGTTATTGTAAATACAAGAATGCCCTTAACTCAGTGCAAATTCTGCGTCCAGGAGTCGATGTCGTGACACACCAGGACCTGTGTCGAGACAAGGCCATCAGTCCCCGTATATAGTGTCATCTTGTAGACGTTGTCACGACATAGCCCATGTATGTCGCGACGAAGAAGTCAGTCTCTGAAATCTCCAAGTCTGGTCCCTTTGTTGTGATGTAGAACATCCTACGTCGTGACGAAGTGATCAACTTCATATTTGTGCAACTTCTTATGGTCTCCTGCACATTCACGAAGTACGTTAGCTAACCTTTAGGCCTCAATTGGCCTTAAATAAAATAAAATAACATTTTAGCTCTTAGGTTACACAATTTATTCAAAAGAAGAATCTAAGTTAAATCCTACGAAAACATAAAGAAAATACTTGGTTTCAAGCTCTTCAAGTGTGAAAACTAGTTCAATCTGCTGGGTATAAAATTGGCAGATCAAACTCCCCTACACTTAAGTCTTTGCTTGTCCTCAAGCAAACAAAAACAAGAAAATAAAATAAAAAAGACAATAGAAGAGCTTGAGTTCATAATATACAAATATTTGGATCGTAGCATTTACTCTAGGCATTATATATTTCTTAATAATTTTAACATGATGAATGAGCACTTTACAATTATTATTCAGAAAAGATATGAGTTTAGTAAGTTTACAAGGAATACAAATATAAAAGTTTTATCAATATAAATGCATCAGTGCCTAATACAAATACTTCGATTATCCTAGTATAATACAGATAGCCATGTTGAGATCATGCAATTTTCACACCTATTCATGCATAGAGTTGTTTAAGCCACATAGGGCTTTTCGGCTTGTAACGTGTTGAGGCTTAGGATAGGAATGAAATTCAAGGAACAGTTAAGCACACGAAAATAGTTTGGCACATTGTATTGTTCCTTATTCTTCCCTTTAATATCTTATTCCATCTCATCCCCTTATTTCTCCTTCTCTCACCTTCCTTTTCTCTCCAATTTTAAGAAATCTCAATATAACTTAATCCCCTTAGCTAGCCTATGAGTATTTTTCTTTTTCTTTCTTGAGTTAAGACTCTTTTTCTTCTTTTTTTGGTGACTTTGTGATTTTGTCACTGTTAATATTCTTTCTTACTTAAGATTTTCTCTTTTTTATTTCTACTCATTTTTCTTTTTCTTTTGATTTTTCACTATTCCTTTCTTTTTGGCTAAACTAAAGTTCATACATTATATGGATTTTCCTATTTCCCTCTTTGTTTTGTAGCCTCCACCGTAATGTGTCTACTTACCCTTAATACATATGGCCATACGTCTATTTCCATGCAAAAATAGGACCAAAGAAAAGAGTACACATAAATTATCGTTTTAAGGCTTAGAGGTTTGCAATGTTGTTCATTAAGGGGGGTCATAAGACTCAAAGATAGGTACTAATTGAAGTTTCAAAAAAGGGTTTGGCTCTTTAGCTCTAGATGTACCCTTAATACATAGTGCCTTAGGTTATCCCTAAACACCTCAATATGCATAAATATTCATTTAATCATACAATCCCAAAATTACTATCTATCGTAGATACTAACATACTCGTTTCCTCATATTATGCACATCATTTGGTATCAATAATACCTCTCTATTTATACTTAATGTAACTTATAGAAGTTTAAAAATTTAATGCTAAAAAATTTAAAAATTCCTCATCATCATGCCAAATTTATCAATGAATACAATCAATGTGTAGTCTCATAAATAGTAAGGAAAGAAGTTACTCGATTTCTCATGAAAATCCTTTTCTTCTCGTGGTGGTTGTCCTTCTCCCTCTTGGTATGAATGCTCGGAATTTTTGTGTCTCTAAAGTGTAGGGTTGGAAAATGTAAGTATAAGAATTCTTTTTTTAATAGAATACTAATTACATTAATATATTAAAACAAATGAAATAATGAAATAAACAATTGTAAAAGAAACTATTAAAAACCTATTCCTAAGTAAAAAGTTAAAATAGAAATCCCTATTCATCTTCATCATTCAACCCTCTTCTCCTCCATTCCTCACTTTGGCTTTGCTGCAGTAATGTAAATTGAGCAAACAAATCATCTCCTAACAATTTACTAGGTGGATTCATTTTTCGATCAAATCATCCAGTTGGTACCCCTACTATTTTACACATAGCAGATATTAAATGAGGGAAAAATACACCTATCCCTAAGTTCTTTGCACATTTTACCATGCTTCAGTGGATCCATTTACCCACACATATTTGTTTCTTTTTTAGAATTTCATATGTCATAATGGCATGGATTGGGCATATCTCTGTCATATCTGAAGTGGGGAGTATCCTAGAACAAATAAATTTCATCCACATCTTTGCTTTGGGCGTTATTAGTTCTTGGTTGAAAGTCTTTGGGATTGCAATGCCTTCTCGGTAAGTCCATAATTCTTTTCCCATTGTCAAGAAAATCAGGATCTCCTCGGTGTCGATATTCTTGAACTCCTTTAAATCAATTCTATGAAGGTAGTCTTGGTAGTAATATGGCACATTGTAAAACCTACAAATTTGAACTTCATTCTTATATACCTTGAGTCCTCATATTTTCAAAGGACATTGAATCTGCCCACAAGTTCTCCCAACTTCATGTTTTTTTTAAAGCCAAATAAAATCCCTGAACTATCGAAATGTTCATTGGTTCCTTGCAGGGTAGACAAAATTGATTCCATTCATGATCAACTACTATTTCCCAAATACCTCTACAAACTCGCATTAGAGGATCAAACCCATGTTCTTGAATGAATGTATACGGCTGTAGTTGTTGTAAATACCTATCTAAATCATTCTCTGGGAATTCAAAAATAAGGTTAGCAACACTTGCACTAGAATCATCCATTTGATTAAGGAGTTTTGAAAATTCAGGGTTTTTTCTTATCTTAATGAAATGTTATATAACTAGAGAGAAAGGGATTTTATACTAAATGGTTAACAAGACTTTTAGTAAAGTTAGAAGTTAATTTTTTTTACAGAAATTAAAGTAATTTAAACTATTAGGAGTTAGAGTTTTACTTGAACTACAGTCATTTACGTGGATATGTCGCTACATTCGTCACGTGTGTCGCGACATCAAAGCCAGAATTGTTGTTCCACAAAGAATTTATCTTCTCGATATAAAGATAGTGTGTCACGACATCGAGGCCAGTAGCCATGTTCTCCTTGTGGTTGGTGGTCGCGACATAAGTTGTGTTTGTCGCGACATCGAGACCAGTTTCCCTCTAATTCCTAATCTGACATACTGTTTATTCCTTGGGGATTTCTGTTGTTCAAATCTAACACTGGTACTTTTCCCCAGATTGCTTTACAGCATAAAAGTTGCTCATCAATAAGTATGTCCGTAGTTACCCCATAATATGGCTTTATTCTTTGCCCATTAACTAAAAAATTTTGACCATTCTTACCTATCAACTCAATTTCTCCATATGGTTACACTCGATTGATAGTATATGGCCCTGCCCATATTGATTTGAGTTTCTTAGAAAATAATTTCAGCCTAGAATTAAACAGGAGTACCTTCTGTCCTAGCTCAAAAGTCTGTTTCCGAATCTTGGTATTGTGGCGCGACCTACTTCTTTCTTTGTAAAGTTTTGTATTTTCATAAGCCATGAATCGAAACTCCTACAATTCTTACAACTGGAACAATCTCTCTTTTTTCGCTAACTCAGGATCTAAATTTAGTTCTTTGATATCCCAATATGCTTTTTTTTTTCTAATTCAATAGGCAAATGACAGTTTTTTCCATACACAAGTTTATAAAGAGACATACCTAGTAGTGTTTTATAGTTTTTTTGGTAAGCCCATAAAGCATCATCCAATTTTGCCACCCAATCCTTACGATTAGGATTTACAGTCTTCTCAACGATCTATTTAATTTCCCGGTTATAAACTTCAGCTTGTCCATTTTCTTGAGGGTGATATGTTATCACCATTTTATGTCAGATGTTGTATTTCGCAAGAGCGGCTTCAAACTATTTGCTGCAAAAATGTGATCTTTCACCATTGATTAAGGCCCTAGGAGTTCCAAATCTTGAAAAGATGTTTCTTCTTAGGAATCTTACCACTGATTTGGTATAATTAGTAGGTAATGCCACAGTTTTTACCTACTTAGAGACATAATCTACTACTAATAAAATATATTGATTTTCGAATAAGCTAGGAAGAGGTCCCATGAAATCAATTCCCCAAATGTCAAATATTTCCAACTCAATAATTCCCACCTGTGGTATTTCATCCCATTTTGATATATTCCCCATTTGTTGACACCAATCATAGTTTCGTACAAACACATGGGCATCTCTATTAATAGTGGGCCAATAAAATCTTGATTGCAAAATTTTTTGAGCTATCCACTTTCTGTCGAAATGCCCCCCACAAGGAGAGTCGTGACATCTTTTAAGGATTTCATTTATCTCTTCTTAAGCTACACATCGTCGTTCTAATTGATTTGTGCAATATTGAAATACATAAGGATCCTCCTAAATATAATTTTTTGCCTCATGCATTATTCGTTTCTTCTGTTGCCATGATACTTTTGGTGGGAACACCCCTTTTGCTAAATAGTTCACATAGTTTACATAAAATGGTGTTCCTGTGTTAGGTAATCGGGTTTCTACTCTAAATAGTTGCTCGTCTATGAAGGTTTCCTTTATCTCTCCCAAAGGTACAAAGATATTATGATTTTCTAATCGTGACAAATGATCAACAATCTAGTTTTCTGTCCCTTTTTGACCCGTGATCCATAAGTCGAATTATTGTAACAGTAATAACCATCTTATTAACTATGTTTCTGACTTTTTTTTCTTCATCACATACTTTAGGTTTGAATGATCTGTATAAATGTAAACACGATTAGCCATTAAATAAGGATGAAATTTTTCATAGGTGAAAACTACTGCTAACATTTCCTTCTCAGTGGTTGTGTACTTGCATTGAGTTGGGTTAAGAGTTCTGCTGGCAATGAATTACCCTAAATAAACAATCTTTCTTTTGTCCTAAGACAACACCTACAGCATAATCACTAGCATCACACATAATAATAAAAGGTTCATTTCAGTCTGATGTGATAATTATAGAAGCAAACACTAATTTCTCTTTGATCTTTCCAAAAGCTTCAATGCAATTATTATCAAATACAAAAGGAACATCTTTTTTCAATAATAAATTTAGAGGTTTAGAAATATGAGCAAAATCCTTGATAAACCTTCTATAAAACCCTGCATGTTCTAAAAAATTTCGAATACATTTGATATTTGTGGGATGTGGTAGGTTCTTTATTACCTCAATTTTTGTTTTATCTATTTCTAACCCTCTTTGTAATATTTGATGTACCAAAACTAACCTTTCTCTTACCATGAAATGATATTTTTCCCAATTAAGCACTAGATTAGTTTCCTCGCACCTTTGAAGCACCTTTTATAGATTCAACAAACATTCTTGGAAAGAGTCTCCATATACGGAGAAATTATCCATTAAGTCTAACCCTTCTTCTAGCATATCTGCAAAAATAGCAATCATACATCTAATAAAAGTAGTAGGAACATTACAAAGTCCAAAAGACATTCTTTTAAAAGCATATGTTCCAAAAGGGCATGTAAAAGTTGTTTTTTCCTAATCGTCGGGATGTATTGGAATTTGATGGTACCATAAATACCCATCCAAGAAACAATAATACTCTTTCCCTGCCAATCGATCTAACATTTGATCAATGAAGGGTAATGGAAAATGATCCTTTTTTGTTGTGTCATTTAATTTCCTGTAATCAATACACACTCTCCACCCTGTAACTGTTCGTGTAGGAATTAGTTCGTTGTGGTCGTTTTCTACTACTGTCAACCCACCTCTTTTTGGTACGCATTGTGTAGGGCTCACCCATTCACTATCGAAAATGGCATAAACTATGCCTGCATCTAACCCTTTTACTAATTCCTTCTTCACAACTTCTTTCATGGCTAGATAAAGTCTTCTCTGCGCATCTACTATAGGTTTCTTTCCTTCTTCTTATCAAATTTTGTGTTGACAAAATGCTGGGTTTATTCCTTTAACATCAATGATTGTCCACCCGATAGCCTTCTTATGACATTTAAGCACATCTAGCAGAGCATCTTTTTGTTACCCACATAAACCTAATGCAAGTATAATGGGTAAAGTATGTTTCTCCCCCAAATACCCATATTTCAAATTTTCTAGTAGTGGTTTTAATTTTACCTCTGATGGCTTCACAATTGAAGGTATCATTTTGGTGGTAGTCGAAATCATTTGATCTACTACCTCTTTGTTTTGCTACCACCATTCTAACTAGGTTGTTAAAGATTCTGTAGTTGACTCTTCTTCCATAGGTCCTTCATCTTCAGAGTCTTCTTCTTTGCAATGACTGGTCACAATCTGTTTTCAAATAGGTTTGCTAGTTTCAATTTGAGGGTTCAAACTGTTCCTCCCAGAATATTTCATTTGCATTTGCTACTCCTAGTATGTCCATAACATCTTGCCATGTCTTGGTCCAAATACTTCCCCTAGTCATAATATCTACCTTGCACCTATTTTCTATGCTCAACCCATCATAAAAGTGCTGAATTTGTATAGCGACATGAATGCCTCCTCCTAGTACGGATCTAAGTATGGCCTTAAATCTTTCCCAAGCTTGCCCCAATGTCTCTGCCATCGTTTACCTGAAATGAAACATTTGTATGTATCCCTGCATAATCTTAGGCATAGAAATCATTCGTTGAAGAAACATGTATACAAATTCTTCCCAAGTTATGATAGTGCTTTGGGGGTAAGGAATCCAGCCATGATTTTTCCTTCCCATTTAAAGCAAAAGGAATCAATAATAATCTAATCACACCCGAAGCTACCCTATATATGAGACGGTGCTACAAATTGCCTCGAATCTCCACAAGAATGCAGTAGGATCTTCTATTAAAGGGTCAGAAAATGTAACATTGTCAGTAATCCAAGATATTAAAGATGGATTTAATTCAAAATGACTCAGATAAATTGGTTGTCGAGAAATACTAGATTGGAACCATTCTAAATAAAAAAAACATCCCTAATGCATTTTTCATCATTTTATAAGTTAACGTAAAGGAAATAAAATTAAAAGCAGAAAAATAATAAATAAAGAAAATCGTATCTATAACCTAAAAATTTCCTAATTATTCTAATGACAAAGAAAGAATAAAATTCACTAAAGTGTTGCCTCCCCGACAACGGCGCCAACAACTTGATCGCCTCCGAATGTACTCCTGTTCGATATAGGTTTTAGGCTTCTGCAAGTTTAAGAGTCAGGTTGTAAATATAGTGTGTTACAATGGAAAATTTGATAGTATTTCGAGGATTGTACCCAAAGGAGGCGTGAGGCAATAGTGGATTAGATCCCTGCAAAGAATAGAAGTAATTAGTAATCACTTTAAGGGTTATAGTACGAATTAAAATAAAAGGTTTGGTTGTAAAAAAACATAAAAAAAAAATAAAATAAAATAAAGATTTGAGACATAAAATCAATAAACGACTTTGGGGATATTAGGTCGCTTCAGTATGAGTTCTTCAATTGGATTTTGGGGATTTTCCTTCATTCAACTAGTTACCGCAGTTGGATCTTTCGATCTTTCACCAGCATAGCAAGTCGACAGAGACTACTTATTGCTAGATGTCTCAGTCTAAACCGGTTAGGGGAAAATGTTTTCACGGTTGGGAAATACCAATTTTGGGTTCATTCTCACCTAAATGACGTTCTTGGGTTGTCAGGTCTAGGGTTTATTTGATGTTCATCCTTTCCCAAACAACTGATCCGAATGAAAAATCCCTATTAAACAAGAATTAACTAATCATACTTTCACATCCTAATTTCCCAAAATGGAATTAGTTCCTCATGGTTTTCTTAATCATAATCAAAGCAACATTATATGAAAGCATAAAATTGAGGAGATAAAATGAAAAATAAACTTTTAATTGTATTGGCAATCTGTCGGGAAAAATTCCTCGAATGTTTAAGAGAATTCTACAATCTCATTTCTAAAATGAAAATACAAAGTAAAAGCTAAAAGCTTGTAAATGGTGCGTTTAAACTTAATGTTAAATGCCCTACTTTTAGCCTTGGTCGGCATTAACCTTAGGTTTGCTGCTATCCTTCGTGTTTAAGTGGTATTGTAAAGATCGAAATGCCCTTCACTCGGTGCAAATTCCACGTCCATGGGTCGATGTCGTGACACACCAGGACCTGTGTCATGACGAAGGCATTAGTCCCCGTATGTAGTGTCATCTTGCAGGCATTGTCGCGACATAGCCCATGTATGCCACGACAAAGAAGTCAATCTCCAAAATCTCCAAGTCTGGTCCCTTTGTTACGACGTAGAACATCCTATGTCATGTCAAAGTGATTAGCTTCATATTTGTGCAACTTCTTATGGTATCCTGCACACTGACGAAGTACGTTAGCTAACCTTTAGGCCTCAATTGGCCTTAAAGACAATAAAACAACATTTTAGCACTTAGGTTACACAATTTATTCAAAAGAAGAATCTAAGTTAAATCCTACGAAAACATAAAGAAAATACTTGGTTTCAAGCTCTTCAAGTGTGAAAACTAGTTCAATCTGCCAGGTATAAAATCGGCAGATCACATACATAGACTATGTCGCGGCAACGCCTACATTGACACTAAAGAGGGGACTGATTGCTTCGTCGTGACACAGGTCCTAGTGTGTCGCGACATCGACCCCTTGACGCTGTTTCTGCACCGAGTGAAGGGCATTTCAATCTTTACAATACCACTTAAACACGAAGGACGACAGCTGACCTAGGGTTGATGAAGACGGTCGGCCAATGCTATAAATTAGGCCAATGCTATAAATAAGGCCTTTAGCACTAGGTTTAAACATACATTTTTCTAGTTTTTAGTTTTACTTTGTTATTTTTGTTTAGAAACAAGATTGTAACTTTCGCATAAACGTTCGACGAATTTTTCCCAAAAGATTGCCAAGACAATTGAAGTTTCTTTTATTCTCATTAAATCAATTTTATGTTTGATTATATAATTGCTTTTATGATGTTTAAGAATACCATGCGGAACTAATTCCATTTTTGGAGAATTAGGGAGCGGAAGTATGAATATTTAATTATTGTATAAATAGGGATTTTTTAATCGGATCAGCTGTTTGGAAAAGGAAGAATATTAAATAAACACTAGGTTTGATAACCCTATAACGTCATTTAGGTAAGAATGAACCCAAAATTGGTATTGCCTATCTGTGAAATCCTTTTCCCCAAAATGGTTTAGATTGTGACATCTAGCGATAAGTAGTCTCTATCGACTTGCTATGCTGGCGAAAGATCGAAAGATCCAACTGGGTAGTAACTAGTTGATTGAAGGAAAGTCCCTAAAACCCAACAATTGAAGAAGTCATATTGAAGTGTCTTAATCTCCCCAAATCTATTTATCGAATCTTTACATATTGTCCTTCACTTAGTTTATTTCTTTCTATGTTTTTCACAACCAACACTTTTTTTTATTCTCGTACTATAATCCCTAAATTAATTCTATTCTTTATAGGGATTTAATTCACTATCGCCTTACGCCTCCTTTGGGTACGATTCTTGGAATACTGCTAAGTATTTCATTGTAAAATTATATATTACATCCTGACCCGTATACTTGTGAAAGCCGAAAACCTACACCGAACGGGTGTACGTTCGGAGGCGGTCAGGTATGGAGGTGATGGAACTTTCGGTTGAACTGGACAACTTTTCTAAAGATATAAATTTGCATCTGAAGAAGGTGTTAGCTTATCAGAATTCACTAGTTTAGATTTTACCTCATCCGACTTTGCATATTCTAACTCTTTTGGGGCAAGAATTTCAGTAGCTGTTGATTTTCCTCCTTCTCAATGGGTTCATTCTCAACATCAATCACCTTAGGCTCTAAAGTCTTACCATTTTGCAACACCACTACCTTGCAATGTTCCTTACCCAAATTCCTTGGATTTTCTGTATCGCTCGAGAAGGTTCCTTGTAGTCTATTACGAAGCTCTATAGCTAACTGGCCCATTTGATTTACCAAATTTTTTGGTGTTGTTGCTTGACTTTAGATTAAGGCATCATTCTTCGCCATGTACCCCTTCAACAAGTTCTCCAAACTGTTGGATGATTCAGCTTGGGGTGGTTTTGGAGCTTGTTGGTTAAACCCTTGGGATTAGTTGGGTCTATGTTGCATGTAGGTGTTGTTTGGTCCATTTCATTGGTTGCTCTAAGAAAAGTTTGGATGGTTTCGCCATGAGGAATTGTAGAAGTTGGATTGTGGTTCTTGTCCACTTCTATTTTGGTGTTGATTCCAAAAGTAATAAACCGACTTGGGATTTGATGGACAATTCTCTAAAGATTGGTGATCCCTAAAATACACGTAAGAAACAACTTTGAATTGACTTGGTGCTTGAGCTACAAAATTATTCACACCATTAGCGAGTAAACTATTTTAACATAGAAGAAATAGATGATACCTGAGCTGAGAGTGAAGTGAGGGTATCAATTTCATGAACTCTGACTACACGTCTTTTTGAAGCTGCTTGATTTATTGGCCATTGATAGTTTTTGCTAGCGATCATCTCAATGATCTCGTAAGCCTCATTATAAGACTTGGAAAAAAGAGCACCATTCACAGAAGCATCTAACATCAATCTTATGTGTGCGTTGAGACCATTATAGAATGTCTCCAACTAGATACAATGAGGAAACCCATGATGAGGACACATACGAAGTAACTCTTTGAATCTCTCCCACGCCTCGTACAAGGACTCGTCATCCAATTGTTGGAAGGTAGTAATCTTGTTTCGCAACTTAGCATTCTTGCTAAGTGGAAAATACTTAACCAAAAATCTTTCTGCTAATTCTTGCCGGCTAGAAATTGAACTTGGTGGTAACAAATTAAGCCATGCTCGTGCTCGATCTCGCAAAGAGTATGGAAACAACTTCAACCTCAATGCATCTTCAATCACACTAAAAATTTTAAACGAATCACTCACCTCCATGAACAATCTAAGAGAACGTGTGGATCTTCCCTGGGCATTCCACTGAACTGGCCCACCATTTGAAGCATTTGAAACATCACTATCTTCAACTCAAATTGGGGTGCCTCAATATCCGGCCTCCTAATTCCCAGATTTAATTCATTGAAGAGTGGCACAACGTACTGTCTAATGGCACGATCCCTATCATCGACAATGAGGATGGGATTAAGCACATGATTGGCTTCATTACCTTGTCCATCATTTTGATTTCCAAGGTTCATCTCAACTTGTCTCTGGGCTAATCTTTCGCGTATTCCTTGTCTAAACGTTCGCTCGATTTCAAGGTCTACAAGGAAAAAATCGATGATTCAATCTATGCTCATAAAAACCTAAAAAGAAATTCAAAAAAATTAAAAAGAATAAATTAGTAAAGTTAAAAATAAAATAAAACCAAATTGCAAAGAAATAATTTCACGAAAATGATTAAGGAAACAGTCCCTGGCAATAGTGCCGAAAACTTGTACCGCGTAGGTTTGTGCAAGTGTACACAATTATTATCAAGTAATAAGTAAGTAAAAGAGTTATCATTTCCATATGGACTGTATATGTTAATCAATATTTTGTAAAATTAAAGTTAACAACTTGGTGAGAAAAACACAATATTTTGAGTGTTGATGAGTAAACTAATTAAATTATCTAGATGCACGATGATCCTTAATGCAATTTAATCCAAGTATGATGAAAATGTATGAATGAATTTAGCAACAAAAACATAAACTTCAACAATCAATAACATGAATAGGCTAGGAAAATTACATCAATCAACTTAATTCATTCTTATCATGGTTAACAGTATTCGGAAAACATTTCATTACAACTCGATCTTTCATGAGTTTGGAAACCAAATTAAGTCCTTTTGGAATCTTTTACTTAGTGAAACATGCATTTTACTGATCATATTAAACTAAGGGTTTCTTAGCATTCATGTGAAGTAACAGGAACGTGTCAAATTTGAAACAATTTAATCACATAAATCTAATTTTTATAATACTCGTAATATTGAATTGTTGGACTATGACAACATTTGTAATTTCTAAATGAGAATCATGGTATTTGGAAACAGAAGTCGGTCATTAAGGACCCTATTAGTTTTAAACAATCATTTATGTTTGTAGATGTTAAAATGTGGATGTACTTTATTTTTGTGCTAAACTAATGCCTACACAACATGTCACAAGAGTAACCTTTGAGTGAACTCCTTTGCTTTATACTATATTTAAGCAAGAAAAGATCAATGTTGGGATATGATATTTCACAACATGCGGTGGTGTAACACCCAAAAACCCAAAACTATCTCCGGTCTAAGGTCTCAGGGTTTACAGAACTTTCCGAGTCTTTCTTTTTTTTTCATACAATTCAATCACAACTTTTATAATTATAATTAGTAGCTCAGAATACTAACTGCATTTAATTTTTTTACACATTCATTTACAACCTTTCAATCAATAAATAATCAAACTCAATCACGCAAGAACTTAAGAATCACGTACAAATATTTTCCATCAAGGATCACATGGTCCTGTATCTCAAACACACAGTTCTCACCATTAGCTAACCAAACTATAACCAAACATACTTATCATTACATCGCAGAAGGAATCAATATTCATTTCACAAATCATGACATCCATTTTTCATGTCTGTAATACCCAAAACTCGAAAACCGTCGCCAGTTAGGGTCCTGGTGTCTTTCTATTCATTTATCACTATTCATATTTTAATATCATGTCATACATAATCATTTAAATATAATCATAACTCAACAAGGGCAAAAAGGTTATTACCATGATTTTTGGATACTTCTACCAGTACTTGTTGGACAAGTATCAGTAGTTGTCAAGTCAATAAATAGTTCAAGAATAGTGTAGACTTCTACCGGTACTTGAGACAATACTACCAATACAAGTATGACTTCTACCAAAATATGTCATGCTTCTACCGATACTAAAAACTCCAAAGAGCTAAGAAGTTTTATCCTACAACTTCTACCAATACAAGTATTCAGACTACCGATACTACTATGAACAGAACTTCTGATGCTTCGTATGTTACCTACCGATACAATGTAAGTCAATAACCAACCTCTTTGCTACTCTGTACTTCTACCGATACATGCAAGAATTCTACCGAAGCAAATATACAAAATTCAATTATTCACACAAGTCCTCAAGATTATCAACCATCATTCAACACAAGATTCTTATTCAAATCCTCATCCTGCAAAATCTATACATGATAATACTTGTTTCATCATATGACACAAAATACAACCAATCATCATAAGTTTTCTTAAATTCACATGTCAATTTATTACCAAACATATTTGCTTAATTACAACATCAAGCAAACAAGCAAGTTTAGTTCAACAAAGAACCAACAATCCAAAATCAAACATTTCAAAGGTAACATCATCCTAGTACATGCCATATAACCAAGTGATGTAAATACTATCGAATGAGCTCACGAGATAGTGTGATTTCTTCGAGGTGATCCAATCTTCAAGCAGCAAAATAGAATCTACAAAACAACAACAATTCACTGGTAAGCTTTCATAGCTTAATAAGTTTTCAAGATTTATCAATTTACCAAATAACATGCGTTTAACAAACTCGTAAATCAGTCGAGCCAAATCAGAACTATACTTCGGTTATCGGTATTCGATTTACTCCCTGTTGACCCAAAGGTCATGATGCTCATTTTACTCCCTGTTGACCCAAAGGTCATGCCTGTTACTAGTATATGATGCTAGTCTTAGCCATTGATACGGTATATCTGTTCCCTACGATGCTGCTCACACTAAACTGACGAGAATATGCAAACAAGCATAAATCTCAACCATCTCAGGGCATGTAATCCTTTCTTGGATTCTATTCACCTTACGGCGACTCACGATGCTGTAGAGAATCCGCAACAAATGCAGGATCTCAGCCATCGAACCATTTTCCATCTTTGGCACAAGGCCGGGAAATTCTTATCTCGTCGTTTCTATCTTTCACGTTTCCAATCATCATTTCTCATTTCCAAAAGTCATTAGAAAGGCAGTTATAAGCAGTTATTAATAATAATTTAACATTACGAACTTACCGGACGAAATTGCAGTTAAAGTGAACTCTAGGGGCAAATCCGTAATTTTCCTTTTTCCACAATCGGGACACGATCTTGATCTATTACAATAATTTCATTAAATTATTTAAATCAACATGAATTTTTAATCATTTGATGCAATTAAGCACTTTTGGTATTTTTACAATATTGCCCTTAACTTTTCACTTTTATTCAATTTAGTCTTTTAGCTCAAACTTGCAAATTTAACCATTTTTAAACAAAATCAAGTTCAGCCAAATACTATAGTACTTTAATACAGCCCACTTTTGCAATTATTTCACCTTAAATCCCTACAAATTTATCACTTTAACATTTTAGTCCTTAAACATTTAAAATCATCAAAAACTACTTTGCAAAATAATCAAATCTAACAACCAAGCTTATAAATCTTACATAAACTTTCAAGAACAAGCTTATTCATCAATGGGAAAATTTATAAAATTTGTCAAAATCACAAATTAGTCCTTGGGTTAGCTAAATCAAGCTAATACGAACTAAAAAACATAAAAATCACTAAAAACGTGCGAGGCTTCACTCACCAAATTAGAGCTCAAAGATAGCTGAATGTGCTTGGTGTTCTCCTAGGTTTTCTTTTAGGCCAAAGATTGAAGAAGAAGAAGAAAAATAAGGATTTTCTTACCTTTCTTTAGTTTAATTAGTTAGATTTTATAATTTACTCTTTTACCTTTTATAATATCTCATAAATTTCTATTTTATATTAGTCATAACCGTCCTTTTATTCCTTAAATGGTCTATTTACCATTTAGGTGCCCTAACTAAACTTTCAATTATCAATCTATACCTTTAAATCAATAGCATTCAACTTTGGCACCTTTTACAATTTAGTCCTTTTTATTTAATTAACTATCTAAACAGTAAAATTTCATAACCAACTTTTAATACAATACTAATGGCCTTGTAAATATTAAATAATTAATATTTACAGTCTAACACATCGAAGTTGTGGCCTCAAATCACCAATTTTGATCATATAAAAAAATAGACTAATAAGTAAATCCTCATTTAATTAGGATTTAATTGCAATTTACCAAAATCTAAAGAATTCTACTTCATTTCTATTATTAAGACATTTAAGGAGGGTCCAATTACACAATTGGTCCTTCAATTATGTTATTGGAAGGTAATCAACTTAACCTTAAACTACTTAGGACTAAATGACTAAATAATCCAAAAGTTATTGGATGGTAATCATATCCTCCATCGGTTGGCCTTTTTGATCATGGTGTAATTACCACTTTGGTCCCTTTTATTTTTAATCAATAATAATTAACTTTTAACCCTTTTTCAATTTAATCCTTTTTCATTAATTAAGCAATTAATCATCAAAATTACCCCACCAAACTTCAATTCAGATATAATAAGACTCTGTAAATATTTAATAAAAATATTTACGACCCTTAATTTTAGAAACGAGATCCCAATACCTCATATTCTAAAACCACTTGACTTTTAAACCAAATCACTTATACTAACTTTTAATTCAATAATTAAAATTCTTCAATTCAAAATTCCACATAAAATTATTATTGACTTATTTAATTTAAACATTCATTATAAAAATTTTCTCGTCGGGTTTGTGGTCTTGAAATCACTATTTTCGACATCACTAAAAAACGGGCTGTTACATGGTGGTGTGTCGGAGGAGCAACTAGGGGGCTTCTATATCCACGTTTGATCACTGAATTATTTTATCGACCGAGTGTGAAGATAGATAACAATAAGCTATTGTGTGTATTGAAGGGCATAATTGGTGATGCCATTTATGAAAACAAATTATAAGTTGCATGCCCAAAAGTGTAAACAAAAGGTTCTAGCTCTTCTAGAGTGCACATTTGCTTCACAAAGGGCTTTGAAGAAGATGTCTTCTACCGTGAAATCTACAATGGATGCTAACATGTACCCTTACCTTGAGCATCTAACTCAATGTATGGCTTCCCTTGGACTAGTTATCGTTTATTATGTCGTTCGACATGGTCTCGACATTCTCTACTGGGCTCAATCGCCCCCATCTTGCCATAACCCAACTTTCGCGAAATCTCTTGCTCCACCTTTACCGGTTATTTCTATGGTGTCACCTTCTAACCCTATGCCAGCACTAGATCACAGTCAAAAGGCATTGTTATTCGTGATCCAATGGATCACCCACAACTTTCCTTCCAATTGAGCATACGTACTCTAGGAAAGGTAAAGAGAAGTAGGGGTGAGCAAAATCCGATTCGATTTGAAAAACTCAAAAAATAATTAAAATTTTGAATTAAATAGTTCAAGTTATTTGAGTTAATCAAGTTATTCGAATCAACTCGAATAAAAAATTAAGTTTTACAATTTATCTCAAATATGAATTACACAATTCGAGTTATTTGAAAATCCAAATAAAAAAAGACAAAACTAGGTTGTTTTGATAAATGTTTACCTTTTCTAAAGGTAAAAGTCAAAACCATTAAGTTAAAAGGCAAAACTACGTCATTTTAATAAATGTTTACGTAGTAAGTTAAAAGTCAAAACCATTATATTATTTATTTAGTTAAATAATCTTGTATTTCGTCTACTAGTTAAACAGTCGGTCCATGTAAACGCAACATTGGGTATAAATAATAGGATTTGTTAACTTGACTTGATTTGACTCGAATTTTTTTACTCGATTCGATTTGATTCAAAAAAAATCTAATTGAGTTCGGTTGCTAAAATAAGATTCGCCAACTCGACTAACTCAAAATTTTTTGACTCGACTCGACTTGACTCGACTCGATTAAATACCCATCCTCAAAGAGAAGATTGCTTCTATGGAGAGCAAAGATAATGATGGCAATACAAATATAATATTTTAATGTAATATGGATAAAAAGTATAATTTAAATACTACTTATGATTAAAAAAAATTTAACTAATAATTTGAATAAAATAAAATAGTTTATAAGTTAAATTACTTATTCAAAATTAAACTTTTACAGCTAGACTTACTCGTCCTTAAAATTTATAAATATAATAAATGCAATTTACAGATTTAAAAATCAAGTTCTTTAAACAAAACATAAGAACATAAAATCAATCTAAACCTATTATTGTAGTCAAAATTTGTGCAAAGAATTGCCAAAGCTAAAGTAATATATGAAAATCAACTATGGCCTGTTTGTAATCAAAATTTAGCTACGAAAACTATTCTTTTACCAATAATTTATTTTATTGATTCAATTAAACAAAAAAAATATTTGTTTATAATATGATTTTATCCCTGATGCATGTAAATATTTTTATTTATTTAAAATTATTATAAATTTATACAACTTTTTATATGTGAATAATTTTCTTTATCGATATTAACTCATTCATATACATTTGTGTTTATGTTACTTTTGTATCATGTTTTATTTAATTTTCTTAAAATTTTGTTTGTGTCTTTTCTTAATTTATTTAATATTTTATACCATTTATTATAACAATTTAATTTTAACTTGAAATTTAACTTTTTTAAAAACTAAATTATTACTATTACTTATATTAATATAATTAATAAAAATATCATATTCAAAATTTAAATATAATTTATTTAAAAAATATGAGATTTAGAACTAACCCATTTTGATTTTTAAAATCTCAATTTTACCAATTCAATCAATATTTTATTTGTTTTCACATATTTTTATAAATATATTATTATATTATTTTTCACTCGTATGCATATATCATAATTTAATATATATTATATTAGTATGATTAATATAGATATTATATTCAAAATTTTAGTATAAATTGTGTTGGTATAATAATTGTCGTATCAATCATAATTCTTTATTTTATCAAAAGCATAAATCGTTTTTCGGAAAAAAGCTCCTATAATTTTATTTTAATATAAAAATTAACTTAAATCAAACTTAATATTATTATATTGATAATAAATTTTATTTTTAAAATATTTAAAATTATTAAGATATTAATAAAAAATATTATATTTTTTAATATTATTAAATATACATATTTAATTATTTATATTTATTCATACAATAAATTATTAATATAATTAATTCAATTTATTATTTTAATAAATTATTTAATAGTTCAATTTTATTTTAATAATAAATTTTAAAAATGATAATTTTAATAATATTCTTTAATATTATTAAAAATATTCAATATTAATATTTTAATAATAAATATTTATTAAATATATTAATAATAAATATTTTATAGTATAAATGTCAAAATATATCATAAACTACTATTCACAAATTTGCAATTTAGTCTCTGTACTATTATTTTCAAAAATTTAGTCCCTTTACTTTTCATATTTAAAAATCAAGTCTAATTGTTGATATTATTAAATTTTTTTTGTCAATTTTGTTGATGTCACATTTTTAAATAAAAAATGTTCATTTGATAATCATTTAATAAAATATTTTTAATATATACAAAAATAATATAAAATATAAATTTATAGATATAAAATAAAATTAATTAAATAATAAAAAATAATAAAATTTCAAATATATATATTTTAAAATAATTTTTATGAAATATTTTCAAAAAATTTATTAATCAATAA
This sequence comes from Gossypioides kirkii, assembly GCA_005610355.1. Lineage (NCBI taxonomy): Eukaryota > Viridiplantae > Streptophyta > Magnoliopsida > Malvales > Malvaceae > Gossypioides > Gossypioides kirkii. The sequence goes on from CP032250.1 coordinate 9,977,815, forward strand.
AAAATATTTTACACATTTATCCAAACATTAAAAAATCATTAACTTTTACAAGAAAGTTACAAAATTATCTAACATACAACTAAAATTACAAAATTTACTTGAATACTTTATTTTCATCCACGAATTTTCTTTAGACATTTGACCTCCGAAAGTCTCATTATTTACTAAACTGACACTCCTAATGTCGGTCTTCAATTTGTTCATCTTTTTCATAGTTGACGATTCTTTCCAAAGCTTTCTGCAACTGATGTTCATCGATTGTGATTATTTATTTTTATTTTTATTTTTGTTTGCTCTGGATTTTACCCAATTATTTTGAGTTGGATCTTTATTTTCCCTCATGGGCACTGCTCCAACTCAGTGCCCTTCTGGAATCACTGCAAATTTCCACGCCAAATTTGATAACAGAACTGAGCTTTCATGCTCCAGTTTCCCCTCTACTCTTAATCTTTCGAAGCTTAACAGCCACCCCACATCAAAGGTATGCCATCAATTCTCTCTTTTCTTCTTTTTTAATCATTATATTTGGCTTGTATATTCAATAGCATTTTGTTAATCGATTCTTGGTTTCCTGATATTTTTATCGAATTGTGTTATTACGAATAGAAAGTGTTGTGTTCAATGTTGATTTCTTCTTGGTTATATGTGGTTTTTATGCTGTGTCCTTGTACCCTTACTGAATGTTAGCATTTTTTGTTGGCAAATGTTTATCTATTGTTGAACTGGAGTGATTTATTAGGATCTGTGAATGGAAAATGAGGGAATTGGAATTAGAATTTCATTTTTCTAAGGTTTTGGGTTGTCTTTGGAATGGTGAAATGGCCTTTTCCATTAGAGTACTGGATTTTATAATCTTGTTATTTTCAGTGAATGTCCCAGAAAAGCTGATCAGCCCAAGCTGTATTTTTAATTTTATATTTTTACTATGTCTGGAAGACTCACTATGTAAATGTCCTGGAAATTTTAGCTTTATCTAGTTCTGACCAAGAAAAAACTGGTTTTTCTTGATTGATGGTTTTGGATCGCTCCCATAAGTGTATGTGCATGTGGATCTGAATTTACTAAATTGTGAAAGCCATTAATTTGATTTTAATGTCTGATTTTTCGTGCTGCAGGGATTAGTAAATAAAATAGGCTCTTTGCCTGATATTGATGATTTGTTCTGGGAGAAAGTTCCTACACCTATACTTGATGTGGTTGAAAATCCCACCCACTTGAAAAGCTTGAGTATCAAGGTTTGTGTTATGAGCCTTCTAATTCTAATATTTAGTGTGCATAAGCCTTAAGCATGCTAAATTAAAGATTGTCTCTGCAGGAACTGAAATTATTAGCAGAAGAAATCCGTTTGGAATTTTCTTCTACAATGTCAAAAACTCAAAGATCCTTCAAGGCCAGTTTGGCAGCAGTTGAATTGACAGTCGCATTACACTATGTTTTTCACGCTCCAGTGGACAAGATACTGTGGGATGCTGGGGAACAGGTAATGTCGTACTTCACACAGTTCTTAACATGCTTCTACATCTTTCTATCTTGATGAGCAAATGGTGAATAAATTGAAGGAAGCACAATATTGTGTATTGCTCCTCAATATTTTGATCTATGATCCGCAATTATTTGTTCTGCTAGTTTTTCCTTTTCTTGGCAGACATATGCACATAAAATTCTTACAGGAAGGCGGATCCTCATGCCTACGTTGAGACAAAAGAATGGTCTTTCTGGCTATACTTCTCGAACTGAGAGTGAATATGATCCTTTTGGGGCTGGGCATGGGTGTAACAGTATATCTGCTGGACTTGGTAGTATTTAGTTGGCTACTCTTTGTCTATATTTTTATAGCTTTCATTGGCAGATTATTCTTTGTGTTCATAATGAAACTGTGAAATTGAGATTCCTGCTTCATATTAGGTATGGCAGTAGCGCGGGATATTAAAGGCAAGCGAGAACGTGTAGTTACAATAATTAACAATACCACAACTATGGCTGGTCAGGTCTATGAGGCCATGAGCAATGCTGGTTATTTGGATTCAAATCTGGTTGTGATCTTAAATGACAGCCGCCATTCTTTGCATCCAAAGATAGAAGAGGGCCCCAAGACATCCATCAATGCTCTATCCAGTACCCTTAGCAGGCTCCAATCAAGTAAATCTTTTCGTAAGTTTAGAGAAGCTGCTAAGGTAAATTCTTATCTAGGAGTCTTTCCTACCTACTTGAGACTTGGATAAACATAAAAAAAAGGCATCTTTTCTGTTATTCCTTCTCTTTTTTTTTTTTTGTTTCTTTGTTTTATTTTATTCATTTTCTAGTAGGACTGTACTTGAATATTCGAATATGAATCATATTAGAAGCTGTCTCTGCAAATGCAAGAGCATTTTGAATGTTGCCTGCTGTAACTGCTCTTTGCTTATTTTGTTCATACATTTTCATGAAGTCTGTGTGCACACATTCTATTTTATCCCACTATCAATTAACAGGCCTTATAAATATGGTGAGGATGATTGGAATTTAGGCATTCAGTGAACGGTGGACTTTGAGAGTTATTTTGATGTAGTCTGGAAATAAGGTGGTATTAAAATAAATGTTTGGATTACAGAGGGTAATTGGGGTCCTTGGGCTGCATATTGGCAACAAAAAGATCATGTGATAGTAGTACTTTCCTTGATAAATTGATGAAGTTCCACTGTTCAATTTCAAAAGAAATCTTAATCATAATTAAGCTGAAAAAGTACTTTAGTTCCATTAGCCATTGAATTAATAGATCTTTAACTTTCAGGATGTTACCAAAAGAATTGGTATGGGAATGCATGAACTAGCAGCCAAAGTTGATGAGTATGCACGTGGTATGATGGGTCCACTTGGATCAACTCTCTTTGAAGAGCTTGGGCTGTATTATATAGGTCCTGTTGACGGACACAACTTAGAAGATCTGATATGTGTTCTACAAGAAGTGGCATCTCTGGATTCAATGGGTCCAGTGTTGATTCATGTGATAACAGAGGAAAGTAGATGTTCAGAAGATAATCAAAAGAAAGTGACAGTGGAGAAGCAGCAAGAAGGTACGTCTCTTGTATACCCTTTAATGGTGTTTGCTCCCAAGGTTATTACCAATTCTTCTGGAATAACCCTTTTGAGCCACAACTTTAACAAGGTATGTAGCTAGTTTGATATGTAGAAGTTTGTTTTTAATGACACATAATACATATATTATAGTCCACTATTCTTTAATATGTAGATTGCAGGCATAGTGAACCTCTTTTCCCTCTGGTTGGTTAATTATCCATGTATTGTCATTTATTATACTCTAGTGCATTCTCGAGGATGCTAACTTCTGCTTTATAACAGAATCAAACTTTTGCGTTAATGCCTTAAGGAAAGCTGGCTTGCTTACTGTACAGAACAGAATCTAAAAAAATTATTTTGTGATTGTTTTTGCTTGGTAACCTTTCCTTATCCATTCTCCTCAAAGGACAGTGTATGAAAAACCGTTTTGGTCTCTTGAACATTGCATGCTTACTGTTAACAACCTGTCCTCACTACACTTTCTTTTTATTTTCATACAGGTTTGAGTCTGAATGACATTTACTCTTTCTCGAATGATGATCATTGCCGAACTTATAGTGACTGCTTGGTGGAAGCTTTGGTTATGGAGGCAGATAAAGACAAAGATATTGTAGTAGTTCATGCTGGAATAGAAATGGATCCATCTCTTAAGTTATTCCAAGAAAGATTTTCAGACAGATTTTTTGATGTGGGAATGGCTGAGCAACATGCAGTTACTTTTTCTGCTGGTTTATCATGTGGAGGGTTGAAGCCATTTTGTATAATTCCTTCTGCCTTCCTGCAGAGAGCTTACGATCAGGTTCTCTTTTTCTCTCCGTCCCTCTGCATGCACCAGGCACCTATATGCATGAGTTTGAAATTCTCCTGGCAATGCAGTGCTGCCTCTTTTAATTGTGAATTTATGCATGTGAAATCAGGTGTTCCTAAGTGTCATGCCATAAAGCCTTGTTCTACTGCATAGAAGTAGAAATGGATAAACTTTTCCATTATGGATGAAAATATTTTATACTTCAGGTTGTCCATGATGTAGATCGGCAGAAGATTCCTGTTCGATTTGTCATTACGAGTGCAGGATTGGTAGGATCTGATGGTCCGTTGCAGTGTGGGGCATTTGATATAACTTTCATGTCATGTTTGCCAAACATGATTGTCATGGCAGCATCGGATGAGGATGAGCTGATAGACATGGTTGTGACTGCTACCAGGATTGATGATCGGCCAGTCTGCTTTCGGTACCCAAGGGGTGCCCTAGTCAGAACAGACTATCCTATACATGGTGGAAGTGCTCTTGAGGTTTTCGTTTCATGTCCTTTGTTTCTAATTTATTGTTTTAGTTTTTTTAGTTTTATTAATTGGCAAAAAGCTGTATCATGTAATGCCGATAATAGTATTTAAAAGCTTTTAACTCTACATTTTCATCGGTAAATTCTATGCCAAAACTTTTCGGGTTCTGATCCCTCTTATGAAATTTTGATGGTAAAGCAGATTGGAACAGGAAAAGTTCTTGTCGAGGGTAAAGATGTTGCTTTACTTGGGTATGGGGCAATGGTTCAGAACTGTCTCAAAGCTCAGGCCCTTCTTTCCAAGCTCAGCATCAATGTAACTGTTGCTGATGCAAGATTCTGCAAGCCTCTCGATATCAAGCTTCTCAGGTGGCTTTGTAGCAATCATGACATTCTGATAACTGTTGAGGAAGGTTCTGTTGGAGGATTTGGTTCTCATGTTGCGCAGTTCATTGCGCTCGACGGACAGCTCGATGGAAGACTCAAGGTAATATTATCATGTATCATTGTGAGATTTTGCTTTGCAGACAAATAAAAAAATATTTGGATGAAATACTAAAACGAAAGACAATGAGGGGGAGAGGGAAGGGTGTTGATTGGGGAGGAGAAAATATTATGTCCAAGTATTCCTTCCTATTCTGATGATTTGCCAAATGAATTTCCAGTGGCGACCAATTGTCTTGCCAGACAACTATATCGAGCATGCATCACCAAAAGAACAGCTTGCTCTTGCTGGGCTAACTGGACATCACATTGCTGCGACCACATTGAGTCTCCTCGGACGTACCCGTGAAGCGTTACTTTTAATGTGCTAGAATACTTTATAGTTTTCCTTATCGGATTGATGATGTACCTGAAGAGCGTGAGAAGGCTAAACAAAGAATGAACAGCAGAATAGAATATTGTAGCATTTTGATGATCCCTGTAATTTGTATAGATCTCTTATATGTTAAAGTGTGAATTGTGAAGTTGACATAGTAGTGGTGCAGAACCAGAATTCAAGTGAAAGAATTTTATAGAAAATTCTACCTTAAGTTCTTACCGTAAGGTTTTATCTACTTAGCAGGATACAAGTCAATAAAGAAAACATTAATTTGTTTCATATTTATTATTATCTGTAATATAGTGTACTATTAATTACAGAATTTATTTATTCAGTTACATGATTTTTTACAACTTGTATAATATTGTATAATAAAAATATTTTGTGCTATTATAAGAAAAACCTATTATAGTATTTATTAAATATGTAATATAGTTTAACACCATTTATAATACCATATTATTCCATTCCTTAGTTTCTTAAGATTTGCATAATAGACCAATAAGTTCTCATAAGATTTAGTGCTACTGCACAAAAAAAGAAAAAAAACTCCATTACAGTACTAATTACATTATCTTGTAATATATTGTAAAACTCTGATATATGCTACCTAATTATACAATTTCTTACAACTAAATAATATTTTTTGTAATAGATGAATGGATTCTCATAAAGTTTTGTGTTATTACAAAAACCTTACCCAATTATGAACTTAATGAGTGGTTCCAGTGGTTAAGAGGATGTTGTTCATCTTAGGAGACTCGGGTTCGAACATAAGTGTGTGCGTTGTCAAATGGTTAAAAAAATATAAACAGATATATTATTCGATTATACAATTTATTGTAATGTACATAATATTTTGTGTAACAGAACAATTCATTTTACGTTATTACAAAAAATTACCCAATACAATATTTATTACATACATTGTAATATGTTATTATTTATGTATGGATTGAATAAGGTGGAGACGAAGGTAAGAATGGGTAGTTCACCTCACTAGGTGCAAGGCGGAGAGCCGCTACTCAAAGTGGTTTGGAGAAGAGCCTTGTAGTAGTTTTAGGCTTTATATACCCTTAGCCTTAGTCTCGAGGTATTGTTCGATTGTCGATACACCCCTTGGTGCAACAAAAATATTATTCCTACGATCACAATCAAAGATCCATATACGAGGAACAAACTCAAGTCTGAGAAAGGTTGAAAAACATACCTTTAGCAATATAGAAGCAACACTAGTACGAAAAGTGAATTTTCTATCTAAGTCGAAATCTCACCCGCAATACAAAATCTCGACCTCCATGCAATCCACCTGAAAGCCATAATTAGAAAAATCTCTCATAACCTTTCTAGAGAAATACAAACTTTGCTGCTGATAAAAGTTTTAACTCGAAATACCCTAAAATTGGGATTAAGCCTTCCATTTATTCAAAATTATTTTGAATGAAAATTTAAACCTTAGATGAATATTAAGATTTTTACCAAAAGCGTGATATATTCGTTTCATGGTGATATCAGTTTAATTTGAAAATCAAAACTAATGTTTGCTTATCGAATTTAATTAACAGTATATGTAATAAATTTGACAATATAGATTTATCACAATAGAATGTGTTAAATATATTTCACTTTATTTTAATTGAACCATCTACACATGTGCCTCAAACATGTACACATATCATGTTTAATTTTAATAATGTCAAATTAAATTAATTATTAGAACTTTTCAGTAATCAAATTTAACTCTTTTGTGACATCTTAAATATAACTCGAATTTTAAGTTACATTCTGATCGTCCCAATCAAAGAGTATGACCTTATAGAATCTAGTAACATTAGCAATAACATTAAAATAATTATAAGGTTACAAACCGTCAGTGACATATAGCAATGCATCACTACTACCCAAGTTGCAGGAAGTCGTGGGCTGACGTGATCTTCCGCAGTAACATTATTACGCAGAACAACCCTTTGTCCTTTATATCTAGCTTCAACACAAGTCATGGAATAGTCACACCGATATAATTCAATCTCCTACTTCTTAATTCCCGTGTAAACTAAGATAAACAAAAAAATATGTTATCTCATTTCAAACAGTTTAAGCATGACCATGCATTTCTAATCTCAGTCGATCTTGAGAGGAACAAATTGGGTTCAAAAGGGTGAAAAATATACCATTAAAATTTAGAAATAGGGCTAGTACGAAAGTAATTCCTTTGTCTATGTCCAAATCCCAATTGCAAGGTAAAATCCTAGCCTTTGTGTGATCCGCTGAGAAGTTTTCGATAAGAAAAATCTCATAAAACATTTCTAGAGAGAACGGAGTTTGTAGCTGGTCAAAGTTTTAATTTGGGTAACCATAAATTTGGGATTAATGCTTCCATTTATTTAAAATTGTTTTGAATGGACAATTAAACTTTAGAGGAATGTTACGATTTATTGCCGAAAAGGTGATATACTCCTTTCCTTAAAGGAGATATCAATTTTATTTTAAAATCAAAACTAATCTTTATTTATCAATTTTTAACAATTATTATATTTAATAAATTCGATAAAGCATATTTCTCCGGTTATAATATGTGAAAGATATTTTCACATAATTTTAATTTAATTTTTGTGACATGTTAAACATCATCTCAACTTTAATTTGCATTTGAATCGTCACAACTAAAGGGTGTGTGTAACACCCCAAACCCGATCGAATTGGTTCGATCCGAATTTAACGTGCCACATTAGCCACTAAAGTGACTCTTCCTTAACTCTCAAGTAAACCTCCAACACACTTTTTACTTTCAACAAATAATATGATAAATCATAGCTTGACAGCGAAAATAATTCAATCCTATAATGTAAAACATGCGAGCTTACCAAACATAATAGAAAAGAGTTCGCATGTTAAGATATGATAGCTTAAGTATTCGCAAACATCAAATAACATAAGTTCACATCGCATCATCCATCTTGAGTTCACAACACACAAAGTATGAGTTCGCACCAAAGATAGGTACACATCCAATAATATAGGTACACTAAATATCAATAGTTAGCATAGTACCTAAGTTCACAGCATTCAATATGGTTTCGCAAATAAACAGACTTCGCAAACAAAGGGATCAAACATGTATGGGTTTTCATACTACAGTAGAATTCGCATAAATACATAAGTTCGCATGCATAAATGGGTTCGTACAATTTAAATGTGCTTGCTAAGTAACAGGATTATTGCCAACAGGGGTACGCATGTAATATTCGAGGTAGCAAACATATAGGGGTTGCAAATGTAACACCCAAAACTCATATCCGTCGTCGGAGTGGGGTTCTGAAGTATTACCAAATCATTCAAATGATATACCTTCATAACAATCAATATTTAAGCAAATAATATGCTCACAACTAATTTAAATTCCACTATCAATTAATCAAGCAAATTTAGTCATTCATGTATATTCAACATATCCTAACTTGCATTTCAACCATCAACAAAAACCAATCAATATCATATTACTTATACCTAACCAATATGCTATTCTAAATGCACTAACTTATTTAAACACATAAATCAACTATCTCACCTCTCATCCATTCACCAAATAATTACCTTATAAATTCATACACACTTCATACCATAACACATTATATATATTTACCTATTTATATATTTATATACATAACAACAAAATATTCAAAGTTATTATATCATTCACAACATTTCAAGCTAAATTCCAAACAAGCCATATTTATAACCTAGGGATTTCTAGACACCTACATTGTCCTAGGTACATGCCAAAATATCAAAAAAGAATACCATCGACTTTGAGTACGGGATTTCTACGAGTTACTGAGTCCAAATCTACTAAATGCCTAACCTGAATCATGAGAAGATAATTCACATTAGTTAAATTCTCATTGCTATAATAAACACAAGTCAAAGAATCCAAACGAATAAACTTAATTTCTAATATCTTTAATACAATTCAAACCAAATCACTTCTTTCAAATTTAACTTGCATTATAATCATACATGACTTTGTAGTTACTTTATATACAATAGTATTCATTCGTCATTCTTCCTCAATAGTTTATACGTTCTTACCACAAATGTTTCATCGAAATTTTCTATTTGTGTTGCGTCAATTCATGGCACCCGGTGCCTAGCGGATATACCGCGGTATGTGAGCCCAACTCTAGTTGGATTATCCAATGGTTTGCGCCCAGCGCTAGTCGGATAAACCGACGGTTATGGCACCCAGTGCCTAGCGGATAAACTGCGATATGTGAGCCCATCTCTGGCTGGATTAACCAACGGTTTGCGCCCAGTGCTAGTCGGATAAACCGACGGTTATGACACCCAGTGCCTAGCAGATAAACCACAATATGTGAGTCCAGCTCTAGTTGGATTAACCAACGAATAATCCGTCAATTACTGGCACCCAGTGCCTAGCGGATAAACCGCGAAAGTGAGCCCCGCTCTAGTCAGTTAAACTGACAAACATTTAATAGATCGTTTCCATAATTTATTCAATTCATACTCACTATCAACAAATCAATTCTACCCTTTTATTATTTCAATATCCATTACTATTTATTCACATATACACAAATTATGTCATACATGAGTCAAAAGTTCTATAACATTTAAACATAATTGAGTTTAGACAGTAATTAATGAAAATAATAAGTTCGGGAATACGAACTTACCGATTTACGATTGCCGTTTAATCTGTAGTTGACTATTCCGTAACCTTCTCCTTTCTTTGTCTAATATCCGTTCTACTCGTTTCTTGCTCTATATATATAACAATTCAAATCTTTCATTAATCCTTTGTATTCAACTCATTTCAACAATCCAAAATGTTCAATATAATTCACATGGCAAAAAGTATTTATTTATTTATTTCTAGACGCCAAATGCATATCAATATATATAACAATTCAAAATTTTCATTAATCCTTTGCATTCAACTCATTTCAACAATCTGAAATGTTCAATATAATTCACATGGCAAAAAGCATTTATTTATTTATTTCCAACCACCAAATATGCATATCAATATATATAACAATTCAAATCTTTCATTAATCCTTTGTATTCAACTCATTTCAACAATCCAAAATGTTCAATATAATTCGCATGGCAAAAAGTATTTATTTATTTCCAGCCATCAAATATGCATATCAATATATATATATTTCTCCAAACAATCCTTTATTTATTGAAGTTCTATACTTTAATTAGTTAATATTGTAACTTCATTTGATTACATCATCAATCTTTATCACCGTTTAAAATATACTACCCAAGTTGATTTGATACAATTGAACATTCACTATCCAAATAATCTCAAAACATTCTATGAACACCATTATTTTCATAAACCCTCATACTACCCAACTCTCATATTTAAACACTTCATTATAAAACATTCATGAGTTTCTCATGCTAAATCTTTACATATGCAGGACACACGGAGAAATATACCCACAACATTCACAAACAACTTACAATTACAACAATGGCATTTCTCAAATCACTTAATACGTTTAGAAATTAACATCTAATTTAATTAATTTGAGTCAAGAGAATCACAAATATATCAAAATCATTAGGGAAAAATCAAGTTTCACTTACATGCATCCACCCACAAAGACCAAACCTCAAGCTTCAACAATGACTTCTATTTTAATATACTTTTCGATAGAGAAAGAAAGTCAAGAGACAATTTTTTTTCTCATTTTAATGGTCTTTTTCTTCTTAACCCACTTTTCCTCATTTATTTAATTACTATTATACTCCATTAAATTTGTTATAATTACCATTAGGTTAACACATCAATATCCACTATCTCAAGTCATGGTATATTTATCTTCGTAGTCCTTAACTATCATTACTCTCTCTTTTTATATCCTTTTTAATTAACCTCCTTACCCAACTTAAATATTTTTATTACAAAACATCCTCTTAATTTCCATTAATTTCAATCCTAAACCTTTATCTTAATTATAACTAACAGCAGGATGTTACAACGAAAATAATAGTTCGCAATAAATCTAACTCACACATAGCATCGAAACATATTAGGATAAAAGTCCAAAGAGGCATATTGTAGTATTCATGCATGAAGAAACATCAAACTTTATTGATAAGAGATTATAACATATTCTAAGACATCGTTCGCAGAAACAAAAATAGACAAACTTTAAAGAAGATATTTCAATAACAAAATCAACTTATGTTAGTTTAAACCCACATAAAATAAAATAATATAATCCTCATTGCCTATTTTTCCCAGGATTGTCAATATCTATTCAGGGATGAGTCTTGCTAGATCATCTGATACATGCTCGTAGTCGGTTGACAATTACAAGAATGTTTATGTTTCCTGATCGTTCTAAATAGGTAATGTAAGAGTCCAATTTCATCCGGCCCAAACAAATAAAATAAAAAAAAGTTCATTTATTAATAAAAGTCCTTTTACAAAAATGTCAATTACCCAAACACTAAACCCAAATCCTAATACCAACCCTAAGTCCAATACCCGAAAGCCCACAAACCCAAAACCTAAACCTAAAATTAAAAACCTTAAATTTGTAGCCTCTAGTGCCGCTGCCCATGTCACGTTAGTCGCTGCTCTTGCCACGTCAGCCGCCATTCCTTGCCACATTGGCCCTCGCCATGTCAGCATGTATCACCTAAGGCCCTTCTAGATTTGTTGGTGAAGAACATGTAATAGAGAGAAAAAACAAATAAAATGACAAAAAAAATGTGTAAATTCAACTATAAAAGCCACATTAATTTTTTGTAATTTTTCACACACGAACGAACAACAAACAAGAAATACAAAAAAGTTTTTCAAGGAAATTTACTATTGTTTTTATTTATTATTTCATTTTTCTTTCGAAATAAAAATAAGAGATTTAGGTTTTTTTTCTTTTTTACCTTTTATTGATTTGAACGCCACAACCACCGTGAGTGGTCAAGGTGTGGGGGCTTTGAAATAAAAAAACAATTTTTTTCTTGAAGAATATGACAGGACCAAAGGGTTTTTGGACCTTTTTTAGGGTTTTGGGGTCGGATCTGAGGGATATTAACCCCAGATCTGGATTCTAGGAGTTAAAAGAGTTCGAAAGGTTTTTTTTGTTTGGGTTTTCCAGCCACCGGAGACGACGATCTCCGTCGTCGATGATTGGTGGCCACGGTAGAGATCCACCGACCCCAGGCCAGTTGAGGAGAGAGGCTTGAGAGAAACAAAATGAAAGAAGGAAGTTTTTTTTTAAGATGAGGTGAAATGATTTTTTTAAAGTTTTGGTTTAAATAGGGTCCTCATACGACGTCATTTTGTGTGTGGCTTGAAATGCCTCAAAACGGTGTCGTTTTATCGTTGACCCGAGGACCCGACCAGAATCCCTTGGGATTCACGTGTTTTCAAAGAGAAAGGGTCAAATTGCTAGTTTGGTCCTTCCACATTTTTTGCTTGTTTTAATTTAGTCAAATTGATATTATTTCACTTTAATTTTTCCCCATGGATTTCCTCTTTTTACATTTTAGTCCTTTGATTTTGACTGTTGACCCCTTTTTGTGAATGACATGTGCTAGGTCAGGATATTTTCCCCTTTAATCCCTATATTTTAAATTTCACTTTAATTTAATCCCTTATCTTTTTTTCTTTATAATTGATACCTTAATTTTGTTCGAATTTCAATTTAGTTTTTTAATTTATGCTTTAAATGCCTTGCAGATTATAATTTAGTCCTTTTATTGCTTTTTTTAAATTTGTACTTATTTCTTTTTTAGCCCTTTATGTTTTTCTTTTTATATTTATTTATTTATTTATTTTCCTTTAATTTTATTTTACTATTTATTATTTATTCATTTTCATTTATTTTATCTTACTATTTATTTTATTTTATTTTGCTTTTATTTATCCTACTATCATTTTTTATTATTTGATTGTAGTATTATTTTATCGTTCATTTTTGCCATTGTCATATTGCGCATTATGCTTAGATACATTTGTTCATTTTGTACCACGCACGAACAAAGTAGTTGTATATCACATTAAATCTCGTATTTGTTTTCGTGAAATGTATAAGTAATATTTAAAAAACTGGAGTTGGTAACCCATGTATCCTTGCAAACTTTGTCAGCACAGGAGTCGTTTCTTTCACCCAAGCTATCATTCCATTGAGCTTGGCTTCGATGCTTCCTTAGCTCTTCTTGGTTTTCTCATTTCTTTTCAATGAAGCCAGTACATCCATTTTTTTCTTTTCTTCTCTGACTCCACTCTTTGATTTGTTTCCTCTACAGCTTGACATATTGCTTGTATAGGGAATCTCCGATGATGCTCCGAGTCGGCTTTAGAAATTTTTCATCTTTTTTCATTGGTATGCCTGCTAACCGCCCCCGAACATACTCCCGTTCGGTGTAGAATTCGGCTTTCCGCAAGTATATGAGTTAGGTTGTAAATATAGTGTGTTTACAACGAAACACTTGGAAGTATTCTGAGGATCGTACCCAAAGGAGGCTTAAGGTGATAGTAAATAGAATCCCTGCAAAGAGTAAAATTAATTAGTACTAGTTTTAGGTTTATAGTACGAGGGAAAATAAGAGAGTTGTTTGCAAGTATAAAAATAGAAAGATAAAAAAAATAAAAAAAAGTAAATAAGAGGAAAGGCTTGAGTTGTAGAAATCTTATAAATGGCTTGGGGATAGTATGTCATTTTCGTATTAGTTTCTCGATTGTTGGGTTTTGGGGATTTTCCTCCAATCAACTAGTCACTACCCCAGTTGGATCTCTTGATCTTCTGTTGGCATAACAAGTCGATAGAGATTACTTATCGATAGATGTCACAATCAAAATCGGTTTGGGGAAAAGGTGTTCACGAATGGGAAATACCAATTTTAGGTTCATTCCCACCTAGATGACTTTCTAGGTTGATGCTCTTCCTTTCCTAAACAGCTGACCCGAAAGGTAAAACCCCTATAAAACAACAATCAATTATTCATACGTCCACTCCTTAATTCCCCAAAATGGAATTAGTTCCTCATGGTTTCTTTATTCATCAAGAACATGATATATGAAAACATGTAAATAAAGAATTAAATGAAAAAGAAACTAAATTTGTAATAAGTGATCTATCGAGAAAAATTCGTCCATCATTTACACAAGTTTCTACAATCTCATTTCAAAAGCGAAAACCAATTAAACTGAATCTGAAAATTAAAAGCTAAGTAATTGTATGTAAACCCTAGTGCTAAAGGTCCTATTTATAGCTTTACATGGTCATTTTTTCTCAACCCTATGTTAGCTACTGTCCTTCATGTTTAAGTTGCATTGTAAAGATGAAAAGCCCCTCGCAGGATGCAGAGTTGGAGTCTGAGGCCGACGTCACGAGACACTAGGACCTATGTCGTGACGTAGCAGGCAGTCCTAGAATTCTTCGTTGCTGATCCCTTTGTTGCGAAATAGAGTTGCCTATGTCGTGACGAAGGGTTCAGTATCACTCTGGCTTGCTACTACTAGTCTCCTGTGCACTCACGAAGTATGTTAGCTAACCTTTAGGCCTCGTTTGGCCTTAAAAGTAACAATACAACCTTACTAGCACATTTTATTAGAAAACAAAACTAGACTAAAAAATGCATAAAATATAAAGGAAATTAATCGATTTCAAACTCATCAAATGTGGAAATAAGTTCAATCTGCTAGGTATGAAACTGGTAGATCAAACTCCACCACACTTAAGTCTTTGTTTATCCTCAAGCAAACAAGAAAACAAGGCAACTAATAAGAAAAAGAAAAAGATAAGTGAGCTTGAAACAGTATCATACAAGGATAGGCATGCAACACTTGTTCTAGGTTTCATGTATCTTTAGGCAATCTTAACATGATAATAGAACAATTTCACTATTTTAGAGTAGAGACAATTTAAGTTAAGTAGGTTACAAAATATACAAATATCAAAGTTCTATCAATATGATGGCTAACATGAGTACTTTGATTATCCTAGTACAATACAAACAATTCTAATGAGATTATGCAATGTCTATATTCATCTATGCATAGAGTTGGTTAATTCACATAGGGCTTTTCGGCTTGTAACGTGTTGACGCTTAGGATAGGTGTGATTTTCAAAGAATAGTTAAGCAAAAAAAAAAAGGTTACATAACACGAAAATAGTTTGGCACATTGCATTGTTCCCTATTCTTCCCCTTTACGTCCCACTCCATCTCACCTCCTTATTTCTTCTTCTCTCGCCTTCCTTATTTCTCCATTTAGGAAATCAATCCAAAGTACTCCTTCTTATATGAATCGCTTTTTTGAGTAAGTTTTCCCTTTTCCTATCGGTGACTTTTGTTGTTTTTGTCACTTCTCACACTTTTTCTTACTCTTTTCTTTTTGTATTTCTACTCATTTTCGTTTTGTTATTTTCACTTGTTTTTTTTTTCTTTTGCTAACTCTAAAAGTTATACTTTATCATGATTTCCCTCTTTTATTCCACAACCTCCACCATAATGTGTCTACCTACCCTTAATACATATGGCCATACGTCAATTTAATGCAAAATAGGACCAAAGAAAAGGATATACACAAATCATTATTTGAGGCTTAGAAGGCTTGTAATATGGTTCATAAAGAAGGTGTCATAAGGCTCAAAAATGAGTACTAATTGATAATTCAGAACAAGGTTTGGCTATTTAGCTCTAGTTGTGTCAAACAATGCCTTAGGTCATCCCTAAACAACTCAATATGCACAAATGTCAATTTAATTACTTAATCTTAAGATTATCATTTACCATATATACTAGCATGCTCGTTTCGTCATATTATGCTTATCATGTGGTATCAATAAAACTTTTTCTATCTATACATAGTGTAACCTATAGAACTTCAAAAATCACATGCTCAAAATGTAAAATTCCTCATTATCATGCCAAATTTATTAAGAAAACGCAATCAACCTATTATTCATGCTCCTAACCAATCACTTGTATTTCTACAATCTCAAGCACACATCAAAAAGTCAAAATGCCAAAAATCCTATGTTACCCCTGATCGCGCTATGAACGTCACAACAAATATGTGCAACCGTACACTGTCGATGCAAGTATAATAGATAGATGAAAATCTATCGGATATCGATCCCACAGGGATGACTGCTTATGTTTTTAATTGTCCATGCAAAGAAAGTTAAAACTAAAGGAATTATGATGAATAATGTCAGAGCAAATTAATAAGAAAATGCAGTAAAAGGGTTGAGAATAATTTGTCGAAGCAATTTAAGAAAATTTAATAAGTAGAAATAGTGATAATGAGGTGGGGTTCCCTGACTTGAAAAGTTGGCAAATAGCTAAATGTGATCACAAGGTAAATGTTAGATAAATTGTCACTGCAATTAAGCTCAATGAAATCTTAACAACCTCAACTTCCCTGTTCATCAAAGACTCAAATAGTCACACTAACCACACCTTCCAATGCTGGCAATGCAAAATATTCAAGAGCAAGTGGACAAAATTCCTTCGATCCTCAAGAAACTTCCGTTGACTTGCTTGTTAACTTAATTTGTAGCTACATTTTCCAGTGACAGTGACTGCAATTACACTTCTGTGGTTAAGCAATTAAATCTAAAGATAAACAATGAACGAAACATTGAGTAGATATCATACTTGATCTAAAATTAAATTTTACTTCCATACAAATTCAAATAATCAAAATTCATTAGCGTTTAAAGAGAAAATAAAATAATGAATTGAAGCATCCTATTCCTAGTCTACTAGAACCATTCCCTTACACTCCTCTTAAGTCGTAATTAGGAATGCTCCTCGTCAAGAGCAGATTTGCCTTCTCGTCACAGTTAGGTTGCCCTAAATTAAGTTAAGCTACCATGGAAGCAAGCTTAAGAAAATGTTGAAGAGAAAGTTTTTATGCTTCAAAAATCTGGAAGATGAAGCTTGAAGAAGATCCTCTCTCATCAGTATTTATCAACCACTGCCCATTACAAGTGTCCTCCCTTTCAGATCCAACTTCCTCTAGCTGTACAAGTTGGTTATACCAGCTGTACACTCACACAGATTTGGTGTGTTCATCAGACAGTTATCGATTGTAGCGACATTTCTGGGCGTAAATTTGGATTCTATTTTATGGCGACAACCCTAGATACCTTCATGCGTTGATCTTTCAGGACAGATTCCTCCATTGACATCTTTGAATGCAATATTGAACAACTAATTGTGGCGACATTAGTAGCAAAAATAGGATAAAGTTAAAGAAAATTAAACCAAGCATCACTAAGTTAAAAATGCTAAAAATGCATGCTAAAAATTATAAAATAAGAACAAATTATACCCTAAGTAAGGAGAAATTAATGGTCTTTTCTAATGCTATCACACCCCCAAACTTGAATTCTTACTTGTCCTCAAGTAAACAAAAGTTAGCAAAGTCATAGCAAAAGGTTTTGTCAAAGTAATAGCCATTCTAGCAACTTGAATCTTCTGAAATCCTAATGTATGAATAAACTCATATGATAGAATATTGTGTCGACAATTTATAGGTATGAATAATCAGAACTACAACTTCATCAATGCTAATATCATGCTTTAAATCTTAAATTCTTTATACCAACACAACATTTATTATATATATTTATTATTATTATTATTTTATGTGATTGAGGGATGTCGTTGCATTACTATACCCTTGTTCCTAAGAAGTAACGATGGGGTGCAACAAACCCCCAGGGAATATGTAATTGCGTCGAGACACACTCTTGCAGTGACAACTTTTGGCTAGATTACTTTTTCTAACACTTGCATTGGAGTGTTCCCCCTTGACAGTTCACAATACACCCACAATGGAGTGTCTTTTATTTATAACTATACTTATATACAAGTAGCTGTAAATGGAAAATTTATTCAAGATTCAAATAATGATACTACACATTCATTACTAATGCAATCTAAACCATTCATCCAAAAATAGAGACACAACATTCAATCACATTTATCCAACTCATTCATTAGCATCTCACGTGATTCAAGAATTAAGCATTGAATGAAAAAATTTCAAGCACATTTCCAATAACATTGCATGCTTTCATTAAACTCAAAAAGACAAATTTTTAAAAAATGTGGGTGCATTTGCATTTCCAACCCATATACATTCCCTCAAACTTAAAGTTTACATTGTCCCCAATGCACTGAAATTAATTTACAAATATTTATGGAAATGCAATGACAATGTAGATGTAGTGATAATAAAAATGCAAAAACAAAAGATGCAATAATAAATAAACTACAACTACATGATATGCATGACAATTAAAACTGAAAACTGAAAAACTCACTCAATTTGTAGCAGCTGAAGATGTGGCTGCATTGGTTTTCTGTTTCTTACGCTTCCTTTCTGCTTTATGACGCTTTTTATCTTTCATGCGCTTGCGTTTCTTCTCCTTGGGCTTCGCCTTGTCTTCGGATTGCTCTGTAACAACAGACTGAACCTCGGCTTCATCGACTATGACACCGGAAGGATGGATCTCTACCATTGGCTCAGTGTAGACTATTATGGCCAATAGGATTTGGATCCTCAGTTGGTGTTGCCATAGCCTCGGCTTGACTCGCAGTAGATGGTGCCAATTCTTAACTTATTGCACCTACAATTGTTGGTGCAGGGACAAATTCCTCTGATGAATTTGCTCTGGCTTCTTCCTCTTATTTTTCTTCTTTCTTCTTCTCTTTTCTCATTTCTTCAACGGGTGTGGCTTCTCCCTTAGTAGGAGTTTCTTCTTCAGTAGTATCAGCAGTCTCAAGATTAGCAGGGAAATCCTCCTTGAATAAGATGGCAATGTTCCTCAAGCAATCCTCTATCTCCTTTGATTCCACATCTCTTTCTTCATCCGAAATACGCACTATTGGTGGAGAAGCTATGGAGTGTTCCTTCTCTCCAGAATTGGCTTCATCAGTTGAAGGTTCGGCTTCCCTAATGATCGAAAGTAAGATCAAAATTTCTGGCAGAGGTGCTGTGCTCATTCTCCTCATGGTGGTATGCATAACACTATTCCATGCCTTGGCGTAGGCATAGAATAGATTCTGTGAATGTTCCATTTCTTCAACTGTGGCGACAAGTTTTATTTGTCTAAAATTAATAGCATCGACAATTTGCTCCAGCTCCCTTACTTTGCACCATAATGTTAGGTCTGCAGTCACATACATATTGTTGTTGCCACTTTTTTCCTTACTCATCTTCATCTTCCTAGTATCTACTTCTTTTATTATATGAGTCTTCTTACCACGAGCCATCCTTTCAATTGACGCGTCATTGATCAGATCCTTGTTCACAAGGATTTTCTCTCTTTCGTGAGGCACTATATCCCGCTGCTGACATAATTGTGTTATCAAATAGGGAAATACTAAGGTCTGCTTTGCTGCGCATTCCATAATTTCTTGATGCAACATTGCACCGACATCTATCTTTCTACCCTTTATGATCGAATGTATCAGACACATTCGATCGAGGGTGATTGTCATACTGTGTGTAGAAGGCATTAAATGGTTGTTAATGAAATGAAACCACACCTTACTTTGTAATGACAGAAATTTCCTATGCATGGTGTAGTAGCTCGGATTTGAACCCGTCTACATAGCACCTTCGACACACAGGTCTCTTATCAACATCTCGATCCCTTCTTCAATTAATTCTTCAATGAACTCCACATGCTCATCCTTATCAATGGTAGTATTTTATATTACGTTGATGGTTTCGACGTCCCATGGTATTAACCCTTCACAAACAAATATAAATTCAAACTTCTGGTCAGTAAGATTGGTGTAGAATTCTCGTACCATAGATAAGGAATAGGCCCCAGGATGGTCGCAGAATGTCTCCCAACCCAGTCTCGCGATGGTATGAGTTACTTGCTTTCCAAGGTCCCTTTGCTTTGACAAGTTGAAACCTTGCTTTGGATGGCAATTTCACTTCAGCATATTATCTTGGAAGCGTTCCTTGGCCGCCTTAGTTATGAACATCACTGGTTCGTTGGAGGGTTGCTGCTGTGTTTCATGAGTCATCGCAGTAGAGGATAATTCATGAACGTACTTTCTTGGTGTCTTTGCTCCCATTGTTCTGGCCATATCTGGTGGTCAAAAAAGTAGATTAAGAAGGATGAGAAATCAAAGAAAATTTCTAATATAGCAATGGAGGTTTGTGAGTGAAACAGTCGGAGCAGAAAAATTGCTTTATAGAGAGAGAAGGCGTGTTTGTATGTTCTGTAGAAAAGGGTTAGCAGGTCTGCTCTCAATAAATGCATCCAATCAGATCGCCCTTTTTTAAACCAATCTAACGGTTGGGTTTGAAAGGATGAGTCGTCATGATTTCTTTTCTGATTCGTTTTGATCCTTTAGTGAGTCAGAAGACGAAATACAGTGACAATAATATATTTATGCATCGACAAAAGAGTGGACTTGGACTTCATAGAATTATGTGATGTTTGCAATTCCATAGTAAGAGCTTTCACTATAGATGATCTCAAAGATAAGTTGCTTCTATTAGTCAACACAGGAGGTTGCATAGACCAGTTTGGTTTAATGTCAATCTTATTCGCCCCAACCTTGTTGTCACAGTTTAGTAGAACATCTTTATACGATGTCACCATAAATTTTTCAATAAATCTTGTGCTATGCTCCTTGAATTCTCCTTTAAATGATTTATCCAGCACATTAATGTGATGACATTCTTCCTTGTCGCGACAAGGAGTGGCTTTGAAGACACTGAAAGTGACATGTTCCCCATTATGACATATTGTTAATTCCCCCTTGTACACATCGATGAGAGTGTGTCCCGTAGCTAAGAATGGGCATCCCAAGATTATGGGTACCTATTTATCGGCTTCACAATCAAGTATAATGAAATCAGCAGAGAGTACAAACTTGTCTACGCAAACAAGGATGTCCTTAATTTGTCCTTCAGGCTGCGCTAATGACTTATCTGCCATTTGCAATGTCACTGCAGTGGGCCTCATGTGACCAATTCCCAATTTATTGAATGTAGACAGTAGCATCAGGTTGATACTCACACCTAAGTCACATAAAGGTTTACCCAAATATTGATTACCAATTGAGCATGGGATTGTAAAGCTTCTAGGGTCCTTCATCTTAGGTGGCAACTTATTTGTCAACACTGCATCACATCTTTCTGTGAGCACAATTATTTCAATCATAGTCAACTTCTTCTTAGATAATAGCTCCTTCATGAATTTCTAGTAAGTGAGGATCTGCACCAATGCATCCACAAGAGGGGTGTTGACATGAAGTTGGTGTAATGTATTAAGAAACTGCTGGTATTGTCTATCATGCTCTTGTTCCTTGAATCGTTGTGGGAATGACAAGGGTATAGGGTCATCTATTTACCTCGAAAAAATAGGTTACGTCGAAAACTTTGTAGGTTTGATCGTACGCATGGGAGTAATAACTGGTAGAGCTACTTTGACTGATTCTTCTATAGCTTCTTCTAGTATACTATCCTCACCCTGGTCCAGATCATTAATGTTATCAGTTGCTACCTTTGATTTAGTGCTTGGCTTGACAGTTTGCTTTCCACTTCAGAGAGTGATAGCCTTACAATGCTCCTTCCCTCTTGAGTTGGGGTTATCTGTCTCACTTGGTAAAGCACCTGGTGGTCTTGTGCTCATATTTGAAGCTAGTTATCCTACTTGTGCTTCCAATGCTCGTTTGGAAGAGGAATTTCCTTACACAATAGCTTCTATTCTCGTGATATGTTCACGCATCAAGGCTTCAAGGGCTGCTAATGGATCAGTTCATGGTTGGGAATATTGTTGTTCCTATTGTTGTCCTTGCATATGCATATTTGGCATTGAAAATTACTATGGCTGCACACGTGTGTGTGGTTGCAACTGATCTTGATGTACATGCATCTGAGGACTTTGGTTAAAATTTTACTGCTGCTGATTATAATTCCCTTTTTGAAAATTTCCTTGGTTCGAGAAATTGCCATATCTAAATATGGTTGCATTTTGATTTCGCCAAGGCTATTGGTTTCGAGCTGAGCTGTTGTAGGAATTACCATAAGAATTTCCTCTGATATTATTAACATAAAACACATTCTCTGCATGCTGTGGATAATCTTCATAGCTATGAATGTCGCCACAAATTTTGCAACAAAATGTCGGGACATCCATTTGCTGGGCAACTTGGATAGGAGCAACTTCACTAGTCCCCTTAATGTTTTTATCATATTTGCTAACGAAGATACCTATGCACTCAGAGCTGATATAGTGTCTAACTCAATAACTCCAGAGTTTATTTTGACTTGTGCAGCTCGAGAGATCGGATATTAGTAGTCATTCTGAGCGATCCTCTCTAAAATTCTCACAGCTTCACTATAGGTGCAGTCCAACAAAGGACCATTCGAAGATGCATCAATAAGATTTCTTGTCTGCGCATTCAACCCATTGTAAAAGATCTTGATCTGTGTTTCCTATTAAATTTCATGCATGGGATAGTGTCGAAGCAGGGATTTGTAACGCTCTAATGTTAATATGTAGATCTCATCATCAAGCTGATGGTATGCAGTGATATCATTTCTAAGCTTAGCATTCATTGTCGTTAGATTGAAATGTAAAACAAACTGAGTTGCGAGTGCATTCCACAACGTAATCGATCTAGCAGGTAATCCAAGTAACCAAGTTCGAGTCTGTCCTTCTAATGAGTAAGGAAAAGTTCCATTCGCAAGGCATCATCAGGACCACCCTACTGACTAAAAGAAGCACAAATCAGTAGAAAAGATTTAATATGCTCTCTTGCATCCTCATGAGGCAAACCAACATACTGCCCATTCGAGTTTAATATTTGGAACATGATTGGTTTTAGCTCAAAATTTCCAGCATGAATTGTTGGTCGAACAACACCTGGCTGTAAATCATCCAAAACTAGAACAACAAAATCTCGGATGGTTTGATTTTGAAATTGATCTTCTTGTGGTGGCGGTGGATTATTGATAACTTGTGGCTGTATTAGAGGATTCTGAGGCGGCAGCGGTGGTATTTCAGTATTGATTCCAGGCAAAGTCATGTTTCTTAGTTCTTGTCGCCTCCTTCTAATGGTTCGATCAATCTCCTGAGCTAAGTCAAAAGATTTCAGGATTTCTCCTGGTCATAAAGACCTAAATAAAACAAGTGAAAACAGTAATAACAATAAAACAAATCAGTAACAAATAAAGATTAAGAAATAACAAATAAATGTAGAGACAAATATAAACATCAAACAAATGCCATCCCCGGTAATGGCGCCAAAACTTGATCGCGCTATGAACATCACAGCAAATATGTGCAAGTGTACACTATCGATGCAAGTATAATAGATAGATGAAAATCTATCGGATATCGATCCCACTGGGATGACTACTTATGTTTATAATTTCCGATGCAAAAAAAGTTAAAACTAAAGGAATTGTGATGAATAATGTCGGAGCAAATTAATAAGAAAATACAGTAAAAGGGTTGAGAATAATTTTTGAAGTAATTTAATAAAATTTAATAAGTAAAAACAGTGATAATGAGATGGGGTTCCCTGACTTGAAAAGTTGGCAAACAGCTAAATGTGATCACAAGGTAAATGATAGATAAATTGTCGCCGTAATTAAGCTCAATGAAATCTTACCAACCTCGACTTCCCTATTCATCAAAGATTCAAATATTCACACTAACCACACCTTCTAGTGCTGGCAATGCAAAATATTCAAGAACAAGTGGACAGAATTCCTTCGATCCTCAAGTAACTTCCATTGATTTGCTTGTTAACTTGATTTGTCGCTGCACTTTCCAGTGACACTGACTGCAATTACAATTTTGTTGTCAAGCAATTAAATCCAAAGATAAACAATGAAGTAAAGATTGAGTAGATATCATACTTGATCTAAAATTAAATTGTACTTCTATACAAATTCAAATAATCAAAATTATCAGCGTTTAAAGAGAAAATAAAAGAATGAATTGAATCATTCTATTCCTAGTCTACTAGAACCATTCCCTTACACTCTTATTACATCGCAATTAAGAATGCTTCTCATCAAGAGCAAATTTGCCTTCTCGTCACAGTCAGGTTGCCCTCAATGAAGTTAAGCTGTCGTGGAAGCAAGCTTAAGAAAATGTTGAAGAGAAAGGGTTTATGCGTAAACATCTGGAAGATGAAGCTTGAAGAAGATCCTCTCTCATCAGTATTTATCAACCACTGCCCAGTACAAGTGTCCTCCCTTTCAGATCCAAATTAGCTGTACAAGTTGGTTACACCAGCTGTACACTCACGCAGATCTCGTGTGTTCATCAGACAGTTGTCGGTTGTAGCGACATTTTTGGGCGCAAATTTGGATTCTATTTTTCGACGACAACCCTGGATACCTTAATGCGTTGATCTTTCAGGACAGATTCTTGCACTGACATCTTTGGATGCAATATTGAACAATTAATTGTGGCGGCATTAGTAGCAGAAATAGGATAAAATTAAAAAAAATTAAACCGAGCTTCACTGAGTTAGAAAATGTAGTCACTAAGTTAAAAATGCTAAAAATGCATGCTAAAAAAATGATAAAATAAGAACAAATTATACCCTAAGTAAGGACAAATCAATGGTCTTTTCTAATGATATCAACCCGCACACTTTAGATAACACATTGTCATCAATATGTACCCCTATAAATTTTAAGGAAAGAAGTTACTCGATTGATCGTGAATGCCTTTCCCTTCTCATGGTGGTGGTCCTTCCTCCTTTCGGCTTGATCGTTCAAAATTGTTGTGTCTCCAAAATATGGGGTTCCTACAAAGGGGTTAAAGCATATATGCAAAAATAGCTCCTAATCCTAATCCTACTACAAATTATATAAGTCAAAAAAAATAAAAAGAAAATTATCCCAACAATTACAAGTCTTTAAACAAAGTCTTATAAAAAAGAATAATTCAATCATCATCATCCTCCTCATTGGATTGAGGATCAATGGGAGCCTTGCCCTTGCCGGTATATTTTTTTAGGGAGCTTCCACCTTGTTGTCGTACTGGGCTCCGAATTACCAGTCTTTTGGGAGTTGAGTATTGAGGCTGAAGCATTGCCTCATACTCGTCATCAATTTCAGGCTCGTCTTGCTCCTCATTTGTACCAACCAACTCAGGTTCTTCGTCATCTCCTTCCTCTCCAAACATGTTTGGAGGGTAGTTCGAGGTTGGTAGCCTATGTATCCTCGCAAACTTTGTCAACACCGGGGTTATTTCTTTCATCCAAGATATCATTCCATTGAGCTTGGACTCGATGCTTCCTTGGATCTTTGTGGTCTTCTCCTTTCTTTTCAACGTGGTCTGTACATCCATCTTCTCTTTTCCTATCTGATTCCACTCCTTGATTTGCTTCCTTTGGAGCTCGACGTATTGCTTGTATAAAGAGTCTCCAATGATGCTCCGAGTCGATTTGAGAATCTGTTCGTCATCTTCATTGGTAATCCCGCCTTCTTACATAAAGCGGTTACCAAGTGTGGGAAAAAGAGACCACTCTTTCGGCTCTAGGTGCATCGCTTCATCTCCGCGTATATCCAGAAGCCTACACAAACCTGCTTGCACTGCAAAATGCCATACAATAGTAAAGCTCGCAAAGAATTAACATTAGAAACATTTAAAGCAGGTATAAGTCTTGTGGCTAGAAATTACATCGACATCTTAGCTACAGGAAATATAATAGCTTGGTTAAAATTAGATGGTGTGCCAATGTCGGGCCTAAAATTTTAGTGTCCCTTCCTTCTGTCAAAAATTGGATGATTTCCCCCATATCTATGTTATCAAATGTATTAAGGTCTATTTTCTGAACATAATCTTTTTCAAAGTAAGGGATGCCATAGTATTTGCATATATCTTTAGGTGACATGCTAACCTCACAGTCTCGAACTATCACTACACCTAGAGGTTTCCTTTTAACTATGTCATCCTTAAGGGATGTGTAAAATTCGTGAACTACGGCTACTACAACATTACCTGCTTCCATTTGTGATAACGTACCAAAGGCCATACCTCTTTGCATAGAATCATCGATGGTTCAAAGCTTCGTTCTTGAATGAGGGTCCGTCCTTGATAAGCCAAAAAGTACCTTTCGATCTAAGTATTGGATAATCATTCAAAGCCCAAATTGTTGTCACTTTCTTGGATCATCACTATCTTTCTTAGTGGCATCGTAATCTAACAAAGAAGAGATGAAAAATAACCAATGTAACAGTAAAAAGGAAGAGAATACCTTTGATTTTTGAGAGAGAGCTTTGATAAAGGCCCCTTGCACCGTTGAATGAAGGTTTCCTTTTAGAGAGTTTTATGTTTGTGAGTGAAGAAGAGATAATGTGAGTGTTGGAGGGTTTGAGATTTGCTTGGGAGGTGTTTAAGTGAGGGAAGAGGGTTGATAGCATTAGAAATGACACCTATTTTCTCCCTAAATTTATGTATTATTTGTCTCTTTTATACCATATTTAGCATGCATGTTAGGCATTTCATACTTAGTATTTATGTTTTCTAACTCATTTATGCTTTGTTTAAATTCTTGTTATTTTATCTCTTTTTTGTGCACTAATGTCATCACATGCAACATTTGTGTATTACGTATTAGAATTGTCAGTGCAAAGATCCATCTTAGAAGACCAAAGCTAAAAAGAATCTTAAAATGTAGCCACAAATTCAGCTTGAAATTGTGACTAGTGATGTCGACGCATAGGAATCTTTACTTGAAATGAGAGAATTCAAGCTGCAATCACAACTAGAAGTACCAGCATAGGGGAAGAGCACGTTGTCACTACAATTGAAGGTTTTAGATTGCGCCTAGTGATGTCGCTACAACCTATAGATTCATGAAGTTCACACCAGATCTGCGTGAGTGCACAACTGGACTGTAACAAACTTTTGCAGCTACAATTGGATCTGGATCTGAGAAGAGAGAAGGTTTATAATTCTTGAAGCCTATAAATAGAGGAGAAAAAGATGAAGAAAGATATCAAGAGGGAAGGAATTAAATCTGCAATTACTTTGTGTTTTTGAAGTTTTATTGGAGATCGGTGAGCTGACTGAGCAGATGAGCAATAATTCCTGACGAAGAGTGCTTGGTGCAGGCACAAGGGGAGCGGTTAAGGAGTAGTCCTAGTAGTCTAGAGATAGTAAGCTTCGATGTGTTCGTTAACCCCTCTTTTATGCTGATGGATTATTATTAATAATTGAATGATTATGAGAATATCTTTAAGTGTTAGATTACTTTGATTCTTATTTGATTCTTATCATCTGTTTATTCTTGGACTTAACTGCATTAAACACGAGAGTGGAATTGCAATCTATCGACATTGAAAGATGCGGTGACAAGTTAGGTTAACAAGCAAGACAGCGAGAGTTGCTTGGGATTGGAAGAGATTCTATCACTTGTTCTTGAGTG
Source organism: Gossypioides kirkii (assembly GCA_005610355.1). Lineage (NCBI taxonomy): Eukaryota > Viridiplantae > Streptophyta > Magnoliopsida > Malvales > Malvaceae > Gossypioides > Gossypioides kirkii. The sequence goes on from CP032250.1 coordinate 10,005,418, forward strand.
CACAGTGTTGCCTGCATCGAGAGATGGGGTAATTGTGGGTACTTGAGTCTTGATTAAACAGAGAGCTATAGTTAGTAAGATATCATTGGGACTTCATTGTTGCGACAATTCATCTATACAATACCTTGTCGACGCATCCAGCGTTACGAATTAGTGAAGTTAGTGATCCATTCCAATTCTTCACAGTTGATCATCATTTTACTTTTCTACATTTAAATTTCCAAACCTTCAAATGATAATTTGATTTACTTTCAATTATTTAAATTACACTGATAATTAACTTTTATACATTAACAATTTTGACTATTTTAGTATGCAGATCTGATTTAATTGCGCTGACATCTTTACTCATATTATCTCTAATCTTAGTTTTAATTACTTCGACATATAGGCATCAAGAACCCATTCCCTGTGGGATCGATATCTGATAGAATTGTTCTATCAACTATACTTGCTTCGACGTGTGTCCGCTTGCACAACTGTTGTGACGTTACAGGCCGATCAAGTTGTGGCGCCGTTACCGGGGAATGGCGTTTGTTTGATGCTCATTTATGTAGTTGTAATTATTTTTTCTTTCTTAACTTTTTGTTTTTACTAATCTGTTTAACTTTCTTTTATTGATTTTCTCTTAATTTCTTAGGAATTGCATGTCCACAAGAAGAAATTCTAAGGATATTGTAAGTTTTGACCCAAAACTTGAGAGAATACTTAGGAGGAGAAAACACGAACAAAAGAAAATGGTTGGTAATAACAATAACAACAACCTACCACCATTGCTGCCACAAGATGAAGTTCCTCTAATACAAGCACAACGAATCAATATTTTACCACCACCGCCTCCATAAATTGAACAAGTGCAAAATAGGACAATCAGAGATTTTATTGTTCCTATCCTTGATGATTTACAACCAGGGGCTGTATGACCAGCTATACAGGTTGGAAATTTCAAGCTGAAATTGGTGATGTTTCAAATGCTTAATTCAAATGGGCATTATTCTGGTTTGCCTCATGAAGATGCAAGACAACATTTAAAATCATTTTTTCTTATCTATGCATCCTTTAGTCAACATGGTGTCCCTGATGATGCCTTGAAAATGAAATTATTTCCTTATTCGATACAAGGTAAAGCAAGAACATGGTTCTTGGGATTGTCGGCTGGATCTATTACATCTTGGAATGTGTTAGCAACGCAATTTGTTTTGTGTTTTAATCCACCGACAATGAATGCAAGGTTGCGCAATGATATTACAACATATCATCAGCTGGATGATGAGAACTTACATACAACATGGGAACGTTATAAGACTCTACTTAGATGTTACCCAATGCGTGGAATTAAACAAGAGACCTAGATAGAGATCTTTTATAATGGATTGAATGCTCAGACAAGGAATCTTGTCGACGTATCTGCTAACGGTCCTTTGTTTGATTGCACCTACAATGAAGCTGTACGAATTCTAGAGAGAATTGCACAGAATGATTATCAATATCCAATCTCTCGATCTACTCAGGTAAAAGCTAATCCTAGTGTTCTTGAATTAGATACTATTTCTGCCTTGAGTGTGCAGGTATCCTCTTTAGCCAACATCATAAAGAATATGAAGGGGACAAGTGATGTTGCCCCTATCCAAGTGGCCCAACAGATGGATGTCTTGACATTTTCCTGTGAAATTTATGGTGACAACCACAGTTATGAGGACTGCCCACAACATGCCGAGAATGCATTCTACGTCAACAACATTAGAGGAAATTCTTATGGTAACTCATACAATAATTCCAATCGAAATTAACAACCTTGGGGGAATCAAAATGCTTCTACATATAGATATGAAAATTCCTTAACCCAAGTGAGTTATAGACAAAGGAGTTACAATAATCATCAATAACAAAATTTTAATCAGATTTTACAGGTGCATTTGGATCCTGATCAATTGCAGGCACATAACCAGATGCAACCACAAACGCAATTGCAGTCGTAATAGAATGCAATGCTACATAGGCAAGGATGACACCAGCAACCACAACAACAATTTTCTCAACCAAGGTCAGACCCTATGGCTACTCTTGAGGCGCTGATACGAGAGCATATCACTAGGACTGAAGCAATAGTGCAAGGCAATTCTTCTTCTATCCGAGTGTTGGAAACCTAGCTAGGACAGTTGGCTTCTAATCTAAGTTCAAGGTCACCAGGTGCTCTGCCTAGTGATACTAAGAACCCAACGCAAAGAGGGAAGGAGCATTGTAAGACTATCACGTTACGAAGTGGAAAACAAATGGTTGAACCAAACAAACATTCCGACCAAGAACATGTCGATGCATCCGAATCAATGCAACAAGGAGAAGTTGCAGCTGAAGGAAACGCAGTAAAAATAAATAAAGAAGAGCCAACTGTAGTGACATCTATGCCTTCAATTCTTTCAACAAAAACGTCGACGCAACTGTCTGTGTTGATGCAACCAGTTATTCCACAAGAATCTACTGACAGTATACCTTTTCCATTTCCCCAAAGATTTAAAGAGAAAGATCATGATAAGGACTATCAAAAGTTTGTTTATACTTTGAAACAATTACATATTAACATACCTCTTGTAGATACCCTTGTGTAGATACCCAGTTATGGGAAATTTATGAAAGAGTTGTTGTCAAAGAAGAAGAAATTTTTTGAAATCGAGATGATTGCGCTCATAGAGAGGTGCAGCGTTGTGTTGACTAACAAGTTGCCACAAAAAATGAAAGACCCTGGTAGCTTCACAATCCCATGCTCCATTGGAAATCATTATCTAGGTAAAGCTTTATGTGATTTGGGAGCTAGTATTAATCTCATGCCTTTGTGCACATTCAGGAAGTTAGGAATAGGATCAATGAAGTCCACTGTGGTGACATTACAACTTGCAGATAGATCTCTAGCGTAACCTGAAGGCCAGATCAAAGATGTCCTTGTGCAAGTTGATAAGCTCGTGTTCCCTGCTGATTTCATAATCCTTGACTGCGAGGCAGAAAAGGAAGTGCCCATCATCTTGGGGTAACCATTTTTGGCAATGGGACGCACTCTTATTGACGTTTTCAAGGGTAAGCTTGTCATGCAACATAATGACGAACATGTGACCTTTAGTGTGTTCGAGGCATCTCCATCCAAGAGTAAAGAGCTATGTCACCACATTGATGTGCTGGATGAAATAATTATGGAAGAGTTCAATGAACGGAGTTCAACAATTTAGATGAAGATGCAGTGACATCCGTTGATAAAGTCCTAGCTGAATGTGACTACAATGTTGAGGTAAATAGTTATGAGTTCAGATAGAATTGGCAATTGGAATATTTGGATTTGTCTAATAGGGCGATCCCCGTGTTTAAATCGTCGATTGAACAAGCTCCTACGTTGGACTTAAAGCCATTGTCGACGCATTTGAAATACGTCTTTCTGGGTGACAATGAAACATTACCAATAATTATCAGCACAAACCTCGATGCAACGCAAGAAGAAAAGCTCATCGCCATTTTGAAGGAGCACAAAAGAGCTATTGCTTAGAGCATTGCAGATATCAGAGGAATCAGTCCCTGTTTTTGCATGCAAAAGATTAGGCTGGAAGATGAAGGGAAGCAATCTATTGAGCAACAGCGATGACTCAATGAGAAGATGAAAGAAGTAGTGAAGAAGGAGATTATCAAGTGGCTAGACGCAGGCATCATCTACCCTATTTCTGATAGCAATTGGGTGAGCCCTGTCCAATGTGTGCCCAAGAAGAGTGGTTTCACAATTGTGAGTAATGACAAGAACGAGTTAATCCCTACTCGCATTGCTATGAGGTGGCAAGTGTGCATGGATTATCGTCGACTCAATGCAACCACAAAGAAGGACCACTTTCCACTACCTTTCATTAACCAGATGTTGGATAGGTGATCGGTGTTTTTACGACACAACGGTTGTGTAAATGTACACACGTCGATGCAAGTATAGTTGATAGATAGAGCTATCAGATATCGATCCCACGAGGAAATGGTTCCCGATGTCCTAATGTCAGAGCAATTAATATTAAAAATCAGAATGATGCGAATCAGGATGTCAACGAAATTATGTCAGATTTACACACTAAAATAATCATTATTGTCAATGCAATTAGAGTTATATATTAAAGGTTAAATGTCAGTGTACTGAAAATAAATCCAAATGTGTTGAGTGTTGAGTGCTAGAAATTTAAATGCAGGAAATATAAAAATGATCAAGTGAAAAGGGTGGAAATGGTTCACTGATTCTACAGGTTGCAACGCTAGATGCGTCGACTAGGTATAATATAGATGAATTGTCACAGAAATGAAGCCCCTTTGAGTTCTTACTCACAATAACTCCCTACTTAATCCCGACTCAAATACACTACTCCACCTCTCGGTGCGACCAATGATGTGTATCCAAGAACAAGTAACTGGAGTCTGTCCCAGTCCCAAGTAACTCTCGCCTAACCGACTTGTTAATCTAACCTATCACTGCATCTCTCGATGTCGATGTGCTGTAATTCCACTTTTGTGTTTAGAGCGGTTAAATCCAAGAATAAGCGGATAAGCAATGTAAATAAGAATCAAAATGATATAATATTAAAATATACTCTCATATTCATTTAATATCAATAGAATCCATCATCGTTCAAGAAGAAATAAAGAGTACAACGAAGCTTACTATCTCTAGACTACTAGGTCTACTCTCTACTTGCTCCTCTTGCTCAACATCAAGCACCTCTCGTCAGAAGGTTCATCAGCTCACCGAATTCCAGCTCAAATCTTTGATTCACACATAATTTTTCAAAATTTAATTCCCTTGCTCTTGATGATTCTTTTCCTCCTTTTTTCGTCTATTTATAGCCTCTAAAAATTTGTAGATTTAGTCCTTCATTCTCAGATTCAGATCTAGATTTTTGCAGTTGTCAAAGTTAGTTAGAGTACAACTGTGCACTCACGCAGATTACATGTTTTCTTTAGAGATCTGTAGGTTGTCGTTGTACTGTTAGACGTAATTTGACATTGTAATTGCAGTGACATCTGTGATATTCCTGTGCTGGTGCTTCCAGTGTAAATTCAACTTAACTTTACTCATTTGAGGTTCAATTCCAATGCGTCGACATTGCTGGTCGCAATTCCAAGCTGGTCTTGTGGCTACATTCTTCTTCCATAATTGAGCTCCTGGGCTGATTCCTGCGCTAACAATTCTAAGGCGCAATATATTGGCTGATTGCGTCGACATTAGTATAAAAATAGATAAAAATAACAAGAATTAAAACTAACTAACAATGAGTTGGAAAACATGAAAACTAAGTATAAAATGCTAATGATGCATGCTAAACGGAGTACAAAAGAGACAATAAAAGCACTAAATTAGGGAGAAAATATATGTCATTTGTAATACAATCACAGCCCCAAACTTAAGTTTTAACTTGTCTTCAAGTAAACAAAAATTAACAAAATCACAAGCAAAAATGTCACCGCAATCATTATCCATACAACTTGAATTCTCTAAATTTCTAATGTACAAATTGTATTCATATGATAGAATGATGCACCGACAATTTATAAAAATCAATATTTAAGAACTGCAACTTCTTAAATGTTAGTGACATGCATTGAATCCTAATCTTCCTTGAACCAATACAGCATTTATCATAAATATTTTTTATTTTTCTTTTTCAAATGACTGAGAGATGTCCTTGCATTACTCTACCTTTGCTCCTGGATAGTAACGATGGGGTGCAACAAACCCCCAGGAGGTATGTAATTGCGCCGACACACACTCTTGCAGTGATAGCCTTTTGCTAGATGGTTTTTCTAAACCTGCAGCAGAGTGTTCTCCCTTGAAAGGTCATAATGCACTCACATTGGAGTGTCTTTTATTTATATAATGTTGCTGCAGCGGGTCAATTAGTTTAAGATTCAAACATAAACACTAATCATTCATTGCTGAAACAATTCTAATCATTCATTCAAAAATAGTAGACTTATCATTCATTCATATTCATCCAATTTGTTTATCAGCATCCAAACAACTCAAGAATTATGCATTAAGATAAAAATTGTAAGCACATTCAAGTTGAAATTTTGTATATTTTCATTAACTAAGAAACAAATAAAATTTAAATATGTGGGTGTAATTGCATTTCCATTTCACATTATCTCCCCCCAAACTTAATGTCTGCATTGTCCCCAATGCACTGACAATAATATATAGAAATAATGGAAATGCAACTACAATGCAACTAAGTTAACAAAATGATGCAGTGATAAAATAAAATGCAGTGATAATAAAAATGCAGTAAAACTTAAAAAAAAATGTACCAAGTCATTCATCAACAGTTGATGTAGTGGCTGCCTTTGCTTTCTTTTTTTTCTTCTTTGGGCACTCCCCCTCGTCATGGTTCTTCTTCACTTTCTTTCCCTTTCGCCTATTTCGTTTCTTGTCCTTTGAACCAACCGGCTCGGTAGAGTGCTCTCCCTCGACAGGTTGGGTGACGGCCTCATTAATTGTCACACCAGATGGATGGATTTCGGTAAGTGGTGCTATGTATGGTACAATAGCGAGAGGATTCAGTTCCTCTATTTCGCTTGTGACAATTTCAGCCTGCTCGTAGTAGGTCGAGTCACTTTTGGGCTGGATGCTCCCACATCATCCTTCACGATCAGTGCTGGAGCATCATCAGATTCCTTCTTTTCCTACACCTCTGTAGGCTCTGTTTCTTCCTCTTTCTCTTGCTCATCTTCTTGATTTACTTCCTCTTCCACAGGTTGTTCATCCTCGGTTAGGCTCTTATCATCGTAGTTGACTACGTCAATATCTTCTCTTGTAATATCTTGTCTGTCAGCCATATTTGCTCCTAAACTGTTTGAGAATTCGTCCTTGAACAGATCAGCTATATTGCGATAACAATCATCCTCAACGTTTGAATGCCCTTCGTTGTTGTCATCATCAGAGATGTGAACTCTTGTTGGCATTTGGTTGGTCCTACCATCAGTGGTATGTCTGTCAGATGAAGATTGTTGCATATGAAAGAAGATATCAGGGAATTTTGGAAATTCTGGCAGTGATTTGGTGCTGATATGATGAACTACAGCGACAATGGCCTCATTCCAGGCTTTTGAATATGAATAAAATATATGCTGCCTGTAATCCAAATCTTCTAAAACACTTAAAAGACAGATTGTAAGCACATCAACACGGTCAAGAAGAATTTCCAAACTAGCCAGTCGTCTTAATATTTGTGGATCTGTAGGTGAATTAGACTGTTCTTCTTTCTTTTTCCCTTTTTCTTTTTCTTTCTTTGTTGAAATTTCTTTGGCCACAGGCGTATCTTGGCCTCTTGTCATCCTTTCAATCGGTATATCAGTTATCGGACCCTTGTTTTCCACAACCTCCTCATCATCTTTTGGCACAATGCCTTTATGTTGACACATGAGCATAATATGAGAAGGGAAAGGGAGAATACCATTTTGTTTTCCAGTAGCTTCCACAATCTGACCATGTATGATCTCCCCAATGTCGATGTGACAATGGTGCGAGATTGAATGCAACAAACACATGCGGTCTAATGTGGCCATAGTACTAAGTGTAGAGGGCATCACACGATGATTAACAAAGTGAAACATACCTTACAGAAAAAGTCATCAGATAACGCCGATGCATTGTAAAATTGTGAAATCCGTTGCCTGTCCATGAAGAATTGTCGACATAAAGATCATTAATCATCGCAGCCAGGCAATCTTCATTCATGTTGTGCATGAAGGGCGAGTGACTGTTTACCCATTTTGGTATTCGTAACAAGACATTGATATGTGCCGCACTCCATGGTATAAACCCTTCTCGAACAAATACAAATTCTTGTTCCTCTCCACTAAGATAGCATAAAATTCTCGAACCAAAGTAGAGGAATAACCAGATGGATGGTCGCAGAAAAATTCCCACCTCAAGCGACTGATGGTACGGTGGACCTGTTTTCCTAGGGCCAGGTTTGGTGAAAGCTGGATGCCCTGTTCAGGATGTATATTGCGTTTCAGCATTATATTGTGATATCTGTCTTTGGTCGTAGTCATTAAAAGCAAAATCGAGCCTGTGGATGAAGACGGTGGCGTTGTGGATAGAATCACAATAGGGGTGGTCGGAGTATTTTAAGATGAAGGTTTTGGGGTGTTTCTGGATGCACGGGTTTTAGCCATGGTGCACTATCAGAGAGTAAAAAAAGATTGCAAGAAAGGAAAAAAATATTGCCTTTGAGTAAGAAAAAGGAAATCGTCAAAGAAGGATGATTGACAGTAACAATGGCGATTGTGAAGAAGAAGATAACTAGAGTGGGGGTTTTATAACCTAAGTGTAATGAGTGAAAACTTATTGGGAAACGATGCGTTTGCAGCCATTAATTGCCAGGCTACAGATCGTACTGATTTCATTTCAATCCAATGGCTGGGATAAGAAAGAATCAATCGGCGTGATTCTTGCTAAAAAAGTAATGCTGACTCATCATCGAATGCGTCGACAATCTGTGCTGTAATGCATCGACAAAAAGATGACCTTTATTTCTACTAAGAATATGAAACAACACAACTAAAATTGAAATAACTGAAAGTAAATAAAGAAATACGTCGACATTAATTAAATTTCACCAGGTTGATGATTTCGTCTGGTTCTCGAATGTCTGATGTTTAAGACGTTGGCCATTCACTTTGAATTGTTGTCCATCTTGTAAATTTTCGATTGTCACCGCACCGCTTTTAAATGCTTCGACAACTTTGAAAGGACCTGACCACCTTGATCAAAATTTCCCTGGATGCCATTTTAAACGTGAATTAAATAAAAGTACCAACTGACCAGGATGAAATTGTCGACGCAAAATGATGTTGTCATGCCATCTCTTTGTCTTTTCCTTGCATATCGCCGCATTCTCATAGGCATGGTGTTGAATCTCTTCTATTTATGTGATGTCAAACATTTCTTTTTTACCAGCTGCATCATAATCTAGATTTGCCTGTTTAATTGCCCACATAGCTTTATGTTCAAGTTTGACAGGTAGGGGACAATATTTTCCAAATACTAGCTGATATGGCGACATTCCCAATGGGGTTTTATAAGCAGTGCAAAGTGCCCACAATGCATCATGTAACTGCATTAACCAATCCTTTCTAGATGGATTAACAACCTTCTCTAGTATACCTTTAATTTGACGATTAGATACTTCGGCTTGACCATTAGTTTATGGGTGATACGTAGTAGCCATACGATGCTTCACACCATATCGTTTCAATGCAGTCGCCACTTGATTGTTGTAGAAATGAGTGCCTTGGTCGCTTATCAATGCTCTCGGGGTTCCAAACCTTGTGAGGATGTATGTGTGAAAGAATTTCAACACTGTCTGAGCGTCGTCTTTTAGTACCGCAATAGCTTCGATCCATTTGGATACATAGTCAACAGCTACTAGTATATACATATTTCCAAAAGAGTTTGGATATGGTCCCATGAAAATAATACCCCAAACAGCGAAAAGTTTTACCTCCATAATAGGTTGTTGGAGCATCTCATTACGTCGAGAAATATTACCAGTACGTTGACAATGATCACATTGTTGCGCGAAATTGTGGGCATCTCGAAACAAATTGGGCCAATAGAATCCGGATTGCAGGACCTTTGAAGCAGTCCTTATTCCACCAAAATGACCTCCATAAGGGGCATCGTGGCAATGTCGCAGTATTGACATCATTTCTTCTTCAGGAACACAACGGTGAATTATATTTTCAGCGTATACCTTGAATAAATATGTCTCATTCCAATAATATTTAGTAGCAACGCGTATGAACCTGATTTTTCTATGACCAATTGCACTCATGGGTAGCTTTTCACACACAAGATAATTGACTACATCAGCATACCATGGTGATGTGTCGATAGTAAATAATTGCTCGTCAGGAAATGCTTCAACAATCTGAGTCTGTTGTCCATTTTCGCTCCCACTTTCCAGCCTAGACAAATGGTCAGCTGCCTAATTCTCAAATGCCTTTCTATCTTTGACTTCAACATCAAACTCTTGGAGGAGTAAGATCCATCTAATAAGTCTAAGCTTAGTATCTTTTTTGTTAAAAAGGTGTCTCAAAGCTGAGTGATCCGTGTAGATTGTAGTCTTTGCGCCGACAAGATAAGAATGAAACTTGTCAAATGCTAAGACCACTACTAGTAACTCTTTTTCAGTTGTTGTATAATGAACCTGTGTTTCAGTTAGTGTTTTACTAGCATAATAGATAGCATGAAATACCTTTTCTTTCCTTTATCTGAGAACAGCTCCTACAGTGAAGTCGCTAGCGTCGCATATTAATTCGAATGGTTACATCCAATCCAGTGTGACAACAATTGGAGCTTGCACCAACTTTGTCTTTATTGTTGTAAATGCATCCAAATAGATGTCATCGAATACTAAATTTTATTTTGCTCTAAGAAATAGCATAAAGGTTTAGCTATCTTGGAAAAATCTTTGATAAATCTTCTATAAAAGCTCGCGTGTCCAAGAAAGCTTCTTATTGCTTTGACAGTGTTAGGTGGTGGTAATTTTTCGATGATTTCTACCTTTGCTCTATCGACTTCAATGCCTTGATACGAGATTCGATGGCCAAGGACAATCCCCTCTGTTGCCATGAAGTGACATTTCTCCCAATTTAGAACCAAGTTTGTTTCCTCGCATCTTCTCAAAACATTTGCCAAGTTGTCGGTGCTTTGGTAGGAACTCTGTCCATAGACTGAAAAATCATCCATGAATATCTCGAGTGAATCTTCAATCATATCTGAGAATATCGCCATCATACATCTCTGAAACATTGCTGGTGCATTACATAAGCCAAACGACATCCTTCGGAAAGCAAAAGTTCCAAAAGGGAACGTAAATGTGGTTTTTGCTTGATCTTCCGGTGCAATAGCTATTTGGTTGTGTCCAGAGTAGCCATCCAAGAAGAAATAATAGGCTTTACCAGCTAGCCTATCTAACATTTGATCGATGAAAGGAAGTAGAAAATGACCCTTCTTTGTGCCCGCTTTCAATCGTCGGTAATCCATGCACACACACCATCCAGTTACGATGCGAGTCGGGATTAACTCATTTTTGTCATTGGTCACAATAGTAAAGCCATTTTTTTGGAACACATTGAACGGGGCTTACCCAATTACAGTCAGAAATAGGGTAATTATGCCCGTATCCAACCATTTGATGATTTCTTTCTTTACCACTTCTTTCATTTTCTCATTAAGTCATCTTTTTGCTCAATGGATTGCTTCCCTTCTTCTTCTTCTAACCTTATCTTATGCATGCAGAAATAAGGACTGATGCCTCTGATGTTTGCGATGCTCCAGGCTATGGCTTTCTAATGTTCTTTCAGGATTGCAATAAGCTTCTCTTCTTGTGTTGCGTTGAGGGATGCGTTGACAATGACAGACAGTGTTTCATTGTCACCAAGGAATACATTTCAAATGTGTCGACAATTGTTTTAACTCCAAGGTAGGAGCTTGCTCTGTAGACGGTTTAAAAATGGAATTGTCCCGTTAGACAAATCTAACGACTCCATTTGCCAATACCTTTTCAATTCACAATTGTTCACCTCCTCTTTGTCAACACAGTCATCTAGGATATCATTAGTAAATGTCACCGCATCAGTATCAGCCAATGTTGAATTCCTGATATGAAATTCTTCGAAAATAATTTCTCCAACACATCAATTTGGTGACATTGTTCTTTGGGCCCTGACGATGCTTCTACAAACACATTGAAGGTTACTTGGTCATTATTATGAAGTATCACTAGTTCTCCCTTTAACACGTCGATAAGTGTCCGTCCCGTTATTAAAAATTGCCTTCCCAAAATAATGGGCACCTCCTTATCAACTTCGTAATCTAGGATGATAAAATCAGTACGGAACACCAACTTATCAACTCGAACAAGAACGTCTTTGATTTGTCTCTCCAGTTGTGCTAGAGATCTATCCACTAATTACAATGTCACCGTAGTGGGCTGCATTTATCCGATTCCTAGCTTTCTAAAAGTAGACAAAGGCATTAGGTTAATGCTAGCTCCTAAATCACATAATTCTTTACCTAAGTAATGATCTCCAATAGAGCATGGAATTGTAAAACTACCAGGATCTTTCATCTTTGTTGGCAACTTGTTTGTGGGTACAGCGCTGCACCCCTCTGTGAGAGCAAACGTCTCGATGTCGGATAGTTTCTTTTTCTTTGATAATAGCTCCTTCATGTATTTCCCATAACTGGGTATCTGTACAAGAGCATTTATTAGAGCTATATTAATATGCAATTATTTCAAAGTAGAAACAAACTAGTGTTATTCTTCATCATGGACTTTTTCTTTGAAACATTATGGAAATGGCAAAGGTATGGTTGTAGTAGTAGGGGGTGGATAACTCTGTTGCTTCGACAGTGATGGTTGTGTCGACAACTTATCTGGACAAACTATAGGTAGAGATGGTACTACAATTGGTTCTTCCACATTCTTCTGTGCTTGACTTTCTTCAATTATAACCTCTTATTATTGCTGTGAAGTGGATGCTTCGACATCATCTTGATCAGAATTACTTAATTCTACCCTTGTTGCGTTGGATTTTCAGTATCACTAGGTAGAGTACCTGGTGATCTAGTGCTGAGATTAGAGGCCAACTTCCAAGTTGTGCTTCCAATGCTCGTATTGAAGAAGAAATACCTTGCACTATCGCTTCGGTTCGGGTAATATGCTCGCGCATCATTATTTTGAGAGCAGTTATAGGATCTACCTTAGGTTGATTAAATTGCTGCTATTGATGCTGATGATGATGTCCTTGCATTTATGGTAAAACAGATGGTTGTGGTTGCAATCATGATTGTGGTTGCATTTGACTATGTGACTGCATTGGTTCAGTACGGGAATTTACTTGTGAATTTTGATGATAATTCTGCAATTGGTTGTTTTTGTAACCTCCTTGCCTATAACCTCCTTGGTTCAAAGAGTTTTCATATCGAAATGTGGATGTATTTTGATTTCCCCAAGGTTGTTGCGAACGATTGTTGTAGGAGTTACTAAATGAACCCCCTCGGATGTTGTTGACATAATATGCATTTTTTGCATGCTGTGGACAATCTTCATAGCTGTGGTTGTCACCGCAAATCTCACATAAAAATATCGGTGCATCCGTTTGCTGGGCCATTTGTATTGGAACAATGTTGCTTGTTCCATTCATGTTCTTAATGATGTTGGCCAAGGAAGAAACCTGTGCTAGCAATGTAGAAATAGCATATAATTCAAGAACTCCAGGGTTAGTTTTCACCTGTGCAGAACTAGAAATTGGATATTGGTAATCATTTTCGGCTATCCTCTCTAGAATTTGAACCACTTCATCATATGTGCAATCCAACAATGGACCGTTTGCAGATGCGTCGACAAGATTCCTTGGCATTCAAACCATTATAAAATATTTAAATCTAAGTCTCTTGTTGAATCCCATTCATTGGGTAGCGTCGAAGCAATGCTTTGTAGCGCTCCCATGTTGTGTGTAAATTCTCGTCATCAAGTTGATGATATGCAGTGATGCCATTTTGCAACCTTGCATTCATTATTGGCAGATTAAATCTTAAGACAAACTGCAATGCTAACGCATTCCAAGATGTGATAGATCCCGCCGGCAATCCTAAAAACCATGTTCGAGCTTTTCCCTACAATGAATAAGGAAATAATTGCATTTTCAAAGCATCATTAGGGACACCATGTTGACTAAAGGATGCACAAATAGGTAAAAATGATTTCAAATGTTCTCGTGAGTCCTCATGTGGAAAACCCAAATACTGTCCTTTAGAATTGAGCATATGAAACATCACCGGTTTCAATTCAAAGTTACCAGCCTGAATTACTGGTCTCAGAATCCCTGGTTGCAGATCATCGAGTATAGGCACAACAAAATCTCTTATTGGCCTATTTTGCATTTTCTCTTTTTGTGGACGTGGTGGTGGTAAATCTTGTGGCAGCATTGGAGGAATGTTGTCCTATGGCAATAATGGTGGTAGATTATTATTGTTGTTGTTACCAGCCATCTTCCTTTGTTCTTGCCTTCTCCTCCTAAGTGTTCTCTCAAGCTTTAGATCAAAGCTTACAATGTCCTTAGGATTTCTCCTTCTGGACATACAATACCTTCAAAATCATCAGAAAAGAACGATAAAAAAAAATAAAAGTTAAAAATTAAGTAAGTAAGATTAATTGCAATAACAAAAGTAAACATCGAACAAACGTAAATATCGAATAAACGTCAATTTCCTTGGCAACGGTGCCAAAACTTGATCGGTGTTATTACGACACAACGGTTGTGTAAATGTACACACGTCGATGCAAGTATAGTTGATCGATAGAGCTATCGTATATCGATCCCACGAGGAAATGGTTCCTGATGTCCTAATGTCAGAGCAATTAATATTAAAAATTAGTATAATGCGAATCAGGATGTTAGCGCAATTTTGTCAGATTTACACACTAAACTAATAATTATTGCCAATGCAATTAGAGTTATATATTAAAGGTTAAATGTCAATGTACTGAAAATAAATCCAAATGTGTTGAGTGTTGAGTGCTAGAAATTTAAATGCAGGAAATATAAAAATGATCAACTGAAAAGGGTGGAAATGGTTTATTGATTCTACAGGTTGCAACGCTAAATGCGTCGAAAAGGTATAATATAGACGAATTGTTACAGCAATGAAGCCCCTTTGAGTTCTTACTCATAATAACTCCCTACTTAATCCCGACTCAAATACACTACTCCACCTCTCGGTGCGAGCAATGATGTGTATCCAAGAACAAGTAACTAGAGTCTGTCTCAGTCTCGAGTAGCTCTCGCCTAACCCACTTGTTAATCTAACTTGTCACCACATCTCTCGATGTCGATGTACTGCAATTTCACTTTTGTGTTTAGAGTGGTTAAATTCAAGAATAAGCGGATAAGAAATGTAAATAAGAATCAAAATTATATAATGTTAAAAGATACTCTCATATTCATATAATATCAACAGAATCTATCATCGTTCAAGAAGAAATAAAGAGTACAACGAAGCTTACTATCTTTATACTACTAGGTCTACTCTCTACTTGTTCCTCTTGCTCGACATCAAGCACCTCTCGTTAGAAGCAGTTGTAGACTTGGTTCATCAGCTCACCGAATTCCAGCTCAAATCTTTGATTCACACAGAATTTTTCTAAATTTAATTCCCTTGCTCTTGATGATTCTTTTCCTCCTTTTTTCGTCTATTTATACCTCTAAAAATTTACAGATTTAATCCTTCATTCTCAGATTCAGATTTAGATTTTTGCAGTTGTGCACTCATGTAGATTACATGTTTTCTTTAGAGATTTGCAGGCTATCGGTGTACTGTTAGACGTAATTTGACATTGTAATTGCAGTGACATCTGTGATATTCCTGCGTTGCTGCTTCTAGTGTAAATTCAGCTTAACTCTACTCATTTGAGTTTTAATTCCAATGCGTCGACATTGCTGGTCACAATTCCAAGCTGGTCCTATGGCTGCATTCTTCTTCCATAATTGAGTTCCTGGGCTGATTCCTGCACTGACAATTCCAAGGCATAATATATTGGCTGATTGCGTCGACATTAGTACAAAAATAGATAAAAATAACAAGAATTGAAACTAACTAACTATGAGTTGGAAAACATGAAAACTAAGTATAAAATGCTAATGATGCATACTAAACGGAGTACAAAAGAGACAATAAAAGCACTAAATTAGGGAGAAAATATATATCATTTGTAATACCATCAATAGGCTAACTGGTAAAGATGGCTATCTTCTCGGACATGATCAAGGATTCTTTAGAGGTATGCCATTTGGATTCTGCAATGCACCAGCCACATTCCAGAGGTGTATGATGGCTATCTTCTCAGACATGATCAAGGATTCTTTAGAGGTATTTATGGATGATTTTTTGGTTTATGGGAAAACTTTTGATCAATGTGCTGACAACCTGGCAAAAGTTCTTAAGAGATGTGAGGACACAAATCTAGTTCTGAAATGGGAAAAATGCCACTTCTTGGCAACTGAAGGCATTGTCCTCGGCCAGCGCATATCATGTCTGGGTATTGAAGTAGATAAAGCAAAGGTTGAAATTATCAAGAAATTGCCACCGACAACTAATGTTAAGGGAATAAGAAGCTTTCTTAGACATGCTGGTTTCTTTAGGAGATTTATTTGAGACTTTTCCAAGATTGCTAAACCGTTATGCTCATTGCTAGAGCTGAATAAATAGGTTGTGTTTGATGACACTTGTCTGGACGCATTCATCACAATAAAGAAGCAACTAGTACAAGCTCCAACTGTCGTTGCACCAGACTGGATGCAATCGTTTGAATTAATGTGTGATGCAAGTGATTATGTTGTAGGAGCTGTGCTGGATCAATGCAAAGAAAAGGTATTTCATTCCATTTATTATGCTAGTAAAACCTTGACTGAAGCGCAGGTCAATTATACAACTACTGAGAAGGAATTGCTAGCAGTAGTTTTGCATTCGACAAGTTCCGTTCATACCTTGTCGGTGCAAAAGTTATTGTTTACATAGATCATTCTGCGTTAAAATACCTTTTTGATGCGAGCTCGTCCTCGAGGGTGATTACGAGTCGCATGAGTTTCCGATCGAAATTAAGAAGTATCATTCGTAATGGATTTCGTAACTGTTGGAAATGATAATAGCGGGTTCAAGAAGGATGATTGGATGGATATGCAATGGATAACGAAGGATAGACTTGAACTCGGTTTAAGGACTCAAGAATGAACCAATATTATAGAAGAATATTGACCCAATTCCTATATTAGTTCTTAAAACAAATTGCAAGTAAGAACGTTGACCCTCTGTCTAGTAAGATAGGAACCAACCCGTATAAGGGTGAATGCCGCGCTTCAAAGAAGTGATAAGTTCGGAAAGAATCAGATTGACACCACAAGGGTTACTTGATAAGTCAATTTGAGTCAAATAAGAACAAGGAGTTTGCAAACTTACAATAAGATTAAAATTAATCAAAAGTTGGTACAAAATGTTCCAAGGCTCATATTTATAGGCTTACAAATTACCAGCTGAAAAGACGTGAGATAACTAATCAAAATTACACCATAAATTCATCCAATATTCCCCATGCACTTTAAATTAATGTGGTGGCTGCTTTAATGGAGTAGTTGGCCGAATTTAGTGCTTGGTTGGGGGTAGGAAGAAGTGTGTTTAAATTTTGCTAAAATTCCCTAAGCACTTGGTAAATGTGGGCGGTGCATTAATGACTTTTGAGTAACTCAAACAACCTCTTTCCATGTTCCTATGATCAGCCTTTGAGCATTTAAGTACCTTGAGAACTTTGATGAACCCAATCAGCCATGCATGAAGAGAACATTGAATTCCTTTGCTGATCACGAAATCCCCTTTTGGAGAGGTGTTTTCAGCACTTTAAATATTGGTAGGTGCATTAAAAGCTTGTGTTGGCCAGCCATTGACATCCCTACATCATATTAAACATGCTGGTTAGGACATATTAATTGGGCAGTAATATTTGACTAAAACTAACAACTAACTTAGGACATATTTAAAAACTTATCAAAATAACACAAAACATAATTAAAACATGGATTAAAAAAACTAAATGGTTAATACATTATTTTCCAGCAATTTAATTAGATTACAATTAAAATTGAATGTTCAGCACATTGCATGGAATGCATGAAGTGTCTTCCTAAATTTGTTTAATTAAACTTGTGGCAGCCTGATTAAATTTCTTGGCTTGTGCTCACGTGATTGGTCCTCTAGGTAGCTCGATTGAATCGTGCGAGGCTCGCCCATCCTCCATGCTCACAACCCGAGTGTTCGCAACATCAGTGTTCTCATCATGTGTGTCTGCAACATGAGTGCTCGCAACACTAGTTCTCGCATCTTCCAAGCTCGCAAGGTCTGTGTTCGCATTATTAGTGTTCGTACTACTCGTGCTCTCATCATCCCCTCCCTCTTCAAAGTGATTATCCTCAAATCACCGCCTACATCATAAGGGGATAGATCAGCAACATTAAAGCTTGCACTAACAGAATACTCACTTGGAAGGTCCAATTTGTATGATTTTTCATTAATTCTTTCCAGCACTTGAAAAGGGCCATCGCCTCGTGGTAACAACTTGGATCTTCTTTGAGCTGGAAATCTTTCTTTTCGCATGTAAAGCCATATCCAATCTCTGGGTTCAAAGATTACTCGCTTACATCCTTTGTTGGCTTTACTTGCATACTGCTTGGTCCTATCCTCAATGTTTTCCCTCACTTTTAGGTGTAGATTTTTCACAAAATCAGCCTTCTTTTTGCCATCTACATGCACAAGTTGATTAGAAGGTAAGGGAATTAAATCTAAAGGAGTTAAAGGATTAAAATCGTAAACAACTTCAAATGGTGAATGCTTGGTGGTCGAATGAATAGAACGGTTGTAAGAAAACTTGATGTGCAACAAGAATTCTTCCCATGTTTTCAAGTTCTTCCGAATGATCGATCTTAATAACGTAGAGAGCATTCGATTCACAACTTCAGTTTGGCCATCAGTTTGTGGGAGGCATGTCATAGAGAACAATAATTTAGTACCAAGTTTGCTCCATAAGGTCCTCCAAAAATGGCTAAGAAATTTAGCATCGCGATCTGACACAATTGTTCTTGGTACTCCATGCAGTCTAATAACTTCTCTGAAAAACAAGTTAGCTACATTCAAAGCATCATCAGTTTTGTGGCATGGTATAAAATGAGCAAATTTAGAAAATCTATCAACTACCACAAAAATAGAGTCTTTTCCATTTTTAGTTCTAGGAAGGCCTAACACAAAGTCCATAGAAATGTCTACCCAAGGTGCTTCGGGAATGGGCAGAGGCGTGTACAGACCATGGGGTTTAATGCATGATTTTGCCTTCTTGTAAGTAATGCATCGATTGTAAACCCTCTCGACATCTCGTCTCATCTTAGGACAAAAGAAGTGTTCATGTAGCATAGCTAACGTTTTGGCCACTCCAAAATGTCCCATGAGACCTCCACCATGCGCCTCTTTTACAAGCACATCTTGAATGGACCCTTAAGGAATACATAACTTACCTTCCTTAAAAAGGTAGCCATCATGCTTATAGTATCTTTCAAAAGGCCCCTTTTCAAACGCTTTATAAACTTCACAAAAATCAGAATCATTTTGATATAGGTCTTTAAGATATGCAAAACCAAGTAACTTAGAATCTAAGCTATTGAGTAATGCGTACCTTCGTGAAAATGCATCCGTAACAACATTCTCTTTATCTTTCTTGTGCTTGATCACATAAGGAAATGATTATAGGAATTCAACCCATTTGGCATGTCTCTTGTTCAACTTGTTTTGCCCCTTGAGATGTTCTAATGCCTCATGGTTAGTGTGAATGACGAATTCCTTAGGCCACAAATAGTGTTGCCATGTCTCCAATGCTCTCATTAGAGCATACATTTCCTTGTCATAAGTTGTGTAATTGAGAACAACACCATGAAAACTAGTAAGACCATGAAAATAACGGTGCATTAGTTAAACAATATTTAATCAGATTAAAGGATTTCTCTTGCTCCTCACCCTAATGAAAGTTGGAGTTTTTCTTGATAATTCTAGTTAAAGGAGCAGCTAATGTGCTAAAATTAGGAACAAACCTTCGATAGAAACTAGCAAGACCATGAAAACTTCTTACTTGGCTTATGCTAGTAGGATGTGGCCACTCTCGGATTGCTGTTACCTTTTCTTGGTCGACTTTGAGACCTTCAGAGCTAACCACAAATCCTAGAAAAACAAGCTTATTAGTATAAAAGGAACACTTCTTAAGATTTGCAAATAAAGTCTCCTTCCTTAGTACCTCCAAAACAGATTTCAAATGATGTATATGTTCTTCCAAACACTTACTATAAATTAAGATATCATCAAAATATACTATACAGAATTTACCAATGAAGAATCGAAGAACATGATTCATTAACTGCATAAAGGTGCTGGGTGCGTTAGTTAGGCCAAAGGGCATAACCAAACCACTCATACAAACCATGTTTGGTTTGAAAGCAGTCTTCCATTCGTCTCCTTCTCTCATTCGTATTTGATGATAACCACTCTTGAGATCAACTTTGGAGAAAATGCGAGCTCCACTTAGCTCGTCCAGCATATCATCTAGGCGGGAGATCGGGTGTCGATACTTGATGGTAATTTTATTGACCGCACAACAGTCAATGTACATGCACCAAAAGCCATCCTTGTTAGGTACCAATAGCATAAGCACGACACATGGACTTAAGCTCTCTCGAACATACCCTTTTTTCATTAACTCGGTAACTTACCTTTGTAGCTCTTTAGTTTCTTTAGGGTTGGTTCAATAAGTTGGTCGAATCGGAATAGTGGCTCCGAGAATAAAATCTATTTTATGTTCATTTCCTCTAATGGGAGGCAATCCACTTAGGATATCTTCCGGAAACACATCCTCTAATTCCTGTAGCAGAGACACAATAGAAGAAGGATGAGAGTTATCTAAACATTAGTACTAAACAAACTTTCCTTGTGCATAAGCACAAGCAAAGGTTGCTTAAAAAGCATGGACTTTTTGATTTCTCTCTCTTTTGCTATAACACATAATTTTTCCATCTCATTTTCTTCTTTTCTCTCATCCTACTCTCGTGCTTTTAGCTCATGCTCTCTGTTTTCTTTTGGTTTTGTTTTGGTTTTTCCTCTCTTCTTTTGCATTTTTTGATTTTTCTCACACTCATCTTTTTCTTTTTCTTTTAATTTTTCAAACGAATTTTGTAACTTGAGTTGATCTTCATACACTTGTTTGGGAGTAAGTGGTGCCAAAGTAACGTTCTTTCCTTGGTGTTTGAAAGTATATCGGTTGGTGTAACCATCATGCACTACTCCGCGATCAAATTGCCATGGTCTTCCCAACAGCAAGTGACTAGTGTGCATTGTCACTACATCACAAAGAACTTCATCAAAATACTTGCCAATCGCAAAAGTGACAATAGCTTGCTTAGTAACTTTTAGTTCTCCACCGTTATTGAGCCATTGAAGCTTGTAAGGGCGTGGATGCTTGGTGGTTGGTAGGCTAAGTTTTTCTACCAATAAGCAGCTAGCAACATTAGTGCAATTACCACCATCAATAATAACACTACATACTTTTCCTTGGACATGGCAGCAAGTATGAAAAATGTTTTTGCGTTGCTGTTACTCTCCACAGTTTGGATGCTCAAGATTCGTTTAATGACAAGGATTTCCCCTTCTACAGCATACTCCAAGTTATTTTCCTCATCAGCCGATGATTCGGGCTCATCTTCTTTTTTGGGTTTGGATTCAATCTCACCATTGTCCCTTAAAAACATGGAATTTCGATTTGGACATTGGTTCGCCATATGACCCCTCCTAAGGCATTTGAAACATTTGATGTCTCGGGATCGATTTGGTATAGCCTCATTCTTTCCCTTGCTTGGATCTACACTCGGCTTGTTGGGCTTGGACGTCCCAATACTGTCTTTGGATCAAAAAGTGGTATCCTTTTCGTAGGTTTCTTGCCCCCACTTTGATGTAGAAATAAAATTAGAAAGGGGTTGGGTGGTACCTTTTCACTTCAATTGCTTCTCCACTTTAAGTGCCATGTGAACCATGTCAACAACTTCAACATAGTGTTGTACCTCAACTATCTTCCTCGACATTAGCACGTATCATGGCTATCTCCATCTCCTTGTAGTAATCTTCCACACTATGATTTCCTTGATTGAGATTTTACAGCCTTTGATGCAACTCTCGATGATAGTGACTGGGTACAAATCTCTTTCTCATGATAGCTTTCATTTCAACCCATGTAGACACGGGTCGTTCGCCGTTTTGTCTCCTACTCAAAGTTACCTAATCCCACCAAATAATAGGATAATCAGAGAATTCAGTGGCAGCAAGTTTTACCTTTTTGTTTTCTAAGTAATTATGGCATTCAAAGACGAGTTCTATTTCTTTTCCCACTCCAAATAAGCTTCGAGGTCAGTTTTCCCTTGGAATGGAGGGATTGTCATCTTGATGTTTCTAAGATTATCATCTATCCTCAGACCTCGGTTTCGTTGACCTCGGCGTCTCAAACTTCGATTGGAGGATTGATTACTCTCCATTTCACTTGGTTCATAGTAATCCTCTTGATTTGATCTTGGAAAACCTCTCTCTCTCCTTTGATCTTGGGGTGAACGTCTCCTTTGAGATCTTGCCTCTAATTGGTCTAATCAATCTTGCATCGATTCTAATTCAGCACGAAGCACTCGTTGCATTTCTCGAATAATGGCTTGCATTTGTAAATTTGGTGCTCCACCACCTTCGTTTCTATTGGGACTTTGAGACATGTTCTCTTCAAGACAGAAAAGATTAGTAATAAAAGATTTTGAATGAAAATTAATGAGTACCTTACCAAATACAAATCCTCACGAGCCACTCGCAATGAAATCGCTCCACTCGTGCTTGCACTCGATGTTGGCTTTTAATCTTCTCTAAGGCTCTTTCGCACTCTTGCCTTTTACCACTATTTGCTTGCACAAAGTTTTTAAGTGACTTCCTGATTAAAATTAAGAAGTATCATTCGTAATGGATTTCATGACTGTTGGAAATGATAATAACGGGTTGAAGAAGGATGATTGGATGGATATGAAATGGATAACGAAGGATAGGCTTGAACTCGGTTTAAGGACTCAAGAATGAACCAATATTATAGAAGAATATTGACCCAATTCCTATATTAGTTCTTAGAACAATTGCAAGTAAGAACGTTGACCCTCTATCTAGCAAGATAGGAACCAATCGGTATAAAGGTGAACGCCACACTCCAAAGAAGTGATAAGTTTGGAAAGAATAAGATTGACACCACAAGGGTTACTTGATAAGTCAAATTGAGTCAAATAAGAACAAGGAGTTTGTGAACTCACAATAAGATTAAAATTCATCAAAAGTTGTTAGAAAATGTTCCAAGCCTCATATTTATAGGCTTACAAATTACCAGCTAAAAAGACATGAGATAACTAATCAAAATTACACCATAAATTCATCCAATATTCCCCATGCACTTTAAGTTAATGTGGTGGCTGCTTTAATGGAGTAGTTGGCCGAATTTAGTGCTTGGTTGGCTAGGAAGAAGTGTGTTTAAATTCTGCCGAAATTCTCCAAGCACTTGGATTAAATGTGGGCGGTGCATTAATGACTTTTGAGTAACCCGAACAATCGTCTGAAATGTCACAGCGATTGTGCAAGCGTACACACATCGATACAAGTATAGTTGATAGAAAATTTTATCGGATATCGATCCCACAAGGAAATAGGTTCTTGATGTTAACTGTCGGAGCAATTAATACTGAAAATGAGTAAAATGTGAGTAAGGATTTAATGTAATTACATTAGATCTACACACTAGAATAGTTAATATTTTCAATGCAATTAGAATTAAATGTAAGAGGTTAAATTTCAATGTACTGAAAGTAAATCAAATGTGTTGAGTGTTGAGTGTTGAGTGTTGAATAATTAAATGCATGAAATGTAAAATTGATAACGTGTAAAAGGGTAGGAATGGTTCACTGATTCTGCAAAAGTTGCACTGCTAAATGCGTCGACAAGGTAAAGGTTAGACAAATTGTTGCAGCAATAAATCTCTCTTGAGTTCTTACCAACAACAGCTCTCTATTTAATCCAGACTTAAATACCCACAATTACTCCACCTCTCGGTGTGAGTAATGTTATGCATCCAAGAACAAGTGACTGGAATCTTTCCAATCCCAAGCAGCTCTAGGCTAACTTACTTGTTGTCACCAAATCTCTCGATGTCGGTAGACTGCAATTTCACTCTCATGCTTAAAGCAATTAGATCCAAGAATAAACAGAATAGCAGTATTAAATAAGAGTTAAGATAATCTAACACCAAAAGATACTCTCATATTCATTTAATGTCATTAGAATTCATCATCATTAAAAGAAAAATTAAAGAGTACAATCAAAGCTTACTATCTGTAGATTACTAAGACTACTCCTTAATCATTCCTCTTGCCCAGCACAAAGCACCTCTCGTCAGAAGTAGCTGTAAACTTGCTTCATCAGCTTCCCAATTCCAAGCTCAAATCTCAAAATCACACAGAATTTGTAGAATTTAATCCCTTAGCTCTTGATGATTTCTTCATTCTTCATTCTTCATTATTCTATTTATAGGCTCAAGAAATTGCAGATTTCATCCTCCCATTCTCAGATCTAGATCTAGATTTTGTAGCTATCAAAGTTAGTTAGAGTACAACTATGCACTCACGCAATTTTAATGTTTTCTTCAGAGATCTGCAGATCGTTGTTGCATTGCTGGACGCAATCTGAAACCATAATTGCTGTGACATCTGTGATGTTCCTGTGCTGGTGCTTCCAAATGTAAATTCAACTTGAGTTTACCAATTCGGAGTTCACTTTCAGTGCGGTGACACCGCTGGTCGCAACTCCAATCTGATATTGTGGCTGTATTCTTCTTCCATCATTTAAGCTCCTGGATTGAGTTCTTGGGCTGACAATTCTAAGGTGCAATATATCAAACTGCCTGCATTGACATTAGTACAAAAATAGATAAAAATAACAAGAAATTAAATAACTAGTAATGAATTATAAAATGTAAAAACTATGATTGCTTAAGATGCATGCTAAATGAGATACAAAAAGAGACAATTAAAACACTAAATTAGGGAGAAAATATATGTCATTTGTAATACCATCACATCCCCAAACTTGAGTTTTTACTTGTCCTCAAGTAAACAAAAATTAACAAAGTCACAAGTAGAAATGTCACCACAATCATTAGTCATACAACTTGAATTCTCTGAAGTCCTAATGTACAAATTGTATTCATATGATAGAATAATGCGCCGACAATTTATAGGCATGAATAATTAAAAATTGCAACATCATAAATGTTAGTGACATGCATTGAATCCTAATCTTTCTTGAACTAATACAACATTTATAAAAAAATTCTTTCTTTTTTTCTTTTTCTTCCTTTTTCTCATTTTGTTTCTTTTTCAAATGACTGAGAGATGTCATTGCATTACTCTACCTTTGTTCCTGGGTAGTAACGATGGAGTGCAACAAGCCCCCAAGAGATATGTAATTGCGTCTACACACACTCTTGCAGTGATAGCCTTTGGCTATATGATTTTTCTAAACCTTCAGCGGAGTGTTCTCCTTTGGAAAGTCATAATGCACTCACATTAGAGTGTCTTTTATTCATATAATATTGTTGCAACTGGTTAGTTAGCTCAAGATTCAACATCAACACTATCATTTTATTACTGAAGCAATTCTAATCATTCATTCAAAAATAGCAGACTCATCATTCATTTATATTCATCCAATTTCCTCAATATCATTCAAACAATTCAAGAATTACGTATAAAAATAAAAATTGTGAGCACATTTCTATTGAAATTTTGTCAATTCTCATTAATCAAAGAGATAAGTAGAATTGAAATATGTGGGTGTAATTGCATTTCCATTTCACATTATCTTCCCCAAACTTAAGGTCTACATTGTCCCCAATGCACTGACAATATTATATGAAAATAATGGAAATGCAACTACAGTGCAATTAAACTAACAAAAGGAATGCAGTGACAGTAACAATGCATGAAAACTAACTAAAAAGAAATGTACTAACTTACTCGTCAGTAGTCGATGCAGAGGTTGCATTTGTTTTCCTTTTCTTCTTCTTTGGGCGCTCACCCTCGTCATGGTACTTCTTCTTCTTCTTGTCCTTGCGCCTTTTTCTCTTTTTATCCTTCGTGCCAACCGGTTCGGCAGATCGTCCTCCTCAATAGGTTGGGTGGTGGCCTCATCGATTGTCACCTCTGATGGGTGGATTTCTGCGAGCGGTGCCACATAAGGCACGATAGCAAGATGATTTAGTTCCTCAATCTCACTGGTAACAACCTCAGCCTGACTTGCAGCAGGTCAAGCCTCATCAGAGCTGGATGCCCCCACATTCTCTAGTGTGCCAACAACATCTTCAGCGATCATTGTCGAGGCATCTATTTCTTTCTCTTCATTCTCTTCTTCCTCTTTTTCTTCTTCCTTTTTCTTCAGCAGGTCATCTTCATGATCCGCACCTTCATCCTCATGCTGCTCTAGTTCTTTTTGGAGCCAATGTTAGTGCATTCCACTGCGTTGACATCTTCATCCACAACAGCCTCTCGTTCATCCATATTCGCACCAAGGCTGTTGGAGAACTCTTCCTCGAACAAATTAGCCATGGTACGATAACAATCATCATCAACCTTTGAGTGCTCTTCTTCCTTGTCATCATCCAAAATGTGAATCCGTGTTGGCATAGGAGCAGACCTACCATCAGTTGTAGGTTGCTCGGATGATGAGTATTGCATCGGCCGAAAAACGGATGGAAAGGTTGAAAAGTCTGGGAATGGAGTGAGGCTGATCTACCATAATGTTGTGACAATAGCCCCATTCCAATCCTTTGTGTAGGATAAAATTTATGTAGCCTAAAATCCATATCCTCCAATATGCCATCAGTGTGGATTGAACGCATGTCGATGCGATCCAGGTGTACTTCCATTAAAGCTAACTTTTTCACCACTTGTGACTCTGTCGATGCATCGGTTTAGCCAACCTTTGTTTTACCCTTGCTTTTATCCTTTTTCTTGGAGGCTTCCTTGGCCACTGATGTCTCTTGGACACGTGTCATCCGTTCAACGGAAATGTCATTGATCTGGCCTTTGTTGTCTAAGACCTTCTCACCATCCTTGGGTATAATGCCTTTTTGTTTACACAGCAGCATAATTAGAGAAGGGAATGAGAGTATACCAGTTTGCTTGCTAGCTGCCTTCGTGATCTGGGTATGGATGATCTCACCGATGTCGATGTGTCGGTGGTGCAGGATCGAATGCATGAGACACATACGGTCTAATGTCATTGTAGTGCTATGTGTTGAAGGCATGATGCAACTGTTGATGAAATGGAACCAAACTTTTCTAAAGGGTGTAAGGTACCGTCTATGAATGGTGTAGTTATGGAACCCGTTTCCAATCAAAGTAGCTTCATCGACGCATAAGTCCTTCATCAGCTAATCCATACAATCATCGTCCAATCGATGCATAAATGGTGCATGGTCGTCCACTCGCTCGGGAATCCTCAGCAGCACGTTTATATGAGTAGCTCTCCATGGAATGATCCCCTCCCGGACAAAAATAAACTCTTGCTCCAGATCCACCAAGTTGGCATAAAACTCCTTGATTAGTGTAGGGTAGTAACCAGAGGGATGTTCGCAGAAGAACTCCCAACCAAGGTGGCTGATAGAGTGGACAACATACTTCCCCAAAGTCTGGTGTGGAGAAAGTTGCAGACCTTGTTCAAGGTGGAGGTTTCTCTTCAGCATGGTATTTTGGTAACGGTCTTTGGCCGCAGTCGTCAAGAATAAAATTGGGCCTGTAGAAGGAGGTGGTGTTATGGTCGGAGCCCCAGTAAAAGTTTTCGGGGTGTTCTTGGATGGAGTTTTTGAAGGGTTTTTCAAGGCACAAGTTTTAGCCATTGTAATGGAAGAAGGAAGTTAGAAAAGGTTACAGAAAATAATTACTCTGTTGAACAGAAAAGAAAATACAAAGGCTATGAAGAAGATGAGTTGTAGCCACACTGGAAGATGTTAGGAGAAAAGAAAACTGCAGGAGAGAGGTTTTATAACCTAAGCGTGATTATTGAAAGAATTACGGGGAAACATTGCGTCTACAGTCATTAATTGCCAGGCTACAGATTATACTGTTTTATTGGATCGAACGATTAGGAGAGAAGAGAAATCAATCGACGCGATTCTTGTTGAAAAAGCAATGTTGACTCATCATAGAATGCACAGACAAGTCGTTCTTCAATGCTTCGACAAATAGATGATTTTTATTTCTGCAAAAGAATTTGAAACAACACAAGTAAAATTAAAATAACTGAAAGTAAATAGAGAAATGTGTCGACATTATTTAAATGTGACCAGGTCGATGGCTTCGTTTGGTTCTCTATTGTTTGGGCTCACATAATGCTTAAGATGTTGGCCATTTACTTTAAATTGTTGTCCGTCCTTTAAATTTTTGATTGTCACCACAATGATCTGGAATGCCTTAACAACTTTGAAAGGGCCTGACCATCTTGATCTCAATTTCCCTGGATGCAATTTTCTACGTGAGTTAAATAAAAGCACTAACTGACCAGGGTGAAATTGTCGATGTAAAATGATGTTGTCATGCCATCTCTTTGTCTTTTCCTTATATATTGTGGCATTCTCATAAGCATGGTGTCGGATTTCTTCTAGCTCCGTGATGTCTAACAATCTTTTCTTTTCAGCAGCATCATAATCCATATTCACCTGCTTGATTACCCACATAGCCTTATGTTCAAGTTCAACTGGTAGGTGACAAGACTTACCAAACACTAGTTGATACGTCGACATTCCCAATGGGTTCTTGTATGTAGTGTGAAGTACCCACAATGCATCATGTAACCGTAAATACCAATCCTTTCTAGATGGGTTGACCACCTTCTCAAGTATGCTTTTAATTTGGCGATTGGATACTTCAACTCGACCATTGGTTTGTGGGTGATATGTAGTAGCCATACGATGCTTCACACCATATCATCTTAATGCAGTCGCCACTTGGTTATTATAAAAATGAGTCCCTTGGTCACTTATCAATGCTTTTGGTGTTCCAAATCTTGTAAGGATGTATGTGTGAAAGAACTTCAACACCATCTGAACGTCATCCTTTGGCACCATAATTACCTTGATCCACTTCGAGACATAGTCAATAGCCACTAAGATATACACATTTCCAAAAGAATTTGGAAATGGTCCCATAAAGTTGATACCCCAAACATCAAAGAGCTCTACCTCCATGATTGATTGTTGGAGCATCTCATTATGTTGAGATATTGAACCAGTGCGTTGACAACAATCACTTTGTTATGTAAAGTTGTGGGTGTCTCGAAACAACATGGGCCAATAAAATCCTGATTGTAGGACCTTAGTAGTAGTCTTTGGGCCACCAAAATGTCCTCCATAAGGAGCATCATGGCAATGTCGCAGGGTTGAAATCATTTCTTTTTCAGGTACATAGCGACGAATGATGTTGTCGGCGTATACCTCTTGGATAGGTATGGCTCGTTCCAATGATATTTTACAGCATCGCGTTTGAACCTATGTTTTTGTGACCAGTATAACTCATGGGTAGCTTTCCACACACAAGGTAATTGACAACATCGGCGTACCAGGGCGATGCGTCAACAAAAAATAACTGCTCATTTGGAAATGCTTCGACAATTTGGGACGTCTTCCCATCTTTACTTCAAACTTCCAATCGAGACAAGTGGTTAGCTACTTGATTCTCAGATCCTTTCCTATCTCTGATTTCAATGTTAAATTCTTGAAGGAGTAGGATCCATCATATCAGTCTAGGCTTGGCATCTTTCTTTGTAAAAAGGTACCTTAATACTGAGTGGTTAGTGTAAACTGTAGTCTTTGCGCCGACAAGATAGGAACAAAACTTGTCAAATCCGAAGACTACTACTAGCAACTCCTTCTCAGTTGTTATGTAATTAACCTGCGCTTCAGTTAGAGTTTTACTAGCATAATAAATAGAATGAAATACCTTCTCTTTTCTTTGGCCTAGTACCACTCCCATAGAAAAATCACTTGTGTCGCACATTAGTTCAAATGGTTGCGTCCAGTCTGGTGCAACGACAATTGGGGCTTGTACCAGCTGCTTCTTTATTGTCATGAATGCGTCTAGATAGTTGTCATCGAACACAAACTTTTTATTTTGCTCCAGTAATGAGCATAATGGTTTAGCTATCTTGGAAAAATTTAGGATGAATCTTCTATAAAAGCCAGCATGTCCAAGAAAGCTTCTTATTGCTTTGACGTTGGTGGGTGGTGGTAGTTTTTTATGATTTCTACCTTTTCTTTATCAACATCAATGCCCTGACAAGATATCCAATGCCCGAGGACAATGCCTTTAGTTTCCATGAAGTGGCATTTCTCCCAACGTGAACCCATAAGTCAAAGAACCAAACGAGACCATCGATCTGATTAAATTTAAATAATGTCAACGCATTTTACATTTCCTTTTATCTTTTCATTTTTACTTGTTTTCTTTTCAATTTTATGCAGGAATAAAAATTGTCTTTTTGTCGATGCATCACAAGCACAACTTGTCGACACATTCTATGATGACTCAGCAAAGCTTTTTCAGCAAGAATCACGTCGATTGATTTCCCTTTCTTCCTAACCGTTCGATCAAGCAAAAAGGTATGATCTGCAAAATTGTATTTATTGGTTACAGATATAACGTTTTCCCACGTTCCTTGCAATAATCATGACTCTTGCCATTAAAAGATTATAGAACCCTTCTCTACCGATTTTCTTTTTCCACTCACAATTGCCATTGTTGCTGCAACTCATCTTCTTTGTTATTTTTATTCTTATTCTCACAAGTTTATTTCTTTCTCTGCAAATTTCTTTTAACCTTTTTACTGAGTTATTATGGCAAAAACAAGAGGTGCGAAAACTCCTTCTAAAATCCTTGAAGCTTCTACCACCATAGTTCAATCCACTGACCAACCTCCACAAAAAGAGCTGATCCTATTTTTGTCTAAAGCGGCCAAGCACCGCTATCATAATGTAATGCTGAAAAGAAACTACCATCAGGAGTAGGGTCTGCAACTGTCCCCACATCAGACTTTGGGGAAGCAAATCGCATGAACAATCAGTCGACTGGGCTGGGAATTCTTCTACGAACACCTAGTCGAATATTCCCTGATAATGGTAAGGGAATTTTATGCCAACCTCGTTGACACTGAATAAGAGTTCATCTTTGTCAGAGAGGGTTAGTACCATGGAGTGCCGCCCATATCAATACTCAATTCCGGATGGCTGAAAAAGAAGACACCTACAAAGTGTTTTTAAAAAAACTGACCGATGAAGGTGCCGACCAGATATTGAGAGATCTTTATGTTGACGGTGCCGTCTGGATGGGCATTGGGCCACATAACTTTACCCTGCACTATCGTTATCTGACAACCTACAGTAAGGTGTCGTTCCACTTTATCAATAGTCGCATCTTACCTTCTACACACAGCACAACGGGGACATTAGATCGCATGTGCATTCTACACTCAATCTTAATGGGCCATCAAATCGATGTCGACGCAATCCTCCACGACCAAATTACTAAAGTAGCATCCAAGCAGACAGGTATACTTCCTTTCCCTTCCTTAATAAAGCTACTATATAAACAAAGGGGGATTGTACCCCGATATGGTGAGGAAGTACTGGAAAACAAGAGCCCTATCAACAATATCTCCGTAGAGAGAATGACGAGAGGCCAAGAGACACCATTGGTGAAGGAAACACCCAAGAAGCAAGAAAAGGGGAAAGGCAAGAATAAGGAAAAGTAGGCAGATGCACCCACAAAACCTCAGTTGAGGAAGAAATTGGCTGTAATGGAAGTCAACATTGATTGCATCGACATGCGCCAAATTCGTATTGTTAGCGCATTGGAGGAGATGGACTACAGAAAAAATCTATTTTATGCGTACACAAGAATATGGAACAAATCTATTGTCAACACATTAAGAAGTCTGAGCACAAATCCTCTACCTGAGTTCCTTGTCTTCCCACCCATTGTTAGGGAAGCTCCCTCCTCTTCTGAACAGCCTACTCTTGATGGTAGGACTCCATATGTCTCCTCTCCAATAAGAATCCACATTTCAAATGACGAGGATAACGAGGGGCATTGTAATGCTATGAAGAATTGCTTTAGAGCTATAGCCAGCTTGTTCGATGAAGAGTTCTCTAATAGCCTTGGGGATAATATGGCAGAGCAGGTGGCTATGATTGAGGAGGTGACTACCCCGATTGTATCTATGGGTGTAGACGCAGAGGTAGACACTGACAAGACCCCCACTGAGCAGGAACAGCCTGAAGTAGAGGAAGAAAGTTAATAAGAAGGCCAAGAGAAGAAAAAAGAACGAGAGGAAGAAGAACTTGAGAAGAAGGACCCTGCAGAAGAGCAGGAAGAAAAGCAAGATGATGCCCTGACAGATATCGCTAAGGATATTGTCGAAGCACCCGTAAGTGTAGAGACATCTAGTAACGATATGGCTCCACTTGATGCGAGTCTGGCTGAGGCAATTACCAGTTGCACAGAGGAGTTCAATCCTCTCGCCGTTGTACCCTATCTGGCTCCGCTAGTTGAGATCCACCCATCATATGTAACTGTCGATGAGGCTGCCACCCAACTAGCTGTGAAGGAACAATCCGATGCTCCGGTTGGTTCGAAGGATAAGAAGAGGAAGCGCAAGGACAAAAAGAAGAAACACAAGGAGGATGGAGAGCGCCCAAGGAAGAAGAAAAAGAAAACCAAAGCAGCCATGACATCGGATTGCACCCACATATTTGAATTTTACTTGTTTCTTTTTAGTTAATGAAAATATACAGAATTTCAACAAAAATGTGACCACAATTTTTTATTTGATGCGTAAATCTTGAATTGATTGGAATGCTAACATATGAATTGGATGAATGTGAATGAATATTAAACTTTTCTATTTTTGAATGAATAAATTGAATTGCTTCAGTAATGTATGGATAGTAGCAATCTTTGAATCTTGCGCTAACTTGACAATTGCAGCGACATTGTATTAATAAAGAACACTCCAAGGTGAGTACATTGTGACTTATCAAGGGAGAACACTCCACTGCATGTGTTAGAAATATCATCTAGCCAAAGGCTGTCACTGCAAGAGTGTGTGTCAACGCAATTACATACCTCCTAAGGGTTTGTTGCACCCCATCGTTACTACCCAGGAACCAAGGTAGAGTAATGCAATGAAATCTCTCATTCACATATAAAAAAAATGTTGAATGAGAAAAAGAAAAGAAAAAAAAGAAATATTGCTATAAATGTTGTATTGGTTTAAGAAAGGGTAAGATTAAAAGCATGTTACTAACATGAGTGATGTCGCAGTTTTAATTGTTAATGCCTCTAAATTGTCGGTACATTATTCTATCATGTGAATGCAATTTGTACATTAGGATCCCAGAAAATTTAAGTTGTAAGAATAATAATTGCGATGACATGTTTGTTTGTGATTTTGCTGACTTTTGTTTACTCGAGGACAAGTAAACACTCAAGTTTGGGGGTTTGATAGCATTAGAAATGACACCTATTTTCTCCCTAAATTTATGTATTATTTGTCTCTTTTGTACCATATTTAGCATGCATGTTAGGCATTTCATACTTAGTATTTATGTTTTCTAACTCATTTATGCTTGGTTTAAATTCTTGTTATTTTATATCTTTTTTGTGCACTAATCTCGTCACATGCAGCATATATATATTGCGTCTTAGTGTCAGCGTAAAGATCTATCTCAAAAGACCAAAGCTAACAAGAATTCGAAAATACAGCCACAAATTCAACTTGAAATTGCGACCAGTGATGTCGTCGCGTAGGAATATTTACATGAAATGAGAGAATTCAAGATGCAATCACAACTAGAAGCACCAATGTAGGGGAAGAGCACATTGTCACCGTAATTGAAGGTTTCAGATTGCACCTAGTGATGTCGAGACAAACTGCAGATTCATGAAGTTCACACCAGATCTGTGTGAGTGCACAACTGGACTGTAACAAACTTTTACAGCTGCAATTGGATCTGAATTTGAGAAGAGAGAAGGTTTATCATTCTTGAAGCCTATAAATAGACGTGAAAAAGATGAAGAAAGATATCAATAGGGAAGGAATTAAATCTGTAATTACTTTGTGTTTTTGAAGTTTTATTAGAGATCGGTGAGCTGACTGAGCAGCCAAGCAACAACTCCTCACGAGGAGTGCTTGGTGCAGGCACAAGAGGAGCGGTTAAGGAGTAGTCCTAGTAGTCTAAAGATAGTAAGCTTCGATGTATTCGTTAACCCCTCTTTTATGCTAATGGATTATTATTAACAATTGAATTAATATGGGAATATCTTTTAGTGTTAGATTATTTTGATTCTTTTTTGATTCTTCTCATCTGTTTATTCTTGGACTTAACTGCACTAAACACGAGAGTGGAATTGCAGTCTACTGACATCGAGAGATGTGGTGACAAGTTAGTTTAACAAGCAAGACAACGAGAGTTGCTTGGGATTGAAAGAAATTCTATCACTTGTTCTTGAGTGCATAGTGTTGCCTACATCGAGAGATGGGGTAATTGTGGGTACTTGAGTCTCGATTAAACAGAGAGCTATAGTTAGTATGATTTCATTGGAACTTCATTGCTGCGACAATTCATCTATACAATACCTTGTCAATGCATCCAGCGTTGCGAATTAGTGAAGTTAGTGATCCATTCCAGTTCTTCACACTTGATCGTCATTTTACTTTTTGCATTTAAATTTCTAAATCTTCAAACAACAATTTGATTTACTTTCAGTTGAACTGACAATTAACTTTTATACTAACAATTTTGATTATTTTAGTGTGCAGATATGATTTAATTGCACTGACATCTTTACTCACATTATCTCTAATCTTAGTTATAATTGCTTCAACATATAAACATCAAGAACCCATTCCATGTGGGATCAATATTTGATAGAATTGTTCTATCAACTATACTTGCTTCGACGTGTGTCTGCTTGCACAACTGTTGTGACATTACAAGCCGATCAAGGGCTTAGTTTCAGTTTGTATATATAGGAGTGTTAGAAATTAGTGGTTTTAAGTGTTTAAAGTCGGGTAAATACGATTTTAGAGTACCAGTTCGCGTAATCGGGTCAGGTCAACCCTGCAAAATTGTAGATGATGTCGCGACGTAGCATAAGTTTGTCACAACATACCTGTAAGTACTGGTTTGTCACGACGTAGCTCCCCTTGTGTCATGAAAAACCCTTCAGTCTTGATGTTCCAGAAGCCTGCCCCCTATGTCGCAACATAGGCATGTCCGTGTCACGACAAACATAGTAATTCTAGTTTTTCAGGCATTCTGATCCCTTGGTTGTGACATAGCAAAGGATATGTTGTGTTATAGCCTTCCTGAGTGTCTTTGGAGTAGTCTGGTTGCTTCGTTGCAATGTGAACTACCTGTTTCGTGACAAACCTGTCCAATTTGAAAGAAATGCCCTAAACTTAATGAGAAGTAATTACGTTAGTATGTTAGTGACTAAAACATAAAAATAAGGGTTAACTCTTGTTAGAATTATCTGACAAGAGTGTTAGGGTGTGTTGTGGTCGGTCTATTTTATCGTTGTTTGTCCAGCAGCCGTCATGCCAAGCTACTCTCTGGTGTTGATCTCTTTCTCGAAACTTTTCTTTCCTTCTTGCGTAGATCACTGCCAGTTCCTTTCGTCAATCATATTGAC
The DNA here is from genome assembly GCA_005610355.1 of Gossypioides kirkii. Classification (NCBI taxonomy): domain Eukaryota; kingdom Viridiplantae; phylum Streptophyta; class Magnoliopsida; order Malvales; family Malvaceae; genus Gossypioides; species Gossypioides kirkii. The sequence continues at coordinate 10,040,890 of CP032250.1, forward strand.
TGACGACAGTTGTAAACTTATACCACCATACCTTCGCTTACTTACTTTTATTAGTGATCCCCTTGAAGAAATCATATACCTTTGTGTGATGGCATAATAGCTATTTGATTACATCATTCAGAAAAAACAATGGATTTATTATCAATTCATGTTTTGATGTTACAATAGCTATTTGTCTTCCCTTATAATTTCCATCACTATGTTCTGGTTACTGTGGCTTGTGGTACTCTTGCAGTAATTGCCTTTCCCATGAATGCACACTTTCTTGCCGGATGTAATTATTATGATAGTTAATGGCTGGGACTCTAGCTTGTAAATGTTTCCTATTTTCTGCAAAAATTGAAAAGATTTCACATTAGTAATTTCTTTAGGGATTTGCTACACCAGGAAAGTATTATACATAATAGCTAATTTCCATTGAAAATTGAACTTTTGATTAACGATTTTTCAACTAATATTTCTTTTGTTGACGGTGTTGTCTTTAGTTGAAGTTCTAGATCTGGAGTAATGGAACCGTGTTCTTCTTTTAGGTGCATTGATTTGTCACTGGATTGGGATTCAATCTCAACTTCTACGTGATTATCCATTCCCCTTCTAGAGGCGAGATCTCATTTTGCTCAGTGGCCCAATCGTTTGACTCACAACATTTTCTGTCTGATTCCTCTTCCAGTCATTCTTCCTGTTCTCATTCTATCTGTTCAAATTCATAGTACATTACCCTAAAAGACTGACCACCATATGGATCAGGGATTTGGGTTTTTCATGAAGTTGACTTAATTCTAACATTAATATCTTTTGATTTTCCTGAATCTCCCAATCTTCATAATATCTGTCTTCATAGATTTTAGCGTCATAATCATCATCATACATGAGATCTGAAAAATATAAATCATAGGCATCCATGGGTTTAGATATGATAGCAATTAAAAGAATATTAGTAAATATTAAAAAAGAAAAATTGTTAGTATAGTTAACTTGTATCTATAACCTAAAATTTCCCTAAATATTTTAATACAATGAAAGAATAAAGTTTACTAAAGCGTTGCCTCCCTGGTAACGGCACCAACAACTTGACCACCCATGAACATACTCTTGTTTGGTGTAGATTTTAGCTTTCTGCAAGTATATGGGTCAAGTTGTAAATATAGTGTGTTTACAATGGAACACTTGAAATTATTCCCAGGATCATACCCAAAGGAGGCTTAAGGTGATAGTAAATAAAATCTCTGCAAAGAATAAAATTAATTAGTACTAGTTTTAGGGTTTATATAGTACAAGGGAAAATAAGAGAGTTGTTTGCAAGCATAAAAATAAAAAGATTAAAAAATAAAAAAAAGTAAATAAGAGGAAAGGCTTGAGTTGTAGAAATCTTATAAACAGCTTGGGGATATTAGGTCGTTTACGTATAAGTTTCTTGATTGTTGGGTTTTGGAGATCTTCCTTCAATCAACTAGTCACTACCCCAGTTAGACATCTCGATCTTCCATCGGCATAGCAACTCAATAAAAGTTACTTATCGTTAGATGTCACAATCAAAATCGGTTTGGGGAAAAGGTGTTCATGGATAGGCAATACCAATTTTGGGTTCATTTTCACCTAGATGACTTTTTAGGGTTGTCAAGCCTAGTGTTTGTTTGATGCTCTTCCTTTGCCAAACAGTTGATCCAAAAGGTAAAACCCTTGTAAAACAACAATCAATTATTCATACGTCCACTCCCTAATTCCCTAAAATGAAATTAGTTCCTCATGATTTCTTTATTCATCATGAACACAATATATGAAAACATGTAGATCAAGAATTAAATGAAAAAAAATTGAATTGTATTAAGCGATCTGTTGGGAAAAACTCCTCGATCGTTTACACAAGTTTCTACAATCTCATTTCAAAAGCGAAAAACAAATAAATTAAAACTAAAAATTAAAAGCTAAGTAATTGTATGTAAACCCTAGTGCTAAAGCGCCTCGCAAGATACACAGTTGGAGTCTGAGTCCCATGTCGCGACACACCAAGACCTATGTCGCGACGTAGCAGGTAGTTTTGAAAATCTTCGCTGCTGATCCCTTTGTTACGACATAAAGCTATCTGTGTCATGACGAAGTGGTTAGTATCACTCTGGCTTGCTGCTACTAGTCTCCAATGCTCTCACGAAGTATGTTAGCTAACTTTAGGCCTCGTTTGGCCTTAAAAGAAACAATACAACCTTCCTAGCACATTTTATTAGAAAACAAAACTAGACTAAAAAATGCATAGAATATAAAGGAAATTACTCTATTTCAAGCTCATCAAAATGTGAAAATAAGCTCAATCTGCTAAGCATGAAACTGGCAGATCACCCGCCTTCTTACATAAGGCTGTTACAATTGTGGTAAAAAGAGATCGCTCTTTTGGCTTTGAGTGCACCGTTTCATTTCTTCATATATCCAAGAGCCTACACAAATCTTCTTATGCTACAAAATGCCATACAATAACAAAGCTCACAAAGAATTAACGTTAGAAACATTTAAAGCAGGTATAAGTCGTGTAGATAGGAATTACATCCACATTTTAGCTACCAGGAACATGATAGCTTTGTTGAATTTGGAGGGTGTGTCGGTGTCAGGCCTGTAGTTTCACACACCTCGCCCTTCTATCAAGAACTTAACTATTTCCTCCATGTCTATATTCTATTTCCTCCATGTCTATATTTTGAAATGTATTAAAGTCCACTTCCTGCACATAATCTTTCTCATAGTAAGGGACATTGTAATAATTACATATATCTTTAGGTGACATATGAACATCGCAATCTCTAACTACCACTACTCCTAAAGGCTTTCTCTTAACTATGTCATCCTTAAGGGATGCGTAAAATTCATGGACTACTGGTGCTACTATGTTACCTGTTGGAAGAATAAAGTATTGCTCACATTTATGGTATCGCACTAGTGGCCATATTTCCTTTGAGAGAATCATGAATGGTTCGAAATCACGTTCCTGAATGAGAGTTTGCCCTTGCGAAGATAAAAAATATTTCTCTATCTGAGCACTTGCGAATCATTCGAAATCTGAATTGCTGTCGCTCTCTTGCACCATTGTTCTCTTTCGGGATGGCATCGTAATCTAGCACAGAGAAGATATAACAATAACCAATGGAAAAGTAAAAGTGAAGAAAAATACCTTTCCTTTTAAGGAATAGTCTTGTTGATTGGGTCCCCTTGCACCTTGCAATGAAGTATTACTCTTGGAGGAATGAAGTTCTAGGTTTTAAGTGAGAAGAGAAGGATGAGAGTTTTAGTGGATTTAGGAGTGGATTGAGAGTGTTTAAGTGAAGAGATTAGGTTTAGTTTTAAGTTATCATATATAATGTGGGTATTTTTAGGGTTTTGGTTGTTAAAAATAGGGTAAATGTTGGCTTTTGTCGTCAGGTTGTGCAATTAGGTTGGGTCAAGCCTATAAAAATTGTAGACGATGTCGTGACATAGCCTAAGTTTGTCGCAAGCAACATTCCAGTGCCTGTTCACGACAAACCCAGTAGTTCTGGGTTTTTAGTAATATGAACCCTTTGTCGCAACATAGCAAGCCTGTTAGAGCATGCCTGGGCGTACTTGGAGTAGTCTGGTTGCTTCGTCATAAAGTTATGTAACTGTGTCTCGACAAACTTGTCAGATTCGAAAGAAATACCCTAAAACAGAAATTGTTACTAAGTTAGTATGTTAATGATTATAAATTTAAAATTGAGTGTTAGTACTTGTTAGAATTGTTTGACAAGGGTGTTAGTGTGCACTTCTGCACCGACGAACAGTCTGTTTTATCGTTGTTCGTCCAGCAACCATCATGCCAGGCTACTCTTTGGCGGTTATCTCTTTCCCGAAATTTTCCTTTTCTTCCTACATAGATCACCGCCAACTCTTTTCACCGATCGCATTTATTTACGAAGTCTGTGAATTTATACCACTACTATTTCACATGATTGCCTTTATCATTGATCCACTTGTGAAATTCACATGTCTTCGTGTGGTGGATTAATATCTGCTCGATCACCTCATTTAATAAACATGGTAGATTTACTACAAATTCATGTGTTGATGTTGCTACAACTATTTGTTTCCCCTATAATTTCTAACACCGTGTTTTTTTCCCTTAGATCGTGGTACCAGTGCAGTAGTTGCCTCTCCCACAGGCATATATTATCTTTTTCCACGGATGTAATTATTCGACTAGTTGAAGGTTGAGGCTCTAGCTTGTAAATGCTTCCTGTTTTCTACAAAAAATTAAAAAATTTTCACATTAGTAATTTCTCTAGGAATTTGCTGCTCCAGGAAAGTATTATACATAATAGCCATTTTCCATTGGAAATTGAATTTTTGATCGATGATATTTCTTCTGTTGACGGTTTGGCAACAGTAATTAATCAAAGATCTAAATTTGGGATTTAGGAACCGCCTTCTTCCTCTGGAGGGATTGATTCATCATTGGATTGAAGCCCAATCTCGATGTTTACACGATCCTCTATTTTCCCTTCCAGAGATGAGATCTCTTTTTGCTTGGCGGTCCGATGATCTGATTCCTCAAAACATTCTCTTTCAATTTTCTCTTCTAGCATTTGTTCCTATTCTCGCTTTATTTGTTCAGATTCGAAGTACATTTCTCTAAAAGATAGACCATCAGGTTGATCAGGGATCTAGGCTTCTTCACGAAGTTACGTTAACTCCAACATTAGTAACTTCTGATTCTCCTAGATCTCCTAATCCTCATAATACCTGTCTTCATAGATATCAACATCATAATCATCGTCATAAATGAGATCTGAACAAAATAAATTGTAGGCATCCATAGATTTAAATATGATGGGAATTAAAGGGAAATGTTTTGAAAAATAACAACTGTTAGTACGGTTAAATCTATATCCTAAGATTTTCTAAATTATTTTATTAGCAATGGAGAAATAAAATTTACTAAAGTGTTCCCTCCCTGGCAACGGCACCAACAATTTGACTGCCCCCTAACGTACTCCCGTTCGGTATAGATTTAGGCTTTCTACAAGTATACTGGTCAGGTTGTAAATATAGTATGTTACAATGGAACACTTGGTAGTGTTCCGAGGATCGTACCCAAAGGAGGCTTAAAGTGATAGTAAATTAAATCCTTGCAAGGAATAAAATTAATTAATACTTATTTTAGGGTTTATAGTACAACGAGAAAATCAAAGAGTTTGTTGTAGAGAGCATAAAATAAAAGATAAAATAAACTAGAAAATAAAGGCAAAAGATTGAGTTGTATAAATCTTATAAACGGCTTTGGGGATTTTAGGTCGTTTTCCTATGAGTTCCTCAATTGTTGCGTTTTGGGGATTTTCCTCCAATCAACTAGTCATTACCCCAGTTGGATCTCTTGATCTTCTACCGGTATAGCAAGTCGATAGAGATTACTTATCGCTAGATGTCACAATCTAAATCGATTTGGGGAAAATCTATTCGTGGATGGGCAATACAAATTTTGGGTTCATTTCCACCTAGATGACTTTTAGGGTTGTCAAGCCTAGTGTCTGTTCAATGTTCTTTCTTTCCCAAACAGTTGATCCGAAAGGTAAAATCCCTGCAAAACAACAATTAATTATTCATACATCAACTCCTTAATTCCCTAAAAATGGAATTAGTTCCTCATGGTTTCTTTATTCATCAATAAAAAAATATATGGAAACATATAAGTGAAGAAGAGAATGAAAAAGAAACTAGAATTGTATTAAGCAATCTGTAGGGAAAAACTCCTCGAACGTTTATGTGAACTTTTACAATCTCGTTTCAAAACTGAAAATACAAATAAAACTAAAAACTAAAGTCTAATGAATGGTGTCCAAACCCTAGTGCTAAAACGCCCTATTTATAGCTATTGGTTGGTCGTTTTCATCAACCCTAGGTTAGCTACCGTCCTTCGTGATTAAGTTACATTTTGAAGATGAAAACACCCCTCGCTTGATGCAGAGTTGGAGTCTGGGTCCAATGTCGCGACACATCAGGATCTGTGTCGCGACACAGTAAGCAGTCCCTTGATTCTTCACTACTAATCCCTTTGTTGCAACATATGGCTGTCTATGTCGTTACGATTAGTATCACTATGGTGCCATTGCTACTATCTCCTCTTCACTCACGAAGTAGGTTAGCTAAACTTTAGGCCTCATTTGGCCTTAAAAGCAATAATACAACCTTCTTAGCAGAATTTATTAGAAAACAAAACTAAACTAAAAATTTATAAAACATAAGGAAAATTACTTGACTTCAAGCTCATCAAATGTGAAAGTCAGTTCAATCTGCTAGGTATGTAACTAGTAGACCATGAATGTCAATAAAGAGACTTCTAAACCAATCAAGTTTGATGATCTGACATCTTTGTTAGATGCAGAAGTGCCACAAAAGACAAAACAACCATTTCAAGTTAGAAATCCTTACTACCATACCCTCAAAGTCTTCAAAAGTAGAAGCAGGAAGTCCAATTCAAGAAATTCCTAGACGTACTCAAGAAACTTCATATCAACATTCCGTTAGTAGAAGTACTTGAACTAATGTCGAATTACATCAAGTTCATGAAGGATATATTGTCAAAGAAACAAAGACTTGGAGAATTTGTGACAGTAACCCTAATGAAGGAATGCAGTACATATCTTTAAGATAAATTACCTCCAAATTTGAAGGATCTTGGATGTTTTACTAAATGTTGAAACATTGGAGCAACTTATTGTGGTAAAGCATTATGTGATTTAGGTGCTAACATTAACTTGATGCCCATGTCGATATTCAAAAAGTTGGGGATAGGTGAAGTTAGACCAACTACGATTACACTTCAGTTAGCTGATAAATCTATGGCATATCCTAAAGGAATTGAAGATGTATTGGTTCGTGTAGATTCATTTTTCCTGCTGAATTTGTCATTTTAGACTTTAAAGCAGATAAAGAAGTGACAATCATCCTATGAAGACCATTCCTAGCAACCGGAAGGACTTTGATTGATGTGCAAAAATGTGAGTTAACTATGGGTGTTCAGGATGATCAGGTAACGTTTAATGTTTTTAAGTCTATAAGATTTCCAGATGTATTGATGATTATTCTATAGTGACCAAGTTAGAAGAGTTAATCATTGAAGAGGAATTCAACTCTGTTGAAGATCATTTAGAAAAGATTTTGCTGACTGATAAAGAGGGGAGGAAAACTTAGCTTTACTGAAAGCTTATTCAATGGTATTTAATCAACAACCTTGTTTTGAGTCTTTGGAGTTAGAAAGCAGAGATTATGTCCAACCAAAAGCATCGATTGAAGAGCCACCTAAATTAGAGATTAAGGTATTACCCTCACACTTAAAATATGTTTATTTAGGTGACGCCTCTACTTTGCCTGTGATTATTTCAGCACAACTAACTAAAGAGCAGGAAGAAAAACTTATTAAAGTGCTGAAGTAATTCAAGAAGGCTATTGGATGGACCATAGCTGACATTTGTGGTATAAGTCCATCTGTATGCATGTACAAGATCATTCTTTAATATGACAATAAAGGGACAATTGATGGACAATGAAGATTGAACCCCATTATCAAGGATGTAGTCAAGAAGGAAATCATCAAGTGGTTAGATGCGGGTATAATTTATCCCATCTCAAATAGCTCACGAGTTAGTTCAGTCTAGTGCGTGCCAAAGAAAAGAGGTATTACGTTCGTGAAGAATGAAAATAATGAGTCAATACCGACTAGAACGGTTACGGGATGGCAAATTTTCATAGACTATCGAAAGTTTAACAAAGCGACTAGGAAAGATCACTTTCCTTTGTCGTTCTTGGATCAGATGTTGGATAGACTCATAGGGCAAGAATATTATGGTTTCTAGATGGGTACTCAAGGTACAATCAGATCATAATCGCACCAGAAGATCAACACAAAATGGCGTTCACATTCCCGTATGGTACATTCGCATTTAGACGCATGTCATTTGGTTTATGTAATGCACCTGCTACATTTCAAAGATGTATGATGGTTATTTTCACTAACATTGTTAGGAAGTATATGGAAGTGTTCATGGATAACTTTTCAGTGTTTGGGGACACTTATGATGACTATTTAGCCAATCTAGCTAAGGTACTAAGACAATGCGAAGATACAAACCTTGTTCTCAACTAGGAAAAGTGTCATTTTTTGGTATGAGAAGGTATTGTTTTGGGGCACAGAATAACAAGACAAGGAATCGAAGTTGGTAAAGGCAAAGTAGATGTTATCCAGAAGCTTCCATCTCCAACATCTGTAAAGGGTGTTAGGAGCTTTTTGGGACTTACCAGATTCTTTCGAAGATTAATCAAGGATTTCTGTAAGATTGCTAAACCTTTGAGCAAGTTATTAGAGAAGGAATTGATGCTCAACTTTGATGAAGAATACTTAATAGCATTTAATGATTTGAAGAATCGTCTAGTTTCAATACCGATTACCGTCACACCAGATTGGAAGTTGTCATTCGAGCTAATGTGTGATGCAAGTGACTTTACGATCGGAGCTGTGATGGGCCAGTGAAGGAACAAAGTTTTTCATCCCTCTACTATAGAAGTCGAACTTTGTCAGGAGCTCAGCTGAACTATATGGTAACCGAGAAATAATTACTTGAAGTTGTGTTTGCTTTTGATAAGTTTAGATCCTATCTTATAGGTACAAAAGTGATGGTCTTTATGGATCATTTGAAAATTAAATACTTACTTGCCAAGAAAGATGCTAGGTCGAGATTAGTTCGTTGGGTGCTATTACTTTAAGAATTTGACTTAGAAATTAAAGATCGAAGAGGCATAGAGAACCCAATAGCTGATCACTTGTCTAAATTAGAGCCACGAGAAGAAAATTCAACTCTTGTACCAATACAAGATACACTCCATCACGAACATATACTCAAGGTAAGTCATAACACCTCTTGATTTGCTAATTTTGCTAACTACTTAGCTTGTGGTTTGATTCCCTATGATAAGACGTATCAGCAAAGAAAGAAGTTCTTTCATGATGCTAAGTACTACTTCTGGGAAGAGCCATTTATGTTTAAGAAGTGTGCAGATTAAATGATCAGAAGATGTGTGACAAAAAATGAATTGCAAGTGATATTATATTAGTGTCACATAATTCCAAATGAGGGACACTTCGAAGGTTCACTAATGGTACTAAAAAGAACATATGTTCTCCCCATTTATTGTATAATTTATTCCCATTATATCATGTTTAGCATGCATTTTTAGCATTTTATATTTAGTAATTACATTTTCTAAGTCAGTGATGTTTGGTTTAATTTTCTTTCATTTTATCTTACTTTTTATACTAATGTCGTCACATTTAGTGTTCAGTATTGCATCTTGAGATGTCACTGCAGGAACCTACCTAGAAGGATCAATGCATGAAGGTGTACAAAGTCGTCGCTGCAAAATAACATCCAAATTTAAGCCCAAAACTGTCGCTGCATGAGTACTTTCAGATTGCACCCAAAACTATCATCGCAGGAATATTTCCGGAATGCACCCAAGACAGTCGCTGCATAAATATTCTTCAAATTGCATCCAGAACTATCGTTGCATAAGTATTCTTCAATTGCACCCAGGAATGTCACTGCAAAAACATGTACATAATTGTATCTGCATGAACGTGTCCACAATTGCACCCAGAATTGTCGCCGCATCTGACAGCTGTCTGATAAGAAAAAAATGTGTGAGTTGTCCAATCTGGTATAACCAACTTGTACAGCTCAATTTTGCAGAATAAACACCTGTACAATTTGGGCTAAATATAAACACTCACAAGGAAAGACAAAGGTGTCTCTTCTTCCTTTAGTCTCGCATTTTGCAAAATTATCTTCTTCAACCTAGCTTTTGAGCTTTTCAACTATGGAGGCTTGAGACCATTCCGAGAAACCTGACATTGATAAGAAGGCAGCATCTAGTCTTGATGAGAAGTGTTCTAAATGCGACACAAGAGGAGCATTTACGGAATAGTTCTAGTAGGCTAGGAATAGAATGCTTCAACTTATTCTTTAATTCCTCTTAAACGTTGATAAATTCTGATGACTTTAATTTTGTATGGAAGTACCTCTTAATGTTAGATCTAGTTTGATTTCTGCTCAAATCTTATTAACTGTTTATCTTTGGATTTAATCGTTTTGACCACGGAAGTACGATTGTAGTCACAGTCACTGAAAGGTCTGTTGACAAGTTAAATTAACATGCAAGACAACAAAAGTTGCTTGAGGCACGAAGGAATTCTGGCCACTTGTTCTCGAATGCAAAGCATTACCAACATTGGAAGGTGTAGTTAATGTGAGTGTTTGGGTCTTTGATAAATAGGGAAGTTGAAAGTAGTGAGATCTCATTAAGCTTAATTGCGGCGACAATTTATCTATCAATTACCTTGTAGTCACATTTAGTGTCTGCCAACTGGCCAAGTTAAGGATCCCCCCATTTCTTTACACTTGATCTACTTCTTTTAATTTTCTTAGTTTACATTCATAAAACATCTTCAAATATTCAATTCATTTTTCTATTAAATTGCCTGACATTTTATGTTATAGTTTATAGTATTTGGGTTGACAGATTTAATTCTAGTCTTTGTGCAGATTTTGACTTAATTGCCCTGACATTATATCTGACAAATTGTCTTATAATAACTTCTTTTGCATCGAAAAATTTAGACAACAGACATCCATCCTCGTGGGATCGATATCTGACAGATTCACTTCTATCTACAATACTTGAATCGATAGTGTACGCTTGCACATTTGTTGTGACGTTTATAGGCCGATCAAGTTTTGGCATCGTTATCGGGGATGTCGTTTGTTTGATGTCTATTTTTGTCTTTGCATGTATTCTTTATTATCCAACTTTTATTTGTCACTAACTTGTCTCCTTTTACATTTTATTTTAGTGAAATATGGCTAGGAACGAGGTGTATAGAACCTCAAGATGTTGGACTAGCATAAGTGATGCTATAGAAATGGAGATCGATGCCATAACCGCCCAGGTATCTTCTTTGACTATTATGAGTAATTCAATGCAGAATGCTACCAGTAATTGTAGAATGGAAATTTGCTGTGACAATTTGCGATTACTGTGGAAGCAACCATGAGTTTGAACAATGCCCTTCAAATCCAGCAAATGTGTACCACATGAGGAATTTCGATCGAAATGAAAATCTATATTCCAACACCTACACGCTAGAGTGGGAGCAACATCCAAATTTTTGTTGAAAAAATCAAGACCTTGGAGGTATAAACAACGATGTTAGATCCGAGTGGACACTACCCAATTATGATCAACTCTTGTCAAGGAAAAATACCCAGCAAGATGAAGCATCAGAATTTTTATCATTTGAAAATTTGCTGAGACAATATTTTTCCAAGACTGAAGCTGTGCTTCAGAGTCAAGCTGAATCCATACGAGCTCTTGAATATCAAGTTGGTCAGATTGTGAGCGCAATAAGTTTGCGACCACAAGAATCTTTGTCGATGGATATTGAATTGCAAGCGATATTATATCAGTGTTACATAATTCCAAGTGGGGGACACATTGGAGGTTCACTAATGGTACTAAAAAGAACATATGTTTTCTCCCCATTTATTGTATAATTTGTTCCCATTATATCATGTTTAACATGCATTTTTAGCATTTTATATTTAGTAATTGCATTTTCTAAGTCAGTGATGTTTGGTTTAATTTTGTTTCATTTTTATATTACTTTTTTTACTAATTTCGCCACATTTAGTGTTCAGTATTGCATCTTGAGATGTCACTGCTAGAACCTGTCCAGAAGGATCAATGCATGAAGGCGTATAGATTTGTCGCTGCAAAATAACAGCCAAATTTATGCCTAAAACTGTTGTCGTATGAGCACTTCCTGATTGCACCCAAAACTGTCGCAATAGGAATATTTCCAGAATGCACCTAAGACTGTCGCTGCATATAAATATTCTTCAAATTGCATCCAGAACTATCGCTACATAAGTATTCTTCAATTGCACCCAGGAATGTCGCTGCATGAACATGTACAGAATTATCGCTGCATGAACGTGTCGAGAATTGCGCCTAAAATTGTAGTCGCATCTGACAGCTATCTAATATAAACAACTTGTACAACTCAATTTTGCAGAATAGACACCTGCACAATTTGGGCTAAATATAAACACTCACAAGGAAAGAGAAAGGTGTTTCTTCTTCCTTTAGTCTCCCATTTTGCAGTATTATCTTCTTCAACCTAGCTTTTGAGCTTTTCGGTTATGGAGGCTTGAGACCATTCGGAGGATCTTGATGTTGATGAGAAGGCAGCATCTACACTTGACGAGGAGTGTTCTAAGTGCGACACAAGAGGAGCATTTACGGAATAGTTCTAGTAGGCTAGGAATAGAATGCTTCAACTTATTCTTTAATTCCTCTTAAACGTTGATAAATTCTGATGACTTTAATTTTGTGTGGAAGTACCTCTTAGTGTTAGATCTATTTTGATTTCTGATCAAATCTTCTTAACTGTTTATCTTTGGTTTTAATCATTGTGACCATGGAAGTGCGATTGCAGTCACAGTCACTGAAAGGTGCGGTGACAAGTTAAATTAACATCCAAGACAACAAAAGTTGCTTGAGGCACGAAGGAATTCTAGCCACTTATTCTCGAATGCAAAGCATTACCAGCATTGGAAGGTGTGGTTAATGTGAGTGTTTGGGTCTTTGATAAATAGGGAAGTCGAAAGTAGTGAGATCTCATTAAGCTTAATTGCGGCGACAATTTATCTATCAATTACCTTGTAGTCACATTTAGTGTCTACCAACTTCCCAAGTCAGGGATCCCCCCCATTTCTTTACAGTTGATCTACTTCTTTTAATTTTTTGAATTTACATTCATAAAACATCTTCAAATATTCAATTCATTTTTCTATTAAATTGCATTGACATTTTATGTTACAGTTTATAGTATTTGTGTTAACAAATTTAATTCTAATCTTTGTACAGATTTTGATTTAATTGCGCTGACATTATATCTGACAATTTTTCTTATCTTAACTTCTTTTGTATCGACAAATTTAGACAACAGACACTCATCCTCTTGGGATCGATATTCGACAGGTTTACTTCTGTCTACTATAATTGCATTGACAGTGTACGCTTGCACATTTGTTGTGACGATTATAGGCTGATCGTTCACATACTGCGGGCAAAGTATTGCTATCTGGTTTCTTTTGGCCGACATTGTTCAAAGATGTGTACGCGTTTTTCATAAGTTCTGATCGATGTCAAAGGGTTGGAAATGTCACCAACAGAAATGAAATGCCTCAAACAAACATCATGGAAGTGGAACTGTTCGATGCTTGGGGTACTAACTTTCTTGGTCCATTCCCTCAATCATTTGGTAACAAGTATATTTTGGTAGTAGTCGACTACGTATCAAATAGATTGAGGCCGAGACATATCCAACAAATGATGTCAAGGTAGTGAAGAAGTTCTTATAGAAGCATGTGTTCACAAGGTTTGGAACTCTTAGAGCCATCATCAATGATGAGGGGTCCCATTTTGTGAACAAATGGTTGAAGTGGTTACTCGATAAACACGGAATAAGACACAAGGTTGCTATAGCTTACCATCTGCAAACGAATGGGCAAGTTGAGCTGGCGAATAAAGAAATAAAAGGCATACTCGAGAAGGTAGTATGTCCAAACCAACGAGACTGGTCCAAGAGACTGGACGATGATTTATGGGCTTACAGAACAACATATAAGACACCTTTAAGGAGTCTCCCTTTAGGTTGGTATTTGGAAAAGTCTAGGTCATGTGTCCAATTGTCTTACACACCTAAGCTACCCTCTAAACCCACCCTAGATTAAAATCTTTTCTTTTTATCCTATTTATTTAATTTGGATTTTATTCATCGAAAGGTGGTAAGAAAGTTATTTTTCTAATTTTTTTATTTAATTTATTAACTTTTTAATTTATTTTAAATTGTTAATATTTTATACTAATTAAATTTTAGAAAAATATTTGTGTCCATCTTATTTTTTATCAGATTAAAATCATGTCTCGCAAGAGACCTCGTGACGCAATTGAAGAAGTGCAAAACAAATTTCACAGTGTAGAAGCTAAGGCAAGATATGACACTCTGTTAAAAATCAGCAGCTACTACCAAAGAAAGGGTTTACTTGGAAAGAAAGCAAATATACAAACTTCATAGCAGGTATCCGACAAGTTGTTGAAGCTCTGAACTGGGGATTGTTTTGTGAAAAGCGACCGAGTGGAGATGAGTAATTGGTTCGAGAATTTTATGCAAACCCTCAAGTGAACTACTAGAAATTCCCGTTTGAGGAATCAAGGTACCATTAAAGTCAAGCACCATCGATGAGTTCTTTGACTTACCTGATTTCGAAGAAGATGAGTACTCAGTTTTGATGAAAAACTTAGAGGCTGAAAAATTGCAAGAAATTCTTTCAGAACTTATTGTTCCAGGTTCTGAATGGACGGTGTCAAAAAGTGGAATTCGTACATGTCGCAGAGAATACTTGACACCGTTAGCAAAAGTGTGGTTTTAATTTATTCGATTTAGTCTCATGCTTATCCCACAAGGAACTACTGTTTCATTGGAACGAATGGTGTTGCTTTATTCAATTCTGAAGGCAAAGACCATCGACATGGGAAAGATCATCATTAGAGAAATTCGAAACTATGCTATGAGACGTCCTATTCAAGCATATTTCCCATTCACAAGCACAGTGTTATGTTTAAAAGTTGAAATTCTTGGGAACGTGAAGAAAACAGGATACAGCCAAGGAGCGATCACTGATTGGGATCTTATTCGAGTACCAGGAAATTTCATTCTTCAACAGCAAGATGAAGAAGAAGAAGAAGATCATTAGGAAGATCTTTTAGTGATAGAACCAATTAGAATGCATGATGAAGCAGAGCCTACTGAACGAATGTCCCAGCCTGACATATCCATACCAAGACCTCGGTCACCTCAATCTGAACTTCAAAATGAGCTGTCAAAGATGATGGATTGCATGCAACACATGCAATGGCAGCAAAAATCTTATTGAAGATACACGAAGATACGAGATGATGCATTTAAAAGTGCACTTGAAAAAGTGTTTTGTGACCCATTTATCTTTGTGCTTGAATTTCCAGATTACATATCTGAACCATGGAGTCTTATGGTGAAGAAAGAGCAAGGTGATTCGAGCAACAATAGGGACTACAAAGCAATAGAAGAGTCAAAGTCTAGAGGGTCTGAACATAAATAAAAGGGGGATCTTGTCTTTCTTTAATTTTTGTTATTTTATTTCAATCTTTAATTCTTGAATGAATTTAGGATTAGGTCACTAGGTTAGTTTTTAATTCTTGCATAATAAATTAAGTGTTGAAGACAATAATTGAGCAACTTAGAAAAATAAGAGTGTGGTAATAAATATGTACATGTCTAGGATTGGACATTGAAAGAGCTTAGTTCTTAAGCAGTTAAATTGACTCACCTCTTCTTCCTTGGTCTTACCTAGTGTACAGTATTTATTCACTTTTATTTTTATTCTCTATTATTTTTAACAATGGGGACATTGTTCAATTTAAGTAGGGGGACTGAAAATCAAAAATTTCTTAATAAGTATTATTTCTTCTTATTTTATGAATTTAGTTATAATTTTGCTTGAAATTTTGAATTTATGGTGATTATGTTATGTTTTAGTATAAATAAAATTCAATTATCTCAATAGTGATGATATTAAGCTGAACCATGTTATGTATACTACTCTTAATATAATATGTGAATCATATCATAAAATTTTTAATTCCTTATAGAAGCTAGATATGCATGAAAGTTTAAGTCTCCAGAATTGACTTAGTAATTTCTTGAGGCAAAATCCTAAGAAGCATGAAATTTTGAAAATGATTTAAGCAACATTTGTTTGGACTGTTTGAGCCTTTCATGCTAACCTTAATAAATGTTATCCCTTGAAGTCAACTTTTAGACTATATGGCCTGATTTTCTTTATACCTTACAATTATAAGCCTTCCTATCTCTCGTATGTATATCTAAATTGTCCCAACTACTAGACTCAGTCTATCAAGAATATGTTCCAAAAATAAGTTTGGGGGAGTAGAGAAGAAGTACCAAAATGCTCAACAAAGTGTAGTACATACAAAAATTATGCTTAGGAAAAATGAATGAAAAAGAAAAAGAAAAGAATAGAGCATATGTACTCAAAAGAAAAAGAAAATAGCATGAGCATTCAAAGATCGAAAAAAGTTGGTGAAATTGAACGTCTGCTACAAGCTGAGTCTAGGGTTTTAGCTTAAATTTATCTATCTTTTCCTTACCCCTAGCCTAGCCCCACTACAACCTATGCAAAAGATCTATTTGATTCAAGATTTGAATGCTACCTACATTAGTGGAGAGAAATTGCTATGTTCAACATATGAAGGCATAAGTGAAACTTAGTTATTGTAGTTTGGTCTTAACTAGGGAATAAAAATTGACTGATAAGATTTTGACATGTCTTTATTGAGATAAGCATGATGATAATTGAAGATAAATGAATCAAAAATACTTGAGCTACATAATTTCTAAATTCTTGTTTTTATGCGTAATTATTTTGAATTCATAAGTATAAGGAGAAATCATCAAATCTTTTGTGATTTTTTCATTACTCGGGATAAGCAATGAATTAAGTTTGGGTGTGTGGAACGATGAAAATATATAGACTTTTCATACTCTTTTTAACTCAAATTCATGCAAATTTTAGTAATTAATGTCGAAAAATATAATTTAATTATAAAATAATTAATTTGTGCTAAATTTTCCAACATATTGATTTTTAATTATTTTTATAAATATTAAGCATGCATTTGATGATTTTTTGACAGTTTTGCACAATTGGTGAAAATCGGCCCGGCAGACACTACCAACAACTTGAATCGTTGAGGGAATTTTTACATCGAGTCAATGAAGAGATAAGGAGATTATTTTTCCAGCCAAGTTTGATCCAATACGAATCAAAATTATTCTTTATAATTATATTTTTAATTTAATTAAAAATAAATTATAAAGACTGAAGCAAAGTGGCTCGAAGTGCATGCAAAAGAGAGTCAAACCACCCTGACTTGAGCTAGCCCATGTGCTTTCCAATTCTGACTCAAATCATCTTATTAAGTTGACTTTTCAGCCTTGCAAAAAAGCCCTCAAAGTCTCCTTAAATCCCATTCAAACCCTTCTATTTTTGGTGGATTTAAAGATATGCCCCAAGCCAAATTTAGCAAAGTTTGAACTTGTCAAACTTTTCCCATTAATGGCTGGACAAGGGATGTTGGTGGCTGATATTTATTTACTAAATTTAGCCCCCAACTCTCATCTATAAATACCACCCTCATTCCCCTCATTTTCCACACCAATTCACTCCACTCTCTCTTCTTTCTCTCATTTGCTCTCTAAGCCTTCCATCCCATTTTTTCTTCCTTTCCCTTGCTGATTCCCCCTCTTGGAAAAGAGTGGTATTCAGCCCTTGAAATAGCTATGTTGAGTGTTCATCAAAGACCTCGATCTAGGAAGAATCAAGCAAGAACGACGAAGAACGTGGAAGTAGTTCTTGAGAAATCGTCGGATTTAATCCTATTCCTTTTCTCCCTTTTAGATTCTTGATTGTTATTATGATGAATGCTATTTGTTTATTTAATTAAAATGGCTTAAATTTCTTTAAGTGTTGGGTTGTTTGTGTTGATTGCTTGATTATTTATGAATCATGTTTATATAGTTATAGGCCTTGAATATTTTGTTTTAATTAAATATTATCATGCCTAAGTTATAATTGCATTACCCTTGTGATATAACTATTGAATTAATAATTTAAGTGTGTTGAAATTCTGATTAATGGACACACCATTTAATTTGTGCATGCTTAATCTTCTAAGGAAGCTGAGGGTTAAAATTGCGATGGTATTGGAGAATACAGAACCTTGCATAACTTGCAGGATTTTTGTGATTAAATTGTTTCAAAATAGGTGCATGTTGTTACTTCACTTGATCCTTTACTTATGAATTTAATTTAGTCATTCATATTGGCATAGGTGTGGTGTACGTTCAAGAGAAAAACTGATTTCATAATGTATGTATCTGCCATAACACATTTACTTATTAAAGATTATTTTAGTCGGTCGTATTGACATAGGTGTATGTTCAAGAGATAAATTGATTTTTGAAAGTAATGTTGTTCATAAGTTAGCAGAATACCAGATTGCCGTGAATTTTATTTAATAACAAGCATGAACATGATTTAGATTTAATTAAGTAATTAAAGTAATTAACCTGACACATTTATGTCATATTGATTAAACCTTAAAAATCGTGCATTGGAATTTAATTTTATCTTTTTTTTATTTAACTTAGATTAATTTAGTTTAGATTAATACTATTCACAAATAATATCTTTCTTTGACCAATTTGTTGATTAAATATTTCATAAATACTTTTCATATCACAATCCCTATGGGTACGATACTCAACATTTACTTATCACTTTGTTACTTGAATACGATTGTGCACACTTGTACATTTTCATCCTTCCAACCCTTTCCATTCTACTTGAGTCTCTAACTTTGTCCCCATAAAGAAGACAATTAGGGGATGATAGAGTTTAAATATATGTTAAAGACTCCTCATAGTTCATGGTGTAACACCCCAAACCTAACCTGAATTTGGCAAGCTACATTAGCCTCCGAAGTGACTTTCCATTGATTCTCAACCTATTCTCCAACACACCACTTAGAAATAGAAAAAGTTGTGCTAAACCAGAATACAATAGTGGAAATAGAATCTAAAATATGTGAGATTCACAAAGTGACTTAACCAGGTTCATAGGTCAAGCAACAAAAGACTTAAGAGTTCGCCGCCTAACTTAAACTTGCTTACAACAACATGGTTCACACAACAAGAAAACATTTGAGTTCGTCATGCAGTAGTATAGGTATGCAACATACTTTTTGGTTTCATAGATAAACAAACTTCTCAAACAAAGAAGCATCCATGCAAAAAATTTAATACTTTATTAGGGTTCGCATGGCATTAAGTCACTTAGGATACAAGGTTCACAGAAAAACCTAATCATAATTCTATCTCACATATAAAGAAAACATAATATTCTCTTACATGGATAACATCGGCTTTATTCATCAAATAATACAATATCTTTAAAATAAGGTTCGTAAATCAATATACTGAGGTTTAAACAAAGTAATATAATCTAAATTTAGTTAACATTGTCAAAATCATAAAAGTTAGAATTATAACAATAAGATCTAAAACCCATAGCAATAATTCCATTGTCTTTTGATCTATCGGTTTTGTACCTAGCAGATTGAACTTGTTTTCACATTTGATGAGCTTGAAATCAAGTACTTTCCTTTATGTTCTATGAATTTTTAGTCTAGTTCCGTTTTCTGATAAATTGTGCAAAGAAGGTTGAATTATTGCTTTTAAGGCCAAAAGAGGCCTAAGGATTAGCTAACCTATTTCGTGAGTGCACAGGAGACTAGTAGCAGTCGAGCCATAATGATACTGATCGCTTTGTCATGACATAGATAGCCCTATGTCGCAACAAAGAGATCAGTTGTAAGAAATCCAAGGTCTGCCTGTTACATCGCAACATCGGCCCCAGACTCCAAATCTACAACAAGCGAGGGGTGTTTTTGTCTTCACAATATAACTTAAGCACGAAGAATAGTAGCTGACCTAGGGTTGAGGAGAAATGGTCATTTAAAGCTATAAATAGGGCCTTTAGTACTAGGGTTTACACACCATTGCTTAGACTTCAGTTTTCAGTTTTAGTTTTTAATTTTCAGTTGTGAAACGAGATTGTAAAAGGTCGCATAAACGTTCGGGGAGTTTTTCCCTACAGATTGCTTAATACAATTCTAGTTTCTTTTTCATTTGATTCTTTATTTATATATGTTTTCATATATTGTGTTATTAATGAATAAAGAAATCATGAGGAACTAATTCCATTTTGGGGAATTAGGGAGTGGACTATGAATAATTGATTGTTGTTTCACAAAGATTTTACCTTTCAGATCAACTGTTTAGGAAAGGAACAGCGTAAAACAAACACTAGTCCTGATAACCCTAGAAAGTCATCTAGGTTAGAATGAACCCAAAATTGGTATTGCCCATCCGTGAACACCTTTTCCCCAAATCAGTTTAGATTGTGACATCTAGCAATAAGTAATCTCTATCGACTTGCTATGCCGATGGAAGATCGAGAGATCCAACTGGGGTAGTAACTAGTTCATTGGAGGAAAATCCCTAAAAACCAATGATTGAAGAAATTATACGGAAACGACCTAATCTCCTCAAAGCTGTTTATAAGATTTTCTACGACTCAAACTTTTCCTTTTTTTCTATTTTAGTTTATCTTTTATTTTATGCTTTTAAAATAACTCTTTTATTTGTCGTACTATAAACCCTAAAATAAGTACTAATTACTTTTATTCTTTACAGGGATTTTATTTACTATAGCTTTATGCCTCATTTGGGTACGATCCTCGAAATACTTCCAAGTGTTCCATTGTAAACACACTATATTTACAACCTAACCCATATACTTGCGGAAAGCCAAAATCTACACTGAATGGGAGTATGGTAGGGGGCGGTCAAGTTGTTGGCGCCATTGCCAGGGAGGCAGCGCTTTAGTAAATTTTATTCTTTCTTTGTATTAAAATAGTTAGGAAAATTTTAGGTTATAGATACAATTTAATCATACTAACAGTTTTATTTATTTCAGATCTAACACTACCCTTTTAATTCCCATCGTGTCTAAACCCATGGATGCCTATGATTTATTTTGTTCAGATCTCATGTTTGATGATGATTATGATACTGAAATCTACAAAGACAGGTATTATGAAGATTAGGAGATGCAAGAAAATCAAAGATTATTGATGTTGGAGTTAAGTCAACTTCGTAAAGAAACCCATATTCCCGATCCACTTGATGGTCAGTCTTTTAGAGAGATGTGCTTTGAATCTGAACAAACAGTACGAGGATAGGAAAGATGTTTGGAAGAGGAAACAGAAACAGAATGTTTTGAGTCAGATGATTGAACCGCCAAGCAAAACGAGATCTCACCTTTGGAAGGGGAAATGGATAGTTGTGTAAAAATCGAGATTAAGTCTCAATCCAATGAAGAATCAATTCTCATAGAGGAAGAAGTCGATCCTCATATCCCAAATTTAGATCTCCAACTAATTATCGCTACAAAACTGCCACCAAGAGAAACATTAGTTGAAAATATCATTGATCAAAGACTCACGTTTCAATGGAAAATAGCTACTATGTGAAATATTTTCTTGGTGCAACAAATTCCCAGAGAAATTACTAATGTGAAAATTTTTCAATTTTGCAGAAAATAGAAAATATTTACGAGCTAGAGTCCTAGCCCCGAACTAGTGTAATAATTACCTCCATGGAGCAAGAAAGTGTACGTTCGTGGGAGAGGCAATTACTGCACTAGTACCACGAACCACAAGAACCAGAACATAATGCTGGAAATTACAAGGGAAAACTAGCTGTCGTTACATCAACAAATAGATTTGAAGTAAATCTACCAATTCTGCTAAATGAGGTAATCGAGCAGCTATTATCCCTCCCTACGAAGGTATATGAGCTCCACTAGGGGTTCCCTGATAAAGGTAAGCACACGAAAGTATGGTGATAGATGTCATCAATTGATATGATTGGCAAAGCGATGATCTACGCAAGAAGAAAAGGAAAATTTTGAGAAAGAGATAAGCGCCAAAGAGTAGCGTAGCACGACGGCTGCTGGACAAACAATGATAAAATAGACTGACCGAATTGCACACTAACACTCTTATAAGATAATTCTGACAAGAACTAACCGTTAAATTTTAAAATTTTAGTCACTAACCTACTAACGTAATAACATTTCATCCGCTTTAGGGTATTTCTTTTAATCTGATAGGTTTGTCACGACAAAGTTACGCCACGCCTCAACGAAGAAACCAAATTACTCCAAGGAAACCCAGGCATGCTATGACGCGACATACTCTCTTTTACGTTGCAACCAAGGGGTTAGAATGCTTAAAAATCAAAACTAAAAAGTATGTTGCCACATTGGGTGAGCTATGTTGCAACATAGGAGGCAGTCTACTGGAACTTTAGAGCTGAAGCATTTGTCGCGACACAGGGGGAGCTACGTCACAATGAACAAGCACTGACAGGTAAGTTAGGAAAAACTTATGCTACATCGCGATATCGTCTGCAATTTTTGCACGGTTGACCCGACCCAATTGCGTAACCCGATGGTAAAACTCAATATTTATCCGATTTTTAACACCTAAAACCCTAAAAGTACCCATCCCTATATATATTAACCTAAATTAAACTCACTCCCTTCATATAAACACTCCTTTACTCATCCCAAAGCCTCTAAACCTCTCATTATTCCCTTCCCACTAAAAAATCTAAAACTTAAATTCCTTCAAAAGAATTCCTTCATTCAAAGGAGCAAGGGGACTTCATCAACAAGGCTCATCCTCAAAGTCAAAGGTATTTCCTTCATTTTTACTATTCCATTGGTTTTTTCATCTCTTTTTTGTATTAGATTATGATGCTGCCATGAAAGAGAGTAATGATTTAAGAAAGCAACAGCGATTCAGAATTTGAATGGTTTGTCAATGCACAAATAGAAAAATACTTTTTGGCTTCACAAGGACAGACTCTCATTCAAGAATAAGGCTTTGAACCGTCGATAATTTTGTGCAAGGAGGTATGGCCATTGGTACGGTATCATCAATGGGAGCAATTCTACGTTCTCCCAATAAGTAACGCCATAGTGCCAGTAGTTCATGAATTTTACGCATTCCTTAAGGATGACATAGTTAAGAGAAAACCTCTAGGCATAGTGAGAGTTCGAGATTGTGAGGTTTACATGTCACCTAAGAATATATGCAAGTATTACAGCATTCCTTACTATGAGAAAGATTATGTCTAGAAAATAGATTTTAATTCATTTGAGAACATAGACATGGGGAAATAATTCAATTTTTGACAAAAAGGAGAGGTACTTCGAACTTTAGGCCTAACACTGGCACACCATCCAATTTCAACCAAGCCATCATGTTTTCGGTAGCTAAAATGTGGATGTAATTCTTATCTACACGACTTATACCTGCTCTTAATGTTTCTAACGTTAATTCTTTGCGAGCTTTGCTATTGTATGGCATTTTGTAGCGTAAGTAGGTTTGTGTAGGTTACTGGATATATGAGGAAATGAAGCGGTGCACTCAGAGCCAAAAGAGTGGTCTCTTTTTTCCACACTTCGTAACAGCCTTATGCAAGAAGGCTGACATACCAATGAAAGATGATGAACAATTTTTTAAGCTAACTCAGAGCATCATTGGAGATTCCCTCTACAAGCAATATGTCGAACTACAAAGGAAACAGATGAAAGAGTGGAATCAGAGAAGAAAAGAGAAAATGGATGTACCGGCTTCATTGAAAAGAAAGGAGAAAACAAAGAAGAGCCAAGGAAGCATCAAAGCCAAGCTCGATGGAATGATAGCTTAGATGAAAGAAACGACTCTTGTGCTGACGGAGTTTGCAAGAGTACATGGGCTACCAACCCTGAACTACCCTCCAAACATGTTTAGGGAAGAAGAAGATGAGGATGAAATCAAGTTGCGAGGAGCAAATAAGGAGCAGGACGAGCCTAACACCGATGACGAGTATGAGGCAATGTTTCAGCCTTATTACTCAACTCCCAAAAGACCAGTGATTCGGAGCCCAGCACAATAACAAGGCGGGAGGTCTAGTAAAAAATACTCTGGCAAGGGCAAGGCTCCAATGGATCCTCAACCCAATTCGGAGGATTGAGATTAAAATTTTAAATTTTTTAAGACTTTAATTGATTTTAAGACATGTAATTTTTGGATAATTTTTTATTTTTAGGGACTTATATAATTCGTAAGAGTAAGATTAGGAATCATTTTTGTATATTCTTTAATTCTTTGTGTAGGAACCTCACATTATGGAGACATAACAATTTCGAGCACTAACGCCAAAAGGAAGAAGGACAACCACCATGAGAAAAAAAGAGCCTTGACGATCAATCGGGTAACTTCTTTCCTTAAATATTATTCGGGCTACACATTAAGAATAATGTGTTATCTAAGTTGGGGGGATAACCTAGGAATTTTGGCATATAGCTTTTATTTTTTTACTTTTTGATGTGTGCTTAAGCATGTATAATAGGTTGATTGTGTTTTCTTGATAAACTTGGCATGATGATGAGAAATTTTACATGTTTTGAGCATCAGATTTTTGACGTTCTACACTACGTATAGATAGAAAAAGCTTTATTGATACCAAATGATATGCACAATATGAGGAAATGAGCATGCTAGTATATATGATAGATAATAATTTTGAGATTAGGTGATTAAATTGGCATTTGTTCATATTGAGTTGTTTAAGGATGATCTAAGGCATTGTTTGGAAACACCTAAAGCTAAAAAGCAAAACCCTATTCTGAATTGCCAACTAGTACCCATCTTTGAGCCCTACACCTTCTTGATAAGCCACATTACAAGCCTCTTAAGCCTCAAATAATGATTTGTGTATATCCTTTTCTTTGGTCCTATTTTACATGAAAATGGATGTATGGCCATATGTATTGAGGGTAGGTAGACACATTACAGTGGAAGTTGTAAAACAAAAGAGGGAAATCATGACAAGGTATGAGTTTTAGATTTAGCCAAAGAAGAGAAAAATAGTGAAAAACAAAACAAAACAAAAAGAAAAAGAGTAAAAACACAAAAGAATAGAGTAAGAAAAAATTGTGACGAGTGACAAAATCAACAAAGTCACCAATAAAAAAAGAGAAAGCTTACGCAAAGAACAAAGAAAATAGTATACTCATAGGCTATCTAGGAGTATTTTTGATTGATTTCCTAAAAATGGAGAAATAGAGAATTCAAGAGAAGGATAAATAAGGAGGTGAGATGGAATGGGACGTAAAAGGGGAGAATAGGGAACAATACAATGTGCCAAACTATTTTCGCACTATATAACCTTTTGTGTGCTTAACTATTCTTTGAAAATCATACTTGTCCTGAGCCTCAACACGTTACAAGTTGAAAAGCCCTATGTGACCTAACCGACTCTATGCATAAATGATATAGACATTGCATAATCTCATTATAATTGTTTGTATTGTACTAGGATAATCAAAATACTCATGTTAGGCATTGTTGGAATCATATTGATAGAACTTTGATATTTGTATCTTTCGTAACCTACTAAACTTAGATTATTTCTACTTTCAAATAGTAAAGTTTCTCAATCATCATGTTAAGATTGTCAAAGGATACATAAAGCCTAGGATAAACGTTGCAAGCCTAATCTTTTTATGATATAGTTTCAAGCTCACCTATCTTTCTTTTGTCTTCGTTATTTGCTTAGTTTTCTTGTTTGCTTGAGGACAAGAAAAGGCTTAAGTGTGGGGAAGTTTGATCTGCTGATTTCGTACCTAGCAGATTGAACTTATTTTCACATTTGATGAGCTTGAAATAAAGTAATTTCCTTTGTGTTTTATGAATTTTTAGTCTAGTTTCGTTTTCTAATAAATTGTTCAAAGAAGGTTGTATTATTGCTTTTAAAGCCAAAAGAGGCCTAATGATTAGCTAACCTACTTTGTAAGTGCACAAGAGACTAGTAGTAGTTGAGTCATAATGATACTAACCGCTTCGTCATGACATAGACATCCCTATGTCGCAAGAAAGGGATCAGCAACAAGGAATCCTAGGTTTGTCTTCTACATTGCGACATAGGTCCTGGTGTGTCGCGATATCGGCCCCAGACTCCAAATTTGTAACAAGCGAAGGGCATTTTTGTCTTCACAATAGAAGTTAAGACCGAAGAACAGTAGTTAACCTAGGGTTGAGGAGAAACAGTTGTTTAAAGTTATAAATAGGGCCTTTATCACTAGGGTGTACACACCATTACTTAGACTTTAGTTTTCAGTTTTAGTTTTTAATTTTTAGTTGTGAAACGAGATTGTAGAAGTTCGCATAAATGTTTTGGGGAATTTTTCCTGACAGATTGGCTAATACAATTCTAGTTTCTTTTCCATTCGATTCTTTATTTATATGTTTTCATAAATTGTGTTATTGATGAATAAAGAAACCGTGAGGAACTAATTCCATTTTGGGGAATTAGGGAGTGGACGTATGAATAATTGATTATTGTTTCACAGGGATTTTAACTTTTGAATCAGCTATTTTGGAAAGGAAGAGCATCAAACAAACACTAGGCCTGACAACCCTAGAAAGTCATTTAGGTTAAAATGAACCGAAAATTGGTATTTCCCATCCGTGAACACCTTTTCCCCAAACTGACTTAGATTATGACATCTAGCGATAAGCAATCTCTATCGACTTGCTATGCCGGTAAAAGATCAAGAGATCCAACTGAGGTAGTAACTAGTTGATTGGAGGAAAATCCCCAGAACCCAACGATTGAAAAAATCATACGAAAACGACCTAATATCCCCAAAGCCGTTTATAAGATTTTTTACAACTCAAACTTTTCTTTATTTTTTATTTTAGTTTCTTTTATTTTATTCTTTCAAAACAACTCTTTTATTTGTCGTATTACAAACCTTAAAATAAATACTAATTACTTTTATTCTTTGTAGGGATTTTATTTACTATAACTTTACACCTCCTCTAGATATAATCCTCGAAATACTTCCAAGTGTTTTGTTGTGAACACATTACATTTACAACCTGACACGTATACTTGCGAAAAGCGAAATCTACACCGAGCAGGAGTACGTTCGAGGGCGATCACATTTCACCCAGGTTCACCAATACCTACTCAGTAGTGAACCACGCCAAATCACTGACCTCGCCAATGCTATCTGCTACCTACTAACTTGAGAAGAAGTAAGAAAAGAGTGGGTGAGTTCATTGTGAAGTCAGCGAATAATTAGGAACCATAATGGTATGCTTAAAAATAGTCTTAAAAAATAAGAAAAAATTAGTCCTGAAAATTGTTTCGCGTGTTGGGTTCATGGATGGGATTACGAGACCCAGTTCGAGCATCTGTCAAAAAACATAAGTTTGGGAAAATAGTTCAAAACTTATTATTCATTTCTCAAAACTTTCTTACCAAGGCTTGCCTTAAATCCCGATGCCTATTTCGGTTATCAAAAACATTTAAAGCCCCGAGTTTGGTTTCGCCTTAGGTCGTGAAGCCAGCTCGCACAAATTTTTTGGAAAACCTAGGTCTTCCTTAGGTTGCAATATCGGTTCACACATATGATTAAAGTTTGCCTTAGGTCATAAGATTCGTTCGGTTAAATAAAAATCTCGTTGGATATGTGGATCTCCTTATAACACCTCAGAATGACTCAAAAAGTCCAAAAACATGCCCCAAAGTGCAACTTGAGGCAATACACACTCCTGTACACCACATACCTCCCTATGAATGGAGCACAGCTCAACATTCCCATATCTCTCCAAATATCCCAGGGCCTTGATGCCCAAAATCACAAACAAGTTTAACTGAGAAGCTTATGGGCGAGTACTCACAATCCTTTGGTATACCAATATATCCAACATGGCTCACTAATAAGCACGTGAACTGTCATAATTCAAGCTAACAGATTAAACTAGTTTTTGCACTTTAGGAGCTTGAAATTAAGTGTTTTCATTAAGTTTGTTTAGGATTTATTACAATTTCTATATGTTGAATAAAATGTGTGAAAAGGTTTTTTTATTGCACAAGGGCATAGTCTGTGTAATAGCCCGATTTTTAGTGGTGTCAAAAATAGTGATTTCAAGATCACGAATCCAACGAGTCGAGTCGTAAATTTATTTATCTTAAAATTTATGGTATTATATGCATCGTATTAAAGTTTGGTTTAGAAATTTTATTGTTTAGATAGTTAATTAAATAGAAAGGACTAAATTGTAATAGGTGCAAAAGTAGAGATGAATAATTAGAAGGACCAAATGAGTAAATTAACCAAGGAAATGTTAGTGGTGGGTTAGCATGTGTCAAACAAAGTATAAATAGGTTTGATTAAGGTTAAAAATGGGTTAATTAAGGCTTACTGATGAAAGTCTAAATATTTACAAAATTACCATTGACTATATATATGAAATTAAAATAGAAAATGAAAGAATTTCACTCATTTTTCTTCATCTTCCCCATGGCAAGAAGAGAAAATTAGGGTTTGCATTGTCAACTTTGGAAGCTTGATTGGGTGAGCAAACCTTGACCTTTTTTTGAGTCCGTAATAGCTTAATCTAGCTAATCCAAGGACTAATTTGTGAATCTGTCAAATGTTAAATATTTTGCCATTGATGAATGAGCTTATTCTTGAAAGTTTATGGAAGCTTTTTGTGCTTGGTTGTTAGATGTAATGATTTTGTAAAGTCATTTTTGATGAAATTAGGGTTAGGGACTAAAATATGAAAATAGTAAAAATACATGTATTGTTGTTACAAATGAATGCGTGAAAGGGTTGGGTAAACATCTTAGAGAATGCGGTTCATGTTGATGGTTTAAGAGAATGGTTATTTTGCATGTTTTGTGTTGAAAGGACTAGATTGAATAAAAGGAAAAAATTAAGGGTAAAATCATAATTTTCCTGAAAAGGACTAAATTGTGTTGAATGACTCAATTATGTGATTTAATGTGCGAATTGGATGATCTGTGGATGTAGACTACGATCGCACCACAGATTGCGAGAAAGGGAAATTAACGGAATAGTCCTTGGAGTTTAACCACAACTGCAATCCAGTCCAGTAAGTTCGTAATGTTAAATTCAAACTTGTAACTACTTATAACTGCCTTCTTTATAATTGTTGATGATTGGAACGACAAATTGAAGATGTGAAAGATTGAAATGATAGAAGAAGAATTACCCGAGTTTGTGCTAGAGTTAAATGGTCCAATGATTGAGATCCTGCATTTGTTGCAGATTCTCTAAGGCATCATGAGTCACTGTAAAGTGAATAGAATCCAAGAATGGATTACATGCCCTACGATGGCTGAGATTTATTCTTGATAGCATATTCTCGTCAGCTTAGTGTGAGCAGTGTCGTAGGGAACAGATATACCGTGTTGATGGCTAAGACTAGCATTGTATACTGGTAACAAGAGGTCAATAGGGAGTAAAATGAGCATCATGACCTTTGAGCCAATAGGGAGTAAAACGAGTAATGATCGCTGAAGTTCAGTTTTGTTTTGGCTCATCAGATTTATAGAGTTGTTTACCACATGTGATTCGGTAAATTGATAAACTTTGCGAACTTATTAAGTTAAGATGCTTATCAGTGAAATTGTTATTGTTTTGTAGATTTCATTTTTTGACTTGAAGATCGTATCATCTTGAAGACATCACACTATCTTAGGAGCTCGTTCGGTAGTTTTTGCATCACTCTGTCTTATGGTATGTACTAGGATGATGTTACCTATTGCTTTATGTTCTTGAACTCATGGAAACCTTGTTAAGATGATAAATGTAGTAATCTATATTAATGACATGAACGTTTTATGTTGATAAACTTGTGTTTTGGTATGATTCTTGTGATTCTATATACTTGTTCCAGAAGATGAATAACGGGTATCGATAGTTATGTATTTAGAAGTATCGGTATTTTGCATGTTTGTATCGGTAAAAGTAGTAGGGTAAAATTTCTAGCTCTTTGGAGTTTTTAGTATTGGTAGAGGAGAAACTTGTATTGGTAAAAGAGACACTTGTATCGGTAAAAATCTGCATTATTCCTGAACTATTTACAGACTTGACAACTATCGATAATTGTCCAACAAGTACCGGTAGAA
This sequence comes from Gossypioides kirkii, assembly GCA_005610355.1. Taxonomy (NCBI): domain Eukaryota; kingdom Viridiplantae; phylum Streptophyta; class Magnoliopsida; order Malvales; family Malvaceae; genus Gossypioides; species Gossypioides kirkii. Next base: position 10,070,750 of record CP032250.1, read on the forward strand.
GTCTCCAAAAATGTCAAAAATGACCTTTTTACCCTTGTTGAATTATGTTTATAATCATATTATGATATATATGACGTGTGGAATGAAATCCTTTAATAGAAGTAAACTTCAAATAATATCATGCTAAAGATGAACAGTGATAAATGAATATTAAAACACTAGGACCCTAATCGATGATGGTTTCGAGTTTTGGGTGTTACATTTAATGGTAACAGAGCTAGGTTTAGCCGTTTCTTGGACTGTAGTAACTGTGTTTTATGTTTTAGAAGTATATGCCATATGAATCTGTGATAGTGTGATATAGATGGATTCGATCTAATCATAGTTCTTGCAGATAATCGTAGAATGTCTGACTCAGAAAGAGAGGAATGAGATAAACAGTAATGTCTTGACTAATGATTCTGGAGCTAGTGATGTGGCGCTGATATTACCGATGACAGAAAATGAAGCAAAGAGTATGTTTTTTAGACTAATGGGGCAGTGGTTCTCGAAGTTCATGTGAAACAACCTAATGGCAGCACCTCCTCCACCTCTTATTACACAACTTGCTACCCAACCGGTTGTACCTCCAGCTATGCCTCCACCTCCTCCAAGGGTGGAACAGAGACGTCGCATTCCAATGGACAAGGTTAGAAAATATGGTACAGAAGAGTTTCGAGGAAACATAGAAGACGATCCTTCTAGAGCTGAATACTAGTTGGAAAACACACTAAGAGTCCTAAACGAGATGACTTGTCCTTCAGAAGACTATCTGAGGTATGCAGCTTCATTATTGAAGGATGAGGCTTACAATTGGTGGACGATGATTTTAGCAGTGATGCTTGAGAATGAGGTTACTTGGGAATTTTTCCAAGCAAAGTTCAAAAAGAAATATGTCAGCAAAAGGTACTTGGATAAGAAAAAGAAAGAATTTCTAGAATTGAGACAGGGAAACAAAACAGTGACAAAATATGAGCGAGAATTTGTTTAACTTAGTAAGTATGCTCAGGAGATTGTACCGACAGATAAGGCAATGTTTTTTGTTTTGAAGATGGGCTGAATGACGAGATCAAGATTATCATAAGAGGATCTGAGTTGCGATCGTTTGTGGTTCTTGCATGTAGAGCTCAAAAGATGGAAGAAATTTACAACAACAAGAGGTAGAGAGAGAAGAGGTTTTGAGAGTCTGGAAGGAAGAGTATCACTAGAACTTTTTCTATGCCACCACCGAAGAAATTCAGAGAAAATGAAACTCGTGGGGTAGTCCCTTTTGGACTTCTGGGCAGGAGTCAGGACCACCAGAGTCTTAATTCCAGAACCATCCTACAACCAGTGTAGCTAGTGTCCAGAATGTGCCGAACCCATCATGTGATCATTGCGGAAGATACCATGCGGGTGAATGTCGGAAGATAAAAGGAGCTTCTTACCGATACGGGGGTACAGATCATTTCATACAAAATTGCTCGATAACATCAGTGGTAAAAGAAAATTAGAGTGTAAAACCCTCTATTACTCCTTCAAAAGGTAAACGCCTTGGACAAAGCAACAGTACATACGGAAACCGAGGCGACAATAGGGGTAATGTAACCCGATCTGAGCCTCAAGCACCTGCACGGACATATGCCATCAGAGCTAGAGAAGAGGCTACAGCTCTCGATGTTTTGAGGGTATATTTTACCTTTTTAATGATATTATGTGTGCTCTGATTGATCCAGGATCTACTCATTCATATATATGCACTACATTAGTAACTGATAAGAAACTATCAGTAGAGTCGACTGAATTTAATGTTCAAGTCACAAACTCGTTGGGCCATAGTGTCATTGTTAATTTGATATGTCGTAAATGTCCACTGAAATTCCAGGGTTGTGAATTTTCCACTGACCTAATGTTGTTACATTTTACCAAGTTCGATATGATCTTGGGTATGGATTGGTTATCTGAATATGATGTAATAGTTAACTGCAAACGAAGAAAAATTGATTTGAAAAGCACGACATGCGAAGTTATTACAGTAAAGTCTGACAGATTGAACAGTGAAACCAGAATGATCTCAGCTATCTCAGCTCAGAAAATGGTTCGCAAAGTTTGTGAAGCATTTTTGGCATATATTCTCAACTCACGAGTTCCAAGGGCAGAATTGAAACAGGTACCGGTGGTCAATGGGTTTACAGATGTATTTCCAGAAGAATTACCGAGTTTACCACCAATCAGAGAGGTAGACTTTGGTATGGATCTGTTACCAGGCACTGCACCGATCTCGATTCCACTATATAGAATGGCACCAATGGAGTTAAAGGAATTAAATGCTCAATTGCAAGAATTGTCAAATAGGGGTTTTATATGGCCAAGTGTGTCACCTTGGGTTGCGCCAGTGTTGTTTGTGAAAAAGAAGAATAGCTCGATGCGAATATGCATAGATTATAGACAGTTAAACAAGGTAATAATCCAGAATAAGTACCCGTTATCTCATATTGATGAGTTATTTCATCAGTTGAAAGGTGAAACCGTATTTTCCAAGATAGATCTTCGGTCAGGGTATTATCAGATGAGAGTAAAAGATCGCAACATGATGAAAACAACATTTAGAACCAGGTGTGGACATTATGAATTCTTGGTAATGCCATTTGGGCTAACCAACGCCCCAACAGCATTTATGGATTTGATGAACCGAGTGTTCTAGCCTCAGTTAGATAGATTTGTGGTTGTATTTATTGATGACAGATTGATTTATTGAGCATACTCAGCATCTGAGGAAGGTATTATAGATCTTGTGAGAAAAACAACTGTATGTGAAATTCAGCAAATACGAATTCTGGCTACGAGAAGTTGGATTTTTGGGTCATGTGGTATCCGCAGAAGGAATACAGGTTGATTCGAACAAGATTTTAGCTATCCTCGATCGGAGGGTTTCGAAGAAAATTACTGAAGTACGTAGCTTTCTGGGATTGGCAGGTTACTACTGCTGGTTTGTGAAAGATTTCTCTATCATAACCTTGCCGATGACGAAGTTGCTACAAAAGAACATAGTTTGTTTGGTCAAAGAAGTGTCAACAGAGTTTTTATTAGCTTAAGAAGATGTTAACAGCAGCTCTGGTACTAACGTAGCCTAAATCAGGAAAGGAATTCATGGTTTATAGCGACACTCCTTTGAATGGTTTGGGTTGTGTATTGATGCAAGCTGGAAAAGTAATAGCTTATACCTCCCGACAATTAAAGCCGCATGAAAAGAACTATCCGACTCATGATTTAGTGTTAGCTGCCATTGTCTTTGCACTAAAGATCTGGCGTCACTATCTGTATGGTGAGAGATGTCATGTATATACTGATCGTAAGAGCTTGAAATACCTGATGACACAGAGGGAGTTGAATTTCTGGCAGCGTCGATGGTTAGAGCTATTAAAAGATTATGATCTTGTGATTGACTATCATCCGGGGAAAGCAAATGTTGTTGGAGATGCCTTGAGCCAAAAGTCATTATTTGTATTGAGACCAATGAATGCTCACCTATCATTGGGGAGTAATGGTTCTGACACTACTGACCTTAGGCTGAGACCGTTATTTTTACAGTGGATTTGAGAGTTGCAGGAAAATGATTCGAAGCTTGTGGCTAGAAAAGAACAGATGCAGAGTGACGCCACCACGAGGTTCACAATTGATACAGATGGAATGTTGTATTTCAAAGGTAGAGTGTGTGTTCCTAATGAATCAGACCTGAGACGAGACATTCTGACTAAAGCTCATAGCAACATTTATTCCATTCACCCGGGTAGTATGAAAATGTATAATGACCTAAAGAAGATGTATTGGTGGCCAGGTATGAAACGAGATATCTCAGAATTCATGACTGGATGTTTGATGTGTCAGCAAGTAAAAGCTGAGCATCAGGTACCTTCAGGATTGCTGCAGCTCATCTCTATTCCTGAGTGGAAATAGGAGTGAATTACAATGGATTTTGTTATGGGATTACCGATGACACCGAGGAAAAAGGATTCTATTGGGTCATAGTTGACAATTTGACTAAGTCGGCTCATTTAATTTTGATTCAAGTAGATTACCCATTAGAAAAGTTGGCTGAGTTGTATGTATCTGAGATCGTACGATTGCACGGGGTACCGGTATCTATCATCTCTAATCGAGATCCACGTTTCACCTCGTGGTTCTAAGGTAAGCTACATGAAGATTTGGGAACCAGGTTGAATTTCAGCATAACATATCATCCACAGACAGATGGTCAGTCTGAGAGAGTGATACAGATTTTAGAAGATATGTTACGATGTTGTATACTCAAGTTTAAAGGTAGCTATGAGAAATATTTACCGTTGGTAGAGTTTGCTTATAACAATAGTTATCAGTCCAGTATTAAAATGACACTGTTTGAGGAACTATACGGTAGGAAGTGTAGAACCCCTTTGTTTTGTCTGAGTTGAGCGAGCCTAAGCTAGTTGGAGCTGACATGATACTTGAGACTGAAGAGAAGGTCCGGTTAATTCGTGACTGTATAAAAGCAACGTCTAACCGACAAAAGTCATACGCAAATCTTAAAAGAAAAGATATAGAGTTTGTAGTGGGAGATCGAGTCTTCCTGAAAGTTTCACCTTGGAAGAAGGTGCTATGGTTTGGAAGAAAAGGGAAGTTGAGTCCACAGTTTATTGGGTCGTATGAGGTCATCGAACGGGTTGGTCCTGTAGCATATAAGTTGGTTTTACCGTTAAAACTAGAGAAGATTCATAATGTATTTCACGTTCTGATGTTGAGATGGTACAGATCAAACCCTTCTCATGTGATTACTCCTATGGAGGTTGAGATTCAGCCGGATTTGTCGTATTCAGAGGAACCGACTAGAATACTGGCACGCGAGGTAAAAGAGTTACGAAACAAAAGAGTACCGCTGGTGAAAGTATTGTGGAATCATCACAGATTAGAGAAAGCCACTTGGGAGACAAAGGCTTCGATGAGATCACAGGTCCCTAACATGTTCATTGGTAAGAAATTTCAGGACGAAATTTCCCTAAGGGGAGAGAGTTGTAACAGCCCAATTTTTAGTAGTGTCGAAAATAATGATTTTGGGATCGCGAATCTGACGAGTCAAGTCCTAAATTTATTTATCTTAAAATTTATGGTGTTATATGCATCATATTAAAGTTTGGTTCAAAAATTTTATCGTTTAGTTAATTAAATAGAAAGGACTAAATTGTAATAGGTGCAAAAGTAGATATGAATAATTAAAAGGACCAAATGAGTAAATTAACGAAGGAAATGTTAGTGGTGGGTTAGCATGAGTCAAACTAAGTATAAATAGGTTTGATTAAGGTGAAAATGGGTTAATTAAGGCTTAATGATGAAAGACTAAATATTTACAAAATTGCCATTGACTATATATATGAAATTAAAATCGAAAATGAAAGAATTTCACTCATTGTTCTTCATCTTCTCCACGGCAAGAAGACAAAATTAGGGTTTGCCATTGTCAACTTTGGAAGCTTGATTGGGTGAGCAAACCTTGACAGTTTTTAGTAATTTTTATGTTTTTGAGTCCGTAATAGCTTAATCTGGCTAATCCAAGGACTAATTTGTGAATCTGCCAAATGTTAAATATTTTTCCATTGATGAATAAGCTTATTCTTGAAAGTTTATGGAAGCTTTGTGTGCTTGGTTATTAGATGTAATGATTTTGTAAAGTAATTTTTGATGAAATTAGGGTTAGGGACTAAAATGTGAAAATGGTAAAAACACATGTATTGTTGTTGCAAATGAATGTGCAAAAGGGTTGGGTAAACACCCTAGAGAATTTAGTTAATGTTGATGGTGTAAGAGAATGGTTATTTTGCATGTTTTGTGTTGAAAGGACTCGATTGAATAAAAGGAAAATATTAGGGGTAAAACTATAATTTTCTTAAAAGGACTAAATTGTGTTGAATGACTCAATTTTTTAATTTAATTCTAGAATTGGATGATTTATGGATGTAGACTACGATCACACCACAGATCGTGAGAAAGGGAAATTAGTAGAATAGTCCTTGGAGTTTAACCACAATTGTAATCCAGTCCGATAAGTTCGTAATGTTAAATTCAAACTTGTAACTACTTATAACTGCCTTCTTTATAATTTTTGATGATTGGAATGACAAATTGAAGATGTGAAAAATGGAAACAAAAAAAGAAGAATTACCCGGCCTTGTGCTAGAGTTAAATGGTCCGATGATTGAGATTCTACATTTGTTGCAGATTCTCTAAGGCGTCGTGAGTCACTGTAAGGTGAATAGAATCCAAGAATGGATTACAGGCCCTACGATGGCTGAGATTTATGCCTGATCGCATATTCTCGTCAGCTTAGTGTGAGCAGCATCGTAGAGAACAAATATACCGTGTCAATGGCTAAGAATAGCATCGTATACTGGTAACAGGTATGACCTCTAGGTCAATAGGGAGTAAAATGAGCATCATGACCTTTGAGTCAATAGGAAGTAAAACGAGTAACGATCACTGAAGTTCAGTTTTGTTCTGGCTCATCAGATTTTTAGAGTTTTTACCACATGTGATTTAGTAAATTGATAAACTTTGCAAACTTATTAAGTTAAGATGCTTATCAGTGAAATTGTTGTTGTTTTGTAGATTTCATTTTGTGACTTGAAGATCAGATCATCTTGAATACATCACACTATCTTGAGAGCTCGTTCGGTAGTTTTTGCATCACTCGGTCTTATGGCATGTACTAGGATGATGTTATCTATTGCTTTATGCTCTTGAACTCATGGAAACCTTGTTAAGATGATAAATGTAGTAATGTATATTAATGAAATGAATGTTTTATGTTGATAAACTTGTGTTTTGGTATGATTCTTGTGATTCTGCATACTTGTTCTGGTAGATGAATAACGAGTGTTAATAGTTATGTATTTAGAAGTATTAGCATTTTGCATGTATGTATTGGTAGAAGTAGCAGGGTAAAATTTCTAACTCTCTAGAGTTTTTAGTATCGGTAGAGGAGAAACTTGTACCGATAGAAGAGTCACTTATATCGGTAGAACTATTACTTGTATCGGTAAAAAAACTGCACTATTCTTGAATTGTTTACAAACTTGACAACTACCGATACTTGTCTAACAAGCACTAGTAGAAGACTCCAAAAATGTCAAAAATGACCTTTTTGCCCTTGTTGAATTGTGCTTATAATAATATTATGATATATATGACGTGTGGAATGAAATCCTTTAATAGAAGTAAAGTTTGAATAGTATCATGCTAAAGATGAATAGTGATAAATGAATATTAAAACATCGGGACCCTAACCAGCGATGGTTTCAGGTTTTGGGTGTTACAGTGTGTCGCGACAATGCTTGGAAAACACATCAAGGAGTAGACTATCTTCTACGTCGCGACACGACTCCTCTGTGTCGCGACATCGACATCTGAATGCAAAAATAACATTAAGAGAAGGGCGTTTTAATCTTTACAACACAATCTAAACAAGAAGAACGATAGTTGAACTAGGGTTAAGAAAAATGACCATCCAAAATGCTATAAATAGGCCCTTAGCACTTAGGTTTACACACCTTATTTTTCCTTCGTTTAGTTTCTCTTTGTAATTTAGGCTTTTAGTTTTTTTAATTTCCTTTGTTATTTTCATTTCGATTTTGTGGGGAAACGAGATTTGTAACTTCACATAAACGATTGTGGATTCGTCCTAACAAATTGTTATACAATTCTTAGTTTCTTTCAAATCATATTTCAATCGCAATTTTCATGTTTACTTTTATAATTAAATTTATGATGTTCGAAGACACCATGAGGAATTAATCCCTTTGTGGGGGATTAGGGAGTGGAAATATGATTATTTTATTATTTTATAAAAGGATTCTCAATGGATCAATTGTTTGGAAAGGGAAGAACGTGAAACAAACCCTAGGCTTGACAACCCAAAGAAGTCATTTAGGTGGAAATTAACCTAAAATTGGTATTGCCCATTTGTGAACACCTTTACCTCAAACTAATATTGACTTTGAGGTTGAAAGATAAGTAGTCTTTGTTAACTCGTTATGTCAATGGAAGATCAGAAGATCCCATTAGGATAGCGACTAGTTGATTGACGAAAACCCTAAAAGTGACGATTGAAGAAATCATACTACGGCAAGCTAATCTCCCATAAAAATCTATTTATCGAATTTCTCAACTCTTCCTTTTTCCTTTATTTTTACTTTATATTTTATGTACTTTAATTTAAAACTCAAAACCTTTATTTTATTCTTTTTTACTATAAACCCTAAAAAAATTACTAATTAATTATTTTCTTTGTAGGGATTAAAATTACTATTGTTTCACTTCCCTTGGGTACGATCCTCGGAGTACTCATTTACTTCATTGTAACTATATTACAACTCGACCCGTATACTTGCGGAAGCCTAAAAATACATGTCGAATTGAGTGGTATGTTGCGACACATAATCTTCGGTGTGGCGACATCGTTTGCAAAACTTGCAGGGTTGTCCCGAACCAAACACGTGACCTAGCAACTTAAAACATAATTTTTACCCGATTTTAGCCCTAAAACCCTAATTATTTAACTAGCCTATATATACTAAACATATCGCAACTCATTAACCACACTTAACAAAACCTAAAACTCTAAAACCCTTTCAAAATCCTTAAGTCTCTTAACCTTTCTTCCAAACCCCAATCCTCCACTTTTATCGCCCAAATAAAAAAGACTCATTCGAGTAATAAAGAGTCGACCGAACAATTCAACAAGCACGAAACCAAGTGTAAGGTATCTTCAAACTTTTACTATTCCATTGATTACTATTCATCTTTGTTTATTGTTTGAAGATTAGAGATGCCTCCTAGAAAGAACAAACGAACAATGGTGCAGCAAAATCAAGATGATTCTGATTACTAGAGATTCAAAACAATAAAACTGAATAGAATTTATTGTCTTCACTAGGGCATCCTTTAAACCAATAACGAGGGTTCGAACCCTTTATGGTTTATTGTAAAGAAATTTGGATCTTAGTACGATATCATCGCTGGGAGCAATTTTGTGTCACTCCAACAGGCAATGCAATCACACTGATAGTCCAAGAATTTTACGCATCCCTTAAAGATCATATAATTAGAGGGGGTATGGTGCAGTGATCAGGAAGGTAATAGTGCAAGAAGAAGAAGTCTTGATCACTCCAGAAGAAATCTATGAGTTTTATAATATCCCGTATTACGAGAAAGATTATGTAGAAAGCATAGATTTTAACATGTTTGGTAATGTTGAAATGGAAGATGTTATCAATTTTTTTACTCAAGAAAGAGATCATAGAATTATAGGCCCGATACGCATTTACCATCTAACTTTAATCAGGCTCTCATGTTTCCAATTGCGAAAATGTGGATGCAATTTCTTTGTACTAGAATATTGCTTTAAATGTTTCTAATATTAATGCTTCATGAAAAGTCAATCACTATCAAATAGTGATCAAGTCATCCATCACAAAGACAGACGACCCATGATCACGTTTACTTTTCATCAACCATGTAATGCCAATGAGAGAATATCATTTACCCATGTTTTGGGCTATGAATTCTACTATTGTGAATGATGTGTCATACTACAGAAGTCGTACACCCAACATACCAACTTTCGGTTCCTTATCTATTTGAAATTAGGCTTTTACTTACATCAAAGTGTACGAGTCACACATATATAGTCTGTAATCCATTCAGGATTTAGGTATACCCCACTATGAATGTCACAACTGAATAAACCCGTAAATAGATTCAAGATCTATTTTGCTTGGGTCTTGTTCGATGTACTATCAGTCCAATCAATCACATCTATGTCTCTATGTTCTAGGAGTCATCCACTCCGATGCCCAAGACATGCCATCTCCCAATTGGACTTGATAGAGGACATATTAGTCTTCCAATCGGTTTGCTTATTTTCGATTAAACTAAGGACATGTTGTCGAAGCCATTTTTTTAAAAAAGTCTCGAATTATATTTTGGAAATTGAAAATGGAGTCGCCACCAATCTTTTAAAAATAGGTGTGATTGGATCACCTTGTAAAATTTTAAAATCATTAAAACAACAATTTCGATCTTTGAAACCATAAAACGGGTTCGAAAGTCGATTACGCATGAGGAAGGATTAGCACCCTCACATGTCCAAAATTGGTACCTAATCGATTATTTAAAGTCTTAATTGTTGAAAATAAAAAACTCAAGAAAAATTTAAATTGCGATCCTTAAATGCATGAATGACATGTTTATTTTTGTTTTTAAAAAAGTTTTATGAAGAAAGCTCGTTATTTCGAATTAATCGAGAAGAAAAGTCACAACCAGTAAGTTAGGACATAACAATTCGAATTTTCGAAAATAACAAGCATTTCTAATTATTATCTCAAAATCTCGTATTTTTTTAATTTTAAATAAGGTATTCGTTTATCTCGGTTCAAGTAGAAAATCACACCAAGATAAGGCATAATCCTCTCTAATTCCCGAAATAAAGAATATTGCCTCAATTTTTGGAAACGATTTATGTGTGTATAAAAATGTCATGCAAAGATAAATGAAATATTTTATAAAAATGAATAAGTATGTATATAATTTATAATGACAAAATAAAAGCAATAAATAAATGACAATTAAATAAAAGGTAAAGAAAAACATAAAATAAAAAAATAACAAATAAAATACATAAAAACAATAAATAAGTAAATTAATGTGAGAATATAAACAACATAAATAAATGAAAGATCAATAAAGAAAATAAATAAATAAAATTAAATAACAAATAAAACAGTACAAAAATAAAAAGTGAGATCAAATTAAATAAAAATGAAAATAGTGGGGTTTATTTTTTAAAAACAGACACTAAATGGAGTGAAATTAAAGAAAGGTCCGAATTGTAAAGAAATTAGAATTAATGGGCTAAATTAAAATAATTAAAAATAGAAAAGTACTAAATTGTAACACCATAAAAATCCGAAAGAAATAAAGTGGAAAATATCCCAGAAATCAAAAACACGCGGATCCCAGTTCTGCTCTGGTCGGGTCGTCGGGTCACTGCCTTATACGGTGTCGTTTTGAGGCTATTGAACTTAGGACAAACGGCGTCGTTTTGACTCTTTATATAAGTGAACATTTTTTTTAAAAAAAATCATTTGCTTGTTTGTTTTTTTTAAATTCTCTTCTTCTCTTTTTTTTTTGCTCTTCAAGGCCCCATGGTCAGTCATAGGGTCGGACGACCCTTCACTGTGGCACCACCATGGGCCACCGTTCACCGACGACGATGACTGCTGCCTACGGTGGCTAAAAAAATTCCAAAACAATATTTTCGAACCCCTTTTTTAAATCCAACCTAGATCTAGGATTTTTTTCATCAAAAATCAGACCAAAAGTTTTTAAAAAATAAGAAACCATTCAGTTTCAAAAGAGGAAAAAGTTCCTCCGATGAGCCTTGGGCTCTTTTCTCCTTCACGAAAGCCACCCACCATCGAGGATTGTACCCTCGACCGCCAACGAAAGCGATAGAACGCAAATAAGGTAAAAAAATCCTACCTTTATTTATTATTTTTTAGATTTGCAAAGAAAAAAATAAAAAAAAAGAATTGATACCTTGAATGTTTGGTTTTTGATTGATTTTCTTGTGTATTTTTTTATTGCTAAAAAAATCCTCGAATATTATTTGAAAAATCCTCCCTTTTTTACATTCGATTTTGTGTTTTTATAACACAAATTTACAATCATTTTTCCTGATTTTTCGGTTGCATGCAGAGATCATGGTATCTTGGAGATCTTGGCAAGCAGGGCAGCATCCAAGGGCAAGACGGCGACTGCGGCAGTAGCAGCATAGGTGAGGGGCAGTTGCTAGGGTTTCATTTTAGTTTTTAGAGTTTAGGGTTTTTTAAGTTGGGCTTGGGTATTTAGGTTTTATTTGGGTTAATTTTATTTTGTAATTGTAATGAACTTTAGGTTTATTTTATTATTTGTTTTATTTATTTATTTATATTTATAAAATAATAAATAAATAATTTGGTTTTTTACGAGCCCCGACGAAATTGGGCTTTTATAGCTGCCCCACTTTTCTCGTCGTCGTGTAACGGGAGGAAAGCAAAGACTCAAAAGAAGACCAGCTTTGTAAGATCATGCTAAATTTCGTCTTTTGGTGTTTCTCTTTCTTAATAACCCGCTCTTTCACTTCATTGGTTAGGAAGACAGGATCTAGTGTTACAGCTTCTTCTTGCTCCATTGCAACTTCAAGAAGATAAGGTTTGCTATTGTAGTTTCATTCTAAACTACTGAAACTTCAGAGTGATTGATGTTTGATCCACTTCATTGCAACTTCAGGAAGATAGGATCTGACCCACTGCAACTTCAGGGGTATAAGATTTGGTATGGTAGCTTCATCTTGCTCCACTGTAACTTCAGCGAGATAAAATTTGCTTTAATGACTTTAATCTGACCCACTGCTACTTCATGGGTATAGGATTGTGTGTGGTTGCTTTATCTTGCTCCACTGCAACTTCAGAGAGATAAAGATTTGCTTTCATGACTTTAATCTGACCTACTACAACTTCAGGGATATAGGATTTAGGGTTGTAACTTCACTCCATTCCACTGCAACTTGAAGGAGATTGAGGTTCGTTACTCATTTTAATTTTCCCTTCTACAACTTTAGGGATATAGGATTTGTCGTTTTAAAGCTCCTTTAGAAAAGGCTTTCTTTACCACATATTGGTCTTCCCAATTTGGCATCCATTTGCCTTGGAAGTACTTTTGTATAGGAAAGATCTTTTCAAAACTAGATCTCCCTCATGGAATTCTCTAGGGCGAACATTTTTATCATAAGCCTGAATCATCCGTTTTTGCTACATCTGGCAATGTTTGATAGCTTTCAGCCTTTTCTCTTCAATTAGGTTAGGTGGTCATATCTTGAATAGATCCATTCTACCTCATCTAACTTTACTTTTAACAAGACTTGGAAGGAAGGAATCTCAACTTCAATGGGTAAGCCTGCCTCCATTCCATATATTAATGAGAATGGTGTTGCCCAAGTAAAAGTTCTGATAGACGTTCGATAAGCGTAGAGTGCAAATGGTAACTTCTCATGCCAATTTTTGTAGGTCTTTGTCATTTTCCCAACAATTTTCTTGATGTTCTTATTAGCTGCCTCCACTGCCTCGTTCATTTTTGGGTAATACAGTGTTGAATTATGATGCTTGATCTTGAACTGACTTCAGACTTCTGCTATCGTGCTATTGTTCAAGTTCAAAGCATTGTCGAATATGATATTTTCTGGCATTCCATACTGACATATGATTTCTTTCTTCAAGAATTTGCTAACCGCCGGTTTCGTAACATTAGCATAGGAAGCAGCTTCCACCCACTTAGTGAAGTAATCGATGACCACAAAAATGAATCTATGCCCATTAGAAACTTTTGGCAAGATTGGTCCAATGGCGTCCATGCCCCACATGAAGAGGTGAAGGAGGTACACGAATTTTGTCTCCGTAAACTTGACACTTGTGACATTTCTTAGTGTATATAATGCAATCTCCTTCCATGGTTGACCAGTAATATCCAAATCTCATAATTTGTTTGACCATCATGAAACCATTGGCATGTGTTCCAGAAACGCCCTCATGGTCTTCTTCTAGGATTTTCTTAGCGTCAACACACTTCAACAAAACCTGATCTTTTCTCTTTTTGTACAGAATGTCCCTATCAAGGACATAATGAATTGCGAGTCTTCTCAATGTCCTTTTATCGTTTTTAGTGGCTTACTCAAGGTAATTGCGATCTTTTACGTATTGCAATATTTCATGGTACCAAAGGTGATTATCCTTTTCTTCCCCTTCAATGTTGTAGAAATGAGTTGAAACCTCGTAGATACTCATCTGAGTGGGCTTCATATCTTCTTGCTTACTGACCATAATCATGGAGGCAAGGGTAGCCAAAGCATCAGCCATCTGACTTTTCTCTCGCGGGAGGTAATAGAAGATGATGTCCTCAAATTCTTTAATTAACTCAAGAACTAACTTTCGATAATCAATCAAATTAGAATCTCTCACACTATTGAGTTGATAAATTACCAACGCAGATTCCTCATATACCTTCAGAACCTTGATCTTGCGTTCTATAGCTGCACGGATACCCATGATACATGCTTTATATTCTGCCATGTTATTTGTGCAATGAAGTCAAGTTTACTTGTGAGAGGGTAATGATCTCCTTCTAGGGATTCCAAAACTGCTCTAACTCCTTTACCAGTGGCATTTGAAGCACCATCAAAATTCATTTTCCATGGGTGTCCTTCTGAAATTCCTTCTTCTGTGGTTGCAACATACATTAGATCTTCATTTGGTAAATCGAAATCTAATGGCTCATAATCCTCAAGAGCTCTGCTAACCAGAAAATTTGTTATCCACTCCCTTTTATCACCTTCTGACTCATTTTCACATAGACTATGTCGAATTCAGAGAGCATCATTTGCCATCAAGCCATTCTTCCATTCAATGCAGTCGACCCCATCATGAACTTAAGGGGATCCAATTTTGAAATCAACCAAGTTGTATGGTATAACATGTACTACCTCAACCTTCGAGTAGTCCAAACCAGAGCACAACACAGTTTCTCAATTGGCGAATATCTTATCTCGCATTAAGTGTACTTCTTGCTGAGATAATAGATCTCTCTTTCTTTCTTTCCTGACTCATCATGTTGGCCTAATACGTATCCTATAGAATTTTCAAATATGACCAAGTATAGGATCAAAGGTTTACCTGGATTCGATGGCATCAAACTGAAGCATTAGACAAGTAATGTTTAACTTTGTCAAAAGTCTTTTGGCATTCATCATCCCACACTCCTAGGTTGTGCTTCTTGAGAAGACGGAACATAAGATCACACTTCTCGATTAGTTGTGGGATGAATCGAGAGATGTAATTCAATCTCTCTAGGAACCCTCTAACTTCCTTTTGAGTACGTGGTGGTGGTAACTCCTGTATAGCTCTTACTTTATGAAGATCGATCTCAATTCCCCTTCTACTGGCCACAAAGCCTAACAACTTACCTGAAGTAGCCTCGAAAGTACATTTGTTTGGGTTCAACTTCAATTGGAACTTTCCCAATCTTAAGAACAATTTTCTCAAAACTTTCACATGTTTTTCTTCTGTTCGAGACTTTGCGATCATATTGTCGACATAGACCTCAATCTCCTTGAGCATCATATCATGGAATAGAGTCACCATAACCCTTTGATATGTTGCTCCTGCATTCTTTAGTCCAAATGGCATAACTTTGTAGCAAAAGGTTCCCCACATAGTAACGAATGTAGTTTTATCCATATCCTCAGGATGCATCTTTTTCTGATTGTACCCGAAAAAACCATCCATAATGGAGAACAAAGAATGACCCGCTGTATTGTCCACCAAGGTATCGATATGAGGTAGTGAGAAATTGTCTTTTGGACTAGCCTTGTTTAAGTCCTGATAATCCACGCACATTCACACCTTCCCCATCCTTCATAGGAATTGGCATTATGTTGGCTACCCATTCTGAGTATTTTACCACTTGTAGGAAACTGGCATCAAATTATTTTCTGACCTCTTCTTTTATCTTCAACAGGATATCAAGTCTCATTCTTCGAAGCTTTCGTTAGACCGATTTACATTATTCTCTTATTGGGAGCTTATGCACCACGGTATTAGTACTTAGAACTGGCATGTCTTGATATGACCTTGAACTTTTGAAGAAAATCAATGAGATCTCACCTTGTTTCTACACAGATACAGGTTCCAACCTTCACCGTTCTTTTATCAGTTTCATCCTCTAAACTCATAACTTATATTGATTCTTTGTGAGGTAGGATCTATTTCTCGTCCTGCTCAACCATCCGTAGTAGATCAGGAGATAAATTACAATCCTGAGCATCTTCGAAATCTTAAGATTCCTCTGAACACACATCCTGCTCAAAATAAGGCTCTAAGTCGGCCTCATATCATTGATATCTAAGGACTTGTCATATGGACAAAAAAGGATCCAAAGAATAAATGAATTTAAGAATGTTTATTGCGGTATGAGATGAATGAAAAGAATAATAAGAATGTTTGCCAATTTGGGTGAAAGAAAATGCATCATTTTTATTGAAATAAAAGCTAGCGATTATGTGCCCTTTACAAAAAGATCCCTATTACTCTTGAGCTCAAAGCAACAAGGGTGTTCTAAACATTACTTTGGAAAAGTCCTAAAAGCTACAGGGAGCTCTTCCGCAGTCCAATTGTCCAGAATGCTTTCGAAAGCATAGGGACGAATTCTTGACAAATTCCTTTGTTCCCTCTTCTTCTCGGTAATAACATTGATGTTCAGGTTTTCCATTATTCCCACCATCTTATTTTCTGTCAGCTTTCACTCAGAGTTAATAATACCCCCCGACACAAATGTCTTCAACATATGAGAAAAGACCATTGGTTCACATTTGATCTCTTCCCCGCTTATTCGCACTCTTCTTTTTTCCTACCTTTTTTGCAATTCGTCTCTTCTTTGTCTCACATCTGGCTTGAATCCTAAGCCAAACTGATCGCATTTATCTACCAATACTGGCGTAGTGACCCTTCCCTGGAGATATCTTCCCATTCCTCTTCCAGGTAAAGCTCCTCTTCCAACTATCATTTTTAAACCCATCTTGGTAGTTACAGACATCTTCGGTGTGAGGATCTTATTTCCTTCAGCTATGAAGGTAGCATTTACAAACTCCAAAGATCTAAAGGAGCATTCCATGGCCTCCTTATCTGTACCAATGTAGGGCGCACCACTGGTCACCGATGCAATGATGTCCTCCTCAGCATTTTTTATGATTAATCGACCCTCTATCACTAATTTTAACTTTTAATACAAGGATGACAATACTGCCCCCGCCGAATGGATCTAAGGTCTTCCCAACAAGCAATTATAAGTGGATTTAATGTCCATCACCAAAAAGTCCGTCTCATACGTGTTTGGACCAATTAGGAGCAGTATCTCAATTCTACTGTCCAACAAGCACAGGTGTCCTTTCTTTCAAATCCAACTTCCTCTAACTGTACAAGTTGGTTATACCAGCTATACACTCAGGCAGATCTGGTGTGTTCATCAGACAGTTGTCAGCTGTGGCGACATTTTTGGGCGCAAATTTGGATTCTATTTTGCGGCGACAATCCTGGATACCTTCTTGCGTTGATCTTTCTGGATGGACTCCTACACTGACATCTTTGGATGCAATACTGAACACTAATTCTGGCGACATTAGTAGCAAAAATAGGATAAAATTAAAGAAAATTAAACCTAGCATCACTGAGTTAGGAAATGCAATTACTAAGTTAAAAATGCTAAAAATGCATGCTAAAAAATAAATAAAATAGGAACAAATTACAACCTAAGTAAGGAGAAATCAGTGGTCTTTTCTAATGCTATCACATCCTCAAACTTGAATTTTTACTTGTCCTCAAGTAAACAAAAGCTAGTAAAGTCATAGCAAAAGGTTTTGTCAAAGTAATAGCCATTTTGGCAACTTGAATCTTCTGAAATCCTAATGTATGAATTACATTAACATGACAGAATATTGCGCTGACAATTTATAGGTATGAATAGCTAAAATTACAATTTCATCAATGCTAGCATCATGTTTTAAATCTTGAATTTATTCTGCCAAAACAACATTTATTGTACACTAATATAAATATTTTTCTTTTTCTTTTCTTTTCTTCTTCTCTTTGTTTTTTTATATATGACTAAGGGATGTCGTTGCATTACTGTACCCTTATTCCTGGGAAGTAACGATGAGGTGCAACAAACCCCCAAGGAGTATGTAATTACGCTGACACACACTCTTACAGTGACAGCTTTTGGCTAGATTACTTTTTCTAACACTTGCGTTGGAGTGTTCCCCCTTGATAGTTCACAATACACCCACTTTGGAGTGTTTTTTTATTCATAATTATACTTATATACAAACAGCTGTAAATGACAAATTTATTCAAGATTCAAATAATGATACTACTCATTTATTACTAATGCAATCTCAACCATTCATCCAAAAATAAAGACACAACATTTAATCACATTTATCCAACTCATTCATTAGCATTTCACGTGATTCAAGAATTAAGCATCAAATGAAAAAAATTGCAATCACATTTCCCATAATATTGCATGCTTTCATTGAATTCAGAAGGAATTTTTTTTCAAATATGAGTACAATTGCATTTCTAATCCATATACATTCCCCCCAAACTTAGAGTCTGCATTGTCCCCAATGCACTAACATTAATGTACAAATATATATGTACATGCAATGACAAATGCAGATGTAGTGACAATGAAAGTACAGAGACCAAAGAAATGTGAAGACAATGATATTACAACTACATGATATGAATTAAATCAAAACTAAGTGTTGAAAAATAAAGATTAACTCAGTGTGCTGCAGCTAAAGATGTGGCTGCATGGGTTTTCTTCTTCTTCTTCTTGCGTTCCTCTTTGCGTTTCTTTTTATCCTTGGCGCGCTTTTGTTTCCTTTCTTTTTGCTTAGCTTGATCCTTGGATTGCTCTTTCAAATCAGGTTGTGTCCCGACTTCATCGATCGTGATGTCAAAAGGGTGTATCTCATCTAGTGGTGTCACATAAGGCACTATGGCTAGAAGATTGGAATCCTTATGGCTGATCGTCATGGTCTCCGCTTGACTCGCATTAGGTGGCGCTAAGTCTTCAACATTTCCACCCACAACTTCGGGTGCAGCGACAAATTCCTTAGATGAATTTATCGCGACATTAGGTTCTTCCTTTCTTTTTTCTTTCCCTTTCTCTTCTCGTTCTTCTTCTTTTCCTTATTCTTTCTCCTCATAAGTCTCCATAACCTCCAAAGGTGTGTCTCCTCCCTCAATATTAACCTCCTTCGCAACCATATTAGCCCCTAGGTTGGTATAAGAATTGTCCTCGAACAGGCTGGCAAGATTCCGAAAGTAATTTTGAACATCCTTGGAGTTTACCCCACGGTCATCATCAGAGATGTAGACCATCTGCGGAGATACGACAGAATGGTCCCGTCCCTCTGAGGTAGCCCTCTTAGTTGAGCTTCCCTGATAATTGGAGGAAACATCAAAAACTCTGGTAGAGGCTTTTTGCTGACATTATGTAATGTCATCACATTAGCACTATTCCATGCCCTTGTATAAGCATAGAACAGGTTCTGCAATCACTCCATCTTTTCAATTGCGTTGACAATTTTGATCTGTTGAATATTGATTCTATCAGTAATCTATTCCACCTCTGTAATTTTGCGCCATAACTGGGGGTCTGTGGTGACATGAGTTCGCTTTTCTTCTTTCTTTGCTTTCCCTTTCCCTTTCTTGGTTGCAGTTTCTTTCACTACAAAAGTATCCTTTCCCTTGGATATACGCTCAACAGATACATCATTAATTGGCCCTTTGTTGTCTAACAACTCTTCTCCCTCACGAGGCATCACGCTCATTGTCGGCACAATTGCATAATGAGTGAAGGGAATGTCAGAATGCCTGTTTGCTTTACCACACAATCAATAATTTCTTGGTGCAGAATTGCACCGACATCAATATGTCTCCCTTTAATTATCGAATGAATTAAACACATTTGATCCAAAGTAACTGTGGTACTATGGGTGGACGGCATTAAACGGCAGTTTATGAAATGGAACCAAACCTTACTCTAGATAGTAAGGAAATGACGATGCATGGTATAGTTGTTTGGATTATTACCTGTCCAAACTGCTCCATCAATGCACAAGTCCTATAATAGGGTGCCAGCACCTTCTTCAGTGAGTTGTTCGAGGAAAGTAATGTGCTCGTCTTCTTCGATATCGATTGTTAAAGCTCAATTTTGACCGTGCCCAACACTTAATTGGATCCAAAATTTTAATTTTTAAATAAATTTGAGTTTATTTTAAATTCAAATTCATTTTGAGTTTGGATTTATCTTAAAATTAAATTTATTTTTAAATTAAATAATAAGAATGTCCAATTACATGCCCAAATTGAATATCCAAAGCTTACAAGCCCAAATGGGCCCAAACTTAAACCCTAAACAAGCCTAAAATTAGGGCCCAAACTACAAGTGACCCAAACATTGGAGGCCTTAATCTATTGCTACAGCCACCTCCATCTCAGCCAGTTGAAAGCCGCCACATCAGCACCAGCAGCTCCAAGTTGCTTCTGCCACAACCACCTTCTCCAACCTGTTCCAACCACCACTGTCATGGTTGACCTGCAAAAAAGAAGGAAAAGACAGGCATTAATTACCAAGAAACAAATTGTAATGATAGAAATATTGGCTATAAAAGCCAAATCAGAAGTTGTGTAACAGGGGGCTTTTTGAATTTTTAAGATTCTGAAATCAATAGACACTTATCCATTTTTTCTGAACAGAAGCATCGAGTATTAGTTAAATAAGAGCAGATAATAACAAGCAGAAGTTCCAATTGTCACCAAGAACACAGAAGCAGTGAACACTTGTAAGTCATATATATCGAATATTGATTTGCTTTGGTTTAATATTCAGTTTTGAATGATATTATATTAATCAATATACATCGATATCTATAAGACCTACATACTGTTAATCTATATTTCAATTAACTTAAATGTTTGGTGTATATACATATGTATGTATTAAATGTCACTGATTCCTACAGCAAAACAGCACAGCCCAATAGCGATGACGAACAAAATTGATCGAGAAACCTAAACTAGAAAAACCCAAAAACCGAAAGTCTTAAAATTTTATAATATTTATAATTTTTTACGAATTTTATATTTCTTTATATTTTCTATAATTTTCTTACTGCTTTATAAAATTTTATATTTTTTCTATATTTCTATATATTTTATAAATTTATTTCTAATTTTTAATAAAATTTAAATATATTTTATAGTTTTTATTAAATTTTAATATTTTTATTTTTTATTTTTTTATCATTTTTGCCACATGTCATGCTGTGGTTGTGACAATTATGACCTTAACTGAAAAAATTAGGGGTGGTTCAAGTACCTAATTGAGTGTAAAAAAATTAGGGGTTTAATTGCTTTTTTTTTTTTAAGTTTGAGGGTTTTTTAATGCATTTTGAAAGTTTAAGTACTTAATTGAGTGCAAAAAAAAAATGTAGGGACTTAATTGCCTTTTTTTTTAAGTTTGAAGACATTTTTATGTATTTTGATGATTCAAATAACTAATTTAGTGCAAAAAGATGCAAGACTTAATTGCTATTTTTGAAAAAGTTTGAAAGCTTTTTATAAGATTAAGCCTTTTAAGTTTAAAATGACAATTTTTTCTAATTTTCCATGTAAGCCATTGCATCATCCTCTAATTTTTTTTTCCCCTTTTTGTTCATAGCATCATCCTCTATTATTATTACTTTCAGAAATATACGTCATCCTATAATTAAGCATAAAGAAAAGTTACCGAATTATTTGTATATGAATTTTTAAGTTTCAAGTTGTATATATATATATATATATATATAAAAGGAATCAAGCGTAATGTGATTCTTCCGACAAAGAGCAGAGAAAGACAAACGAAAATTTTTGTTTGATTTAATGTTTTTCTCTATCCATTGACTCCCATATATTTAAAAACACTCAACTCGAGAAAGACACTCATATATGATACGGTAAGCAGCTCTAGAATTCTTGAACTGAACAGAGTTCGTTTGTACCAAAGCAACAAAGAACCTGCTTTCAAGTTTTCTTCTAGGTAATACTGAAAAACCCGGTGTTGCATCGGGTGGCATTGGCTAAAAATGGAGAGCGGTACTGATGCATTTGGAGTGAGCAGTGCACGTATTGGAAGTTCTAGCAATTGGAGGAACAATGTCAGGGAAGCTTTCTCCATGTCTTCTCATGAAGAAGACGATGAAGATGCATTGAAATGGGCTGCGATTCAGAAACTGCCTACCTATTTGCGAGTAAGGAGGGGACTACTCACTGAACAAGATGGGCAGTCGAGGGAGATTGATATAAAGAACCTTGGGTTCGTTGAGAGAAAGAATCTGCTTGAAAGGTTGGTGAGAATTGCAGAAGAAGATAATGAGAGATTTTTGTTGAAGCTTAAGGAACGAATAGATAGGTAAGTATTTTCTTTTTTTTCTTGTTTCTCTTCTGCTTGTTTGATGCACATTCAAATTGATGTAAATTGTTGGTGTATATATATGGATTATGAAACTCAAACCATAGAGTTGGACTTGATATGCCTACAATTGAGGTCCGGTTTGAGCATTTAAATGTGGAGGCAGAAGCTTATGTGGGGAATAGAGCATTGCCTACCATGTTCAACTTCTTTGTAAACATTGTAGAGGTACTCTGTTGAATCAGAAACGAAACTTTATTTTGTATTGACCTTACCAAGTTTTTGTTAAATTCCTTGTTTTCTTCTGAAGGGATTGTTGAGCAACCTGCATATTCTTCCCAGTAGAAAGAAACCATTACCAATCCTTCATGACGTTAGTGGAATTATTAAACCCGGAAGGTAAGAAGATAACTATGTTTTTCAACAGATTTCAGTTAATATCTCTTCAAATGTTGGCTCCACTGACTTATTTTATCAAACTTGTACAGAATGACGTTGCTTTTAGGGCCCCCAAGCTCAGGCAAAACTACATTACTATTGGCTTTGGCTGGAAAACTCGGTAAAGATTTGAAAGTAAGAAAACCAAATTTCATTCCATTTCCACTTTTCTTTCTGGGGAGTAAGTTGATTGGCTTTAATATGGGAACATATGAAAATCTCAGTTTTCAGGCAGAGTAACATATAATGGACATGGAATGGAAGAATTTGTACCACAGAGAACATCAGCTTATATAAGTCAATATGATCTTCATATAGGAGAAATGACAGTTAGAGAAACATTAGCCTTTTCTGCAAGATGTCAAGGGGTTGGACCTCGTTATGGTAAAATTGAATAATCCCGAATATTGACATTCGATTTGTCTCCACAGTTCTATATTCTCCCGTTAATGGTTTTTTTTTTTTTGGCTATTAATTGGCAGAGATGTTGGCAGAGTTGTCTCGTAGAGAGAAAGAAGCAAATATCAAGCCTGATCCTGATATTGATATCTATATGAAGGTATGCAAACATAGTTGGGAGACCCTATAAATATTTGTATAATATATTTCTTTTGTAATTGTTCATTTCATTAGGGAGATTTTGTTTTACTATTAAAAATTTCAGGCGGCTGCACTAGAGGGACAAGAAGCCAGTGTTGTTACAGATTACATTCTTAAGGTAAAATTTTCAGATCCAAGCTATGGAGACCAATAAAGGATGATACATGATATATAATCTTTTCACTAGTATCTAATATTGGAAGTTTGCAGATATTAGGGCTTGAAGTTTGTGCAGATACCATGGTGGGAGATGAAATGATGCGAGGCATCTCTGGTGGACAAAAGAAGCGGGTCACTACAGGTAAAATATTAAGTACTTGACAGAAAATTGATTTCCGGAATTGTGGATTTATGAATTATGATTTTAATGCGTTCTTTTCAACACTAAATATCATACAGGTGAGATGCTGGTTGGACCAGCAAGGGCACTTTTCATGGATGAGATATCTACTGGTTTGGACAGTTCAACAACATTCCAAATAGTGAATTCGTTGAGACAGTCCATTCATATCCTCAGTGGAACAGCTCTTATCTCTCTCCTCCAGCCAGCTCCGGAGACATACCAACTGTTTGACGATGTAATTCTTCTTTCAGATGGACAGGTAGTATATCAAGGTCCTCGGGAGAATGTGCTTGACTTCTTCAAATACATGGGTTTCAAGTGTCCTGAAAGAAAAGGAGTGGCTGACTTCTTACAAGAAGTAATTCTAATGCTAATAAAATTTTCTGTTAGTTTTATTACTATAAAACACTCAGATACTGTTTGAATATAGCTGTAAATTATTTGGGGTGCAACAGGTGACGTCAAAGAAAGACCAAGAGCAGTATTGGACACGTATAGACGAGCCTTACAGTTTTATCTCAGTCAAGGAATTTGCTGAAGCATTTCAGTCTTTCCACATTGGGCAAAAACTAGGCGATGATCTTGCAATCCCATTTGACAAGTCCAAAAGCCATCCAGATGCTTTATCAAAAGACAAGTATGGTGTTCCCAAGAAGGAGCTACTAAAAGCTTGTCTGTCCAGGGAACTTCTTCTAATGAAGAGGAACTTGTTTGTCTACGTTTTCAAAATGTTTCAAGTGAGTAAAGAAAATTACTTGAAATGTTTCCTATGCTTTCAACGTTTTATGTCCGAACTAATGATGCTCTTCTTGATGAACTTTTCAGCTTATTTTCATTGGGTTCATAACAGTGACAATTTTTCTAAGGACAGAGATGCATCGAGATACAATAACAGATGGTGGGATTTTTATGGGAGCTTTGTTCTTTACTCTACTTACGGTAATGTTCAATGGGTTCGCAGAGCTTGCACTGACTATCTTGAAACTACCTGTCTTCTTCAAGCAAAGGGACCTTCTCTTCTATCCTTCGTGGGCATATTCTCTACCAACTTGGATTCTTAAGATTCCAATCAGCATCTTAGATGTTACTATATGGGTTTCGATGAGTTATTATGTCATTGGCTTTGACCCAGATGTTGGGAGGTGGGAAATTAGCTATACTTTTTTTGTATCTGTTGTACATTTTTATATTTGTGTGTCATAATTTAATAAAGCTCTTTTCGGCAGGTTTTTCAAGCAATACTTATTGCTCCTATGTCTTAGCCAAATGGCATCAGCCCTATTCAGATTCATGGGAGGCTTAGGAAGAAATATAATTGTTGCAAATACCTGCGGTTCATTTGCCATGCTTGCAGTTCTTGTTATGGGAGGATTTGTCTTAACCCGAGGTGATAAAAAATTAAAGGACTAACTATTATAGTTGTTATCTTTGTTTCCTAAGTAGTGTGTATAGAGTTTTGATGTTGATTACCACATTTTGCTGCATCAGATGCTGTCAAGAAATGGTGGATATGGGGTTACTGGATCTCACCATTGATGTATGGGCAGAATGCCATAGCTGTAAATGAATTTCTAGGGAAGAGTTGGAGACAAGTATGCAACAATTTCTTGAATGCTGACAAAAGAAGCAAATCTGATACTGAAGCATGAAAAGTAGGGAACTTTGTTAATTTTGATCAGCTGCAAATACTGAAAATATGAAAATATTTGTATTGTAGGTTCCTCCCAACTCTACTGAGCCATTAGGAGTTTTGGTCTTAAAGTCTCGTGGAATTTTCCCTGAAGCACGTTGGTACTGGATTGGTGTAGGGGCTTTGATTGGATACTGTTTCCTTTTCAATTTCCTTTTCACATTGGCATTAAAGTATCTTGATCGTAAGTTTCTCTCATTAGATTTGTTGGTTTTCAAACATGAAGCTTATTTTCTTATAGATTGGTTTGATTCAGCATTTGGGAAGCCTCAAGCTGTAATAAGTAAAGAAACCTTAGCTGAGAAAACTGCTAGCAAGGCAAGAGAAAAAGTTGACCTGTCATCAAGGGAAGAAGGTTCTTCTGGTGAGCCATTTGTTAAATTAAACAACACTGAGTTAGTTTCTTAGATGCTATATTGTATTACTAATGCTGTGACATGATCAATGCCAAATAATGCAGGGAGAGGGAATGAAAGCCAAAGAAGTGCATCATTTAGATCACTTTCTGCAAAAGTGGGTAGTGTCAATGATGCTAACCAGAGCAGGAAGAGGGGCATGGTTCTTCCTTTTGAACCCTTGTCTATGAGCTTTGATGAAATCAGATATGCTATAGATATGCCACAGGTATCTTTATTTTTATCAGGAGGCAAAGATATGTTTCAAAATTGGTAACGAGGAAACACAGCTTGGTGGAGTTGCTAAACTTCATTTTTATAATGCTTGTAGGAGATAAAAGCTGAAGGTATTTCTGAGGACAGGTTGGAACTTTTGAAGGGAATATGTGGTTCTTTCAGGCCTGGAGTCCTAACTGCTCTGATGGGTATTAGTGGAGCTGGCAAGACCACTCTAATGGATGTGTTGGCAGGAAGAAAATCCGGCGGGTATGTTAAGGGAACCATCACAATTTCTGGATATCCAAAGAATCAGGAAACATTTGCTCGCATATCCGGATATTGTGAGCAAACAGACATCCATTCCCCGCATGTTACAGTCTATGAGTCCTTGCTTTTCTCTGCATGGCTTAGGCTACCCCCAGAGGTCAATCCTGAGACCAAGACGGTATGTTGATAATTGCTTCTACTATCATCTTATATTTTCTACAGAATAAAGATGAAGTATAATTCAGAAACACTTTTGTTGTTTGAGTTTGTTGGATACATTGATTTTAAATCAATTTGGTGTTTCACAGATGTTCATTGAGGAAGTTATGGAGCTTGTGGAGCTAACCTCACTAAGAGAAGCACTTGTAGGATTGCCCGCGGTGAATGGCCTCTCAATTGAGGCACGCAAGAGGCTAACAATTGCAGTTGAACTTGTCGCCAACCCATCCATAATATTCATGGATGAGCCTACCTCTGGTCTTGATGCCAGGGCTGCAGCTATAGTAATGAGAACAGTGAGGAACACTGTCGATACAGGAAGAACTGTGGTGTGTACCATCCACCAACCAAGCATTGATATATTTGATGCATTTGATGAGGTGAGAGTCATTTCCCAGTTTTGGCTTCCATTATTATCTTGTGGCTTGCTAAAACTAATACAATTACAAAACCAACAAAAAACAGCTACTTTTGCTAAAAAGGGGAGGTGAAGAAATATACATGGGTCCATTAGGCCACCATTCTTGCCATCTGATAAAGTATTTTGAGGTTAGTCGCATAAATGCATGATATTTTGTGTCATTTATTTTATAGCTGTTACAAATTTCCCGAGATTTTTCTTCTTGAAGGAAATAAATGGAATCACAAAGATAAAGGATGGTTACAATCCAGCAACCTGGATGTTGGAGATTACATCAGCAGCACAAGAAGAAGCCCTTGGTGTCAACTTCACCGACATATACCAGAACTCGGAACTATATCTGTAGGATCACCTGAAAGACTCAGAAATTCATGGTTTACGCTCAAATCATATAAACTCAAAGTGTTTAATGGTTATCGTATTATAACATAATTATCCAAGTCCTTGAAAGATTATTAAAGTTAATTGCATAATTCGTTGGTTATACAACCATTGACAATATAAAATAATGGTTCAGAAGAAACAAGGCATTGGTGAAGGAACTAAGCAGTCCTGCTCCAGGTTCCAAGGATTTATACTTTCAGACTAGATATTCACAATCTTTGCTTACTCAATGCCTGGCTTGCCTCTGGAAGCAGTACTGGTCTTACTGGCGAAACCCACCATACAATGCAGTGAGATTTTTATTCACAACCGTTATTGGTCTATTGTTTGGGACCATTTTCTGGGATATAGGCTCCAAAAGGTATATGAATATTTAATGCAAACAATGCAATGGCATGCAAAACAAATTGTGTTTTTATCTCTAAAGCAATCAAATTACTTGATAACGCAGAACAAGGGAACAAGATGTTTTCAATTCTATGGGTTCTATGTATGCTGCGGTTCTCTTTATAGGATTCCAAAATTGTGCGTCAGTCCAACCAGTTGTGGCAGTTGAAAGAACAGTCTTTTATAGAGAAAGAGCGACTGGAATGTATTCAGCGCTACCATATGCATTTGGACAGGTAATATTGCATTTTAGAGATTAAGAATCAAACATTGGCAATGAACAAATCCAACAAGCTGATGCTTACCAATTATTTTGCAGGTTGTGATTGAGCTGCCGTACGTATTAGTTCAAACTGCCATTTATGGAGTTATAGTGTATGCCATGATTGGATTCCAGTGGACAGCAGCCAAATTCTTCTGGTATCTGTTCTTCATGTATTTCACATTCTTATACTTCACCTTCTATGGAATGATGACTGTGGCTGTTACTCCAAACCACAATATTGCTGCCATTGTTTCATCTGCGTTCGTTACAATATGGAATCTGTTCTCCGGATTCATCATCCCCCGAACAGTAAGCATTAGAAACCCTTTTGCAACTTTCTTAATACAGAGAATGAAACTATATAATGGTTGAAATTATTGATATGACAGAGGATTCCTATATGGTGGAGATGGTACTATTGGGCGTGCCCCATTTCTTGGACAATATATGGACTAATAGCTTCACAGTATGGAGACATAAAAGAGAAATTTGATTCTGGAGAAACAGTGCAACATTTTGTAAGAAACTACTTCGATTTTAGAAATGAATTTGTGGAAATCGTTGCAATGGTAGTGGTTGGAATATGTGTTCTCTTCGGCTCCATATTTGCATTGTCCATCAAGGCTTTTAACTTCCAGAAGAGATGAAAAGTCCCAGGCATTCAAATATACAAAAATTATATCTACATTAGACCCCATCAGGATCTGAAAAGAAACAAAATATCTCAAATATTCTGTTTCTGTCATCTTTGTTCAAGTTTCTGTCTAGTTGTGTATGTTTTATGTTGTTGCTGTTTTTTGTTTTTTTCATTTATTAGTTTTGACACATGTGCCTTGTACATAATATATTTTAAATAATCAACACAATAATAGAAATATTAAAATATTTATCATTAATATTTTTTTTCATTTATTAGTTTTTTTTAATATTTATCATTAATATTAAATTTAAAATAATTTATATAATTTATAATTTTTTGTAATATAAAGTAATTGTTAGTATTTTTTTTCCTATTAAAATTTCAATTGCTGAGGGTAGAAAAATCTTAGTATCTTTATTCCAAAGTCTAAAAACCCTATAAAATTAAGGATTAAAAGATCTTATATATATTTAAATAATTAATTAATAAAATTTATGATATATATAACAATGATAGATACAAATATAATAATTTAATTTATCTTCACGATATATACGATTAATCCACAATTTATTAATTAATTAAAATCATGTGTAGAAGTTTCTTATATTTAAATATATAATTTCATCATAAGTAAAAAAAGCCAATTTTCATAAAAGGTTGCTAAGTTAATTATAAATATAATTATGGTGAGTAGTAATTGTCATACTTAAACATACATAAATTTTTTTTTTACAAAGAAAATTTTAGCTTAGAATGTAAATGTATGAACAAAATAAAATAAGCTTCAAGTTTTATTACTTATTAAATATTTAATATTAAAGAAAATAATTATTAATATTGATAGCTTACTACCTACAATACTTTTTTTTTTGAACAATCTCATTATATGTTTTGATAATATCTGCTCTTTTTAACACAATTCCTAGAACTATTCATAGCCCCTCCCCAACCCATTAACAGGAGGACAGTGCACTCGAACCCACGTCCACCTACATTGCAATAAAGCCCATGTCAATCGAGCTAAGACTCAATTAGCTACTACCTACAATACTTGAGAATTAACGATATCTAAGTGTTGAACCCAATGAGTGGCTCCAATGGTAAAGAGGATGTTGTTCATCTTAGGAGACCTGGGTTCGAGCACCTGTGTGTGCACGGTGTGTATGCGTTGTCAAAGGGTTAGGAAAGTATGAATAGATACTACCATGTAATCACACCAGTATATTAAAAAAAATATCTAAGTGTCACGTGGTTAGACCTTTCTGTCTCGCAATCCGTGTGGCCTTAGGCGATTTCTTCACTTCAAATGCGCCTAAGTCAGTCTAACTCTCACAAAGTGAGAATTCCTACAGAATTCCTCTAAGGTACCGAAAATATAGCAAAAACACACTCGAAACAAAAAAGAAACGAAGAACAGAAAAACCAAAGGAAAATAGCATGCCAAATGTCTATGTAAATGGTCTTAAATATATTCAAACTATGAATGAATTGAAGTGATTACAAATGAAGGGGGAGACCTCTATTTATAGTTAAGCTCCCAGAAATAATAGTACAAATTGAGTTAAATCGACGGTCAATATTAGAGCCTATCTACAATTGAGAGTCCTAAGGGATTTAAACTCTATGCAATCTTATCCCTTTATGATTTATCTTGGCAACTTTAGTTTTACTAAAGCATTTTACTAGGTCACCAAGGCTTCAAGTAGATGGGTGTCTCCACAGGTTCCACGAATCGGGCCAGTTCATGTGGGTCAAATGAGCCCCATTTCATCAATTGACCTCTACGGTATGTTCTTTGCATAATCGTCACGGGCTTTGATCCGCAACCCGTGACATTCTCTTGCACCCATTCTCGCAACGCCCTCGTTGCATCCTCGGAATGACACTGGTTTAACTCGCCTGGGAACTCCATCGATGTAACACCTCATACTTGACCTGATCGTCAGATCTGGACTACAGGGTGCTACACTCCATTAACTAACTATCTAATCCATACCTTATGAAGATATACCGCAAGTTGGAAATCTTATAATACTAACTCTTTTTATAAAAACTTAACTTAGAACATTTCGCATGACAAATAAAAAAAATTCTAATATATGTTTATAACATAGATGAATAAGTTATTGCGCTTAAGGAATTTACTACAAGGTTAATCATAGAAAACAATTTCAACAGCCCTTTTGCTACAATTAATTCCTTACTTGCAATATAAAATTCTATTTTAAATTTTATTTACGACTTATCTCGAACCCTGAGACTCCGCCTCTAGATCGCCTCGTTGAATGCACAATACTACGACCCCAAAATAAGTTGCTTGAGCTTGGTGAATTCTGATCTGGTCTCTCGTTGATTCCTAGAAACAACTACTAAACATGCAATTCATAGCAACATAATGGTAGGTTCAATTCAACTTAGGGACTGGTCCATACCTGGCATCAGCATAACACTATTGAACTGATATTTGATCATTTGGAAATAACATGACTATGGTAACAGTTCATTTTTCAGTGGTTTCGGAGCCATAAAAAAACGAGTGAATTCATTAATATTATTATTTACGAGTCAAATATAATATTATAATAAATTTTAATTTGATAATTTACGTTATTTGAAAGAACAGTTAGGTTCAAGTGGTAAATCATTAAAGTCGAGTGATTTTGAAAAATGAGGTTTCGAGATCTCGTTTCTATAAATAGAACTCATAAATATTTTATTAAATATTTATGAAATATTATTAGGGTTATATTAAAATAAATTTTAATGTTTAAATAGTTAATTAAGATATTTTCTATATCATTTGATATATTCAATTACTTAATGCCTATTTACAGTGTAATATATAGAACCTATTAGTCTAATAATTGAAAAATTAAAATCATCCATTATCATGTCAATTTTACGGTAAACACAAACAACCTATACAAAGCTATTAACCAATCATTTGTATTTCTACAAGCTCAAAGCACACTTTGACAAGAAAAAAAAAGAGAAAAACATAAAAATAAAAAATCGGAATTGTTGTAATTTTCACATTTAAGCTTTGTTTTACAATCCAATTTCAATTCCATCCCTGTATAGCAATCTAAATTCAACAATTACAGAAACTTCATGTCAAATTTGAAATATTTTCATTCTAATCCCTAAACTCAAAACTAACAAATTTCTCATTACAACTTAGTCTCATTTCTTATCTAGACTTCAAAATCTATCATTTAACATTCAGAAAGCTTCAAGCACAACAATGAAAATTTTTAAAACCTTAGATAGTTTTACGATTTAGTACCTGAAATAGCTATATTAAGATACAATGATCACAAAAACATAAAAGTTACAAAAAAAAAAAACCCAACTTAAAACGGCTTACCATGCAATTGCCGAACCTTGAGAATTTTTGAAAGCCTTTATTCTTTCCTTCAATGGTAGAAAACTGTGGAAAGAATGAAGACAACTCTCTTTCCTTCCACTTTCTCATTTTATTTGTTTTATTACTTATTTATTTTAAGATTTTATAATTTTTTTTGATAAATAAGATTTTATAACTTTAATTATATTATAATTATATAAAATTTATGTCCATCACTTATCTACTGTCCATTATACTTTAAATAGCCAAAATTTCATTTTAAATATTATTTTAGTCCTTTAACAATTAAAAGTTTATAATGATTAACTTTTATCACTTTTACGATTTAGTCATTGTATCATAATTAATCACTAATTTAGTAAAATTTACTATCCAAAATTTAACTCATCTAGATAATAACTCTGTAAATATTTAATAAAAATATTTTCAAGCTTGGTTTACAAAAATAAGGTCTCGATACCTCATTTTCTGATACTACTGATTTTGGTGTCAAAACACTTTTACCCTGACTAATTATGCAATTAACAAATTCATCAAATCAAAATTCTATATAATACTGTAGTTGTCTCGTAAATATTATTACAGACTCGATCATCGAAAATGGGGTTTCAAAACCACTATTTTTGACACCATTGACTTTCGAGTTATTACAATTTTCCCTGTTAAGAAATCTCGTCCCTGAAATTTATCTGGAAAGAGGTGGGGATACTAAGATTTCATTTTCGAATCAATTAATTCATTTGTTATCCTTTCTTATCTTTCCTTAGACTCATTTAACCGAATCGCGTAGTCTTTCGCCTGCTATCAATATTCATATATCGCAATTTACATTTGAATCATCAATTATGATATCAACCCAATACATATTTCATTTAACCTATTCATGTGTTATAACTCCATTAAACTCGCTCGAACTCAAGCCATATACATAGGTCAACAAACTTGTATCTTAATCTAACATCGTAATGCATTATCGGATAACATCGAACAATCATACTAGCACATAAGTGCATCATCAGATAAATCGACGCAATTATACTGGCACGTAAGTGTATTATCGGATAAACCGAAGCAACTACATTGGCACATACAGTGCATCATTTGATAAAACGAAGCAAATATAACAGCACACACATTGCATCATCGGATAAATTGAAGCAAATATACTAACATATACACTACATCATCGGATAAATCGAAGCAAATATACCGGCACACAAAGTTCATCATTGGATAAACCGAAAAAAAATATACTCACACACAAAGTGCACCATCAAATAAACCAAAGAAACTATACTGGCACACAAAGTGCATCATCGGATATACCGAAACAAATATATTGGCACACATAGTGCATCATCGGATAAATTGAAGCAAATATATTGGACCACAAAGTGCAACATCGGATAAACCAAAGCAATTATAATAGCACACACAGTGCATCATCAGAAAATTCAAAGAAAATATATTGGCACACAAAGTACATCATCAGATAAACTGAAGCAACTATACTGGCACACACAGTGCATCATCGGATAAACCGAAGGATCACTTGTACATTTAACAGATAATCAATTTCCAATTCCATTATAAGTTCAACCCATATTCTATCGATCTCAATTTCATCATGTATTCGCCATTCTAGTACCGTATATAACATATCTCAACTCACCAGACATCTTCAAATATAAAACAAAATAATTAACAATCAACATCTGAATCCCAACTCAAACTAGACTCAACCTTGGCATGTATCTTTAGAATCAATTTCCAAGCTTGATTTAGTCCTAGAATGGCTAAACCTATAGATTTGATACCACTAAATGTAACATCTCATAACCGACCCGATCGCTGGGTACGAGCTATAGTGTGCCACATTAGTTGCCAGTGCAACAACAATTAATTTAGATATGAATACACATCATAATTGATATAACTTACTTATGAGCATATAATAACATTATTAACTAAATTCATTAAATACTAATTTAATACTCAAGTTCATATACGTATAAAGATATACTAACAGTGATTCAACTAGATAGGTACATGCCAAACTGTTCAAAAAATGTAAATACACCAACATTGATAAGTTCGGGACTTTCTCTGGATGCTGAAGCCAAAATTCTACATCTTGAATATAAAATAACTTAGCAATGTCATCGAAATAAGGTTATGAAGAGTTATTGCACACATCGAAACATTTTCATAACATACAATATTTAAATGTCAATATAAATGTCCTTTGATTCAGATATAATTCAAATTAATATAAAACATAAATTTATTTTGTATCATACCTAATATCAATTCAGGACTGATTTGAAACAAATTAGAAAGTTTAAGAGAGTTGAAAATTTTGTGAAAGTAGGGGCGCACGGTCGTGTCGCTAACCATGTGCCAAACCGTGTGTGGTTACGAAAATGGGTCACACGGTCGTGTACCAGACCGTGTGAATACTAGAGTTGACACACTCAGGGCACACGCCCGTGTGCAGGCCGTGTGTCTTAAAAAATGTTTAAAATCAAGCTCAACCATCACCTAGTTGTTTAGGGACCTAAACCAATTCATACCATACATACATTAACAAGAATAAAGATGATATACAAGACCAAAATGTATAACCTAATTCATTCTTCCACAACAAAACATCCTAAATACATGCCAGTTATAACCAAACCAACACAAACGATTAAATACCAGATAGTGTGACCTCCAAGAGTAATCCAATTGGCAGCCCGTATCCGATGGTTTGCAAGGAAGGAAAATCAAACGAGGTAAGCTTGCTTAAAGCTTAGTAAATTCATAATAAACATAAATTCAACTTACTATAAGAGATGAAATTTTAAACCTCTTACAAGATAATTCAATATCATGATCGTAATTTTATTAATCATTTATACACATCACAACTCTCATAAGGTTAGTGAGTTCGTATGTAAACATATAACTTTAACATGATATCAAACTTATACATGAAAAACACATTTGGCATATAAACCAAACATCATATTTTCACTTAACAATCACCTTTCATTTCAATTATCTAAATCTATTATCTCAATTCATACATATATTTTCACATAACCAATTCACATACCATTTCATTTAATCATTCCTTATAGCCTTTTTCTTATAACCATTTCATTTTTTACATTTAACATATAAAGATTCATTAAATCTTATACTTTCATTTCCTTCCTATAAAACGAAACCTCACAAGGTTGATGTGTATCACCAAGAAACATATAATTTCAAAAATTAATGTAATTTGTAATAATATATATATATATATATATATATATATATATATATATATATATCATCCATCATATGTTTAATAGACATACTTTCTCATTACAACCATTTGTATCAACATAAATCAATAATTCAGAGTTATTCTTATTCTCCAAGTATTTATACTTAGAAACCTTTAACACTTCCTTTGAATATTATCATAGTAATTAACTTTTATTATTTCGATGGATCCTTATAAAAGTGTTCAATACATAAGTCTAGAACGTTTACGCTCGTCAGCTAATTAGAATAAGAATGATTGTGTCACATAATAACCCGAGTCCACAACACATGCAGGAGCTCGATCAGAACGCTTATGCTCATCAACAAATCAGAACCAAAATGATCATGTCAAGTTATCCTTTCATACTTAACCAATGACCGCTTATATAACACTAGCTTGGCTAGAGATAACACATAAAACAACAACGGATAGCTACTTTTAGCTAAATCTGTGTCTCATAATAACTCGAGTCTGCAACACATGCAGGAGCTCGGTCAGAATGTTTACGCTCGTTAGCTAATTATAATCTGAATGATTGTGTCACATAATAACTCGAGTCCACAACACATGCAAGAGCTCGGTCAAAATTTAACATTCGTCAGCAAATCAGAATCAGAATGATTGTCTCACATAATATGTAACACCCAAAATCTGTTACCGTCGCTGGTTAGGGTCTCGGGATCTTTTTGATCATTTAACGATGACTAACTCGCAATGTTAATTGATCTTTAACATGATTAAATGAATTAATAAATCATACACATTATAACTTATCAAATTAAAATAACAATAGTCCATTTAAGTCAAAAATGTCATTTCCACAATTTTGGGAGACTTCTACTTGTACCTGTTAAACAAGTATCGATAGAAGTCAAGTCAGTAAGCAATTTGAAACAAGAGCAATTTCCTACCGGTAGTTGTGATGGTTCTACCAATACATGAGTGACTTCTACTGAAACAATGCATGCTACTACCGATACTTGAAACTCCAGTGAGCTAAGAAGGTTTACCCTGCAACTTCTACCGATACAAGTACCTAAACTACTGATACTAATATGACCAGAACTACCGATACTTCTTATGTTACTACCGATACAATACAAGTCAGTAACCAACCTCTCTCTTACTCTGTACTTCTACCGATACATGCAAGAATTCTATCGTATGCAAAATTCAAACATTCACACAAGTCCTCCAATTTACCAAATATTTCTCATTACCAAGCACAAAATACATTCAAAACACATCAAGTTTCCACAAATTCACATGACATTACATATCATTTCATAAAAGCCTACTTATAACATTAAGTAAGCATTCAAAACTTAAATTCAACATTCAACCAAGTTGACAATGATCCAAACCATCCAAAATCAAGCATTTCAAAATAACATCGTCCTAATACATGCCATATAATCAAGTGACGCAAATACTACCAAACGAGCTTCCGGGATAGTGTGATTCTTCAAGGTGATCCAATCTTCAAGCAGCAAAATGAATCTACAAAACAACAACAATACACAAGTAAGCTTACAAAGCTTAGTAAGTTTCCAATAACTTATTTTATAGAATAATTGATTCGGTTGAAGAGATAATAAGGAATATGTCTTCATAAACCCCGATAATAGTGTTGAGTTGATATCTTCAGGTCATCCAGAGATTTAGCTCATACGAGCCCATATAGAGTTAGCTCTTACAAGCCCAGATAGGTTAGCTCTTATGAG
Organism: Gossypioides kirkii; assembly: GCA_005610355.1. Lineage (NCBI taxonomy): Eukaryota > Viridiplantae > Streptophyta > Magnoliopsida > Malvales > Malvaceae > Gossypioides > Gossypioides kirkii. The sequence goes on from CP032250.1 coordinate 10,107,511, forward strand.
CCTAGACTGAGTTTAACCAGTATACGATGTTGCTCACACAAGCTGCTGAGAATCTGCAACATATGCAGAAACTCAGCCATCGTTACGGTCCAAAGTTTCCCACTCGCGATGCTGCTCACACAAGCTGATGAGAATCACAACATATGGAGAAACTCAGCCATCGTTGGGGTCCATAAAATCAGTATTTATTCAAAATCTGTCGACTCACGATGCTGCTCACACAAGCTGTCAGAAAACTGCAACATATGCAGAATACCAACCATCGTGTCGAATCAGATAATCGGCCCCAAGCCCGACATCTTATTTCTTCATTCATTCCTAATCTGCTCAAACATTAACCTCCTTGAGTTGCTACAAAAATAGTGAACACACAAAGAAACATTCAATGAATCTAAACTAACACTATGAACTTACCAGATGAGATTGCAGTTTCAGTGAAACTCTAAGGACTATTCTGAATTTTCCTTTTTCCTCAATCGGTGGCTCGATCTTGATCTAACACAATAAATCAATCAATTCTATCGTTAAATCATGTAATTTGATCAATTTATACATATAAGTCCTTTTTGGGAAAGTTATGAAATTACCTTTAACCTTTACATATTTATTCAATTTAGTCCTTAAGTACAAAACGTGCAAAATAACCCATTTCTCATTCCAATATGTACCAGCCAAATACCTATGGGTATTCACCCAACACCTACATGCAATTATTGCATAACAAGGACATGTATTTTCACCATTTTCATAATCTAGTCCTCAAACCCTAATTTCATCGAAAATTACTTTACAAAAGTATTAAACCCAATCACCTAGCACACAAATCCATCAAAAGTTTTCAAGAACAAGCATATTCTACAATGGTAAGATTTAACATTTGACAGATTTGCAAATTAGTCCTTGGGTTAGCTAGGTTAAGCTAATACGGACTCAGAAACATAAAAATTATTAAAAACGGACGAGGTTTACCTACTCGAATTGAGGGAACAAGCTAGCCAAATGTTTACTCTTCTCTACTTAGGGTTTCGACTCCAATGTTGAAGAAGGAAGATGATTTTCATCTTTACTAAACTTTTGTTTTAATTATTATCATCCTTTATTAGCAAATTATCATATTACCCTTTATTTAATCACAAAAATCCACCATTTTTCCACATTATAATCGTCCATTATAACCCCTAAGGTCTAATTACTATATTAGTCCCATATGATAACCTTTCTATACTTTTTGATAGCTCTAATCAATAGAAACCAACTTTTTCAACTTTTACAATTTAATCCTTTTAATCTAATTAACCATTCAAACGGTAAAATTACTCAACCAAAATTTAATACGACACTAATGACATCATAAATGTCAAAATAATTAAATTTACGATTCGACTCGTCAGAGTTGTGGTCCTAAAATCACTATTTTCGACACCATTGAAAATCGGGCTGTTACATAATAACTCGAGTCCGTAACACATGCAGGAGCTCGGTCAAAACGTTTACGCTCGTCAGCTATTCAGATGAAAGACATTACATTTGAAACTTTTATTTGATCCATTGAAATTTACTTCACTTAACTCATTTATGCATTTCATAATTATTTACTTTTCAATATATAAATTACACATGTATATAGGTAAATCATCAATATTAATATCGAAATAAAATAAGCACACAGTTAGAAATTTATTTCACACTATACCATTACAATCTCATATCCAGATAATTCTTATTTATAAAACATAAGATCAATTTAGCTAATAATGCAATTTAATTCACTTTACTAGTTGCCATATATAATTTAATTTATTTCATTCATAACATAAACAATAATAACAAACAAATCATATAGTTATTTAAAACTTTTCTTTATTTCCAGTCGTGACTCTCAATTATAATTTCATTTCAAGTTTACCATTTCACTCATATCCGTGAATTTCACATTTCTAATTATAATACCCAACTTAAATATCATCACCAATTATTCCAACTCATCACATAATTATCTCAAACAATCAAAATCAATTTCAACATGAATAGATATGTCTTGAGTCATGAAATAACATATAATTAATTTAATAAATTTTCGAACTTACCTCGACTAAAGCAATGGCAACAACAAGGCCGATGACTAATCCAACACTTTGATTTTTGCTCGATTAACCTCTACACGATTCAATTCTTGATATGCAATAGCCACAGCTTGATCGAACACATTAAGCTTCAAAAATGGAGGTTTCTTAGGTTCTTCTCAGTGGAACAAAGAAACATGGAAGATGATGTTCATTTTTTTATATTTTAATATTTTGTTTACTTATTTATTTATTTTTAACTAACAATAAAATAAGTTTAAAACCCACTTGTCGCCCACATTAATAAGAAAAAATGGTCTAATTCCCTTATAGATCCTTCCACTTAAGTTGATTAAACCATTTAATCATAAAAAATTATTAACAATTAAGTTTTATATCTTTTACAAAATCATCCCAACGTTTTACCCTTTATGTGATTTAGTCTCAAAACTCGAAACTCACAAATTAAGCTCAATTAAAGAAAACTCATGCCAACTGATTTTTATCTAGTCCTTGCTCAGCCCAATTTTATCAAAGTTTCACTAAAATTCCATGAAGTTTTACTATTTTCACAAATAAATCCTTAAACATTAAAATTACCAAAAATCACTTAACAAAATACTTAAAATTTATCATTAAACTCAAGGATCTAACAAATAAGTTCACAAACACATCTATCTCATTCATGGTAAGTCCCTAAACTTTTAAAAATCACAACTTAACCATCGAGTTAGCTAGATCATGTTAAAACGAACTTAAAAACATAAAAATCAATAAAAATTTAATTACAGGAAACTCACCAAAAGCAAAGAAGAGCTTGGCCGAAACTCTTCTACTCAAACATGGCATCTCCCTATTTTTTCTTACAAACTTTTAAATTGTTTTCTTCCTTTTCTTACAAAATAACCATCTTATCTTTTTATTATTTAAAGTTTAATCCCAAAAATATCTCAATGGTGGTTCACCCACCGCCACTAAACAAAGCTAGGGTATAATTACCCTTTTACTCGACCACACTCCCTTACGTTGGTTGTTAGGTACATTTAATTAATAAAATTCAACTTTTGCAATTCTTAAAATTTAATCCTTTTTACTAATTAACAATTAAATCACTAAAATTTCTAAACCGAACTTCAATATGCATGTATAGCAACTCGTATTTATGGGCTCGATTTACGAAAATGAGATCTCGAAACCTCGTTTCCTAAAACCACTTGAACTTAACCACTAATTCAAATAACATAAATTATCAAATTAATATTTATTATATACAATAATTGACTTGTAAATATTAGATAATAATATTTACAGACTTACTCGTCGGATTTGTGGCTCGAAATCACTGTTTTCGACATCATTGAAAAATGGGTTGTTACATAACTTGTGCACGAAATATAAATCGTACACTGAGTAATCTACTCAGTGGTATTTCTACAAATTCAATATCAATGTGAATAAGTTAATGTAAACACTCAATAATTACACCTATACAAATTATCCTACTTAGTACATTATTTGTACTGCTTAAGTCCATTTAAATACATTCCATAAACTAGTTCAAGAGTATAAAATGTTAGCATACTATAATCCAAATCAAGTTGATTAATTTGTCCCAATTTCATATCAACCATCCGGATCATAATCCACTATGCATAAATTTTCACTATTACGGTTCATGTTAAGTCTCATTATCAAATTTTATGTTTTAACACTGTCTAATACAATATAATATGCTTATATTCATAAAAGTTCCAATATTCAATATACGTACGTACTAACTTACCATTTAATATTCAATTCGTAGGAAATTAAATTTCTATCCATTATCTTCTATAAGTATTAACATTTATTCAATTATTCTACAATTCAACATATAATTATTAATTGAATCAAATCAAACAACAACAAAATGTGCATACATTCCAAAATCAAAGTAAACTGAACATACAATAATCTAATTTTGAAGTCCGAGAATGAAGTAGGACTGATTTGTAAAATTACAAAATTTAAGGGATAGGTATGAATATTTAGTTGATAGGTACTAATACCTACTAAAAAGTATCAATACCAAATCTTGGTACTGATACCAAATTGACATTCTGTTTGTTTGTTAAATAGATTCAATTGATCAAGTATTGATACATATGTTAGAGCCTCCATTCTAACATATACATATCATACTCAAAGCATCCAACACATCTAACCACCAGCAATGCATACCAAATCCATCCAACTTGACCATTTCATACCTAACAAGCTCAAACCATATTCATGTTAACATAAACATGCCAGATGCATATCTAAATCACTTACCATAAATTATATGCATCTTATTAACCTATTTCAACTTAAATCACTCATCCAACCAATTTCTAGATAGCTTCATACCAATTTATAATACAATTACCAAAACATATACACTATAAGCATACACCCAACTATTTGCAACATTATCACCAACTCAATGACTTAACATCTATGAACTTGTAATCCTCAAAACAACATGATATTTTTCATCCATCAAGATCTACAATTTTTAGTATATATAATAAATCAAGGCATGACAACATATATGTACATTTCCATCATTATCAAAACTTAGCATTTCCAACTAGGCTTCAACCATTCATACCACATTTACGTATTAGCTTGCATATAACCAAATTATACATTACTCAACGTAAAATTCAAACATTCTAGATATAGTAAAACACCAAATGACTCAACTAAGTCCATGCCATTAACTGACAAAAGGAACTTCATCAACTATGCTCAAAACATACTATTGAGTTCCATACCAATGTCTAACATTTTTCCCGAACAAACACTTACATTTTAACATTCTCAACCATTCATAATTGTATAATCATTCTGAAATAACTTATTCAATAAGGCATAAATTAGCATTAACCATACCATTTCACTTTTCATATTACCAACATTAAAACATATAATCAAATTATACTAACTTCCTCCATTGACAACATTACAAAATGTAATTCTAAGCATTATTAGCTTCTAAGTACATGCTCTTTTATATACTATCACTATTCATATCTAATTTCATGAATTAATTAAATCATACAACTTTCTATTCTATTCTATTCTATTCTATTCTATTCTATTCTATTTAGTCGAAGTCTCGATATTCACTTCCACACATAGTATTTTTTTTCTTAATATCTATTAATAGCTTAACTTAATGCTATATAATGCAATATATCATAAATGTGCATTAACTAAAATTAGTTTCGAGACATAGAAATACAAACTGAAAGTGTGCATCACCCACTGTCAACATGTCGCGTTCCTTTTCCTTTGACAATCATATGTAGTTTTTAGCTACAAATAACAATTCAATAATAATATAATATCAAATTATATTCAAATCAAATTTAATTTGAAGGTCTTACATATTTTACAAATTATTCAATTTAATCCTTTATATCAATAATCAATTAAATTCATACCAATCATATTTGGTCAATCATAATAAAATGTACATTTATTAAATATCTCAAATTGTAATTCACCACATTTATTTTATCAATCAATTTATCATTTCTTTACGATTTAGGTCATATCACACCTTTTTTTACTAAACTATAAACAATTCAAATTACAACCCCACACAAATAATTTCATAATTCAAGAATATTTTACAATTATATATAACAATACCCTATAAACTTAATTTGTTAAAATAGTAAACAAGCTTAAACTTTAAGGTCTATTTAACAATTTTGTCTTTTCCCCGATTATTTTCGATTTGATCCAAGTTTATATCTATATAATTATTCCATTCAATTTATCAATTCCACACATCTTATATCATCCTACTATGTGCATGTATCAGTTCAAAATCATTATTCGAATGCCCCTAAAATTTTGTATTTTATTTAATTTAGTCCTTAAAACCAAAACTATTATAATTTTCACATTTAAGCTTCATTTTACAATCCAATTTCAATTTCATCCTTGTACAGCCCTCTAAATTGAATAATTATCAAAATTTAATGTCAAATTCGAAATATTTTTATTTTAATCCCTAAATTCAAAATTAACAAATTCCTCTTTACAAATTATCTTATTTCTTATCTAAACTTCAAAATCTATCATTTACCATTCAAAACGCTTAAAGCAAAATAATGAAAACTTTTAAAACTTTTGATAATTTTACGATTTAGCACTCGAGATAACTAGATTAACTTACAACGATTTAAAAAACATAAAAATTATGAAAAACCATCGTAAAACGACTTACCATGCAATTGTCAGATCTTGAGAATTTTTGGAAGCTTTTCTTCCTTCCTTCAATGGTAGAAAATGGTGGAAAGAAGGAAGACAACTCTCTTTCTTTCCACTTTCTCACTTTATTTGTTTTATTACTTATTTACTTTAAGATTTTATAACTTTAATTATATTATAATTATATAAAATTTATGTCCATCACTTACCTACCGTCCATTATACTCTAAATAGTCAAAATTCCATTTTAAATATTGTTTTAATTATTATTTTAGTCCTTTAATAATTAAAAATCTATAATGATTAATTTTTATCATTTTTACAATTTAATTCTTGTATCATAATTAATCACTAATTTAGTAAAATTTTCTATCCAAAATTTAATTCATCTAGATAATAACTCAGTATTATAAAAATATTTTCAAACTTGGTTTACAAAAACGAAGTCCTGATACCTCATTTTTCAACAAGACTGACTTTAGTGTCAAAACACTTGTACCCTGACGAATTATCCAATTAACAAATTCATTAGATCAAAATTCTATAAAATATAATATTTGTCTTATAAATATTATTTACTAATATCTACGGACTCGATCATCGGAGAACGAGGTCTCGAAACTACCGTTTCTGACACTACTAACTTTCAGGTCATTACACATCCCCTCAAAATGTAAAGCAACAAAAGCTTTTCTCCCTCACGGTGAGTCATTTTGTCACCAATAGATCCCTCATAAAATTTCATAACAATACATATTTGCAGGAAAGGAAAACAAAACTAATTTCTTAACAACATAATCAACTTTCATCTTGAAAGAAAAATCATCTATATTAGCTGGAAAACCCACATTTCCACCTATAATAGAAATTTTGAGAAAAGAACAATATTATTCACACCTTGGCACGTGAAATATAAATCATCAAACTTATCCAACAAAGTCCTCATATCATCTTGCTTAATGGGATGCAGCATCTTGATGGCAAATTCATGGAACTGATCATATTCGTTAGTCAAGCGATGGTAAGTTGCTAAACAAATATCGCCAAAAGGCCCTCTTCCAATTCTACGCCTAAGTTTCATTACTAAAGGGTCAATCCTTAAAATTATGATTAAATCGATATAATATGTATAAATTGAGGGCTAAAATTATTATTATGTCGATTATTTAACTGTCATGTCAATTTTCTATTTGTAATTTTGACGGGAGTGACCAAAATGACCGAACTATGTAATGTGGGTGCTTAAATTACAAATTTTTTTATTTTTGGTGCCTAAAATAATTTTTTTTATAATTGGATGACTATCTATATAGTTTACCCATTTTAATACGTATGTAGCCTATTTTTCATTGTTTTCAAATGTAAAATCCAAACAACATTTAACAATTAAGAAAATAATTATTGATAGTTGTAAAAAAAAATTATAGAAAGGGGTTAAATATAAATTTAGTATTTGAACTTGTCCACTTCACCCAAATTGTTACGTATGTTTTTTTTGTCTCAAATTGATACCAAACTTTTTTATCCATCAACTAATTTGATACTTTTTTTTAACATTGTTAAGTTTGGGACAAGTGGCAGTACTAGACAATGACATGTATTATTGATGACATCATCATGATATCATTTAAAAGTTAAATTAAAAATTATTAATAAATTTAAAAATATACAAAAATGATAAAAATATACTACCCATTTGTTTTTTTTTTCTCATATTTCCTTTTTTTCTTTCCTCCCGTTTCTCCTCATCTTCTTTTCTCCTTCTTCCTCCCTCAACTCTAGCCCAAGCAACCATGTTCAGCCGCTTTTCTGGCCTGAAAGTGGCACCTAGTTGTTAGTCTCCATTCCCTCTTTTGAATTCTTAGATTAGATTTCTCTAAAATTTTCCCAAAACCCACAAAAATGCCTTCAACTTTTGAACTTGTCTAACGCCAATCTAAAGATTCAACCGTTGAACCATCTTGTAACTTCGACCACGACTTCTCCTTGATATGATGAACTTCTTCACCGCTCAGATCTCTCAAATGGGTTTCACCGCTCAAATTTCTCAAATAAGTTGGCTATTACCGTCATATTGGTCGATATTTGGCCCTTTGTTGAATCATTTTTTGTAGCCATAGAGTTTGAGGGTCTTGGTATTATAAAGGATTGAAGGGTTGGTTGATGAGGGTTAGGAGTTGATGGTTCTTGTAAGCGAACAAAATTGTTGCCTATTTGGGTTTTTTTTTTCATAATTTAAAATTTGAGTTTTTTTTTTGTTTCTTGATATTCTAATTGGTTTTGGGATTAAGTGAGTTTTTTTTACTATACTGGTGTGATTATATGGTAATATCTGTTCATACTTTCTTAACCTTTTGACAATATACACACACTTTGCATACACTAGTGCTCGAACCCGGGGTCCCTAGAATGAACAACATCCTCTTTTCCACTAGAGCCACTGGTTGGATTCAAATGAGTTATTTTTTTTTGTTCTTGTTGTTGTATATTATCCATTTCAAGTATTCATTTAATTATTTTATTTGTTTGCATTTTTTTTGTTATCTTGATTAATTTTCTTCAAAACTATTTGCAAACTGATTTTGAAGTAGGAAGTAATCTCATCCTTAGGCTCACTACAGGAAAATAGGTTTTTAGCGGCCTTTTTTTTGGCCTATAGTAGCGCTTATTAGCGCCACTAAAACATTTTACGGTGCTTGACATCGCTAAAGATAACACCGGTAAAAGTCGCGGCATTTTTCTGGAAAAATGCCGCTAAAGAACATGATCTTTAACGGTGCTTCTCCCACAAACGCCGCTAAAGAACATGGTCTTTAGCGGTGCTTCTCTTACAAACGCTGCTAAAGAACATGGTCTTTAGCGGCGCTTTTCCCACAAACGCCGTTAAAGAACATGGTCTTTAGTAACGCTTTTCCCACAAATGCCGCTAAAGAACATGGTCTTTAGCGGCGCTTTTCCCTCAAACGCCGCTAAAGAACATGGTCTTTAGCGGTGCTTTTGTCACAAACGCCATTAAAGACCATGGTCTTTAGCAGATCTTTTGCCACAAATGCCACTAAAGAACACCGTCTTTAGCAGCGTTTTTCATACAAACGCTGGTATAGAACATGATTTTTAGCGACGTTTTTCCCACAAACGCCACTAACATTAACAGATTTTACCAGCTCATTTTAATTCATATAGAACCCGAATTTTCAATATTTTTTCGTGTAATTCAAATTCATTTTCAATTGGATTTTTACTCAGACCTTCATAAATTTCTTGAAAGATCGAGCCTTTTTAAGTGTTAGTGATGAAGTCTTGCAAAACTAGAATATATAAATACATGTAGATAACTTGAAACCTGTGACAGGCTAAAATTGCATTTCACAAGCAACTAAATATCCAAAAATCTAATAATTCAATTACACTCGAATTACCAAAAAAGAACAAAAATTCTAAACAAAATTGAAAAAAAAAGTGAAATAAAATTCAATCCCTTAACAAATGCAACTCAATTCTGGATAAAACTGCAGTCAGCAGCAATGTGTAGTAAGAAAAGCATGGAATAATTTTAGTGCTTTGAAATGAGCATTCCTACATTCAATCCTCTTCCTCTGAATCAGCACCAACAACGGCATTAAGGGTGTGTAACCGTTCAATCAACTTAGCTTTCCTTTCCTCATATGTTAGCTTCTTCAAGTTGAACCTGTAACAGATAACACGAAAATGGTGAGAGATTTTATTTTTGCATACATGAGTATGCGAGGAAATAACAGGCACATAATATTTTACCTGCCAATAGGTTAAGAAAACCACAGATTTTATGATGATAAACCAAGAACCACTACACTGCTACTTTATTATTTTAATCTTATTCACTAGACATATTGATAGATAGCTAATATTATAAGTTTATAGAGTTTAAATCTAGCGCTAACATTAAAGCTGTTGATTGAACTAAAGGTTGATTGAACTCTGTGTTTTCTAACAAATCTGTTTCTATCTTGTTTTTGAGCCTTAGTTTTATTAATCTGCATATGTTTTCTCCTTGAACCGCACCACAAACCAAGATGCTTAAACCCGTCTACTTAGTTACATATTCTCAAATGAAAAAGTGAACTCCTAACAAACATTATCCAAGAAATCAATGCTAGGCATTTTGTAACTTTAAACCATTTATTAAATGTTAATTCCCAAATCTAAACTAATCATGAAAGCAGAGATATTTTTGATACCACAAATGCCTAAACTCCTGCATGCATGAACGTGCACAACAATGGAATATTCAAACCAATTGCATTCCATCCAATATTAACCCATCTAAAGGCATAAGAGGCAAGTAACATGTCATCAGATACCAAGATGGATTTAAAACTCGACCACTCAAGCTGAGATATTCAGAAAACTACAAGTCTACAATTGAAAGGCAATGTATCAAAGATTTTTGTCAAGTACAGTTAGAACTAGAAATGGCAAGCTGAAAAAACAAGATATCAACATAACTAGATATAGTCTTTTCTTATAACAGGTAGGTAACAAGCTACTTTTCAACTACATGGGATAAAAACCATACTAGAAAAAGACTTGTAGAATTTACAAGCCCATCTACGCTGGAGGAATACTATGACATGTCAAACTTTTATACTAGAAAAAGACTTGTAGAATTTACAAGCTTTTTTTATTTAGATTAACTAACAAGAATACTGTTCCGGTTTACATACATAGGTTAATTTTTGCACCCTTAGTACATAACTGCAAAACAATATTAAATAAGAGTGTTGAAGACATCTACCTCTATACAAATGAAGAAGTCTTGGACACTTGACTTCAATTCCAAGCCTTCAGCAATTTTGCTTCTGAACAGACCAAGAGCATAAAAAAGGGCAATAGCTACACCTTGCCACCAAGTCAAAAACACAATTTATTTAAAAGTCAAAAACTTAACCAATGGTTTTATGTGTGACAGTATAAAATTGAACTAGACAATATAAAGCCCATGAATGACTGAAATTGAGAACCATTGCCATACAAGGATACCTGAAAAAAGAGAAAAATTTTCCAAGACAATGAGAAATTTATTAAGAGAGTCAATTCACTTTTCAGTAATGATTATTCAATACTTTACTACAACAACAGAGTACCAAAATGTTTCAAACAAACACTTTTGCTCTGCTCATAAGTGAAACAACATCATAAATTCGACCAAGATCTAAAACAGTAGTTTGGAAATGAAATCGAATTCAATTTGAAAATGAAATCAAAAGATCTAAAACAGTTGGGTGGATGTAATATTTAAAAACAATTAAACCCAAAAACAATGAAAATTAGGTCAAACTTGGAGAATCTAAAACAAATGATAATATAATTAAATATCAAAGTTGTTAAAAAAAGATAATGTACCTGATGAGTGAGCAGCATTAGTAGAATATCCAAAGCAGGCACAAATCTAAAGCACCCATCTCCAAATCTTTACATCATATACAGAAACCCTTTGTATCTTTGTCTAGCTGCTATCAAATACACTAGCTCACTCATGTATGGTTCTGCAAATTTTGTGTACAAAAGCTTGTGCTTTTCAACTTCATTGAAAAGATCTTCCTTCATAAATGGTGGGTTTTTACAATCTGATTCCACTTCGTGCTCGAATGGCTCGGATGAAAATTTTTTAACCCAAATTTGTTTACATCTCATCAATGCATACTCTTCGTTTTCTTCATTGAAAATTGTTGGTTTTCTGATTTGTTTTGAGAACATTATTTCACAGTATTTCCTATAACCAACCTGTGAAAAGAAAAGAAAAGTTAATTTTCTCACACTTTCTCGTCAACCAAATAGAATTTACAGTCAAAAGTTTTCTACTTACTGGGTTCAAGGTGTGATAGAACCAAACCCACTCGACATCGAAAGGTGGCAGAACCATAAGAGGTGTTGACCCTTCCACCGTTAGATTAGAAATCAATGGCATGCATACCTCATTGTACCTACACAAACAAAGAACTCTCATCACATTCAACCTTTACTATCTGATCAGTTCCTAAAAAAAAACTGACCTATCGTTTGGTTTCAGGGTCGGAGCCACGATTATGTGCCATTGTTCAAGGTGAGTTAGGTGGCTTGGCACTTGGAGTTGGTTAGGGTTTAGTTTATTGGAAAAGAGGGGGTTTGGGGATTTGAGGGGAAAGAAAGGATTTGGGGAACATAAAAAGCAAATTAATTTAATTTTTTAGTTAATTTAATTTAATATAAAATGTAAATAAATTAGCGACATTTATGGGAAAACGCCGCTATTGCTTAATCATTAGCGGCGTTTTCCCATAAACGTCGCTATTACTTAACTTTTAGTGGCGTTTTTCCCATAAACGCCGCTACTGCTTTACCTTTTGCGACGTTTTCCCCATAAACACCGTTAATGCTCTTTACCTTTAGCGGTGTTTATAGGAAAAACGCCGCTAATGCTCTTTCCCATATTTTAATTTTTTAATTTATTTTCAAATTTTATATAAATGTAACAAAATTTTTATATATCCAAATTTGATATAATCCTTTTATATATATATATATATTTACATTTTTAATAATGTTTGAATTTTATTTTGCTTCAAAAAATTTTAGAAATGTTAAAAGGGGATGTGAAACTGTGGGTTTAAATTTGGTAATTTAAATTAAAGCTTATGTTTTTGTTTCTAAAACTTTGAAAGGCCATAACTTTGCGCTCGATTGTTTGATTGAGATGATTTTTATTAATTTCGAATAATTTTTCGAGATCTACGTGCTGACAAATGGCCGTAGGCGATTTGCCGACATTTTCGTCCAAAACGAGCCCTTTTTACCTTTAAATTTTTATTTTTTCGGTTTAAATTTGAATTTTGAAACATTCAAACTATTATTTTTCTTGCTTACTCGAAGCAAACACGAATTTTTTTTACAGAATTATCGTATTAATTTTTTAGATTTGACACGTGTAAAGAATAGGTCCGATAAATCTTTAAAACACGTAATATAAGTAATATAATAATATTACTTCTTTAATATGTAAATTAATTAATTTGACTTTAATGGTTAAGATGCTTGCTTATTTTTCTTATGACCTTGGTTCAAATTCCATTGTTAGGAAATTAAATTATTTTTATACAATATTATATAAATATAATTAAAGATAATTAAAATTTTCCCTTAATATAACAATTAAATGATTTAAGCTTATTGGTTAAAATGCTTGTCATTTTGTCTTATTGCCCTGGTTCGAATCTATTTATTAACAGTTTGAATTCTTTTTCTACTTATGAATTTTAAATCTTTTTCCATTAATAGATTTGATGACTTACCTCTTGAATATTACATTGAAGCTAATGAATTATGTTTTATACAATATTATACTAATATAATTCAAGATAATGAAAATTTTCCCTTAATGTATCAATAATTAATTTAGCTTAATTGGTTAGACGATTGTTCTTTTTCTTTATTGTCCAGGTTCGAAACTCATTGTTAACATTTTTAATTTAACTTAGGTGGTTAGGATGCTTTATTTTTATCCTTGTAACCTTGGTTGAAATCCCATTGTTAACAATTTGTATTATTTTTTGGACAATATTATAATTATATTAATATAAATAAAATTTTCCCTTAATGCATCAATTAAATGATTTTGGCTTAATTGGTTAAAATGCTTGTTCTTTTTTTTATTGCCCTAGTTCGAATCTCTCTATTAACAATTTGAATTCTTTTTGTATATATGAAGTTTAAATATTTTTCTATTTAATAGTTTGAGTGAATTACCTCTTGAATATTACATTAATATATATATATATTAGTATAAGAGGAGACTGAGTCAATTAACTATTAAATATTGATTAATATACATTATTATTATATAAGGAGATTTGAGTCAAATAACTAATTTCATATGAATAGCAAATACCGAAACAGAAGGTCATTTTTAATAATGTTAATTTTAGAAATTACCAAAAATTTTAGAAATGTTAATAATTTTTATTTTTCGTATTTAATTCCTAATCATATTTATAATTCAATTATAAATATATTTTTCTTCTTAATCACCTTTTTTAACGTGATTAATTTATTACATTTCAATTATAAAATTATGCTCTATCTTCACAACCCTAGCCACTCCCATCCGTGGCCTTCTCTCGTTGATCTCGACACCAAATCGAAAACTTTTTAATATATATTTGGTGACTGATCAGTTAAGGTTTCTAATTCTCAAGGGAAACAATTTGCATACATGCAAAATAATGGTGGGTATATATGAAAGGTCATAAAGAAATAAGATTTTAGTTTGATAGTTTGTAATTAATTATTAATTTTTTTGAGGATTTCAGAATATAGTTAGAGTTGATGCAAATTTGAGAGTATCATTGGATGCTTCAATTTAGTATAGGATCTACTATATATTATCATGGTTATTCAAATTTGTAACGAGGATGACTTAAATCGATAGAACACAAATTATTTCAAAAATTAAAATAGGTTATAGGTCTTTGTGTTATTTATAAATTTGAAATTTAGTCTATGTACTTTAATTTCTAGGAATTTAGTTTCTCTATTTTCAAATTTCAAAAAATTTAAATTCAATGTTTAAAATAAAAAAAAATGAAAGTTGAGTAACCATTTATATAAATGGATAGAACACAAATTATTTCAAAAATTAAAATATGTTATAGATCTTTATGTTATTTTCAATTTTAGGCACGACATTAGAAATTTTCAAAGTACAGGTACCATATTGGACATGTTATGAAAATAAAGGTACCAAATAATGTACAAATTGAAAGTTCAAGTGCCACATTGGACATTTTCCAAGTACATGTACCACAATCTGATTTGTCATTCCTTTATTGGAAAGATGATATTGTTCATCCTAGGGGTCCCGAGTCCGAGTGCCTGTGTGTGCAAGGTGTGTGTGCGTTGACAAGGGATAATAAAGTATGAGCAGATACTACCATATGTAATCACACCAATATAAATAAAAAAATTATTAGTTAATTTAATTTAATTTAATTTAAGATATATAAAATTTAAATAAATTAGCGGCGTTTATGGGAAAACGCCGCTATTGCTTAACCTTTAGCGGCATTTTTCCCATAAACGCTGCTAATGCTCTGACCTTTAGTGGCGTTTTTCATAAATGCTGCTATTACTCTGACCTTTAGTGGCGCTTTCTCATAAACGCCGCTAATGCTCTGACCTTTAGTTGCGCTTTCTCATAAACCCCGCTAATGCTCTGACGTTTAGCGTCGCTTTCTCATAAACGTCCTAATGCTCTGACCTTTAGCGGCTCTTTCTCATAAATGCCGCTTAGCTCTGATCTTTAGCGGCGCTTTCTCATAAACGCCGCTAATGCTCTGACCTTTAGCGACACTTTTCCTATAAACGCCGCTATTGCTTTACCTTTTGCAGCGTTTATGGAAAAACGCAGCTATTGATTTACCTTTTGCGGCGTTTATGGAAAAACGTCGCTATTGCTTTACCTTTTGCAACGTTTTCTGTCCAAACGTCGCTAAAAATGCCGCTAATAACTTGTTTTGCTGTAGTGGCTATTTTCCTTGTTAGGATAGCCATGAAGAAGTCCCCTCTTCCGCGAATAAAGAACAGTTGAGAATGGTTTGTTCACATGAAAAAAACTATATCTTTGACATCGAATGTATTCTAGCCTTCGTCGAAAACAAGCCCAAAGAGTTATCCTCTCTATTCTGATAAGTAAGCTTGGGGCAATAAAGAGATCTCAAAACATGCTCTCTTTAACGTGAAAGAGAAACCCTAGATGAAAATAAAATTGATAAAAACCCAGGCTGAACGTATTAAACTCAAGTTGAAACCAAATAAGAAAAACTCTTGTAAGACAAAGAAATAGAGCCGGAGATAAAACTCAATGCAAGCAAAGGGAAATGGAAAAGATTTTATGGAAATATTCAGAAAATCTGAGAATTTATTAATTTATCATTTTTAAATTATTTTTAAGATTTTTAAATTTTTTAAAATATAAATTATGATATTTAAAAATATATTTATTGATTTTTAATTTAATTTTTAGATAATGACATCATCATGACGTCACTAATAACATGTGTCATTGTTTGGTATTGCCACCTGTCCCAAACTTAATGGTGATAGAAAAAGTATTAAAAAATTAGTTAACGAAAAAAAAGTTTGGGTACCAATCTAAGGCAAAAAATCTTAAATACCAATTTGGGAGAAGTGAAAAAATTCATGTACCAATTTTATATTTAACCCTATAAAAATATTAGTAATATTTTAAGTTGTCATTTTCTTTTTTACATATTTATGAATTTGAGATGAAACTAATAAAGTTTTAAAATAATTTAATTTCTAACTTAACATAAATAAAAAAATATAATAGGTTTTTAAAAAATGGAAAGATTATAATTATTTTGGTTAAATTAATTATATATGCCAATTTTTTTATTTGGCCATTTAGGTTATTTTTTTAAATTTAAAGAAATAAGACGATTCTGGAGAGATTGTGGGAAAGCGCATCCAGCTGGACGTGCTTTCCCGCCAACTATACAGAAAGCTTTCCCACTCTCTCTCCTAGGGTTAAGGTTTTTTAATTTTGTTAGGTTTATTGATTTTGTTAGGGTTAGGGTTTTTAAGGGTTTTGGGTTAGGGTTTAAGGGTGAAATCGTAAAGGTTTATAGGTAGAGTTGAGGGGTCGTGGATGTGATAACATGGCTCGAAACAAATACATTTCATATATTATGGCGGGATAGGACCATTACCTCAGAAACCCATCCTAGGGAAGTCAGGTTTTGAGGTGACAGTAGTTGATATGATCACGGGTCAGTTTAGGAGGAGGTTTGAGTCGACGGTCATGATGCAATCACGGGTTTGGTTATAATCGGGGGCCAGTTGACGGTTGTTATGCGATCATGAGTTTAAGCTTTTTGGATACCCGCAAATGATGCCCTATATATACCATATATAAGATTGATGCCATAATCTTAGGGGAAAACAAAGGGATTTTCGATGTAATCAATGTATTTTTTTGCTCTATTTCTAGGAAGACTATATCTTTAACCTTTCATTCTTATCCGAAGGCTGACATTGAAATGGATACAAGAGGGCTTTCGGGAGGAGCCTTCACTAACATTTTTCTTAAAGGTTGAAAAAAGAAGTGTTTGACCCAAAGAATCATGGTGAAATCTTAAGCACATTTTGAGGCACTGAATACTCTCTAAATCACCTTTCTGATGAAATTTATGTGATCAATGAAACGCACTTTCAAGCACTGAAGAGCATTTCATTATCATTATTCAATGAAAGTGCATCCTAAGAAACAAATTTTGAATCGCTCATTCCCTCTCTCCTTTGTTCTATTTTCCTATTAAAGTAACAAAATATTCATAACTTAGGCATGCATCAAATTTATATCAAACATCAAAGAGTTGAGTTACGAGAGTCGTTTGCATTTCTTTGGATAACCATTTGAAGATTTTCTTTCTTCTGCTCATCCAATTTGTAATCAGTATTGAAATGATTCGACGAGTGAAATTTGTCATTTACTACGACGGTCAAATTTATAATACGGAAGTCAAGGTGGTATTTACAAGAGCCCTATTCGTAGTGTTGGCATTCAACCTGTAACGCGCAGGTTTGTGCAAGTGTACACAGTCATTATCAAGTAATAAGTAAATATCAAGTTATCATCTCTTTAGGGACTGTATATGTTAATCAATTAATTTGTAAAATTAAATTAAACAACTTGGTAATAAAACAAAATATAATTGGAGGGTTGATAATTAAAATTAAATGCAAATAATCTAAATGTAATTGATCCCTAATGCAAATTAATCTAAGTATGCAAATTATCTATATGAATGATTTGATTTTAGCACAGATTAAACACAGTTCACAACAATTAATAACATAAATAAACTAGGACAACTACTTTAATTAATTTAATTCATTATTAACATGCTTAGTAACATTTAGAAAAACATTCTAGGGTAACTCGATCTTTCATGGGCTTGGAAACCAAATTAAGTCCTTATGGAATCTTACTTAGTTAAATACGTATTTTACTGATCATATCAAACTAAGGGTTTCTTAGTATTCATGGAAAGTAATAGGGTCAGGGTCGGTTTGAAACAATTTAATCTTATGAACCTAAAAGCCATGCAAGGTAATAGAGCTCGGTCAAGTTATTACGAACTTTTAATTCATTCTGGGTCGGATATGAATTAAGCAAACACATTTCAATTATTGTGTCTATTAGTCGATGTCTGGTTCGGATTGCTCAACTAATTCTAATGCATCCAATCACGTATGAATGAAATACATGCTGGATATTAATTGAAAACATGATCAATTAAGGCACAAACATCATAAGCATGAATCAAATTAGTATTATTTAATTAAAACAATCATCCTAGCTTAAATAAAATTAATCTATCATTGTTTATGAAAAGCTCGAAGAACAAATAGCAAAAATTATAAACTTAAATATAAGAAAATAAAGAATAAACCCTATCGAAATGGCTGTCACCCAAAACTCCGACTGAAGATGACTCCTTCGATCATTTGGTTTGCTCCTTTGCTGATAGCTCTCCAAGGTGGCCGACCAAGGTATCTTTAAAGGGCTTAACTAGCTAAAATCTCGATGAAAGAGATGAATTCTAGGCATGGGAATGAAAGAACTTGAGAGGATGAGAGAATGAGAGAATGTGAGTGATGAGGGATGATTTGAAATGTGGTGGAATGACTCTTATTTATAGGTGAAGGGTGATGTCTCATTTACTAAAAGTAGAGAGTTTAAATCCCTCATTTCCTCTAATGCTTGGTCGGCCATGCTTAGGGGATTTGAGTTGATTTAGTTGCTTCATTTTGGAGCAGTCAACTTACCACATCAGAAAGGGACCTAGACTCAGTAAACAATATTTTTGTGGGCTAATTTCTGATTTATTTTCAACTGCAAGGACTCCTTGCAATTAAACCAAAAATAATTTATTGGGCAGCCATGGTGTTGCCGAAATTGGGCTTCAAATCTTCTTGGGTTGGACGGTTTTAATGATCCAGCAAAATAATCAGACCTGTCCAAAGTAATTAAATTTATATTGGGTCAGATTAATTAATTCATTTAACCCAATTTCATAACATTTTAATTAATCCAATTATTAATGAAATAATTTATATCAACTATTAAATATAATTTCATGCCTTAAAATTTAATTAAATTATGCATGGCCCACTTTACACATTAAAAATGTTTCATATTAAATTAAACTATAAAATAAGTTATTTTGTGCATAATAACTATATAATAAAGCATAAAATCACATTGTAATAATTTTCATGTCTTAAATTAATATTTAAGCATATTCCATTAATTTAAACTATTACTCGATTTTAACATCGATTTTAAGTAAAAAGGTGATGAAAATCCATAGGAAAAACCTATAAATTTTCGAGTTTACTCACCCCCAAACTTAAACCATTGCTCGTCCCGAGTAAATTTATGCACAGCAAGGGTTTTGCTAAGGCAATATTGCTAAATGTGTTAGTAGCATTAATCTTTGTCATATAATCATGCATCAACAAATTCATGTTCATAGACTTCCTTTATTGATAAGTAGCTCGCATGCAAACATTATTCAGAATTTTTATACTAAGTATCAAGATATGCTAACACGAGTCATAGTTTGCATGCATTTCAAAGTTATAGATAACATTCTCTATTCAACATAATTTCCTATCCATCTAAACAAAAAAATCACGAGGTTTATTTGCGGTCTTCATATGTTGAACTTAGTAATTTCTCTCCACTAATGTATGTGACATAATCATCAAATCAATAGATCTTTTGTAAGGTTGTAATGAGGCTAGGCTAAAGGTAGGGATTAAAGAAATGTGAAATTTCGGTTTCAATAATTTTTACCCTTAACTTTGTCTTGGATCTTTTTGTAACACAACCTTCATCTGGAATGGATCTTTGAAACACCCCAAAACTTATTTTGAACTCATGCTCATACATTTTCTTTTAGAGATTAAGCAAACTATTCTTCATTTTTTTTTTGTAAGCATGAGCATGTACATCTTTTCGAAATTTTCCTCAAATGTTGCTCACCAAGACAACTTTAGTTAAGATGGGTGCATAAAGTAGGATAACTTAAAAAGATGATCATATGGCTTATGATGTAGGCAATTTGCAATAAACAGGTCATTAAGCTTAAAATTAAAGTTTTAAGGTTTTAGTATCATAAGGTAGGCTTGAAAGGCTCAAACGATCCAAAGAAATTGTGCCTATATCAT
The DNA here is from genome assembly GCA_005610355.1 of Gossypioides kirkii. NCBI lineage: Eukaryota > Viridiplantae > Streptophyta > Magnoliopsida > Malvales > Malvaceae > Gossypioides > Gossypioides kirkii. Next base: position 10,128,093 of record CP032250.1, read on the forward strand.
GTTTAGATTTTTATGTCTCCTAGGATTTCGCCTCAATAAAGTTACTAAGTCAATTCTAAAGATATAAACCTTCATGCATGTCTAATCTCAAGGAAAACTAAATTTTCATGGCAAACATTACCTAAGACTAAGATCATACAAGCATTCCACAATTCATGATAATATACATTCAAGTTAGATAGAATCATCATTCATGCTTGAATTAAAACTAACTTATTAACAAAAATTTTCTCTAAACATTCATTTATTAAAGCATACTTATGCAAAAAGATTGACACATGAAAAATTTGAAAATTCGAGCAATTATTTGTCTTACCCCCTTTAAAAAGAAGCAATGTCCTCATTGCAAAAATAAAGTAATGAATAAAAACTGAACACCAAGTAAGGTTGTAAGAAAAGAGAGGTGAGTCATTAAGACTGCTTAAATACCAAGTTTTTCTTAACAATCCAATCCTAGACATGTTCATTCTCATTACCACATCACTTAGTTTTTTTCTTAATAAAGAGGTATTAAGCTTATTCATGTTTGCAGTGTTTTATAATGCGAAAGCAAATTTCTAACTACGAAAGAAATAAACACCTAAGGACCTAAAAATAAATAAATAAATAAACAAAGACAAAAATCCCCCTTTTTATTTTTTTGACTCATCCCCCTTGTCTTCTATGTCTTCAACTCCATCCTTGTTTTCGTACTCGTCTTCTTCCTTCCATGTCTCGAAAATATCATCTGGGAACTCAAGAACAAAAGTGTTAGAGATATTCTTAAAAGTATTTCTAATGAAATCATCTCTAGCCTTCATATATCTCTAGTTAGTTTGTTATTGGTTGTGCATGAATTTGTACATATCCATCATGATGGATAATTTTAATTTCTTTGAAGTGCTTGCAGAAGTCAGTATTGGAATAGTCAATTCAGGATCAATACTTGGCTCGACTGGTTCATCATCTTTTAGCTCTTCTTTTGGTTCAGGTTCCTTAGTCTGTTTAGGACTGTTGGTTCCTCCTTAGATTCTACTTCTTCAGTTTCGATTTTGTTTGACGATTCATTGGTTTTTGGTTCAATTAGCTCATCTTGTTCATTTCGGTTCAGTTCATGATCTCTCTCTACTAACCTTTCAAGGTCATAGGCTGTGATGCAACCTTGAACACAATAGCCCTTCAGATTTGCTTTTCTTTTTTCTTTAACATGGGCCCTTAAGCAAAGTGAAGTAATCAATGATGGGAAGTAGGCACTTCATGTCTTCTTTTTGGCATAATCATGGATCTTCTTGAGAATAATTCTTCCCACATTGATAGACCTTAGCTACCTGTTTTAGGTATTCCCTTCTACAAGAATGACTTTCATACTTTCTTATAATCCATTGGGATCCTGGATTTATAATAACATCAAGCACTTGTTGAAGAAAACCCTAATTGATATTGTTTATTATAAGAAAATACTCATCTTCTTCAACATCAAGTAAGTTAAACAAATCATGGGCTTAGAAGTAAGGGGTACCTTTTTCTTTCGGACAATGAACACAGTAGCTTCTTGTAAAGTCAAACTAGCATATAACTCTCAAACTAGTTCATCATCGGGAAGTGAATGAGCATCACAAAATTATTCCCACTTGAGAGAATTAATCTTCTTTCAAATTAGCACAAGTATAACCATCTAACTAGTGTTCTTCAAGTTGAATCCTTTTTCTGCATCATAGGTTGATACTTGAAGATTGGATCAAATCTTTCCTTCACTTCCTCATCTATTACAATTGAATTTTCATGAGTAGTCTTGAAAGATCTAGTTCTTTTGCGAGACATGATACTTCTCCCGAAAATTCGGTAGAGTGTTAGTAAAAAATGGGTGAAAGAAATTGGCAAGGTGGTGGCGTTAGGGACTTGCGACGGTGAAAACCTTGTGACAGTAAGAGAAGTGCGACGGTGACGAGCGGGCGACGACGATAGGTGCACGGGGATGACGAGCTTGCTTTGACAAACTCCTTACGGTGGCGATGGGTGGCTTTTGCGACAAGGGAAGAAATTTTAGGGACTTTTTTCGAGTTTTGAGGCTAATAGCAACAAGGGAAAATTAAGGGTGGCTAGGGTTTAAGCTAGTTGCTTGAGGGTTGTGAAAAATAGTGTGGTGAAGAGGGGTTTATATAGCAAAATATTAGGGCAACATGTAGAAAAAATTTCGCTACATAGGAGGTTTCTTGGGTGGTAAGCAATTGAAGTGGCGGCAATTTTCCCTCCTTTTTGTTGTCTTGGGCCTCAGACTCAAACTGTATTTACAAACCTAACTTAAAAACAAACTAATTAGTACTTGGGTTAAATTTACTTCCTTAAACATAACAAATAAAATTAAAATTAAAACTAAAAATGGAAAATAAAAATTTCAAAATCTAATTAGAAAATTTCTTATTAACAGATTACATTAAATTAATTCCCAAAAAAGATTGGAAGGGTCACAACGATCTCGCTTAAGTTCCAATCTCCTTAAACAGAGTTAATTAAATGTATTAAGTTAAGAAAAATAATTTCTAATTATTTATTTATTCACAAATAAGTTCATGAAAAAAATCAAGGGTCTGTTAAATTGATCGAGGATTCAACTTACTCAACTTCACCATCCCAATAGTGCTTGAGATATTGACCATTAACTTTAAACGTACCTTCATGATCGTCATATAATTCAACAGCTCCATAAGGATAGAATTTATGAATGATAAAAGGTCCAGTCCATCGGGATTTGAGCTTCCCAAGAAATAGCCTTAGCCTTGAATTAAACAATAACACTCTTTGACCTTCTTTAAACTCGCGAGGTTGTATACGACTGTCATGCCATTTCTTAGACATTTCTTTACACATCTTGATATTCTCGTATGAAGATAACCCCAATCTTCCAATTTATCAAGTTGTAACATTCGTCTCTCACCGACTTGCTTTAGATCCAAATTCAATTGCTTCAAAGCTCAGTGAGCTTTATTCTCCAACTCTAATGGCAAATGACATGCCTTTCCAAAGACCAACCAATAAGGAGTTGTTCCTAACAGTGTCTCAAATGCTATTCAATAGGCCCATAATGCATCATCAAGCCTTCGAGACCAATCTTTTCTACTAGAGTGTACTACCCTTTCAAGAATTCCTTTAATTTCATGGTTCACTCTTTCATCTTACCCATTCAACAATGGCTGATAGGTAGTAGAAATCTTGTGCTTCACATCATACTTGTCAAGCAACCACTTAAGCCACCTGTTCACAAAGTGAGATCCTTCATCACTAATGATGGTGGGTTTGTTGGTCCTACTTAGTGTTGGGCTTAGGGTTAGGTAATTGGGCATTGGACTTGTATTTTTGGGGTTTTAATTTATTATGTTTGGGTAATAGTTTGTAAAAGGGACATTTAAATTAAATAAATTTAATTTAAATTTATTTTTTTAGTTTATTTTTGGGTTTGGGTCGGATGAAATTGGGCTCCAATAGCTGCCCCTCTTTGTTCATTATTGTGGAACGAGAACAGAGCAAAGACTTTAAGGAAGACCAATTTCATCCAGTCTTGCTGGATCTAGTTTTCTCTTCTCCATGTAACCCACTCTTTCAAATCATCAATCGTTCTACTGCACTGCATCTACTTCGCTACAATTTAAGAAGATAGGATTTGGCGACGTGACTTCATCTTACCCCACGGTAACTTGAAAGAAATAAAATTTATTATTGTAGCTTCATTCCATTCCATTGCAACTTCAGGAGATTGAGAGTCGCTATCGTAGTCTTTGATTCGATCTACTAACACTTCAAGGATATAGGATTTGGTGTTGAAGCTTCACTCCATTTCGTTGCAACTTCAGAGAGATTGAGATTCGCTTCTGTGAGATGGTTATTATTGCAGCTTCATTCCATTCCATTGCAACTTCAGGAGATTGAGAGTCGTTATCGTAGTCTTTGATTCGATCTACTAACACTTCAAGGATATAGGATTTGGTGTTGAAGCTTCACTCCGTTTCATTGCAACTTCAAAGAGATTGAGATTCGCTTCTGTGAGATGGTAGCTTTAATCTACCCCTCTTGATTTAGGGGTAAAAGATTGGATTGTGGCTTCAATCTGCCCCTATTGACTTAGGGGTAAAGATTGGATGGTAGCTTCAATCTGCCCCATGATCGAGGTAAGAGATTGGATGATGTTTTCAATCTGCCCTATGATCGAGGTAAGAGATTGGATAGCTTTAATCTGTCTCATGATCGGGGTAAGAGATTGGATGATGTCTTCAATCTGCCCTATGATCGGGGTAAGAGATTCGATGGCTTCAATCTGCCCCATGATCGGGGTAAGAGATTGGATGATGTCTTCAATCTGCCCCATGATCGGGGTAAGAGATTGGATGATGTCTTCAATCTGCCCCATGATCGAGGTAAGAGATTAGATGGTTGTCTTTAATTTACCCCATGATCGGGGTAAGAGATTGGATGGTAGCTTCAATTTGCCCTATTATCGAGGTAAGAGATTGGATGATGTCTTCATTCTGCCCCATGATCGGGGTAAGAGATTGGATGGTAGCTTTAATCTACCCCATGATCGGGGTAAGAGATTGGTGTGTCTTCAATTTGCCCTCTGATTATGGTAAAAGATTGAATGCTTCAATCTGCCCCATGATCGGGGTAAGAGATTGGATGGTAGCTTCGTTTTGCTTTACTGTAACTTTAGAGAGATAAAAAAACTCGCTACTGCAGCTTTGATCTGATCCACTGCAACTTCGAGGTAGAAGATACGCCGTTACAGCTTCACTCGACTCCTCTTCAGCTTTAGGGACATAAGATTCACCTTTGATACTTCAATTTAACCCTTTACAGCTTTAAGATTCGTCTTTATGACTTTAATTTGTGTTTCTTCATCTTTAGGGTATGAGATTCGCTGTTGCGGCCTCAATCTTTCCCTTCACATCTCTAAGGTATAAGGTTCGCCGTTGCAACTTCAACCTTTCCCTTCACATCTTTAGGGTATAAGATTATCGTTGTGCCTTCAATCTTTCCGATCACGTCTTTAAGGTACAAGGTTTGTCGTTGCAGCTTTAACTTTTCTCTCCATATCTCTAGGGTATTAGATTTGCCGTTACGGCTTCAATCTTTCCCATCAAACCTGTAGAATATCCTTTTATGGACCTCTATGTAGGCCAGATTATTAGGATGTCATGATCAGAATGAGCCAAATGCTCCTAACCAAATGGGTATGAATGATGAATTCAGAAGTCATCTCTGAGAATGATTTTATTTCTAGTCCTTAGGTCGACATTGTTCGTCATTTGTCTAAGTCCTATAACTAATGTGTTATCCTGTTCTCCTTTTTGTATGGTATATTTGACATGAAACCTAAAGAGGTAGCCGTAATTTTAACTATTTGTTTCAAGGACCTTCTAACCTTCGGGTCTGGTTATTTCCAACTAGTGGTCCTGTTTCAGGTCCTTGTACTATTTAGAAATTTTCAGAGCGATATGTAGAAATCCTTTTATTCCTTATATCGTTAGACCACTAACCGTCATTTCAATGCAAAAATGCTTGAACATGGCTGTAAGGTGGATAAAATTGAATTTTATTGGAGGCAAAGCTCGAGTGAATGAAAAGATTAAAAATCATTAGTCCACTAACTATTATTTCAATGCAAACGTATTTGAACATGGTTGTAAGGTGGATAAAATTAAATTTTATTGGAGGCAAAGCTCGCATGAATGAAAAGATTAAAAATGACAAACAATGGTCAAAAGTTGCCAAACATTAGGTGAGCAAAGAATGAAGTTAGGTGCCCCACATATTAAAGTATAAGCTTTGTTGATCAAACTTAATGAGGACTATCCTGAGCTTGATATGTGTCCGTGAAACCTGGAGTACTTCGTCGATGCCTCAAGGTGTAAAGTTTCTCCACCTTGTTACTTTTGAGAGAGAAGATTGTTTCATGCCCCTTTCTTCTATTCAAATTTGAGCCGCCCTTTCAGGTTTTCAACTCAAATCTCTTTAGGTTTCGATATGCCCTTTACTGGTTTTCACCTTGACCTCTCCTTTTTTCTTTTTTTTTCTTTCCCTTTTTTATTTTTTTGAGTGAAATTTCTTCCTCACTGAACCTGAATTCACGGGGTTGGGCATGTTTTTGCCTTCCATCTTGGTCAAAGTCAAATCTCCTCTAGAAAAGGCTTTCTTCACCTTATAAGGCCCTTCCCAATTCAGCATCCATTTTTCTCGGAGGTTTTTGTAGGCAATATCCTTTTAAAAACCAGAGCTCCCTTGTGGAATTCTCTAGAGCAGATCCTTCTTTGTCATAAGACCTTGTTATTCGCTTTTTGTTCATCTGATCATGACGGATGGCTTTTAGCCTATTTTCCTCAATCAATGTTTAACTAAGCAAGTATGGATTGACTTCGTTCTGCTTTGGATGGAGGGAATCTTGACTTCAAAGAGGTAAAACCGCCTTTGAAAGAGGTGTTGCCTCGGTGTAGGTCCCGATGGATGTTCAAATAAGTTTTATTTTTTTATTTAGGATTTTTACTTTTTTTTTGTTTTTCTTTGTAGATCTATTGACTCTGAGCACCCCTCATGAACATGGATGGGTTCGGAGGGATTCCGTTCGGGACTCCGACGATCGACAGCGCGAACCCGAGGTAAAACCTAAACTTTACCTTTTTTATTTTTATGTATTTTGTATATTTTCGAAATAAAAAAGACAAATAAAAATGAAATATAAAACAAGAAATATATAGATCTATATATATATATATTATGCAATACCTTGACAAAATGTTGAATCTTTTTGTATTTTTCTTGTCTTTCTCTGTAATTTTTTTTGTGTTTTTCTATTGATTGAATCTTGTAAAAAACACTACAGATTTGGGCAATGACTTTATAGCCAAATTATATTACAAAATATTATTTGTTTTTGTATTGTATTTCTCCATGTTTTCATTTGCAGGTGATGGTAGAGAGGCTTTCGGTCAACGGTGATAAGAGTCTCGAAGTTTGCCATTTTGTTGAAACGGTGGTAGAGGAGGAGTCAAACGGCCTCGAGGGATGCATGCTGACGTGGGGTAAGCGACGGCTGGTGAAATCCCTAGTAAATTAGGGTTTCTAACTTTTCCAAAACTTTGGGTTTGTTGGGCCTAGTTAGTGTTGGGCTTAGGGTTAGGTAATTGGACATTGGACTTGTATTTTTTGAATTTTAATTTATTATGTTTGGGTAATGGGTTGTAAAAGGGACATTTAAATTAAATAAATTTAGTTTAAATTTATTTGTTTATTTTTACTTTATTTTTGGGTTTGGGTCGGATGAAATTGGGCTCCAACACATTGCATAAACCAAAAGGCATTTGCCTAAAAGCAAACGTACCGTACGAACAAGTAAAAGTTGTTTTATGTTGGTCTTCCGAGGCTACAACTATTTGGTTATATCCAAAATAGCCATTTAAAAAATAATAGAACTCATTACCTGCTAGTCAATCTAACATCTGGTCCATAAAAGGTAAAGGAAAATGGTCCTTCCGAGTGGCTTTATTTAGCTTTTTGTAGTCAATACAGATTCTCTAACCAGTAACAATTCTAGTTAGAATCAACTCATTACGTTCATTCTCAGCAATCGTGATTCCACCTTTCTTCGGTACACATTGCACCGGACTTACCCACGAACTATCTAAGATGGGGTAGATGATTCCCGCATCTAACCACTTGATCACTTCCTTTCTCACAACCTCTTTCATGATAGGATTGAGCCTTCTTTGCCCATCAATTCGAGCTCGCTCACTCTCTAAAATAATTTTATGCATGCAAAAAGAATGGCTTATACCTCGAATATCAGCTATGGTCCAACCAATTGCTTTCTTAAATTTCTTCAAGACAGTAATTATTTGCTCCTCTTGATCTTTCGTCAGTTCTGCTGAAATTATCACAAGTAAAGTAGAACAATCACCTAAATAAACATATTTTAAATAAGAAAGAAGTACCTTTAGTTCGAGTTTAGGTGTTTCCTCGGTTGACAACTTCAGTTGCACATATTCCCTAGCTTCTAACTTCAACCGTTCAAACCATGTTGATTGAATGAAATTCCTTAGATTGGCTTCCATCAAAGCCATGTTTTCTTCACCTTCTTCATCCTCCAAATGGTCAACCTCTAAGGCATTCTCCAATGGATCTTCTTCGAAATTGCTTTCCATAGAAACCAAAGTTTCTATATCTTCCATAACTGAGCACTCTTCTGTCGGATCGAGAAATTTCATAGCTTTAAGAATGTTAAAGGTTACCTGATCGTCTTGAACTCGCATGGTGAGTTCGCATTTCTGGACATTAATTAACATTCTATTTGTGGCTAGGAAAGGTCTTCCAAGGATGATCGACAATTTCTTATCTACTTCAAAATCTAAGACAATGAAATTAGTAGGAAAAATAAATTTATCAACTCTTACCAAAACATCCTCGATCTTTCCTTCGGGATATGCTAAAGATCGATCCGCTAGCTGAAGTGTCACAGTTGTAGGTCTTACTTCACATATTCCCAATAGCTTGAAAATTGGGCATCAAGTTGATGCTGGCTCCTAAATCGCATAAAACTTTACCACAGTAAGATTCACCAATGTTATAGGATATAGTAAAGCTTCCAGGGTCCTTCAATTTCGGTGGCAGCTTGTTTTGCACGAACGCACTGCACTCTTTTGTCAAAGCAATAGTCTCATACTCACAAAGTCGTTTCTTCTTGGATAGTTTATCCTTCATAAACGTCACATAGTTCGGAATTTGTTCTAAAGCCTTCACCAACGGGATATTGATGTGTAACTGCTTCAGAACATCCAAGAACTTCTTGAATTGTACCTCATGTTTCTGCTTGTGTTGCTCCAATCTTTGCAGATATGAAGGTGATGGAACCTCGGTTGGATTACACAACTCTTCTGAGAAGGTAAATCTACATCTAAAGAAGATGTTAATTATCATAATTAACAAAGTTAGGGTTCACCTCGTCAGATTTTGCAAATTCTGACTCTTTTGGTTTAGGAACTTCAACAGCTGGTTGACTTTCCTCTTTCTTAACAAGCTCATCTTCAACCTCAATCACTCAGGGTTCCAAAGTCTTACCACTTCATAACGCCACTTCCTTGAAATGCTTTTTACCCAAACTTCTTGGATTTTTTGTATCATTCAACAAGGTTCCTTGCGGTCTATTACGAAGCTCTGTAGCTAACTGACCCATTTGGTTCTCCAAATTTTTCAATGTTGTGCTTGGCTCTGGATCAAAGCGTCATTCTTCGCCATATACGCTTTCAACAAGTTCTCTAAACTGTTTGATGATTCAACTTGAAGTGGTTTTGGAGCTTGTTGATTAAACCCTTGGGATTGGTTAGGTTTATGCTGCATAAAGTTGTTGTTTGGTCTATTTCCTTGGTTGCTCTAAGAAAAGCTAGGATGGCCACGCCATGAAGGATTGTAGAAGTTGGGTTGGGGTCCTTGTCCACTTCTATTATGATGTTGATTCCCAACGTAATAAGGTAACTCGAGGTTTGATGGACAATTCTCGAAAGAATGGTCATCCCCATAGTACATGCAGGAAACTACTTCGAACTGACTTGGTGATTGAGCTGTAAAATTATAAACACTATTAGCAGTAAACTGTTTTGACATAGAGGAAATATACGATACTTGAGCTGATAATGAAGTGAGGGCGTCAACTTCATGAACTCCGGCTACACGTCTTCTTGAAGTTGCTCAATTTGTTAGCCATTGATAGTTGTTGCTAGCGATCCTCTCGATGATCTTATAAGCCTCACTATAAGACTTAGACAAATTAGCATCATTCGCAGAAGCATCTACCATCAATCTTGTATGTGCATTGAGACCATTATAGAACATCTGCAACTGGATACAGTGAGAAATCCCTTGATGATGACACTTACTAAGTAACTCCTTGAATCACTCCCAAGCCTCGTACAAAGACTCGTCATCCAATTGTTGGAAAGCTGTGATCTCATTCCTCAACTTAGAATTTTTGCTAGGTGGGAAATATTTAACCAAAAACCTTTTTGCTAATTCTTGCCATGTAGATATTGAATTCGGTGGCAATGAATTGAGCTATGCTCATACTCGATCTTGCAACGAGTATGGAAACAACTTCAACCTCACTGCATCTTCAGTCACACCAACCATCTTGAATGAATCACTCACCTCCATAAACAATTGAAGGTGGAGATGTGGATCTTCTGTGGGCATACCACTGCATTGGCCCACTATTTGTAGCATTTGAAACATCATTCGTTTCAACTCAAATTAGGGTGCCTCAATATTCGACCGTCTAATTCCCGGATTTAACTCATTGAAGAGTGGCATAGCATATTATCTAATGTATCGATCCCTATCGTCAGTAATAAGGATGGGTTTTCGCATATGATCAGCTCCATTACCTTGGTCATGATTTGATTTCCAATGTCCGTTTCGGCTTGTCTTTGAGCTAATCGTTCACGTCTTCTCTGTCTGAATGTTTGCTCGATTTCAAGGTCTTTATGGAGTAAACCGATAAATCGATCTATGCTCATAAACACCTGAAAAAAAATCACATAATTAAAAGACTAATTTAGTAGTGTTAGAAAACAATAAAAACCAAATTGAAAATAAATAATTCCACAAAAAAATAATTATAGCAACAATCAACAATCTTCAGCAACGGCACCAAAAACTTGTAACGTGTAGGTTTGTGCAAGTGTACACAGTTGTTATCAAGTAATACGTAAGTATTGAGTTATCGTCTTCACAGGGATTGTATATATGCTTAATCAAATAATTGTAAAATTATATTAACAACTTGGTGAATAAAAACACAATATATTTGGATGAGTAGTGACTAAAATTAAATGTAATGAAACTAAATGCAAATGATCCCTAATGCAAATTATCCTAAGTATGCAAACTATATGAATGATAGATATTAGCACAAATTAAACACAATTCACAACAAGTATAACATAAATAAACTAGGACAATTAATTTAATTAAATTCATTCATCATTAACCTACTTAACAACATTCGGAAATCATTCCATGACAACTCGATCTTTCATGAGTTTAGAAACCAAATTACGTCCTTTCGGAATCCTTTACTTAGTAAATATGCATTTTACTGATCCTTATTTACTAAGGGTTTCTTAGCATTTATGTGAAGTAACAGAGACGTGTCAGGTTTAAAACAATTTAATCACATAAATCTAAAAAATATGCAGATAACAAAGCTTGGTCAAAGTTGTTATGAACCTACAATTTAATCGGGTCAAGATCTAAATTGAGCATGCACATTTCAATTATGTGTTTACTAGCCGTCGTCTGGTCAGGATCGCTCAGCTAATTCTAGTGCATTCCAATTGTAATAGTCTGTTTTCAGTGGTAATGAGAGCATAGTTTAGAACTCAAATTGCATTTAGTAAGTTAATTTTTATTATTATTTAAATTATGTTTTTAAGATCGTATAAGATATTTGGTATAGTGAGTTTCTATAATCATTTGATAATTAGTATAAAGTACTAAATAGAGGAATTAACAAGGTTGACCTCATATTTCTTAAAAAGATTCTAAAATAATATGTATTGAATAATTAAAGAAATAAAATGGTGATGGACTTAAAGAATAAAAATTCATTTAGTTGTTAGTGGGATGTGATGATTAAAATAAAAAGAATTTTTAAATGGAAATGAAAATGGTTAGGTGAATAAAATAATAATAAAGAATAAAGGATGAAATAGGTGGAGATAAGCACTATCTTTTTATTATTATTTTCTATCCTTTTCTTTGTTTACCCTTGTTCAACCGAAATCTCCATTAAAGGAGAAGCTCCAAAGTTCGGTGCTTTAAGCTGTTGCATGTAAGTGATTTTGTGGTTATTTCTTGCAAATTTTTGTATGGTTGTGGTCCTTTGAGTTTAGTACATACAATCTAAAGTTTATTTTTCAAAAATGCAAAGAATTGAGGAGACCACCATGTTTGGATTTTTATGTTTGACTGCTGCTATGGAATGGAATATGGGTGAGGAGTTATTTAGGGAGTTTTATAACATGATTGAGAGAGAATTTGTAGCGGAGGGACTGGACTGTTAATGCATGGAATTCGAAGGACTCTACTAGAAATTAGACATTTATATGGTGTTAAGAACATTAGAAAAGTGTTGCATTCTCTTCGGCTGCTGTTAAATTTAGAGAAAATTTCAATTATAAATTATAGCTCAATGGTGGAAATAAAGAACTTTGAGCATATGTATAATAAAGAAAAATAAATTATGAAATTCTGTTAAGTGTGTTGTAATGGAATGATAAAAAATGCCTAAATAAATTAATTTCTTTAAGTATTTATTTATTAGATCAAACCACAGACACTCTGACGAATAGTCGAGGGAGAGGCAAGATAGTCGTGTAATCTTCGCTAAATATCCATTTCTTGGTACAAGTAAATTCGTTTCATTTTTATAAGAAATTATAAATTCAATTTATATTGTTCATTGTTGATTTATTTATATTTTGGGCTTATGTGGTGGTTACATGTTGGATGGTATCATCCTATGTGGATTGGTACAATTGCACATAAATATTCAGGCTTTGTGCCTAGTAGGCTTCGTGCCGATGTATTCAGGCTTTGTGCCTAGTAGGCTTCGTGCCGGTGTATTCAGGCTTTGTGTTGGTGATCAAAGAATAAATTATCGACTCTTGGATTAGATTCTTAAATTGATTTCAAGTATGTTTCTTATTGGTGAATCGAATTTACTAAGTCTATGTTGACTTACCTAGTTAAATTTTCATGAATGTAGGTCTTAAGGAATCTCGGCATTGATTGGACCCATCAGGAGTGCACACTATCATCTTCACTTTTAGTAGATATTTGGTTAACTTACTTTCGGTTAAAGGTGGCATGTATATAGGATGTTTTGGTAGTTACCTTGTTGGGGAATAGTTTTGTTAAGACTTTAGTCTAAGCATCTTTTGAAGTATTTACATGTAAAGGTTGTAGTTGTGAATTTGGTTTAATGAATGATTTTGGTAAATATAGTATGTTTTTAACATATTACTTGTGTATTGGTTGTTAAGGTATGTTTATGAATGATGCATGCTTAATGAGAATGTATATGTGCTTAGATAGGAAGCTTAATGTTTTATGAATAGCATTGAAACTTGTGAGAAATTAGAATTGAGTTACTAGTAGTAGTCTATGTTGTGTCGGAATTTCGTTGCAAAGAATCGATAGAAATGTAGGGAATTTGAAGCTTTAGTTACTGACTTATTTAGTTTCGGTAGTAGGAATTTAGACTACCGGTAGAACTATGGAATTTGTATCAGTATTCTAGGAGATGTACCAGTAGAAAAATGCCAAACTAGTCAATCTTACTCTCTGTTAATTTTAGTATCGGTAACTAGAAGAGAGGTATCGGTAGAAGTCAATAGGCTAAGTAGTTCTGCTTACTGTGGTTTTCGATATCGGTAGAAGTTTATCTGATATCAATAGATCTAGGCTAGTTGTATCGGTAGAATTTTTATAGTACCGGTAGTTTATTGCAGTTTTATTTTTGATTTAATTATTGTTTGTTCTACCGACACCTACCTGTTCATGTATCGGTAGAACTATCATTTCTGATTGAACTTGCATGATGGTCTTGAATTTCAAGCATGTATGGTTTAATTACTTTTAGGTCTTATTGTTAGGATATATGGTATTGAAAGGTCAAAATGTTAAACATTGTTATAATGACTGTTATTTGTAGTGAAGGTTTATCCAAATATGTGAGTTTGATAGTTATGTCGAGTTAGGGGTGTCTCACCAATCACGTATGAACAAAATACAGACTTGATATTAATTGAAAATATGATCGATTGAGGCACAAACATCATAAGCATGAATTTTATTTAATCAAAGCAATTATCGTAGCTTAAATAAAATTAAGCTAACATTATTGTAATCAAGAAAAAAAAACACATAGCAAACATTTTAAAATCAAATTAAAGAAAAGAAAGAATAAACCCAAATCAAAGTGTCTGTCACCCAAAACTCTGATCGAAGAAGACTCCTTCGTTCCTTCACTTCGCTCCTTTTCTGATGGCTTTTCGAGGTGGCTGACCAAGGGCTCTTTAAGAGGTTTAATTAGCTAAAATCTCTATGAAGAGATGATGCTAGGCGTGGGGATGAGAAATGAGAGGAAAAGATGAGAGGATTTGAGAGAGAAGAGAGAATGATGAAGTGATGAGGGATGAGGGATGAGGGATGATTTGGAATGGTGAAAGTGGTTCTTATTTATAGGTGAAGGGTGAGAGGTTTTTTACTAAAAATAGTGAGTTTTCGATCCTTCACTCCTATCAAGTGTGTGGCTGGCCATCATTCAAGGAATTTGAGTGAAATTATGCTTCATTTTGAAGCTTTCTTCATGCCACATCAACTAGGGACAGAGACTTGGTCAACAGCAAATCTTTGAGCCGAATTCTGATTTCTTCTAAAATGCAAGGACCTCTTGAAATTAAACCAAAAATGGTTTATTTGGGCAGCCATGTGTAGTCGAAATTGGGCTATGTCCCTCTTCAATTTGGACGGTTTTGTGATCCAGTAAAATTATCAAACTTGTCCACAACAATTTAATTAATTAAAGGACCAAGGTATTAAATTAACCCAATTATTTAACCATTAAATAAACCCAAATTATTAATGAAATTTTTTATATTAAATTATTAAATATAATTTTATGTTTTAATATTTAATTTATTCATGCATGACCCACTTTATACCTTAAAAATATATTACATTAAAATAAACTATAAAATAAGTAATTTTGTGTAAAAAAACTATATAATAAAACATAAAATCACATTTTGATAATTTCTATGTCCTAAATTAATATTTTCACATATTTCATAAATTTATTAAACATTTACTTGGTTTTAACCTTGAATTTAAGTAAAAAGATGATAAATTATAAAGGAAAAAACCTATATATTTTTTAGTTTACAATGTTCCGGCACAGTAGTGGTCAAACTCGGGTCAGCGCGGCAACGTTGTAGCTATTAATGAGTTTTGTTTAATAACGACAATCATTGTCGGGCCGAAAGGAGCATCACTTTTATTGCATCGTAACAGCCGCTCCCTGCCTAAGAGTCCAACGTCGATTCCATGAAATGTTGAACAACTTGAGGACCATGAACACCTACGGTGCGACGTATGTATCAAATATATCGTTCAAACACTGGACGCAGTCATACAAAGTGTAACAACACGAATTTCAACAGTGCCAAAAACAGTGGTTTTAAGACCACAAATCTGACGAGTGAGTTAGTAAATATTATAATTTAATATTTTTTAGTCGAGTATAGCATTAAAATAATTTTTGAATTGACAATTTATGCTTTTTGAACGAATAATTATATTTATGTGAAATCCCTAAAGTCAAGTGGTTTTAGAAATGAAGGTATCGGGACCTCGTTTCTATAAATCTGACCTTTAAATGTTTTTATTAAATATTTACGGAATGATTATACAGGTGTATTAAAGTTTGATAAAGAAATTTTAATGTTTAAATTATTAATTGAGTAAAAAGGGCTAATTTGAAAAAGGTGCAAAAGATTGTGATTAATATCAAAGGAACTTAATAGTATAAATAAGAGAATGAGTGGTTTTGAATGTCAAAATTACCATATTATGAGTTAGTGGTGTTTGGTGGAATTAAAGTGTTATAGAATTTAATATTAAAATAGTTAAAGTAATGAATAACAAACAAAAGGAAAGAAAATATAAAACAAAAGAAAAAGAAATTTTCATCTCTTTCCTTTCTCCCTTTAACAGAAATCCACCATTGAAATTAGAAGAAGGAAGTTTCAAGCTATTTTGTGGATTAAACCTCTTGCGTGTAAGTATTAATGAGTTTATTTTTAATAATTCTTGTGCTTTTAAGCTGATTATGTTTTAATCTATTTATATTGAGAGTTAGATTTTGAAATGGTTAGAGGTATGGAAATTTTCATGAATGAAATTCTTATATTTTTAAGAATTAATGAGTTAGATTGTGAACTCATGAGTTTGTTGATTATGAATGGTTAATTAAATTGTGGTAAACTTAAGTAAAATGTTGAATTACTTGAACTAGTGAAATTTATGTGAATTTAGTAAAATAAGTAAGAATGTGGATTGTTGAAGTTGAGGGAAACATTCAGTCTTGTCAAAATAATTGGGGAAGCTTCAAGTGAGAATGTAAGAGTTAAATTGTTAAAATTTTAAAGTGTTAAGGGCAAATCCATAATTTTGTAACAATTACGAAATAGGAATAAAATGGAATAATTGAATTCTATGTTGGATGTTAATTTAGTTAAATTATATTTTAGAGCAAGAAAAGAGTCAACCGCAAGTAGACCGAGGAAAAGCTAAAGTCGTGGAATAGTCGTCAACTTCATTTTACAACTTTAGTAATCAAGGTAAGTTCGTATAAGGATTAAATTATCATATGTTATATGATATATCATGTAATTAAATATGATGTTATGAATGAATTAGATTAATGTTTATTTAATATTTTGATTATGTGAATATGTTAAGTAAACAGAATGATATGATACTTGGTTTAGATGGATTATTATGTATTACTCGTTTATTTGAAATTTAAAGTGAGTAAATGATGAGATTATGGACATGTGAATTTATTAAATGGTTATATGATATATTATGTCCAAAAGGGGAATTTCATGGAAAATTATTGAAATGTTACTGTGAAAGTGAAGGTTACGGTCATGGATATGGAAAAGACCCGTTTGAGCCTAGAGAATACTTAAGATACAAATGACATGTCATTAGGAAGTATATATGTATTGGGTGCGGGTCTTGAAGGTCCTACTGATGGTTAAGATCCAACATTTGTTGTGGATTCTTCACAACTCGTGTGAGCAGCATCATGTAGCTACCATTTTGACCCATAGCTTGTGTGAGCAGACCCACTTCACAGCTTGTGTAAGCATGATTGAAAAGGAAAAGGAAAGGTTATATTTACATGAAAAGGGATTCCGAGTATCCGATATTATTCAAAAAGGATCAACGGGTAAGAAATGGTCAATGGAAAGGTATATTCAAAGACTTAATGTTTATATGATGGAAAGAAAAGTAAGCATATATAAAATGTAAATGAATATGAGTATGCATGGAATCCATTTCTTAATATATGTTATGTTTTTATGGATGTTATGTCTACTTACTATTTATTATCATATGATTTCAATGAGTAAGTAAGGGTTAATGGAAAGACATGTATAAAAACATTAATGTTATTAATGTTCAATGGTAGGGAAATATGAGTATGCATATACGAAATGAAAAGAATGAGCATTTATCATATGACGGATGAAATATGCTTGGAATGTATTTCTTAATACATGTAATGTTTTATTGATGCTATGTTTAACTATTAGCTATTAGTTATATGAATTCAATGAGAAAAAAATGAGTAATGCATATATGTATGCATGAGGGATGATAGATAAAGTATAAATACTTATCATGCATGTGCCATGAGTTACTTGGGATTTTATGTAATGTGATCGCGTTTGAAACGTCACAGCGATTGTGCAAGCGTACACACATCGATGCAAGTATAGTTGATAGACAATTCTATCGGATACCGATCCCACGAGGAAATGGGTTCTTGATGTTAATTGTCGAAGTAATTAATACTGAAAATGAGTAAAATGTGAGTAAGGATGTTAATGCAATTACGTTAGATCTACACACTATAATAGTTAATATAGTCAATGCAATCAGAATTAAATGTCAGAGGTTAAATGTCAATGTAATGAAAGTAAATCAAATGTGTTGAGTATTAAGTGCTAAATAATTAAATGCACGAAATGTAAAATTGATCAAGTGTAAAAGGGTAGGAATGATTCACTCATTCTGCAAAGCTGCACTGCTAAATGCATCGACAAGGTAAAGTTTAGACGAATTGTTGTAGCAATAAATATCTCTTGAGTTCTTACCAACAACTCTCTATTTAATCCAGACTAAAATACCCATAATTACTCCACCTCTCGGTGTGAGCAATGTTACGCATCCAAGAACAAGTGACTGGAATCTTTCCAATCCCAAGCAGCTCTCGCCTAACTTACTTGTTAACCTAACTTGTCACCGCATCTCTCAATGTCGACAGACTACAATTTCACTTTCGTGCTTAAGGCGATTAGATCCAAGAATAAACAGAATAGCAGTATTAAATAAGAATCAAGATAATCTAACACCAAAAGATACTCTCATATTCATTTAATGTCATTAGAATTCATCATCGTTAAAAGAAAAATTAAAGAGTACAATCGAAGCTTACCATCTCTAGATTACTAAGACTACTGCTTAATCATTCCTCTTGCCCAGCACAAACCACCTCTCGTCAGAAGTTGCTGCAAACTTACTTCATCAGCTTCCCAATTCCCAGCTCAAATCTCAAAATCACACAGAATTTGTAAAATTTAATCCCTTAGCTCTTGATGATTTCTTCATTCTTCATTCTTCTATTTATAGGCTCAAGAAATTGCAGATTTCATCCTCCCATTGTCAGATACAGATCTAGATTTTGCAGCTGTCAAAGTTAATTAGAGTACAGCTGTGCACTCACGCAGTTTTAATGTTTTCTTCAATGATCTGCAGATTGTCACTGCATTACTGGACGCAATCTGAAACCATAATTATGGCGACATCTGTGATGTTCCTATGCTGGTGCTTTCAAATGTGAATTCAGCTTAAGTTTACCAATTCAGAGTTCATGTTCAGTGCAGCGACACCGCTGGTCGCAACTCCAAGCTAATCTTGTGGCTACATTCTTCTTCCATCATTTAAGCTCCTGGACTGAGTTCCTGTGCTGACAATTTTAAGGTGCAATATATCGAACTACTTGCGTTGACATTAATACAAAAACAGATAAAAATAACAAGAAATTAAACTAACTAGTAATGAATTATAAAATGAAAAAACTAAGTATGAAATGTTTAAGATGCATGCTAAATGAGATACAAGAGACAATTAAAACACTAAATTAGGGAAAAAAATAAATGTCATTTGTAATACCATCACAATGCTATATTCACTAACCTTGTGAGGTGATGTGTATAGGAAAAAAATTGGCATAAGACATGAGGAAAGTAGGTTTGGTTGTTTAACTTAATATATTCAGTAAGTTTCTCTTATACGAACTTACTAAGGATTAAATGCTTACGTAATTGTTTCCTCTATCTTGTAGATTATCAAAAAGCTCAGTCGATTGGAATATCGTTGGAGTATCGTGACACTATCTATTCGGCATAATGATATTTGTGGTTACATCAATTAATGGTTATAACTGGCATGTGTTAGGGTAAAAGGTTTTTCAAATGAAATTGCTTGCCTTGAGTTAGACCAAGCTTGTTGTAGTCAATGACTTAAATGTGGCAGGTAAATAATAAATGCAAATATGTGTGAATGAATCCTCATTCATACTCCATAAATACTAGATATTATATGATATGATGACATGTTTTGGAATGGTCGTTTTAATTTGATAGG
This sequence comes from Gossypioides kirkii, assembly GCA_005610355.1. Classification (NCBI taxonomy): domain Eukaryota; kingdom Viridiplantae; phylum Streptophyta; class Magnoliopsida; order Malvales; family Malvaceae; genus Gossypioides; species Gossypioides kirkii. The sequence continues at coordinate 10,147,611 of CP032250.1, forward strand.
CATGTTGGTCACTTTTATTAGTTTATTCAAGAAAAGAATGTGTACGTTTGAAAGCTTAATTGGTATAAAATATGGTATCTTGTTGAGAAATTTAGGTTGTGAACATACCTTGTTTAGGAAGCAATTTAGGATACACACAACCTATGACATGGGCTATCACACAGCCGTGTGCCATTTTAAGGTACAGAGCATGTCACACGGACAAACACTCGAGTTGGGACACAGTCATGTGGTCCATTTTTGTATAGACACACGGTCTAGCACACGATCCCTCACACGTGCCTGTGTTGTAAGTCAGTAAGGACATTTCATGTATGCACACGGGTAGGCACAAGGGTTGGTATACCCCCGTGCGCCCCAGTTTCCCAAATCTTCCAACTTTTTCCTAAGCTTTCTGAATTGTTTCAAAATAGTGCTGGATGGTGTTTATGCTAATTTTAAAGTATCTAAAATATGTTTCAAGCCAAATGTATGGAATTATATTAATATATGTGAATGTATGAGTATTGTTGAATTACTATTGTATTATGAGATTAGACGTTTATATTGATCGGTAATGCGTCGTAACCTTTATCTGGTGATGGATATTGGGTTAAAGGTGTTACATGACGAGGATTTACGATATGGCCACATGACGTAAAACTTGGCTGAGTGCATCAATTCTATACTGAAAGGTATGTGTCATTTACCGATAACATCGATTGTCAATGAGACATACTTTCGACTAGCAGCCATGTTTACAAAGGAGTCGACGTATGTTAGAAAGATAGTGGGCGACAGTACATTCTTCGATGCGGTGATGAAAGAGATTCAAAAAGTACAGCAAGAGCGAACAACATGTATGTAGTGTGTCACTCGCTTTGAGCCTCGATTTTTAAGTTACGAAGCACATCAGGCTTGACCAAGATATGTCACGTGCATCTTATCATGTGAACCTAACGAAAGGAACCTACGATTGTGGGAAATTCCAAGCATTCTGATACCCATACGTACATGCAATTGCTGCTTGTGAGCAATTAAGAATTGATTATGCACCTTACATCGTGTATCGACTAGAAAAGTTTCACAGAGAGTAGAGTCCTATATTCCCACTCGCCCCAGGTGAGAGTTTGTGGCTGTCGGTGTCCAGCGCACCGTTCGAGTTGGTGCCAAATAAAGACCTACATCGTGTATTGAAAGGTCGCCCGAATTTCACCCGGATAAGGACAAACATGAATATTCAGGAGAGACTGTCACCAGAAATTGCAGGTACTGTAGAAACCCCAGGCATACGAAGCCAACATGTTCTTTGTAAAAGGAAGTTTTGAGGCCTCGACATCGATAACATTACTTTTTATCATATTCCACATTTAGTAGCACGCTTCGATATTACCATTGGTTGATTTTTTATTTATTGTTAACTTACGCATACCTAGTGATAATTATTAATAAAGACAAATGTATTGTAGAAACAAAAATCTCAGTTTGTTTATTTGACATTTTTTTTACATCACCAAAATTTATAAGAAAAATACATCAATCAAGTCGTCGGGGAGAATATGTGTCGCAAGGTGGCAGACAGCGCTCGTATCGAGGATTTTTACGTACAATCGATCATATAATCGTAGGGTAATTCAGAGGTGCATCCAAAGGTGTATTTGAAAGTGTAGACCTATAAACTTCCTCCTCCTTGTCCCCATTAATTGAATACGACCCTAGCACAACACCCTAAGCATTGTCATCATTTTCCTCATTCGTTAACTACTGCTTCGTCCTCGCTTGCGATCGTGTATCCGTTATTCTCGCGTTCAATTGTTACGACAATGATCCATTAATGTAAAAAAACGATGCGTATGGTGTTTGGCCTACTATAGGGGTGTAACCATGAGGTACCCCAATTTTCGGCTACGTCAAAAAGGTATCGCTCATCGACATCGCCATCAACTGCTGGGTCAGCATCTGCGTCGGTATCATCATAGAAGACAGTGCATACGTCGATGTTTGCCTCGGTATCAGGTTCGATCTCGACATCTGCATTGGGGTGTAGTATACGTGGGACATTTACGGCATAAAATATGTACTTGCAATAACAGAAGAATCGGCCACGTGCTGTAGTGGTCCGTAGTGTAGTGGTGCTTGTGAAAAAAACATGGGGTTAGGTAATTGAACGGGAATAATTGGAGTGAATTAACTCGAATATTGCATGCCCATAGGTGTGTATCTTCTGTTGAAACTAATGAGGAACCCGTTGTGCGATCACGTCTCCTTTTACGGTGCTGTGGCGATTGACGTTGCCTTTTCTACCAAAATTATCGACTCCTTTGCTCTTGTGGCAGGATATAGGGCTTGCTAACAGATTTCAACCATGGTATGTAATCAACTTTTGCCTTGTCTACTATGTAAAATTCTTCGCGATTGAGTGAATATTGCATCTTACGATTCTACGCCTCGATGTGCTCCCGATACCGCACTAATCAATTGATGTTGTCCTTCCCCCGTGTGTCTACCTTATGCAGCTCCTATAAGTCTCGCGGTAGAGGCAGAATTCATTGAAACCACTAGAACTGGCATAACATCCAGTTTGATTCGTGTATTTCCACCGTCATGTATACTACCAACGACACCTTTGCGTTCTACATCTGCCCATTGGCCAACATTTTCAATGGGATGCAAGATATGACATCAATGTCGATGTACAACATATACTCAAACTGAAAAGTAAAATTTTAAATATTGTTTGTATGATAGGTTTGAAAGAATAAGTAACTAACCTCGTGTTAATCTGACAACTATTTGATATCTTCTAGCTCATTGGACACTCCCAAGTAGCTCGACTCATGGTTCCACCTGTACAAGCTATGTGTTAATCAAAACGTATAATAAAAACATTATTGTACAGATTACGCTTTGTTAATAAATGATGTTTACCTCGTCACCAATGGGAAGATGTATAGATCGATCACCTTGGGACATAGAAACGGTAGTCCCCACCAAGCCACAACTGTAGTAAGAGCAGCAAACCACCAATCGATGTTGCACTCGATTGTGTAGGCTTACACATCTCCCGGTATAACGTGGACAGTACAACACATCCTCAACTTAACCTTCTGCACTCATTAAAGTCCATTAGATGTAGTAGTCACCTCACGTGCACCAAATTACGAGATTTATCGGGCATTAAAATTCTCTCGATTAACCTCATAATGTATGCTCGGGCATATTGTTCTATGACCTCTTCCATTGGATCTTCAGGGAGCTCATCGAAACTATTGTTCAACCAATTCGTCGAGATCCGACCACCTTCGAACCTTTTTAGAACCTTCCCCAATAGTGATTGGCAAAGGGCCACTTTACCAGGAACGACCGCTGCTCTCGTGACGACTGACCCATCCACCAGCAGCCAAGTTGTAATGTTATGTCATGGAGTGTGTTTCGAGCCTCCATCTCTCCACCAACACTTTGATTACTTGGAAATCGAGTTTGCAGCCCCTAAACATGCAAGACGCATGTAAAACCTAACCACTTGCAAGTGGCCACGAATTTCAAGGATCAGAGGCTTTCCTATATTATGAATGAAATCCTCCAAAACACGTCATCTGCCTATTTACAAAAAGCACAAATTAAAATTAGTATTATTAAAATTAACAAAATTTAAATTTTCGTATTAACATTGCTATTTAGGCGGAGAAGATATGCTCATCGCCGAATCAGATTAGAGAGACGATCATTTTTGAAAAATCAAGTTCAAACAAAAAAATCGAGATATTTAATAAAAATATTATTTTTAAATGAAAATATTGAAAACAATTAAAACGATAAAGTTGAAAGACCTTAAAGGGTTTCAAAAAATTTGAGAGAACTTGAGTTGAGAGAAAGATTTGAGAGAAAAAAAATTAAAAATAAAAGGTATTTATAGGGTTAAAAAATTTTGACCGTTGAGTATATTTATTTTTTCACTGTTGGCGCGCAACGACTCAAAAAGTTGTTACTAGAAAGCGCATCCAACCTTTAAAAATGACCGATTTTCTTAAATATTTTTAAAACTAGCCTAAAATCCAAAATAAAAAACAAAAACAACATATGTACCATATATTAGATTTGATTACAAGGAAGGGATTAATTAGTGGGGTCAAGAGTGTTTTCTCTCTGTCCTAAAGAAACAGTCCGGCTTGTGGTTGGTGTGAAAAAGACGACGACTCCAATCGGATTATGGAGGAGGACGTTATTTCGTTACTAGAAGAGGAGCTTATCCATTTGTCGATAAAAAATTCCTTGGTTAGTCCGAGTAAGGGACCTTTCTTAGTTTGTACAGTTTGGACAAAGAAAACCTTTAATCCAGATAGTCTACGTGCACAAATGAAAAGTATTTGGAAAACCTGAAAGAAATTTGAAATCTAATTGATCGGACAAAATTTGTTTCTTATTACATTTGAGAGTAAAGAGGATTTGAAAACGATCATGGCTGGTCGTCCTTGGTTGTTTCGTAAACAACTTATTCTGTTTGAACGATTATTGGAACCAATCGATCGTAAAAAGTTAAAACTGGTGACGACTCCTTTGTAGGTCAAAATAGGACCTTGTCCTCCAAAATTCGACAAAAAAGACTTGATGCATGCTATTGGATCGACTTTTGGAGGGCTGGGCAGTTCTGAAGCGAAGGGAGATTTTTGTAGAATTAGAATTCAAATTGATGTTTTTTTTTTATCAAAAAGAGCCCAAAGGCCACCCTCAAAATTTTATTCCATCGAATCGCGAATTACAAGATTATGGATCTCGCTCGGGAAATCCATGTCAAAGAAAAAATTACAACGTTTGTTAAGGCTCAACTTGCTAAGTGAATCAGCCACAGTGTTACAAGCCCTATTACACCACCTGACTTTACAATTTTCAACCGAATTTAAAAGGGACTTACATTTCCGGACCATGACGCCTATAGCCGTGATGTCATCTCTGTTGCTGTTAACTTTATTAATGATGGATGCACAATCACCTTCCACGCTTACATTGTTCCAGTCCTTGCTGTTGACCAACTTAAGACAATGAAGGAGGCTTTCCGCTTCTGCCCAATCAGAGCTACCCACCTCAGCGATAAAAAGGCTGCCTCCCCCGTAAACGAATCCGTCCATATCACGTGCAATAAAAGCCAGCCCCGCATTATAATTATTCCATGCACCGTCGAAGTTTACCTTCATCTCACCCGTGCATGGTTTTTGCCATTTTTGCTGATGATGCTGTCCAGGAATCAAAGCCGGACGGTGAAGATTATGTACACGAAAATCATGGCAGAAAAGAGCAGCTCTATCCCACACCATTTGAGGCTCCATGGTTCTCCCCTTAAACACAAAATTGTTTCAATCATTCCAAATATTCCAAAGAACCACCACAAGGCATTCAAGAGCCTCTTTATCCAGTAACCTCATCGAGCTTTCAAACCAGTCAATGCCAGTAATCTATCCTGCTCTTAAAATACGATCATCGATGCCGCCATGAGTAAGAGTTGCTCTAACTTTTGGGCAGTCACGAAGAACATGACAAAGGGTTTCCGGGGCATCACATCCTCTAGGGCAGAAGAATTAGACGAGGGGTTAAGAACAGAGATCTTATCGAGAGTAGGGAGCAAGTTGTGACCGACCTGCCAAGCAAAGATACGAATTTTTGGAGGCAGCTTGAGCTTCCAAATGGCATGCCAAAAGATACGGTGAGGCCCGTAGCCAATCTTTTTAAATAGGAGCCACGAGTACCCTGACTTTGTAGTATAAAAGCCCCGTTTATCATGAAACCAAATCATCCTGTCGAGCAAACCCTCTTGAACGATAGGAATACCACATATTTTTTTGCCCATGTCCTGGCCATAGAGCTCGATAACTTTATCTTTATCCCACTTCATCTCCTCATCGAGCCAAAGATCACTTACATTATTTAACCGAGCCGTATCCAGCCTATTAATCAAGGAATCACTGTCGAGACCCTCGAAACCCCACTGGTACTTTTTGATGTTGATAGACCGACCATCCCCCACTTGCCATCCAAAGCCTCTTTTTAACTCCTTGGCAGCCTCATAAAGGCTTTTCCAAACATATGAAGGTTTATCGACCCTTTTAGGATTGAAAGGGTCCCCCTTAGGGAAATACTTGGTAGAGAGCACCGCATAACACAGAGAGTCTTTATGGCTAACCAGTAGTCAGAGTTGTCTGCCGAGGAGAGCCAAGTTGAAAAGTTTAAGGTTTTTAAACCCCATGCCTCCCATCCTCTTAGGCATGCACACTTTATCCTAATGAAGCATAGCCCAGCCTCTCTCTTTTTTGTTATTAGCCCACCAGAAGTTTTTAAACCGGGATTCCACTCTGTCCATGATGCCTTGTGGGAGAAGGAACACTGAAAGGAAGTGGGTCGGCAGAGATTGAAGAATCGCTTTAATGAAGACGTCTTTTCCTCCAAACGAAAGAACCCGCTTCGACTAGCCTTGAACTCTCGAAGAAATACGATCCACCATATTCTTGAAAGCATTAGTTTTGTTCTTACCAACCACCACAAGAAGCCCAAGATAAGATTCCATCGAGTCAACGACCCTCATGCCCAACTGTCTGCTAATGTTCAACCGTTGCATCCTGTGAGTTTTGGAACTGAAGAACAGGGAAGACTTTGCGCTATTAATCTTCTGCCCAGATGCCCGTTTGAACAGTTGTATAATATATTGCATATATTCCATGTCCTCCTTCCTGTTCCTGACAAACAAGAGAGCGTCATCAGCAAAGAAAAGATGGTTGATATGGGGGCTGCCATAACAAACCCTAATCCCTCACATTAGACCATTGAATTGAGCCACAGTTAATAATCTTGAAAAACCCTCGATGCAAAATAAAAAATAATAAGGTGAAAGAGGGTCTCCCTGTCTGAGTCCTCGCTGTGGAATGACCACGTTTGAGAGGGTGTCATTGCATTTCACCACATAGCTCACAGTTCTGATGCAGTCCATGATTCTGTCCACCCACATGCCGGTAAATCCCAGCTTTAGCACGATTCTCTCCATGAACTCCCACTCCACTCTGTCATAGGCTTTGCTCATATCGAGCTTAGCCACAAAACCTTTGTTGGGGCCATTCTTGGAGCTTTGGAGGTAGTGAATGATCTCATGCGCGATGATGAAGTTGTCATGCAGCATGCGGTCGGGAACAAAAGTACTTTGGTTAAGAGAGATGCAAATAGGAAGAATCAGTTTAAGTCTGTTCGCCCAGACCTTGGCCACGATTTTGTAAAGGACACGATAGAGGCTTATAGGTCTATACTGGGACAGATCCTTAGGATCATCAACTTTCGGAATTAAGACAATAATGGTTTCATTTATCTCCTTCGCGCTACGGTAGCCATGCAGAATATCCATGCAGATGTTAATGACCTCGGGCCCTACCACGTCCCAATGGTCTTTGTAAAAAAGACCCGATAGCCCGTCACTCCCAAGGGCTTTCCTTGGATTAATCTGGTTTACAGCGTCCTCAATTTTTTTTTTCGAGACAGAAGCTAATAGATCCTTATTCATGTCAGCCGTAATGCAAGTTGGAATATGCTCAAGGCCCTGTTCCACATCACGGACATTATCAGTTGAAAATAAGTTCATAAAGTACCTGTAGCCATTTCGCTGATCTCACCCTCGTTGGTGACCCATTTACCATCGATATCCGTTAGCCCTTCAATTCTGTTCTTTCGAGCCCTATGAGAAGCCTTCACATGGAAAAAATGAGTGTTCCGGTCTCTTTCACGCAGCCAAGAAATTCTGGATCTTTGCGCCCAGTAGGTTTCCTCAATGTTGTAAAGATCCGAAAGCTCTTTGCGGGCTTGACGCAGTCTCTCAGCACTTTAAGTCAAATTCTGTCCATCCATAATGCTGTTGATCTCACTGATCAAAGCTTTGCACCGCTTTTTCTGGTTGTTGTACTTCAAAAACTGCCATTTCCCTAGAGAGTTTCGGACATTATCCACTCTATTGCCGATATGGTCATTGCCTCTCATCCAAGCTTCTCGAATCACCTCCTTAGCCTCCTCATCTTTTGACCAGCAGGCTTCATATCGAAATAGAAGCCTAGGATCTTTCTTCTCACCCCGAGGCGCCCGACCCTTAGTATCAAGACACACAGCGTCATGGTCAGAGTTAGCTTGCGGAATGATATTAGAAGCCAGAAAAGGCTGAGAAGCAAAACAGATTGTGCTGACTAAAAACCTATCGAGCCGCTCTTTTACCAAACCCGCTCCCCTCCTGTTATTGGACCACGTGAACCATCCTCTATCCGGTTTAACATCCGTCAGAACCAAATTATCCGCCACCTTTCTGAAAGCCTCCATAGCCACCCAGGCCTTCTTGCGACCCCCATATTTCTCATTTTCATCCATAACTTCATTGAAGTCTCCCCCCACAATCCAGTCTTCCATTCCATTCCTAGCCAGGTTACGTAGCAACTTCCAGGATTGGTCATGTAACTGCGAGTCAGAGTGACCATAGAAGCCGGTCACCCTCAACCTCTTACCATCTTCCAGGTTAATCCAGGTATCAATATGGTTGGCAGAGTAGCTTTGGATGTGGACGTTCAGATCATCCTTCCACAACATGGCCAGGCCTCCTTTTCTTCCAATAGCATTCACCACGAAGCAATTATCGCTGTTCACGCGCCTCTTAATCCTATCAAACTTGGTAGCCAACAATTTAGTTTCGCAGAGAAATATAATGTTTGGGGAGTTTGCAGCAAGAAGCTACTTAAGCTCATTAACTGTCGATGGGTTCCCCAACCCTTGACAATTCCAGCATAGGAACTTCATGATTCCCGGGGGGGCTGCTCGTCAGCCACCGCCTTCGAAGGAGATAGACCATCTACAAGTTTCCTCCTAACCGTACGAGCTGGGCTAAATTCTCCTCTCTCGTAGCCAGCCCGTCCTTTCTTTCGTTTTGCTCTAAACCTGCCTTCTTTGTCACGTAGTAAGATAGGAGTGCGTTTATGGGATAGAGAACTAGAGATGGATGCCTCTTCTAAGGATCGACCCTGTCCTTTTGATTCCATACACGCTATGGTGTCAGCACCCATTTCTCTACTAGCTGAGTGATCTCTCTCCCCTCCTGTATCTTCTTGAGAGATGATTTCCACCCCATTTCTCATTCTTCCCTCTATAGAGAATCTTTGAACTATTGGGACTCTCAGCTAGTTTCCATACTGAAATTCCTTAGGATCCATGTCTGTTGAAAACCGGCTACATTTCTTGGTACTGTGCCCTAAATATCCACATATGTAACAGAATGTTGGAAGCCTTTCATATTTTAGGATACTTGTCAAGTCGATTCCCTCCCTGTCCATTATACGAACAATCTTTCGCAGGGGTTTCGAGGTATCAACTTTTACTCTTATCCTCATGAAGTCCTTCCAACCCCCCTCTCTGTCTCTCCAATCGATGGCTAGAATATCCCCCACTGCTTCTCCAATCTCCAATACCAATTGTCTTTCCATGCAGCCCATCGGGATATTATACACACGTACCCAGAAAGGAACTAAATCGAAATTGTAGCATTGAAATTGTTGATTTTTGACATATGGAAGCAAGGATAGAATGTACTGGTCAAAAGACCATGGAGCCAAGCTTAGAATTCTGTCTCGGTCTTCCTACGAACCAAATTTGACTAGGAAAATGTTCTCCTCCATTTCCACAAATTTTACCTACTCTTTCGTAAACCACAAAGATCTTAGAACCCTATACATCGACTCTTTATAAAATTTATCCTTGGTGAGCATTTTCTCTAGTGCCCAACTTTCCCCTCCCTCGTCATCTCGAGCAATCTTCTTCTGACTGAGCACCTTTTTTGCTTCCTCCTCAGAGAACTTGAGACGAAGCAACATCTCTCTTATCTCCTCGTCCATGAATTCTCGTTCTCAACACAAAAGCCGTCCACAGAAAGGAAAAAGAACTACCTGCGTAAAACCCCAGCCAGAGCCAAAAGACCAAGAATAGCAAGAAAAAGAGAAAGAAAATAAAGATAATAAAAGAAAAGGAAAAGGACAAAACTAAAAAAACCACGTGAAAACCAAATCCGAAAGAAAAGAAAGTCTACGTGCTTTTCATGCAGACCATGCATAAAGGGGGACGTGGACATACGAGGCAAGAAAACCAAAAAATAAAGAAAGTGAAAAGAAGATAAAACTAGTAAAGAAAAAAGAGATCATATAGGAAAAACAAAATAAACTTCCCTAACTCAAACCTGTCACCACCGTACGAAGAATGTGCGCAACAGACGCCGCGTCAAATCACCCAAAACAAAACGGACCCCAAGGTAGCACAGAACACGAAATCCCCAAGTGTCAAGCCAAGATCCAGCGGCCCCCCGGTGTAGTTCTCAAGATGAGCACCACATTAGAGAACGAAACAAGCAGAACACATTTTAAGAAACGCCCTCGAAATTGTAAAAGCTTGCAAGAAAGCACCAAGAACATGAACTAAAGCACTACAAACCCCTAAATTCATGCAAAAACACAATCATCCCGACAAACACGGTCAAAACAACGTTACCAGCCACTAAGCCACCGTCAAGGCAACCAGCGTCCCCCACAAAAGGGATGATTAACAGAAAATAGAAAGTCAAAAACCACCGAAGAGAAACCGGCAGACACACAAACACCCCACCGTTCAATCAAAACACGTTGAGAACGGACACCAAAGCAAGAAAGAAAAGCGCACAAATCTTGGAGAAAACGTGCAGCCAAATTGATGTTTAAAGACAGCTTAAGAGGGGCATTTTTATTTCATCTGCTGGCCAGGGTAAACTTTGGTTACCGTTTAAATATGAAAACTTACCCCAATTTTGTTTTGGTTACGAACGAATGGGTCATGAGCTCCAAGATTGCACCGAGTGTTCATCTACTATTAACGAATTCATAGATGATAATTTACCTTTCTCGATTGCGCTTAGAGCAGAATCAAATGTTTTTGGCAAGGAAAGCATGCAGTTGAGGGCTAAGGTGCATAAATTAAAGACTCAATGTTCTTATGTTGGGGAAGTTTTTGTTTTGGGAAAAGGATCACCTTTGGGGGTTTCTAACCCAGCTTTGCTGGATACGACGACGAAGGGCGATACTGAAGGAAACCATTCGGAGACGGTGGTTGATTTTGCAGAAAAGGAAAGTCCAACTACGGGTGTCATTTTTGGAAATAATATCCCTTCATCAATTCTTGAAAATCAACCCATTTATTCAAAAAGAGCGGAGGATGTGTTGGATAGCTGTAAAGAGCCTATCAATGCGGCAGATAATATCTCGTTAATCAAGGAGAGCCACTATGGTCGATAGTTTTCCAATCTTACAAAAAAGGTTTGGAAAATGAAGGAAACTAGACATCATGAGGGCCCACAATTGCTGGCTCCTATTGTGAAAAAGCGAAAGTTGACCGAGAAGGAGTTCCAAGATAGTTATCGTGTTGCTGTTTCGAATACAAGTGGCAAAAGGGCACGATTGGACACTATTATTACTGAATTAGAATCGGTGAATGAGGTAGTAATGATTAACGCTCATCAATCGAATGATTCTAGCCTCTCAGGATCGACGACTGACGATTTGTCAACTGTCCAAACACAATGAAAACTATCAACTGGAACGTTCAGGGTTTGAGAAATCCTCGAACTGTTTGTCGTCTTTAGCATACGCTGAGGTTACAGAATCCCCACATGGTCTTCTTGATGGAGACTAAGTTGAACTCAATAAGAATGGAGAAAATACGACGTAGATGTGGGTTCAGCTTCGGTATTGAGGTTACTGCGGATGGTTCCTGCGGTGGACTATGTTTAGCATGGAAAGCTGATGCTATTATTTTTCTTAAAAGTCTTTCAAGGAATCACATTGATGGGACTGAATGGAAATTTACCGGGTTCACTAGAGCTCTTTTAGAATCGGAACAAAACATGACATAGAATTTACTCAGAAGATTATGTCCTAATTTTTCTCATCCTTGGTTAGTGACTGGTGATTTCAACGAAAATCTTTTTACTCATGAGAAATGTGAAGAAGTTCCATGGGACGAGAGGCGTATGAATGCTTTTAGAGATGTGCTTGACACTTGCCAGTTAGTGGATGTTGGCAACATTAGTCCTTTGTTCACTTGGGAAAAAGAAAACTTAAAAGAGACCAACATAAGGGAGAGGTTGGACAGAGTGGTAGCTAATGATTTGTGGATGATGTCGTTTAGGGACGCTCAGATAAAGCATCTATCTCACTCGTTCTCGGATTACTGTCTGATTCTATTAGATAAAAGAGATGATTCAAAGAATGTTTCCTCTAAGTTTCATTTCGAATCTTAATGGTTGAAAGAGGCAACGTTGGAATCGCTGGTTAAGGAGATTTAGTCGTCTAGTCAGGGCACTTTAATGGAGAAACTTATGAGTCTACAACATGGCCTTACAAATTGAGCTAAATCTATTAAGAGAAATAGAGGTGCTTTGAAAAATTCTCTTTCTCAAAGACTTGAGGAATTAGCCGAATGCAACATATATGATGATACGTTGGCAGAGATCATTAATACGAAGATTCAACTTAATTGGGAGATCGAAAAGGACGAAGTTTATTGGAAGCAACGAACAAGAATAAATTGGCTTCGTTCTGGTGATAAAAATACTACTTTTTTCCACAGAATTGCTTCAGTGAGGAAAAAGAAAAATAGAATCACTAATCTCATTGATGCTAATGGCCTTGAAGTTATTGATGATAGTGGTTTACAACAAGTGGCAACGAATGTTTTTCGAAATTTGTTCTCTTCTGATGGAATCAACAATGCTGGATGCATTTTATCAAGTATTTCGCCAAAAATATCAAATTCAGATAATGTTATTTTAATGAAGCCCTTTTCTCATGAGGACGTTTTTAGTGCGTTGAATTCAATGGGTCCGCTGAAGGCCCCAGGTTCTGATGGGTTTCCTCCAAATTCTTTTTCCAAAAATTTTGGAGCATTATGGATGCTGATGTAACTGAGTTCTGTTTGAGTTTTTTGAACTTCGGCCATTCAATTGAGGCTGTTAATAAAACTGAGAATGTTTTGCTGCCCCAAATATCTAATCCAACCAATTTAGCAAATTTTAAGCCAATCAACCTCTGTACGGTGACTTATAAATTAATTGCAAAAGCTTTGGCTAACAGATTGCAAACGGTGATTGGAAAATGTATTGATAACGCACAGTGCACATTTGTTCCGGGTCGATCAATTTTCGACAATGTGATTCTAGCCTATGAACAACTTCATATGTTTCGTCATAATCGGAATGGTAAAAATGGCTTTATGGCAGTTAAATTGAATATGAGGAAAACCTATGATCGCGTAAAGTGGGGTTTTCTTCGAGTGATTGTGGGGAAATTAGGATTCTGCTCAGAATGGTTGAATCCCATTATGCAATGTGTTACCACTGTTTCTTACTCAGTTATTGTGAATGGAATTATCGATTGTGAATTTAAGCCAATGAGGGGCTTACGTCAAGGCTGTCCGTTAAGCCCTTTCCTTTCTTTATATGTTACAAGAGGCTGTTTTCTTTACTAAGGCAATCCATGGCAGAGGGGCTTATGAAAAGGGCTAAGGCTAGTATAAGAGGACCGGAAATCTCTCATTTGCTTTTAGCTGACGATAGTATTATTTTTGGTAAGGTGTCAGATCAAGGAGCTACTTTTTTACGTGATACTCTTTCACTTTATGAACAGTGCTCAGGTCAGCTTGTTAATATCCATAAATCTTCTATCTTTTTTAACACCAAAACTACTGTTACATCTAAAGAACAAGTGGCCCGTATTTTGAAATGCCATTCTCATTAAACCCTAAACGCTAGTTGGGTTTACCAAATTTTGTTGGGAAAAGGGAAAAGACTTCTTTTTTACAGCTTAAGGATCGCATTAAGCAACGTCTCAACAGGTGGGGAACTAGATTTTTGTCGCAAGGAGGAAAAGAGGTTTTCCTTAGGTTGATTATTCAATCTATCCCAACCTACGCTATGCCATGCTTTTTATTGCCAAAATCTTTATGTGACGAGATGGAGGGGCTTATTCCTAAATTTTGGTGGGGACGAGGGACAGATAAAAGAGGTCTTCACTAGTGCAATTGGAAACAAATGTGTTATTTAAAGGAGGAGGGTGGTATGGGCTTTCGTGATATGGCATCTTTTAATGTTGCTCTTTCGGCCAAGCAAGGTTGGCGATTGTTAAATAACACGGATTCTTTAGTTGTTCAAGTTATTAAGGCTATGTATTATCCAGAATCAACTTTTATTAATGCGCCTTTAGGTCATTTACCATCTTATACTTGGAAGAGTTTAAGGGTCTCTCGTGGTGTTATTCAAGAAAGATCGTGTTGGAGGATGGGTACGGGGAAAGAATATCCCAATTAACGAAGGTACTTGGATTCCTAATGCCCCTAATTTCAGATTATCTACGGTTGTTTCAAGCTTGCAAAACTCAACAGTTGATCAGCTAAGAGATCCAAACAGCAGAAAGTGGAAATCTGAGTTTGTTCGAGATACCTTTCATGAGGAGGACGCCAGTCGCATCCTTAGAATCCCTCTAGCACAATCAGCTCATGACGACATGCTGGTTTGGCGTGCAAAAGCCTCGGGTATGTTCTCGTTCGCAGCGCTTACAAATTATTACAGATCAAAAAAAGAAATCCTATAGCTTGTACAACCCATATATCAAAAGTTCTATAAACTACTTTGGAGTCAACAGCTCCCCAAAAAGTTTTAATTATGGTGTGGAAATTTTCTTGTAATTTTATTCCTCATCTTGTTAATTTGAACCTGAAAAGGCTTGTCTCCAACACGAGTTGTCCACGGTGTAATCTCGGCGCTGAAACCTCCAATCACATCTTCCGTGAATGTCCTACATCCAGAGATACATGGTCAGTTTTACGGTTCTCATCTTTTCTTCAAAATGCAGGAATGGATTTTAAAGCGTGGCTTTCCTGGGTTCTTGATAGTTGTTCTCCTTCTCAAAGAAAGGTTTTCTGCCTCACTTTGTGGGCCATCTGGAATGCTAGAAACTCCTGGTGTCACGAACGTAAAGCTAGTTCCGGTGAGGGGATAGCCAGATTTGTGTTGGGATATTTACGAGAATTAGAAGACCTTGATAATCGCAAAACGATTTCAACATCTATCCATGGGAAGTGGCAAAAGCCGTCTGGCTCTACTATCAAAATAAATTTTGTTGTTGCTTTTAGGGAAAGTAATTTTACCTCTGCTGCTGGTATCGTGGCTCGAAACAGTGATGGACGTGTTTTGGTTTCCAAGTCAATCATTTCCTTCAATACACCGTCTAGTTTTGCTGCCGAAGCTATTGCCTGTCCTCAAGCAGTCAGATTGGGGACCCAATGGGGTTGGTCGGACGTAATTGTTGAAGGGGATGCAAACACAATCATCAAAAAATGTGTTTCAATTTCTAAAGATAAATCCCTTTTACATGCTTATATTCACGATATTCATAGTCTAATTCCAGAATTTCAGCAGATTATCTTCCGTTGTACACCCAGAGAGTCAAATGATCTTGCTAATCTAATCGCAAAGGAATCTCTTAAAAGGAATGAAGACTTGTACCTGGTAATGGAGTGCCTAGTTTTGCAGAACATTTGCTGGGATCGGAAGGAGAGGAACCTCCGGATTAGAGGCGATCTGAACGGGCG
The DNA here is from genome assembly GCA_005610355.1 of Gossypioides kirkii. Taxonomy (NCBI): domain Eukaryota; kingdom Viridiplantae; phylum Streptophyta; class Magnoliopsida; order Malvales; family Malvaceae; genus Gossypioides; species Gossypioides kirkii. The sequence goes on from CP032250.1 coordinate 10,163,259, forward strand.
ACTGTCTAGTTTTCACAGGAGAGAAATAAAGTTTTAAGGCATTTCTGACGTTTTCTCCTCTGCAGATTATTACCCTCCTGCTTCAGTTATTGAAGTTTATTGGAATGGGGGTTATGCTTTTGATTGGGCACTTTCGTCGGTGGCTTTATTTTCTTTTCCTTTTAATTTGTTTTCTTTTAATAGACTTCTAGAATTCTCTTTTTTCTGTTTAGTGGGTGCTTTCATCCGCCCACTTTCTTTTGTTTTGGATTTGTAATATTGTTCTCCTTTTTACCTTTATATAAAGCCCAATCATATTTATCAAAAAAAAGATTTGGTTACAGGTGTAATAAATGTTTTCATCAATTTCATTAAAATTTGGTCTTGATGCTTTGGGAGATTCCATTTTCCAATAACAAACAAAAGTTTTCCAAGATAAAAAAACAAAGCGTTAAATTTATTGAGTATTTTAAAATTTAAATAAAATGATAAATTTTATAAATATTAAAATTAGATTTATTGAATATTTTATAAGATAAAAATGATAAAATATAAAATATTAAAGGGTTAAATTTATTATTAAATTAATAAAAAAATTAAATTATATAATAATAAATACTTAATTTCAAAAATTTAATAATTATATTGAAAAAAATAAAACAAAGCCAATAATTCAGTGAAATTTTTGTACTTTACCCATAAAAATATGTGATGAACAATGGCATTCATACACCCAGCCAGACCCGGCTTCTCTCCGTGATTTAGTATTTATTATATCAATCAGAAAGAAGACAAAACTAATCAGAAAAAGGAGTAAAGCAAATAAACAGGAAAATGTCAAGAACGTCAATGGTAGGAGATTCAAGCTCCTGGTCCACCGCTCTCGTCAAGATTTCACCTTACACTTTCTCCGCCATCGGAATCGCAATCGCCATCGGTGTCTCCGTCCTCGGCGCTGCATGGTACCCTTCTCTTTCAAATTTCATTTTGCATGTAATCTGGGCATAATTCATGAAATAGATATTAAATTGTTCCTTTTTTTAATAATTTATATTCATAGGGGAATATACATAACTGGGAGTAGTTTAATCGGTGCTGCTATTAAAGCTCCTCGAATCACTTCCAAGAATCTAATTAGGTAATTATCCCCCCCCCCTTTTTTTTTTTTGAATTGCTTTTATTGCGTGATTTGTAAAGCATCAAATTATTATTATTATTCGTAAAATCCCTAATCTATTAATTTTGTTAATAAACTATCATTTAATAATCCTCTATCGTTTCAAATTTCTTGAATTGAAACTAAAATGTTTTGCTGGCCTTTGAAAATCAGATAGCGGAAAATAAGGAAATGATTGATATTTTAAGTTTTTGGTATATCCCGCAGCCTTGGATCTGTATAATGTTTAAGGGCGGAACTTCAATCCAGCTAAAAGGAAGGGCAGGTAGGCTGGCGGTTTTTAACTACAATCATGATTAACAAGAGAAGCTATGATTTTAGTTTTCTCTTGTATAGATCCTTTCTATTTGTTCCCAGATATTGCCTTGCAATTTTAGAGATGGCCTCCCTGCTATTGTAATTTGTTGCTGTTTACTTGCCGTGCTCGATTCATGTAATATCAACTGGATTAGTAGTATTAGAGTTGTATCATCCAAATTTTTGTTAAAGAAATAAAATACAGTGTTAAGGTAGGAGGTCTGTAAGGGCGAAGGCTGAGGGCCGAAAGGGATTTTCAAGTTTATTACATTGCTTCTATTAGATATTGATAAATAGACAGTCGAAACTCCTGTTATATCATTAGTGAATCTTTCTTCTCTTCTGTTCGTGATTTTTTTTCTCGAAAGGGTTTCACGTAAAATATATATGTTCTCTTTTTCTTATTTATTTGCAATTATTCTATATTGCCATTATTGACGTTAATTCAACAAGTAGCTCTAAATGAGATTCGATGGACTAATGGAAAACGATTACGAATCTCAAGAAAGGATTTAGTAATTAAAGATGTTTAACTTTTCAATTGGGCTTGTTCAAATTTCTGTTCTGGCTTAAAATCTTTTTGCAGCTTTGCCAATTATTCGTTTGAAATGCTGTTTTTATTGCAGTGTAATCTTTTGTGAAGCTGTTGCTATATATGGTGTAATTGTTGCAATTATTTTACAAACAAAGTTAGAGAGTGTTCCATCATCACAGATATATGCGCCTGAGTCTCTTAGAGCAGGATATGCAATCTTTGCTTCTGGAATTATTGTTGGCTTTGCAAATCTCGTTTGCGGGTTCATCTCTTACCCCTCTCTCTCTCTCTCTTTTTCTTCTTTTACTCTTTTAAATGGAGTCATCCGAAAGAACATTTTGCTTATTTCTTTGCACTTACGGTTTACTTTTTTGTGACAGATTATGCGTAGGAATAATTGGAAGCAGCTGTGCACTGTCTGATGCACAGAACTCGTCACTTTTTGTGAAGATTCTTGTGATTGAGATTTTTGGCAGTGCACTTGGATTATTTGGAGTGATTGTGGGTATAATCATGTCAGCTCAAGCAACATGGCCTGCAAAGTCAGTGTAATTTTCCGCTATTAGCTGTGTGAGAATGCAATCTGTTTAATGCGCTAGTTACTGGAAATGGCGCCTACATATTTTTTCTTTGTTTGTTATAAGTAACCATGTATGTAGAAACATGCTTGGAAATGCTGTCTCTTTTGTTCCGGTAATGATTTGCTGAATTAGGAGTAAAATTTCTTATAAAAAACCATGATTTATGGTTTAAGTGTGCTACCCAGATTTATTGATTCTTTTATTTTGTTATATCTTCGGCATTTGTTATATCGTTGATTTGTGCCAACGAAGTTTGTTCTTCCATTAATCTTTCCGGTGTATGTCTATCATTTCTTTTTGCGTGTAGCAAAATAACTCGAATTTAACAGGTTATGTTCGGATCCTACTTGATAAGGTTGGATTCTTTGTCATGGTTGGAATTTTTGTTTGAATATGAGGTTTCGGGCAAGGTGGCTTTTTAAATAGAGTAAACTACATCATTAGTCATTATGAATAAGTTTTCATTTTGACCATTTAACTAAAGAAGTTACAATTTGATCATTGAACCATTCGAAAGTTTTTATTTAAGTTATTGAATTATTCAAAAGTTTTTATTTAAGTCATTGGATAGTTAAGTTTTCGATGCGCATCGAAACCACCAAATAAAATTTCTTACAAAAAAATAATACGAAATAGCAGTATAAGGTAGTAAGGTCGAATCCACAAGGATTGACTTTTCAACAAGGATTTTTCTCAAAAGAGTCTATTTTCCTCATTTCCCTCATTTATTTTAAGATAAAACCTAACTTTTTCTTTTATTTTTTATTTATTTTCAAATTTAAGAATAATGTTAGTTTTAGGAGAACATTGTTAGATTAGTAATTTTCTATACATATTTTTTACAAATTGTATATTTTATACATATATACTATTTATATATATACATATCAATGTTATATCCATATATATATATATATATATATATATATACATATATACTAACTTTTGTATATATAAATATCTATTTTATATACATACACACATATATATATATTTACATATATACTATTATATTTTTTTATTATTTCATAACATCATTGTATCATATTTCAAAATTGCATATGCTGCTATTGGGGATATAAATTGTTCATATTCTTGTTTTCTTCTGCAAGTAAATTTTTACCCGAACCATTAACCTTTAGTTTAACCTTTCATTATATAGAATGCCTCCCCGTACATCCTATAAGCCTCCAGCCACTAAATGCGCTAAAGGTGAATCCTCTAATGCTCCCTTAGATCATCCTTCGATAATTGAATGTTTCGAGGACATCGATGCTCTTGAAAAATTCAACACCTATTTTGCAACCCGTCCAGTTCAAATATCTCATCCTGTTGATCTCAACTTCTTAGCAAATACCCTTAAATTCAAATACGTCAATCAACTTCGCGATTGGGGTTGTCTCGATTGTCTCCAACTTAGGGGTCCTTACTACGACAACCTTGTTCGGGCATTTTACTCTAACGCTAAACTAAAACACGACCCGAACACTCACTTAGTTAACTCTATCACCTCTTTAATCATGGGCCAAGAGATTACCATCTCGATCGATACCCTCTCTTCTTACCTTTCTATCACCAATGAGGGTGATGATTATATCGGCCCATATGACCCCTCCTTAGTTAGGCCAAATGATTATGTAGGCAATAACATGGACCTTCATGACCGTATCCTCCATCTTATTTTCACTTGGATCGTTGCGCCAACCAATAAGCATTTCGGTTTCTGTCACAATGATTATTGGATGTGTCATTGCTTTTGAACCGATAATCCCCTAAACTTAGTTTCCATTATTTTTCTAAATCTTGGCGAGATCATAAGATTATCGATGTCTTGCAACAAAACCTTACGTTACAGTACATTCTTATCTCATATCTTTCATACCTTTCGTATAAACGTAAGTGTAGACCCCGATCGTGCCATTAATTCCTTCATCGACATCTCGACCACACATAGTTGTAATTGGAAACTTGATTATGAGGGGAATTGGGTTTGAAAGTTCAATCGCCAATACTCAGCAGCTCAAGGATCGACGGTTCCTCCGGTAGCTCTACCATCTTCTGATGCTTCTCCGTCTTCACATGAGGAACATCCAGGTCTCCTCCCTCTGCTATCTCCGCATACCGTACGCTTACTTGAGGCCATCAATGGATTGTCATTGCAAGTCAATGCATGATTTAATGCATTGACTACCCACATCGATGGTCACTACAATCAACTAGATGATCCTTTAAATGAGTTGGCCTATCAATTTCCTCCATCGGACGATTAAGACATCATGTCTTGGTTGAGTTCTACATGTTTTTTTGTTGGATTACATTATGATTTTGGATTGTTTGGTTGTTTGTCTTAGGATATCTACCTTCTTTTTTATCGATTGCATAGTTGGTTGCTTTGGGATGTTCTTACTTTCATTATGTTTAAATGTTTTTGGTTCAAAAGTACTACCCTTTTATATTATATTATCCAATTGTTTATGCATAATTCTTATTTACTTTGTTTTTTTTTATTCTTTTGGTTCAAGTGTTGTGCATTCATTCCCCTAGTTTTTCAAGCTTATACTCTTGTTGATATTACAAAAAGGGGGAGAAAATGTAAAATTTGCTTAAATTAATTTTCAGCTTAACTCTTAAAGCAAAATTCTTCAAGTTGGAAATTTAAATGAAATAACATCTAAGATGTTTTTTTTTCTAATTGGACCTTATTTTGAAAATAATGTTTAAGATAGGGAAGTTAGCAATTTTTTTCAAAATGTTTTGTTATATCAAAAAGGGGAGATTGTTAGCCCTAGTTTTTCAAGTATTTTGATATAACAAAAAATATATTAAAAATCTTCCTACTTAAATTTGTAAAAATTGTTTTATAAGTCCTTAAAATTATTTTCAGTGTTGGACAAAATAAACTTTTAAAAAGCCCTGAAATATCTTAGTTTTTGACAAATTTTTGAAGTTTGGAAGACTTCTATAGATACTTAGTGGAACAAGTATCGGTAGAACACAAGGTAGAAAAACCTTTGGAATGCTTCAGACTTTTACCAATAGAACAAGGATAACTACCGATACAGCTCTTCGTTCTACTGATACAACCAAGACTTCTATCGGTAGAACAAACTCTAGTGAGCAAGGAAGTTGTGGCCTGGGACTTCTACCGATACCTTGGCCAAGACTACCGAAACAACTTTTGTTCTACCAATACCTTAAAGGCTTCTACCAAAATAAGTCAAGTCAATAGCCAAAGTTCAGCATCCCTTGCACTTCTACCGATACTCTGATGGGTTCTACCAATACCAAATGAAACTCTCAAAGTTCTACCGATACAAGGAGGGATCTACCGATACAATGATTCCAATGGTCATATTGTGCAAAGGCTTTTGTCGATACAAGTGTGCTTCTACCGAAACAACGAAGCTGTTGTCTGCATTAAATGTTGGTTTTAATGGCTGCAATGACTATTTTATTTCTAACGGCTACAAACGTCCACAAGGTTGTTAGAGGACTTAAATACAAGGTCAAGACTCCCAATTGAAGTCAACAAAGATAAGAAACAAGTGCTTAACTTCAAAGAAGTCATTTTTCAATCTTTCATCAATCTTCTACCAAACATTTCTTGTAGACACTTGTGGGTTAAGTTTTCAATCATTCTTTCAAGTGTTGTAACTTTGTGTGAGAGTGCTTAATTGTTGATCACTTACATTTTAGAGGTATATTCTCATTCATTCTTATTTTCTCTCATTTTGTGAGGTGTTACTTAAGGTTTTGGGTAGAAAACCTTAAGGGGTAGTGGTTCTATCTTACCTTTGAAAAGATAGAGATTTGTAAGGTTAAACCTTTCCCTTAAAGGTTCAAAGCTAGTGGATTTGGGAAATCCTTAGTTGAGGAAAGCTAAGGTAGTGGACGTAGGCAACTGAGGCCGAACCACTATAAATTCTTGAGTCTCTTGCATTTCTCAAATTTACTGAAAACTTTTTAAAACACCAATTCACCTCTCTTTTGGTGTATTTCGATCTTAACAATTCCTAAGGCACACACCTGTATGAGCCCAAAATCACCTGTAAATGCATTTTAAAGCAACTTAAACTTCCTTATTTAAATTTCCATACCTAAACCAAATCCATAACACCATTTGAATAGAGTAAAACATGACAATAAGCAACCAAGACATGTTACTTCACTTCTTAAAGAAAATTTATGCACATAATTACAAAAAGATCTTCACAACAACTATTCAAGTTTAAGTTCAAAATGGAATGGCATGGACTTAAGTAACCTAGTCTAAGTCATGACCTATAAAAGAGACCTCCTGTACACATGCCATAATTAACCTAAGTAAAGCATCAAAAACTACCGAGGTATAGACTTGAAGTTGTGACTGCTCTGGTGCTCTAACTTTGAAGTGTTCGAAAATCCAAAATCTACAAAAACAAAGAGGATTCAAGTGAGTGATAAAGTCTTTAAATTAATCTTCTCATGACAATCACTACAAAATAACCAAATCATTCAATAAGCCTTCCAAGCAAGATCAATTCACACATATCATCCCTTTTACACTTGTTAAAAGTTATACATTTACACCCGTTAATATTTTTTACATCTATACTTGCCAATGATACACATTTACACGCATCGGAGTTAGTCAATAGCCTTGCTCTTGCCTCGCACGTCTTCTATGCGTCGTGATTCCTGATCTGAACAACATTTTCATTTCATTAGTTCTCAAATTCTACCTCAATAATTGACTCATTTTCTCAACTCATATCTTTGGGGTAGCTCATCAAATACTTTTAATAACAAAACTATTACCCAATATGCTTAACCATAAATTTATAATATCTATACCAATCATATGTATATGGCAAAGCAATTTACACAATTAATCAAATCAACCAAGAATTTCACCACTACACATTAATTCCTATTAAATAATGCCAATGGCTTCTCTAATCTTTAACTTTATAACACAATAACTCTTTCACCCATATCATAACCAAACTCTTTATCATGCATGGGAGCCCAAATTTTTAAAATCAAATTCAAGATATCATAATTAACAAAACCCTAAACTCCCAAGGGCTTTTGAATGAATATACCATTTAAACAATTAAATATAACATAAGCTCAACTCAAAATAAGGTAAAAATTAAAATTTCAAGAACACTTACATGGAGATCTTGAATTGATGCGAGCACGAGTAGTAAGAACACTAATAATGCGAGCATGGACCTTGCGAGCTTGAAAGATGCGAGCACGAGTAGTAAGAACACTAATAATGCGAGCATGGACCTTGCGAGCTTGAAAGATGCGAGCACTGGTGTTGCGAGCACTCATGTTGCGAACACTGGAGCTGCGAACACTCATGTTGCGAACACACACGATGCGAACATTGATGTTGCAAACACTCGTGTTGCGAACACTGATGAAGGGCGAGCCTCGCACGATCTAATCGAGCTACCTAGAGGACCAATCATGCGAGCACAAGTCAAGAAATTCAATCAGGCTGTCACAAGTTTAATTAAATGAATTTGGGAATACACTTCATGTATTCCATGCATTTCATACAACCCATCAAGCATTCCATGCAATGTGCTGCACATTCAACTTTAATTTTAATCTAATTAAATTGCTGGAAAATAAAGAATTAACCATTTAGTTATTTTAGTTTAGGTTTTAATTATGTTTGTGTTATTTTGACAAGTCTTTAAATTTGTCCTAAATTAATTGTTAGTTTTTAGTCAAATATTGCTGCCTATTTAATATGTCCTAACCAGCTAGTTAAAATGTCTTAGGGATATCAAGGGCTGGCCAACACAAGCTTTTAATGCACCTACCAACATTTAAAGTGCTGAAAAACGTGTCTCCAAAAGGTCATTTCGTAATCAGCAAAGGAATTCAATGTTCTCTTCATGCATGGCTGATTGGTTTCACTAAAGGTCTTAAGGTGTTTAAATGCTCAAAGGTTGATCATGGGAACATGAAAAGTGACTATTTGGGTTACTCAAAAATCATTCATGCACCTCCCACATTTATTCCAAGTGCACGAGAATTTCAGTCGAATTTAAAGAACACTTTTTCCTAGCTAACCAAGCACTAAATTCAGCCAACTACTCCATTGAAGCAGCCACCACATTAACTTAAAGTGCATAGGAATATTGGACGAATTTATGGTGTAATTTTGATAAATTATTTCATGACTTTTCAGCTGGTCATTTATAAGCCTAAAAATATGAGGCTTGGAGCATTTTGTAACAACTTTTGATGAATTTTAATCTTATTCTGAGTTTGCAAACTCCTTGTTCTCATTTGATTCAAATTGACTTAATAAGTAACCCTTGTGGTGTCAATCTGATTCTTTCGAACTTATCACTTCTTTGAAGTGTGGCGTTCACCCTTATACCAATTGGTTCCTATCTTACTAGATAGAGGGTCACAGTTCTTACTTGTAATTCGTTCTAAGAACTAATGTACGAATTGAGTCAAAATTCTTCTATAATATTGGTTCATTCTTGAGTCCTTAAACCGAGTTCAATCCTATCCTTCGTTATCCATTGCATATCCATCCAACCATCCTTCTACAACCCGTCATTATCATTTCCAACTGTCACAAAATCCATTATGAATGATACTTCTTAATTTCGATAAGGAACTCATGCAACTCGTAATCATCCCACGAGGACGAGCTCTCATTATTTGGTATTAGAGCTAGCTAAATTAATTAAGTATTCGACGTTCTTATTCTCTCAAGATTAGCATTAAAAAAAGGAAGAAATTTAAAAAAAAAATAGCAGATTTGCATCCCAAGTTCAAAATACACAAGGGAGATTAGAAATTTGTATCAAAAGAAGAAGAAGAAGAAGAAGAAGAAGAAGAGCTAGTTGAAAGTGTGCAATTCTCGAGTACAAGATTTCATTTTCATAAAAATTCCAGCCACTCTTCTACAAACCATTTATTTTTTTTCTTTTAAGCCTTTCCTAACACCTAATCATCATACCTTTTCTTACATCCCATATGAAGTCGATTCTACAAGGTTTGTTGCATAAGTCTAAGGAAGTCCCTTAAGAACTTGGAGCAAGCAAAGAGTGGTAAAAGGAAAGAGTATGAAAGAGCATTAGAGAAGATTAACAACCAACATCGAGTGTAAACACGAGTGGAGTGATTTATTTCTGAGTGGCTCGTGAGGTTTTGTATTTGGTAAGGTACTTTATATTTCAATCAAAATCTTTTGTTACTAATCTCTTCTATTTTGAAGAAAACATGTTTTGAAGTCCCTATAGAAACGAAGGTGGTGGAGCACCAAATTTACAAATGCAAGCCTTGATTCAAGAAGTGCAACGAATGCTTCGTGCTGAATTGGAGCCAATGCAAGATCAATTGGACCAATTAGAGGCGAGATCTCAAAGGGGACGTTCACCACAAGATCAAAGAAGAGAGAGAGGTCTTCAAAGACCAAATCAAGAGGATTACCATGAACTAAGTGAAATGGAGAGTGATCAATCCTCTAATAGAAGTTTGAGGCGTCGAGGTCAAAAAATCGAGGTTCAAGGGTAGATGATAATCTTAGCAATATCAAGATGGCAATCCCTCCATTCCAAGGTAAAATCGACCCCGAAGCTTATTTAGAGTGGGAAAAGAAAATAGAACTCGTCTTCAAATGCTATAACTAATTAGAAAATAAAAGGTAAAAGTTGCTGCCATTGAATTCTATGATTATGCTATTATTTGGTGGGATTAGCTAACCTTAAGTAGGAGACGAAATGGCAAACGACCTGTGTCTACGTGGGCTGAAATGAAAGCTATCATGAGAAAGAGGTTTGTACCCGTTCACTATCATCGAGAGTTGCATCAAAGGCTACAAAATCTCAATCAAGGAAATCTTAGCGCGGAAGATTACTACAAGGAGATGGAGATAGCCATGATATGTGCTAATGTTAAGGAAGATCAAGAGACTACCAATGCAAGATTCTTAGCCAGCCTCAACCTAGACATCGCAAACATAGTAGAGTTGTAACACTATGTTGAAGTTGTTAACATGGTTCATATGGAACTTAATGTGGAGAAGTAATTGAAGAAAAAAGTACCACCCGACCCCTTTCTAATTCTGTTTCTACATCAAAGTGGGAACAAGGAACCTACAAAAAGGATACTATTTTTCGATCCGAAGACAATATTGGGACGTCCAAGGCTAATAAACTGAATGTAAATCCAAGCAAGGGAAAGAACAAGGTTGTTCCAAATCGATCCCGAGACATCAAATGTTTCAAATGCCTTCGGAGGGACTAGATGGCGAACCAATATCAAAATGCCATGTTTATAAGGGACAATGGTGAGATTGAATCTGAACCCGAGAAAGAAGATGAGCTTGAATCACCTATTGATAAGGAGAATGACTTGAAGTATGCTGTAGAAAGGGAAATCCTTTTCATTAAACGAAGCTTGAGCATCCAAACTATGGAGAGTGAATAACAACGTGAAAACATTTTTCATACACGCTGCCATGTTCAAGGAAAGGTATGTAGTGTTATTATTGATGGTGGTAGTTACACTAACGTTGCTAACTGCTTGTTGGTAGAAAAACTTGGCCTAACAACCACCAAGCATCCATGCCCTTATAAGCTTCAATGGCTCAATGAAGGTGGCAAGCTCAAAGTTACTAAGCAAGTTGCTATCACATTTTTTATTGGCAAGTATTGTGATGAAGTTCTTTGCGATGTAGTGCCAATGCATGCTAGTCAGCTGCTATTAGGGAGACCATGGCAATTTGATTACCGAGTACTACATGATGGTTATACCAATCGATATACCTTCAAACACCAAGGGAAGAACATTACTTTGGCACCACTTACTCCCAAACAAGTGTATGAAGGTCAGCTCAAGTTACAAAATTCGTTTGAAAAATTGAAAGAAAAAGAAAGAGATGAGTGTGAGAAAAATTAGAAAACACAAAAGAAGAGAGAAAATAGCATAACAAAAGAAAACGAAAATAAAAAGTATGAGGTAAAAACACGAAAGAAGAATGAGAGACAAGAAGAAAGTGAGGTGGAAAAATTGTGTGTTATTGCGAAAGAGAGAGAAATCAGAAATTCCATGCTTTTAAAGCAATCTTTGCTTGTGCTCATGTACAAGGAAAGTTTATTTAATACTAACGACTTAGATAACTCTCTTCCTTCTTCCATTGTATCTTTGTTGCAGAAATTCGAGGATGTGTTTTTGGAAGATATACCAAGTGGATTGTCGCCCATTAGAGGCCTTGAGCATCAAATAGATTTTATTCTCGGAGCCACTATTCCGAATCGACCATCTTATCGAACTAACCCCGAGGAAACTAAAGAGCTACAAAGGCAAGTTACCGAGCTAATGGAAAAAGGGTAAGTTCAAGAGAGCTTAAGTCCATGTTCCGTGCACGTGCCATTGGTACCTAAGAAGGATGGCTCTTGGTGCATGTGCATTAACTGTCATTCGATCAATAAGATTACCATTAAGTATTGACACCTAATCCCATGCCTAGATGATATGTTGGACGAGCTAAGTGAAGCTCGCATTTTCTCCAAAGTTGATCTCAAGAGTGATTATCATCAAATATGAATGAGAGAAGAAGACGATCGGAAGATTGCTTTCAAAACCAAACACGGTTTCTATGAGTGGTTGGTTATGCCTTTTGGCCTAACTAACGCACCCAGCACCTTTATGCTGTTAATGAATCATGTTCTTCGATCTTTCATTGGTAAATTATGTGTAGTTTATTTTGATGATATCTTGATTTATAACAAGTCTTTGGAAGATCATATACATCATTTGAAATCTGTATTGGAGGTACTAAGGAAGGAGACCTTATTTGTAAATCTTAAGAAGTGTTTCTTTTGTACTAACAAGCTTGTTTTTTTAGGAGTTGTGGTTAGTTCTGAAGGTCTCGAAGTCGACCAAGAAAAGGTAACATCAATCTAAGAGTGGCCATGACCTACTAGAATAAGCCAAATTGAATGTGATGCATCAAGAATAGGGATTGGAGTCGTGCTAACACAAGATGGACGACCCATAGCCTACTCTAGTGGGAAATTAAATGGTGTTATTCTCAATTACCCAACGTACGACAAGGAAATGTATGCACTAATCTGAGCATTGGAGACGTGGTAATATTATCTATAGCCTAAGGAATTCGTTATTCACACTGACCATGAGGCATTGAAACATCTCAAGGGGCAAAACAAGTTGAATAAGAGACATGCCGAATGGGTTGAATTCCTAGAATCATTTCCCTATGTGATGAAGTACAAGAAAGGTAAAGAGAATGTTGTTGCGGACGCATTGTCACGAAGGTATGAATTACTCAACAGCTTAGATTCTAAGTTACATGGTTTTCAATATCTTAAAGAGCTTTATCAAAATGATTCTGATTTTTGTGAAGTTTATAAAGCTTGCGAAAATGGGCGTTTTGAAAGATACTATAAGCATGATGGATACCTTTCAAGGAAGGTAAATTGTGTATTCCTCAAGGTTTCATTTGAGATGTGCTCGTAAAAGAAGCGCATGGTGGAGGTCTCATGGGACATTTTGGAGTGGACAAAACGTTAGCTATGCTCCATGAACATTTCTTTTGGCCTAAGATGAGACGAGATGTTGAGAGGGTTTGCAATCAATGCATTTCTTGCAAGAAGACAAAATAGCGCATTAAACCCCATGGTCCATACACGCCACTACCCATTCCCGAAGCACTTTGGTAGACATTTCTATTGATTTTGTGTTAGGCCTTCCTAAAACTAAAAATGGAAAAGACTGTTTTTGTGGTAGTTGATAGATTTTCTAAAATGGCTCATTTTATACCATACCATAAAACTGATGATGCTTTAAATGTAGCTAACTTGTTTTTCAGGGAAGTTGTTCGATTGCATGGAGTACCAAGAACAATTGTATCCGATTGCGATGCTAAATTTCTTAGCCATTTTTGGAGGACTCTATGGAGCAAACTTGGTACTAAGTTGCTGTGTTCTACAACATGCCACCCACAAACAGATGGTCAAACTGAAGTTGTCAATCAAGTGCTCTCTACCTTGTTAAGAGCAATCATTCGAAAGAATTTGAAAACATGGGAAGAATGCCTGCCACACATCGAGTTTGCTTACAACCGTTCTGTACATTCAGCTACCAAGCATTCACCCTTTGAAGTTATTTACGGGTTTAATCCTTTAACTTCTTTAGATTTAATTCTCTTACCTTCTAATCAAATTGTACATGTAGATGGAAAAAAGAAGGCTGATTTCGTGAAAAATCTACACTAAAAAGTGAGGGAAAACATTGAGGAGTGAACCAAGCAATATGTAAGTAAAGCCAACAAGGGACGTAAATGAGTAGTCTTTAAACTCGAAGATTGGATTTGGGTTCACATGCGGAAAGAAAGATTTCCAGCTCAAAGAATATCCAAGTTGCTACCACGAGGCGATGGCCCTTCTCAATTATTGGAAAGAATTAATGAAAATTCATACAAGTTGGACCTTCCACGTGAGTATACTATTAGTGCAAGCTTTAATGTTGCTGATCTATCCTCTTATGATGTAGGCGACGATTTGAGGACAAATCGCTTTGAAAAGGGAGGGGATGATGCGAGCACGAGTAGTGTGAACACTAATAATGCGAGCCTGGACCTTGCGAGCTTGAAAGATGTGAACATTGGTGTTACGAGCACTCGTGTTGCAAACACTAGAGCTGCGAACACTCATGTTGTGAACACTGGAGTTGCGAACACTCATGTTGCGAACACACACGATGCGAACATTGATGTTGCGAACGCTCGTGTTATGAGCGTGGATGAAGGGCGAGCCTCGTACGATCCAATCGAGCTACCTAAAGGACCAATCACGCAAGCACAAGCCAAGAAATTTAATTAGGCTATCACGGGTTTAATTAAACAAATTTGGGAAGACACTTCATGCATCCATGTATTTCATACAACTCGTCAAGCATTCCATGCAATGTGCTGCACATTCAACATTAATTTTAATCTAATTAAATTGTTGGAAAAGAAAGAATTAACCATTTAGTTATTTTAGTTTAGGTTTTATTTATGTTTGTGTTATTTTGACAAGTCTTTAAATTTGTCCTAAATTAATTGTTAGTTTTTAGTCAAATATTGTTGCCTATTCAATATGCTCTAACCAGCTTGTTTAAAATGTCTTAGGGATATCAAGGGCTGGCCAACACAAGCTTTTAATGCACTTACCAATATTTAAAGTGCTGAAAACATCTCTTTAAAAGGGCATTTTGTGATCAGCAAAGGAATTCAATGTTCTCTTTATGCATGGCTGATTGGTTTCACTAAAGGTCTCAAGGTGTTTAAATGCTCAAAGGCTAATCATGGGAACATAAAAAGTGGCTGTTCGGGTTACTCAAAAATCATTCATGCACCGCCAACATTTATTCCAAGTGCATAGGAATTTTAGTCGAATTTGAAGAACACTTTTTCCTAGCCAACCAAGCATTAAATTCGACCAACTACTCCATTGAAGCAGCCACCACATTAACTTAAAGTGCATGGGAATATTGGACAAATTTATGGTGTAATTTTGATAAATTATTTCATGACTTTTCACTGGCCATTTGTAAGCCTATAAATATGAGGCTTGAAACATTTTGTAACAACTTTTGATGAATTTTAATCTTATTGTGAGTTTGCTAACTCCTTGTTCTTATTTGACTCAAATTAATTTATCAAGTAACCCTTGTGGCGTCAATCTGATTCTTTCGAACTTATCTCTTCTTTGAAGTATGGTGTTCACCCTTAGACCGATTGATTCCTATCTTGGTAGATAGAGGGTCACGGTTCTTACTTGCAATTCATTCTATGAACTAATGTAAGAATTAGGTCAATATTCTTCTATAATATTGGTTCATTCTTGAGTCCTTAGATCGAGTTCAAGCATATCCTTCGTTATCCATTGCATATCCATCTAGCCATCCTTTTACAACCCGCCATTATCATTTCCAACCATCACGAAATCCATTACGAACGATACTTCTTAATTTCAATCGGGAACTCTCGCGACTTGTAATCATCTGACGAGGACTAGCTCACATTAAAAATAATTCAAACCCTAATTCCCAATTTGTTTTCCTTGTTCCATGAGAGGGAGAGAAGAAAGAAGAAGAGCATTTTTTTTATTTTTGTTTGATTTTCTTCTTTCTATTATATCTCTCCTTTCTTTTATATTTTTATTTTATACTATTATTTTATTCTAACTAAATTTCCACCACACAAATTCATTATTTTTCCCACTAACCTCTCCACTAACTCCTAATTATGGTTAATTGCTACATTGGACCCTATCTTCTCTCTCTATGATTAATTAACCTCTTTCTCACCATATTTGACTTCTTATTTATTATTAAAATAAAATAAATATTTACATACTAATATTTTTCTTAGGTGACTAACGACAAACTTGATCCCGAGTCACTATTCCCGATATCATTAAAATCAGGCTGTTACAACTCTATCCCCTTAGGAAATTTCCTCCCCGAGATTTCTTACCAAGGAATAAGTTGGGGTACTGTGTCCTCATCAAGTCTTCCGTTTCCCAAGTAGCCTCTTCGACACCATGACGATTCCACAACACCTTCACTAGAGGTACCTTTTTATTCCTTAGTTCCTTTACTTCACAAGTTAGGATCTTAACCAGTTCCTCAGAATACGACAAGTCCGACTGTCTCTCTACTTCACAAGGGGTGATTATGTGCAAGGGATCTGACTGAAAACGTCTTAACATAGATACATGAAAGACATTATGAATCTTTTCAAGTGCTATAGGTAAAGCTAACCGGTAGACTATTGGACTGATTCTCTCAGTAATCTCATATGGTCTAATCAATCTTGGACTTAACTTCCCTTTCCTTCAGAACCGCAATACTTTCTTCCACGGTGAGACTCGTAAAACCACCTTGTCACCAACGAAAAATTCTATATCTTATCTCTTTAAATCTGCATATGACTTTTGAAGGTCTGATGCGTCTTTTAAGCAATCTCGAATTATCCGTACTTTATCCTCCGTTTCACAAACCAAGTCAGTACCCACTAATTTAGATTCACTCAGCTCTGTCCAGTATAGTGGCGTTCCGCACTTTCTACTGTATAGAGCTTTAAAAGGTGCCATTTTAATACTAGATTGATAACTGTTGTTATATGTGAATTCCATTAAAGGTAAATATTTATCCCAACTACCCTCGAATTCCAATACATAACATCGTAACGTATCTTCCAAAATCTGAATCATTCGCTCAGATTGTCCATCTATTTACGGATGATACGCGATGCTAAAATTTAATTTTGTGCCCAAGGCTTCATGGAGTTTACTTCAAAACCTTAAGGTAAATCTTAGATCCCGGTCCGAGATGATGGAAAGCGGTACACCATGGAGCCTAACAATTTCTGACACATAAATCTGCTAACTTCTCCAATGAATAATGTAACACCCAAATCCCGTACACCATCGCCGTTAGGATTTCGATGTTTACTATTCATTTTATATCATTCATCTTTTACAAATATCCGACCATTTTCATCCTCATTCAAGACAACTATCAACTCTCACAAATTTAAAACAATATCTAAACATAACACAATTTTATCAAGGTAAAAATGGTATTTCCAACATTTTAGGGGACTTCTACCGGTACCTGATGGTCAAGTATCGGTAGTAGTCAATTCAATGAACAATTTAGAACTGTATAGATTTCTACCGATACTTTCACTAATTATACCGATACAAGTATAATTTCTATCGATACAAGTCATGCAACTACCGATACCAAAAACTCCAAAGAGAAAAATCCAGACCCTACAATTTCTACCGATACAAGCTTACATACTACAGATACATCAGTAACATGAACTATCGATACTTGTAATTCAACTTCCGATACAATCCAAGTCAGTGTGCAACCTCTCTCCTACTCTGCACTTCTACCAAAACATACACGAACTCTACCGAAACAAGTATACAAAATTCAATGAATCATGCTTAAACTCTAGTTTATCAACCATTCATCATTTCATAACTTTAAAATACAGCATACTAATACATTGCACTTACTTTTAAGACATCTCATACACCTCACAAGATATGCATATCTCATTGAACTAGCATACAAGATTATGGTCAACATTCAACTAAAATTCATTATAAGGAATTTCATAATCTCATACAAGTAGTGCAAAAGACAACTTCATCCTAGTACATGCCATATTAACCGAGTGATGTAAAAGTCTACTGAACAACTCTGAGTTAGTGTGATGCTTCAAGATGATCCAATCTCCGAACAACAAAAGTGAATCTACAAAACAAATGCAAATACACAGGTAAGCACTTTAAGGCTTAGTAAGTACATAAAGTTAAATAGATTTAACAAACTTCAAGAGTTGTAAAAATCTAATTAATCGAATGAAAATATTGTTTACATCTGGGTAGGTTTCACTCGCATTTGTGACTCACGATGACACAAAGTCATCGGACCCTTGTTTCGCATTGGAACTCATTTCATTTAATACTCACGATGACATAGGTCATCAGACCCCTTGTTCCATATAGGAATTCATATACTCACGATGACACTGAGTCATCGGACCTTTAATTCGTTATGGATTCATTTACTCACGATGACACTTGGTCATCGGACCTTTAATCCGTAAAGAATTCATTTACTCACGATGACACTTAATCATCGAACCTTTAATCTGTAAAGGATTCATTTACTCACGATGACACTTAGTCATCAGACCTTTAATTCGTAAAGGATTCATTTACTCACAATGACACTTAGTCATCGGACTCTTTCATTTATAGCTTTAACCCGTTTATCTTCTGTATTTCATTCACACTCGTCTTCCACAATTTCGATTATCATTTCATCTCACTGTAATAGTCATATTACAAGAATAAGCAATTTAAGTTAGAATTTAACCATATGAACTTACCGGACTGGATTGCGGTTGTGAATGGATTCCAAGGACTACTCTGCTAATTTTCCTTTTCCTCAATCCGTGGCACGGTCGTAGTCTACATTCACAAATCATTCCATTTCTTACATTAAATCACACCACCAATTCATTTAACACAATATAGTCCTTTT
Organism: Gossypioides kirkii; assembly: GCA_005610355.1. Classification (NCBI taxonomy): domain Eukaryota; kingdom Viridiplantae; phylum Streptophyta; class Magnoliopsida; order Malvales; family Malvaceae; genus Gossypioides; species Gossypioides kirkii. The sequence continues at coordinate 10,181,932 of CP032250.1, forward strand.
TGGTAAAATTATGATTTTACCTCTAATAGTTTCCTTTAATTCAATCTGGTCCTTTCAACACAAAACATGCAAAATAACCATTCTCACACACAACTAACCATAACCGAATTCTCTTAAGTATCTATTCAACCCATCCACACATTTATTTTCACAACAATACATGTAATTTCACCATTTTCACACTTTAGTCCTTAAATCCTAATTTCATCAAAAATCACTTTACAAAAAAGATTTGACCCAAGTATCAAACACTCAAATATATCAAAAGCTTTCAAGAACAAGAAATTTCAACAATGGCAAGTTTTCTAACATTTGATAGAATCACAAATTAGTCCTTGCATAAGCTAGATTAAGTTGATACGGACTCAAAAACATAAAAATTACTAAAAATGATCAAGGTTTTCTTAACCAAATCAAAGCTCAAAGATTGAATTGAAAACCTTAGGTTTTTTCCCCCTTAGTGGCGTGTGAAGAAGAAAGAAGGAAGAAAATGGGATGAAATTCTCAATTTCTTTCTTTTAATTTCATATATATATAAATGGCAATTTTGTAATTATTGAGACTTTCATCATTAAGCTTTAATTAAACATTTTTAACCTTTATTAAATCTATTTACTCTTAATTTAACCTATACTAATCCACTAACTTATATTCCTTGGTTAATTTACTTATTAAGTGCTTCTAATTTAACAACTATACCTTTATCCCTTTTTTATAATTTAGTCATTTCTATTCAATTAACTATCTAATCAATGATATTTTTGAATCATAACTCATACGATGCATATATCACCAAAATATTTAAAATGAAAAATTTTACGACTCGACTCGTCGGAGTTGTGGTCCCGAAACCACTGTTTTCGACACCACTGAAAATCGGGCTGTTACAAATATTCTGTTCTGACTGGAATAAAATGTGCAAACTTTGTCAACCTATCCACAATAACCTAGATTGAATCCTTCTTTCTTGGTGTCGTTGGCAACCCCGAGACAAAATCCATGGTGATTCTCTCCCACTTCCACTCAGGATTAGAGGTTGGTTAAAGTAGTCCTGACAGTACTTGATATTCAGCCTTTACTTGCTGACAGATTAGACATTTGGCCACAAACTCTAAAATTTCACGTTTCATACCTGGCTACCAATACATTTTCTTCAAATCGATAAACATCTTAATGCTACCTAGATGTATGGAGTAGGTACTACTATAGGCCTCGACTAAAATATCTACTCTTAATTCCTGATCATTTGGAACACATAATCTATTATGAAAATATATCATACTGTCATCTTCTACTAAAAAACCTGTGGTTAAATCACTTTGGATTTCTTCTCGTTTAGCCAATAACTTCGGATCTTTTTCTTGCAATTTTTTAATTCTCTAAAGAAAAACCAGTCTAGCCCTTAACTCGGCAATGAGACTTCCATCACCTTCTACTAACAGTCGAGCATTTAGTGTTCTCAACGCAAACATTGACTTTTGACTTAAGGCATCTGCGACAACGTTAGCCATTACCGGATGATAATCTAATATTAAGTCGTAATCCTTCAGTAACTTAAGCTACCTCATTTGACGAAGATTGAGTTCTTTTTGAGTCAATAAACATTTCAGGCTCTTATGATCCGAATAATGTGGCACTTTTCACCATAGAGGTAATGTGGCCAAATCTTTAAGGCATAAACAACCGCTACCAACTCCAAATCGTGTGTCGGATAATTTCTTTCATGTGACTTTAGTTGTCGAGAGGCATAAGCCACTACTTTACCCTCTTGCATAAGTACACATCCAAGTCCATTTAACGAAGCATCGCTAAAGACCACAAATTCTTTCCTAGATTTAGGTTGGACCAGGATCGGAGCTTCTATCAACATCTTTTTCAATCGTTCAAAAATCTGCTGGCACTTATCATTCCAAATAAATTGAACTCCGTTTTGTAATAATTTTGTCATTGGTGAAGCCACCATTGAAAAGTTTTTCACAAATCGCCTGTAATACCCTGCTAATCCCAAGAAGCTTCGTACTTCAGTAACATTCTTTGGAGGATTCCAGTTCACAATAGTTGAAATTTTATTTTAATCTACTCGGATTCCCTCAGCAGAGATCACGTGTCCTAAAAATCCAACTTCGGGCAACTAGAATTCGTACTTACTAAATTTTGCATATAATTGCTTTTCCCGCAAAACTTGTAGTACTGTCCTCAAATGTTGATCATGAGCGACTTCATTCTTCGAATAAATCAGAATATCATCAATGAATACTACCACAAATTTATCTATGTACGGTTGAAACACCCGATTCATAAGGTCCATGAATGCTGCGGGGGCATTTGTCAAACCGAATGGCATAACCAAAAATTTGTAATGGCCATATCGAGTTCTGAAAGCTTTCTTCTAAATGTCTGTTTCTTTGACTCTCAATTGGTAGTACCCAAAGCGTAAATTGATTTTGGAAAATATCGTTGCTCCTTTTAACTGATCAAGCAAATCATTAATTCATGGTAGTGGATACTTATTTTTAACTATCACCTTATTCAATTACCGATAATCTATACATAGTCTTAGAGTACCATCTTTCTTTTTAACAAACAATACAGGTGCTCCCATGGTGACACACTCGGCCTCTAATAAATCCACGTTCCAATAATTCTTGTAATTGAGAATTTAATTCTTCCAGTTTGATCGGAGCCATTCTGTATGGTGCCATAGAAATTGGAGTGGTCCTTGGAGCCACCTCAATGGCAAATTCAACCTCTCTTTCCAGCGATAAACCTGATAACTCTTATGGAAAAACTTCCATAAACTCTTGCACGATTGGAACTTGATCAATCTTTTTTTCGGAGGTTCTGGTGTCTAATATATACGCTAGAAAAGCCTCAGGGCCGTTATGTATCAATTTTTGAGCGTTCAACATCGATAAATTTGTAATGTAATCTGACCTTTCTGTCTCAACGCTTAGTAACTCCCTATTTGAACATTTCAGAGTAATTCGCTTGTGCTTGCAATTAACCACTGCATCATGTATAGTCAACCAATTCATTCCCAGTATGACATCGAATTCATCAAATGGTAATAGCATAAAATTGACCGAAAATTCATGTCCCAATATTTTTAGTAGACAATTTCTATATATTTCATTTACTATCACCCACTGACCTATTGGAGTTGACACTCTAATATCAACTTTGATGGACTCAATGGGCATTTTCTTTGTAGTAGCTAATGTAGTGCATGTGTATGAATGTGTGGATGCGGGATCAATTAAAGCAATAACAATGGTATCATGAAGATTAAAAGTACCGATAATAACATCAGGTGCTGAAGCTTCTTCTTTAGCTCGAATCGAATAGGTTCTCGCTAGTGCTCGTCCCTCTGATCTATAGACCGAATCATGCGACTCATTCCGACTAATATCGGAGGTACCTCCCGGTTTTAGTTTTCTACTCTTCTGTGGAGTGGTCATGGACTTTTGTACTGGTTTCGAACTAAATTCGCTTCTTTGTGGACAACCTGTGATGCGATGCTCAAATGACCTGCATAAAAATCAAGCCCCAAATCTGATCCTGCACTCTCCTCCATGAGCTTTACCACATAATTGACAAACAGGAACTTCAGTATTTCTCACACTTCTTGCGCTTGTTACTGAAGTAGCCTAGGACCTTGAAGAAAACTGAGTAAATGTGCTTCTTCTTGGGTTTCCCCCAGTAGAGATAGGATGATTATTAAATTCCTGAAGTTTCTTTGGTGGAGGAGCCGAAAAGCTTCTAGTATCACCTCGTTTGCTTGAGGTCCCCTTCTTGGCTTTAGCTTGTCTTTTCTCTTTCCAAATCGCTTCCATTTTTTGAGCATGCTGTGATAAAACACCAGTTCTTTAATTTCTAACATTTCCACCATGGCTCGTATATCTTCGTTCAATCCCCTCTCAAATCTAGCGCACATCTCAGCTTCTGAGGTCATCTATTCTCGAGCATACTTACTCAAATTTACAAATTTGCGTTCATATTTTGCCACGATCATGTTTCCTTATTTTCAGATCAAAGAATTCCCGATTCTTCTCTTTTAAATATAATTGACTAACATATTTCTTCCTAAATTCACTTTGGAAGAATTCCCACGTTACTCTTTCACGAGGAATCATAGAAGTTAAAGTGATCCACCACTGATATGCGTCTTCTTTCAATAGAAAAATAGCACATTTCAGGCTATCTTCAGGAGAGCAATTCAGTTCATCGAAAACTCACCGTGTATTTACCAACCAATACTCTACTTTGGCAGGATCATTATTATATAGTTCCAGAAACTCCTCAGCACCACGCTTACATATCTTATCAGTAGGTAGGTAGCGAGTTACTACCTGTTCCGTAACCTAAGTTTGCACAGGTATGTTAGAGGGTATTGAGGGAGGTGGAGGTCGTGGAGCCATGGGATTGTTCTGCATGAATTAAGTGAACCACTCATTCATCATCTGAAAGAACATGTCTCGATTCCCACTACCCACCATTTGAGATCCGGTTACATCTTGATTCACAGTTTGAGATCCGGTTACATCTTGATTCGCTCCTTCACTAGCAGCCGGAGCATGACTCTCCTCTTCTTCATTCACTGGAGGATTATTTTTGTCTACCATTTCTAATCAATAGAGAAAGATTTAATGTTAGATTGGAGCAGGAGCAACACATAACTTATAGGTTACTATGGCATGTGATTTCTAGACTCTACGTACCATATGTTTAGTCCTAGAATCGACTAAACCATACTCTGATACCACTAAATGTAACATCTTTATCTCATAAATAACAACGGAATAGGAAAGCGGCGTGATACTAACTAAACAACATCAATCTTGTAACCAATGATTTATAAAAACCATCATTTTAAAAGAAATATAATCATCTCCCTTAAACAGACCTTCGAGTGCTTAAAAATTTCTTCCAAATTACCATGGATCTAGATGAGATAACTAAAAGTTTGAATAAATAAAAAAATTCATAGTTTGAAGAAATAAGGGCACACGACCATGGGCCAGGCCGTGTGCTTGCCCATGTTTGAGTTCGAATATAGGTCACACGACCGTGGGCTAGGCCATGTGACCACTGCACCAATTTAAGAAAATGCACACGACCGTGGGCCAGGACGTGTGTTTAACCGTGGGAGCATTCAGGCACGAGTCACACTCCCATGTGTAGCTGCGAAATTAGGACCCAGGGCCATGGACTAGACCCTGTTCCAGGCCGTGTAAGTCCTGCAGCTAACACGCCTAAGGCACACGCTCGTGGGCCAGGATGTGTCTTTAACCGTGGGAGCATTTAGGCACGAGTCACACTCTCGTGTGTAGCTACGAAATTAGGACCCACGACCATGGACTAGGCCATGTGCCAAGCCGTGTAAGTCCTGCAGCTAACACGCCTAAGGCACACGCCCGTGTGAGCCCAAAATCACCTTTAGATACATTTTAAAGCAACTCAAACTTCCTTATTTAAATTTCCATACCTAAACCAAATCCGCAACACCTTTTGAATAGAGTAAAACATGACAATAAGTAACCCAAACATATTACTTCACGTCTTAAACAAAATTTATGCACATAATTACAAAAGATCTTCACAACAACTATTCAAGTTTAAGTTCAAAATGGAATGGCATGGACTTAAGAACCTAGTCTAAGTCATGACCTACAAAAGAAACCTCCTATACACATGCCATAATTAACCTAAGTAAAGCATCAAAAACTACCAAGGTGTAGACTTGAAGTTGTGACTGCTCTGGTGCTCCAACTTTGAAGTGTTCGAAAATCCAAAATCTATAAAAACAATGAGGATTCAAGTGAGTGGTAAAGTCTTTAAAATAATCTTCTCATGACAATCACTACAAAATAACCAAATCTTTCAATAAGCCTTCCAAGCAAGATCAATTCACACATATCATCCCTTTTACACTTGTTAAATGTTTTACATTTACACCCGTTAATATTTTGTACATCTATACTTTCCAATGATACGCATTTACACGCATCGGCATACTTTTGTGTTTATGCTCGCCAGCTTATATATGCGTTTACACTCGCTAGCTTGCACACGTTTACGCTCGTCAGCTTATATATGGGTTTGTGCTCACCAGCTTGCACACGTTTATAGTCATTAGCTTATTTATGCATTTACGCTTGCCAACTTACACACGTTTACGCTCGTCAGCTTATTTATGCGTTTACGCTCGCCAGCTTGCACAATATATATATATATATATGAATTTATATATTATAATTTTCACATGTACCACCATTCAATTGATACAATTTATCAATGTTTAAGAAATAAAAGAAAGATAAATCTACAAGTACTTACCTAGTAAGAAACTTCACCAGTCGGAGTTAGTCAGTAGCCTTTCTCTTGCCTTGCACGTCTTCTACGTATCATGATTCCTGATCTGAATAACATTTTCATTTCATTAGTTCTGAAATTCTACCTTAATAATTGACTCATTTTCTCAACTCCCATCTTTGGGGTAGCTCATCAAATACTTTTAATAACAAAACTATTACCCAATATGCTTAACCATAAATTTATAATATCTATAACAATCATAGGTATATGGCAAAGAAATTTACACTATTAATCAAATCAACCAATAATTTCACCATTATGCATTAATACCTATTAAAAAATGCCAATGACTTCTATAACAGCTTGTTTTTCGGTGGTGTCGAAAACAGTGATTTTGGGATCATGAACCCGGCGAAATTTTTTTTATAATGAGTGTTTAAATTAATAAGTAAATAATAATCTTATATGGAATTCTGAATTGAAGTATTTTATTTATTGAATTAACAGTTAGTATAAGTGGTTTAGTTCAAAAGTCAAGTGATTTAAGAAAATGAGGGATCGAGACCTCGTTTATGAGATTTAGGGCTGTAAATATTTTTATTAAATATTTACAGAGTCTAATTATATGTGAATTGAAGTTTGGTTGGCTAATTTTATTATTAATTGCTTAATTAAGGAAAAAAGATTAATTTGTAAAAGAGGTAAAAGTTAATTGCTATAGATTAAAAATAGTAAAGGGACCAAAATGGTAATTAAACCTTGGTCAAAAAGTCCAAGCAGTGGTGGACATGATTACATTCCACTAACTTTTGGATTATTTATTCATTTAGTCCTATTTAGTTTAGGACTAAATTGTAAAAAAGTTTGTTTAATTGAAATTTAAAATAATTGAAGGACTAATGATGAAATTGGACCCTCTTTAAAAGGACTAATAATAAAATTGATGTGACACTTTTTAGATTTTGGTAAATTGCAATTAAATCCTAATAAAATGAGGATTTCTTAATTAGTTATTTTTAATGTGATTAGGAATGGTAGTTTCGAGGCCGTAATTTTGATGTGCCAGACCATAAATATTAATTCTTTAATATCTAAGAGGTCATTAGTATCGTATTAAAATTTGGTGAAGAAATTTTATTGTTTAGATAGTTAATTATGTAAAAAGGATTAAATTGAAAAAGGTGCAAAACTTGAATTCTATTAATTAAAGGTGTTAGATGTTAATTGAAAGGTAAGTTGAGGTACTTGAATGGTAAATAGACCATTAAAAGAGGAAGTGGATGGTTTTGGGCTAAAAGGGATTACAATTTGGTTTAAACCATTGAGGGCAAATTTGTAAATTAAAATAAAAAGGAAATTAAAGTGAAATTCAAGAGAATTTAGCCATATTTTCTATCTTCTATCCCTTTACTTAGCCCAACCCTAAGAAGCATTAAAGAAAGCTTCGGTTGGCTTTGGTTCTTCATTTGGGTGAGTAGATTTCGTCCATTTTTAGTGATTTTTATGTTTTTGAGTTCGTATTATCTTAATCTAACTAGCCCAAGGACAAATTTATGATTTTTTCAAATGCTATAAAATTTTAAATTGATGAATAAACTTGTTCTTGAAAGTTCATGGAAGATTTATAAGCTTAGTTGTTAGATTTGATGATTTTGTAAAGTAATTTTTAGAAATTTTTGTGTTAAATGACTAAAATGTTAAAGGAATAAATTTTTAAGGACTTAAGGTGAAATATTGAAAAAATTGGTCTATAGAAATACTTATAAACATTCGGCAAGCTGGAAATTAAAAATAAAATGGTTAATTTGCAAATTTGAGGTAAAGGACTAAATTGAATAAAAGTAAAAAGTTAAGGGTAATTTTGTAAAAATACCAAAAATGCTTAATTGCATCAAATGATTAAAAATTCATGTCGATTTAAATAATTGAGTGAAATTATTGTAATAGATCAAGGTTGTGCCTCCGATTGTGGAAAAGGGGAAATTACGGATTTATCCCTAGAGTTCACTTTAACTGCAATTTCGTCCGGTAAGTTCTTATTGTTAAATTCCAATTTAAATTGCATATTTTGTGCTTGTATACAATTGCTATAAATTTGAAATGATGATCGGAAGTGAGGAAGACAGGAACAAAGGAAAAGAAGAAATAATGGGCTTTGAGCCGTAAATGTAAAAAGGTCCTATGACTCTATGTCATCGTGAGTTATATGAATCCTATTACGAATTAAAGGTCCGATGACTCTGTGTCATTGTGAGTTATATGAATCCTATTATGGATTAAAGGTCCGACGACACGGTGTCATAATGAGTTATATGAATCTTATCACAGATTAAAGGTCCAATGACTCGGTGTCATCGTGAGTTATATGAATCTTATTACGAATTAAAGGTCCGATGACTCTGTGTCATCGTGAGTTATATGAATCTATTGCCGATTAAAGGTCCGATGACTAGGTGTCATCAGGAGTTATATGAATCCTATCACGGATTAAAGGTCCGATGACTCTGTGTCATCGTGAGTTATATGAACCCTATTACAAATTAAAGTTCCGATGACTCCGTGTCATCGTGAGTTATCAAATGTGAATTGAAACCAACAACGGATGTATACAGCTTACTCGGTTGATTGGATTAGATTGTACAACTCTTGAAGTTTGGTAAGTCTGTTTAACTTTATGAACTTGCTAAACTATGAAAAGCTTACTTGTGTAATTGTTTTTTTGTAGATTCTATTTTGCTGCTTGAAGATCGGATTGTCTCGAAGAAATCACACTATCTCGAGAGCTTGTTCGGTAAACTTTAAATCACTTGGTTACATGACATGTACTAGGATGATATTATTTTGTAAATGTTTGAATCGAGACAATTAGTACCTTGTAAGAATTGTTGTATGTTTAACCCTTTTGTATGCTTATTTAATGTTGAAAGTAGGCATCGAGTACTAAAAAGGGATGTTATGTTGATCTTATCACTTGTATTGTCTACTTAAATCATAAGTTTATGAATTGAATGTTTGGTTGTTGAACTTGTGTGAAAATGTGAATTCTGCATACTTGTTTTGGTAGAAGTACAGGGTAGGAGAGAGGTTGCATTCTGACTTGCATTGTATCGGTAGTACTAATAGAATCATCCGTAGTTCTGTTCATAGTAGTATCGGTAGTTTGGATACTTGTATCGGTAGAAGTTGCAGCGTAAGACTTCATAGCTCTTTGGAGTTTTTAGTAGTGGGAGAAGCATGACTTGTTTCGGTAGACGATACACTTGTATCGGTAGATTTATCACTTGTATCGATAGAACCTACATTGTTTCTGAACTGCTCATTGACTTGACTACTACCATTAGTTGTCCAATAGGTATCGATAAAAGTCTCCAAAAATCGTGAAAATGACATTTTTGCCCTTAATGAATTGTGATTTTATTACAATAATGATTTATGATGTGTTAAACGTATTTCTTTATTAAATTATGATTAAATGAAAAGGTATTAGGAGATAAACTGTGATAGATGATCAAAAAGACACTAGAACCCTAATCGATGACGATTTCAGGTTTTGGGTGTTATAATTACATGGTGATAGTAGGAATGATTGATGTAGCTTGGTTGATAGTTGTAGTATTATGGTTTGATGTGGATTATAGGTATCTTGATATGTGATATGAGTATTGGTTCTTTCTTGATAAATGTGATTGATTTGTGTGTAGTGAAAAAATAATTGTAAAGTTCTGTGAACCCTTGAGACCTTAAATCGATGATAGTTACGGGTTGTGGGTGTTATAGGGTAGCTCATCAAATACTTTTTATAACAAAACTATTACCTAATATGCTTAACCATAAATGTATAATATCTATAACAATCATAGGTATATGGCAAAGCAATTTACACAATTAATGAAATCAACCAAGAATTTCACCATTACACATTAATACCTATTAAATAATGCCAATGACTTCTCTAATCTTTAACTTTATAACACAATATCTCTTTCACCCATGTCATAACTAAACTCTTTATCATGGATGGAAGCCCAAATTTTTAAAATCAAATTCAAGATATTATAATTGACAAAAACCCTAAACTCCCAAGGGCTTTTGAATAAATCTACCATTTAAAAATTAAATCTATCCTAAGCTCAACTCAAAATAAGTTAAAAATTAAAATTTCAAGAACACTTACATGGAGATCTTGAAATAAATCAAACCCTAATTCCCAATTTTTTTCCTTGTTTCGTGAGAGTGAGAGAAGAATGAAGAAGAGAATTTTTTTTTTGTTTGATTTTCTTCTTTCTCATATATCTCTCCTTTCTTTTATATTTTTATTTTATACTACTATTTTATTCTAACTAAATTTCCACCACACAAATTCTTTATTTTTCCCACTAACCGCTCTACTAACTCCTAATTATGGTTAATTGCTACATTGGACCCTATCTTCTCTCTCTATGATTAATATATTTTCTCAGGTGACTAATGGTAAACTTGACCCCGAGTCACTATTCTCGACATCATTAAAATTAGGCTGTTACAGATAGTAAGAATGATTGATGTAGCTTGGCTGATAGTTGTGGTATTACGGTTTGATATAGAAAATAGATGTCATAATATGTGATATAAGACATAGGGCCGTATGACCCCCTGTTGTGAAAATTTTCGATTGTGATCCTAAGTTTTTGTATGGTTCAAATTGATCCTTGATGGGTTGGAATGTTGCAAATGAATGTGAAAGATTAAAGGGAGTTAGTATTCTGAGTTGCTAGTTTGTAATTATATAGATTTGTGATTGATTTGTATGAAAAAAAAATTCGTAAAGTTCTGTAAACCCCAGAGACCTTAAACCGGTGATGGTCATGGGTTTTGGGTGTTACATTTAATGGTATCAAAGCTATGGTTTAGTTGATTCTCAGATTGAGAGTAGTGTCAATAAAGTCTAGAAAGTACATGTCATATAAACCTATGATAGTGTGATATTGATTGATCCAATCTAACTCCTGTTTTATTGTAGATTTTAAAGAGGTTATCTGAATCTAATCATAAAGAAACAAATGGAGTTAATAGTAATATTCTGACTACTGATGCTGATGCAAGTCATAGTATATTGGTTTCACAAATATTTGAAACAAGGAGTGGCTTTATAACTGCTATCCCTAAGTATAGGTAAATAAAAATGGGATTGAAGACATAATGATGGATTTGAAGTTATAGTGCCTGATATTATTTCTGGTATGTTCTATCTTTCGATATTATTTATTGTATATGCACTGGTTGAGATTGAGTTAATTTATTTATAAATTGCATTGTATTAATATGGATAAGGGCATATTCCTAAACCAATGAGTTTGATATTTGAATCATAATTCGTTGGGATAAAATTGGCATGTCGAAACTATCTGCTAAAAATTTATGACTGTGATTTTTCTGTCGATTTGATGTTACTATCATTTCATGAATTTGGTATTATTCTGGGAATAGATTGACTAAAGTTATATGATACCTAGTGAATTGTAGATTGAAATGAATTGATTAAATGTCAGACTGATGTGCTGATTATGGTTGAGCCTGGTAAATCAAATACTATAACCAGAGTTATTTCAGATGTTTTTGTACAGGAAATGATCTAAAATGATGGTAAATCATTTTATATATATAAATAATTGTCTATTCAATAATTAAAAAAACAAATCCTTGGAAATTTCTGCATTGACCTATCTTGAATTTGGGAAGGAAAGTGATGATTATAGTAATAATTCTATATTTGTTAAAAAAAATAATTTAACATCAAGCATTGTCTAAATTATTACTGTTTGTTATGATTCTTGAGTAGTAAAAGTCAAGATAAGTTGTGTTATTAGAGATTGATATGATATTGTTATCTTCCATATTTGGATGAGTTAGTAATGACTTATGTTTGTGAGGAACACTTCAGAATAAACAGGTACTCCTAGATAAAATTTTGAGAACGAAATTTCCTAAAGGGGGAAGAGTTGTAATAGTCCGTTTTTCAGTGGTGTTAGAAATAGTAGTTTCGATACCCCAAACCTGACGAGTTAAATTCATAAATGAGTGTTAAATTATATGAGTCAATAATAATTTTTATATGGAATTTTGAATTGATGAATTTTAATTATTGAGTTAAAAGTTAGTATAAGTAGTTCGGTTCAAAAGTCAAGTGGTTTTAGAAAATGAGGTATCGGGACCTCATTTCTAAAATTTAAGGCCGTAAATATTTTTATCAAATATTTACAGAGTCTTATTATGTGTGAATTGATGTTTGGTCTAGTAATTTTGACGATTGATTGCTTAATTGAGGAAAAAGGAGTAAATTGTAAAAGAGGTAAAAGTTAATTGCTATTGATTAAAATATAATAAAGGGACCAAAATGGTAATTAAACCTTGGTCAAAAAGTCCAAGTGGTGGTGTATATGATTGATTCCACTAACTTTTGGATTATTTATTCATTTAGTCCTAATTAGTTTAGGGTTAAATTGAAATAAAGTTTGTTTAATTGGAATTTAATATGATTGGAGGACCAATTGTGTAATTGGACTTTCCTTAAAAGAAAAAAATGATAGAAATGATGTGGAATTCTTTAGTTTTGCGGGTAATTGCAATTAGATATTTATTAATTAATAATTATGTAAAAAAGGCTAAATTGAAAAAAAGAATAAAAGTTAATTGTTATTTATTTATATTAGCTAAAGTGCATACTTAATGTTCGTTTAAGGACTAAAGGGGAAATTTACCACCTTTTGAATGTGGGTGACAGTCATTTCTTGTTATTTTTTAAATTATATGCTATTTTAATGTTAAATAAAACTTAATGATTAAGTTAAAATATAAGTAAATAAAAAACAAAATGGTAAAAGCCACTATCATCTTCTTTTCTCCCTTTCTTCATCGCTTTCTCCATCAGAGAGAAAACTATGCTTCGGCCAAACTTTGGTCCTTCAATAGGTGAGCGAAATCTCGTCCGTTTTTAGTAATTTTTATGTTTTTGAGTTCGTGTTAGCTTAATCTAGCTAACCCAAGGACTAATTTGTGAATCTATCAAATGTTATAAATTTTACCATTGATGAATGAGCTTGTTCTTGAAAATTTATGGAAGTATTATGAGTTTGGTTGTTAGATTTGATGATTTTGTAAAGTGATTTTTGATGATTTTAGGGTTTAAGGACTAAATTGTTAAAACAATAAAAGTACATGTATTTGTTGCAAAATAATGCCATACAAGGACTGTTATGAAGCCATTAAATATTCAGCTAAGCTGAAATTTGAATAAAAATGGTTATTTTGCATGTTTAAGGCTTAGGGACTAAATTGCATAAAAGTAAAATATTAGAGATAATTTTGTAAAAAAGTAAAAAATGACTCAATTGCATGAAATAATTTTATTTTACTATTGGAATTAATTAACTGAATGAAATTATTAGTTTAGATCAAGAATAGGTTGAAAATCGAGGCAAGAAAAAATTATGGAATAGTCTTTGTATTGTATACTGCTGCAATTTAATCAAGTAAGTTCATTCGATTTAATTTTAGAATAATTTTTATGTAATTTATGAACCTATTTTCATAATTTTAGATTATACTGATGTGTGTAATTGAAAATGGAAATAATGAATTGATATTATGTTGATCACTAATTGAGATACTCTGCGCTGTTACTGCAAATTAGCCTTATAAGTTCATTTAAAATGAACTCAATTATATTTTTAATTGTTTATGAATGTTAAAGTTTTAATGATCTAAAATTTATAATATTAAATTGATTTGTTGATAGAATAGGAATTGTTAAAAAGTTACGAAAATTATAATTCATTATATCAATAGAGACAGGCTGCCTTCTGACGTAAGACCATGGTTGGACCATAGCAGTGTATATAGATGTAAGACCATAGCTAGGCTATGACATTATGATGTTAAGACCATAGTTGGGCTATGACATTCTAACGTAAGACCATGGTTGGACTATGGCAGTGTATATATATGTAAGATCATAGCTAGGCTATGGCATTTTGGTGTTAAGACCATAGACATGTTATGACATTATGAATGTAAGACCATGGTCGGGCCATGGCAATGCATATGTAAGAGACCATAGTTGGATTATGGCATAATATGAAACGGGGACCTAGGTTCCAATTGTCTTTACAGTATTCATGGGATGGAAACAAATGAGCTACATTCTACGACAACCACAAAATCGTATTCTGTTATGACCGAATCAAGTAATCTCAATTGTTTCCTTGTATTATTGAATTATTAATTATGGTAAGATTTACTAGTACTGCGAACTTACTAAGCTATGTAAGCTTACCTGTGAATATGTCTATTGTTTTGTAGATTTCATATTTGCTGTTGGAAGACCGGGTCCTCAAGAAGAATCACACTATCTCGGGAGCATCTTCAGTAGTTTTTATATTACTTGGCTTATATGACATGTACTTGGATGATATATTTTGCATTACTTGAGTATGTTTAATCGTTTGAATGATGATAGTTTAATGAAATACATTTCGTTATCAAATGCTAGGTGTGGCTTGATTATTTGTATGTATTGCCAAAGGGTAACATGTTTAATTAGATAAGTGAATGAGTTTGAATGGTATGTTACTAATATGTGTATTGTTTGAGTAAATTAAGTTGAATGTCTATGGGAATATAAATGGTTGTGAGATATGTGAATGTGTAGCTAGTAGGTAGGGATTTTAACATATTATTTGAGAATTTCGTAGGTACACACGATCTTACATGGGAAACATATGGGCTGGGACACGACCCTGTGGCCTTATTTCACATAGACACACGGCCCAAAACACGTTTTCACACACGGGTGTGTAGGGTATTTTCATATGCTCACACGACCTGTCACACGGTTTGTGACATGGTTATGTGTTGGTAATTCGGGTATGCACATGGTCTGGCACACAGTCTATGACACGGGCGTGTGTTTGAGACACACGATCGTGTGACCCCTATTGTTGGAAATTTGATGTTTTCGTGTGATGTTCAGTTTGCAATTCAATTAGGTCCCTATTAATTTGAAATGTTGTAAAAGAGAATAAAATATTTAATTGAATTGTAAACTAGCTTGATGAGTGCAACTATTTAAAATGATGTTTTGAATTGTAACTGTTTCGATTGTAAATGAACTGAAAGACCTCGAAACTTTAACCGACAATGGTGTTGGGTTTGGGGTACTACATAGTGATAGTAAGAATGATTGATGTAACTTGGATGATAATTGTGGTATTATAGTTTGATGTGGAATATAGATGTCATGATATGTTATATGAGTATTGATTCTTTCTTGGAAAATGTATTGATGAGTATGTCTTGGGTTATAATTTGTTTAGTTAGTAATGAAAGTTGTGTGTTGAGAGATAGGGATGTATGACCCCTGTTGGGAAAATTTTCGATTCTAATCCTAAGTTATTTTATGGTTCAAATTGATCTCTGATTGGTTGGAATGTTGCAAATGAATGAAAGATTAAATGGAGTTAGTATTCTGAGATGCTAGTTTGTAATTATATGGATTTGTGATTGATTTGTATGTAAAAAAAATTCGTAAAGCTCTGTAAACCCTTGAGACCTTAAACCGATGATGGTCATGGGTTTTGGGTGTTACATATCCCTAGAAGAAGATCATTATCCTCTCACGAGCAAACTTGACTTAGATTGTACAAATAACATGACAGAGTATGAGGCATGTATCATAGGTATCCGTGTAGCTATAGAGCACAAGATCAAAGTTCTAGAGGTGTTTGGAGATTCTGTGTTAGTAATTTATCAACTTAAGGGTGAATGGGAAATGAGAGACTCTAAGCTAATTGATTATCAAAAGTTGGTTCTCGATTTAATCAAAGAATTTGAAGACATCACCATCCATTACCTCCCGAGAGACGAAAATCAGATGGCCGATACTTTGTCTACCCTTGCTTACATGATTAAGGTCAATAAGCTAGAAACTGTAAAGCCCATTCAGATGAGCATTTATGAGGCTCCAACACATTGTTACAACATTGAAGGGGAAGAAAGGGATAGTCATCCTTGGTACCAAGAAATATTTCAATACATAAAAGATCGAAAATACCCTAAGCAAGCTACTGAGAACGATAAGAGGATATTGAGAAGGCTTGCAATTGATTATGTCCTTGATGGGTATATCCTGTACAAAAAGAGGAAAGATCAAGTTTTGTTGAGGTGTGTCGACGCTGTCGAGGCCAAGAAAATCCTAGAAGAAGTTCATGAAGGCGTTTGTGGAACACATGCCAATGGTTTCACAATGGCCAGACAAATTATGAGATTTGGATATTACTGGTCAACCAAGAAAGGAGATTGCATTAGATATGCTAAGAAATGCCACAAATTTCAAATATACGGGGACAAAATTCATGTATCTCCTTCACCTCTACATGTGATGACTTCTCTATGGCCTTTTTCTATGTGGGGCATGGACGTCATTGGGCCAATCTCACCAAAGGCTTCTAATGGGCATATATTCTTTTTTATGGTCATCGATTACTTCACTAACTGGGTGGAAGCTGCTTCTTATGCTAATGTGACAAAATCGACAGTTAGTTAGCAGATTCTTGAAGAAAGAAATCATATGTCAGTATGGAATGCTAGAAAAGACAATATCTAACAACGCTTTAAATTTGAACAATAACATGATAGCAGAGGTCTATAGTCAGTTCAAGATCAAGCATCATAATTTAGCATCATATCGTCTGAAAATGAACGGGGCAGTGGAGGTAGCTAATAAGAACATCAAGAAAATTGTTGGGAAGATGACAAATACTTAAAAAGATTGGCATGAGAAGTTACCATTTGCTCTCTACGCCTATAGAACGTCTGTCAGAACTTCTACTAGGGCAACACCTTTCTCATTAGTATATGGAATGGAGGCAGTTTTACCTATTGAAGTCGAAATTCCTTCCTTCCGAGTCTTATCAAAAGTAAAGTTAGATGAGGCAGAATGGATCCAGTCAAGATATGACCAACTAAACCTTATTGAGGAAAAGAGGTTGAAAGCTATCTGCATGGCTAGATGTACCAAAAACGGATGATGCGGACTTATGATAAAAAGGTTCGCCTAAGAGAATTCCATGAGGGTGATCTAGTTTTGAAAAAGATTCTTCTTATACAAAAGGATTTCCGAGGAAAATGGATGCCAAATTGGGAAGACCCATATGTGGTAAAGAAAGCCTTTTCTGGAGGATCTTTACTTTTAGCTAAGATGGATAGCAAGGATCTGTCAAACCCCATGAATTCAAATTCAGTGAAGAAATACTTCTCTTAAAAAAGAGAGAGATCGAAATGAAAACCCGTAAAGGGGGTTGAAATGAAAACTCAAAAAGGGCATTTTGAAACCCAAAAGTTTGAGTTGAAAACTTGAAAGGGCGGATCAAATTAAAAAAAAGGAAGGGGCCGAGACAAAAACCCACAAAGGCGTCTCGAAGCCTAAGATATTTGAGTCGAAAACCCAAAAGGGCAGCTTAGGTTTGGATTGAAGATTGGGTATGAATTGGTCTTCGCTTTCAAAAGTAATAGGATGGAAGGACATTACATCTTGGGAATCGATGAAGTAATACAGTTTTTATGGGTACACATCAGGCTTAAAATGGTCCTCACCAAGTTTGCTCAAAGGAACTCATACATTGATATCTAGGGCATCTGGTTGTATTCCTTTTGCTCACTTTTGCAATTCTTGATTAATGTTTACTATTTTGACCAACATTCACCATTCTTAGACCAATGTTTACTATTTTGACCAACATTCACCATTCTTAGACCAATGTTTACAATTTTGGCCACTATTTAATGTTTGCCATTCTTTGACCAATGATTGAAATCTTTGACTAATGTTTGATATTTTTCATTCATTCTTATACAAGCTTTGTCTCCAATAATTTCAATTTTATCTATTTTCATAACCCTGTTCAAAGCATTCTCTGCATTGAAATAACGGTTAGTGGACTTGAAGATATAAGGTACAAAAGGATTTCTACATATTGCTCTGGAAAATTTCTAAAATAGTACAGGGACCTGAAACAGGACTACTAGTTGGAAATAACCAAATCTGAGGGTTGGAAGGATCCTAAAACAAGTAGCTCAGAGTTTAACTACCTCTTTGGATTTCATATTGAAGACACTAGACTTGAAGAGAAGACATGGTGATGCATGAGTAGTGGAACTTAAGCAAAAGGTAATCAATGTTGACCTAAGGACTAAAAAACAAAATCATTCTAAAATATGACACCTTTACATTCATATCAACATCATTCATATGCATCTAGATAGGAGCATTTGATTCATTCAAATCATGGCATCCTAGTTGCATAGCCTAGATAGAGGCCCATAAAATAGATTCTATAGGTCATATCCTTAGAGAGTGGCATGATAGAACAACTCTTATACCCCTAAAATTACAAAGGGGCAGAGTAAAACAAGTATCAGATCTCAATCTCCACTGAAGTTGCAATGGAATGGAGTGAAGCCACACCCAAATCCTATATCCTTGAAGATGCAGTGGATTCGATTGAAACAAGTAGCAAATCTCAATCTCCACTAAAGTTACAATGGAATGGAGTGAAGCCCCATCCAAATCTTATATCCCTAAAGATGCAATGGATCAAATTAAAACAAGTAACAAATCTCAATCTCCACTGAAGTTGTAGTGGAATGGAGTGAAGCCACATCCAAATCTTATATCCCTATAGATACAGTGGATCGAATTAAAACAAGTACAAGATCTTAATCTCCACTGAAGTTGCAGTGGAATGGAGTGATGCCACCTCAAACCCTATATCCCTGAAGATGCAGTCGATCGGATTAAAACAAGTAGCAGATCTCAATCTTCACTGAAGTTGTAGTGCAATGGAGTGAAGCCATCCCAAATCCTATATCCCTAAAGATGCAGTGGATCAGATTAAAACAAGTAGCAGATCTCAATCTCCACTGAAGTTCTAGTGGAATGGAGTGAAGCCACCCCAAATCCTATATCCCTAAAGATACAGTGGATCAAATTAAAACAAGTAGCAGATCTCAATCTCCACTAAAGTTGCAGTGGGAGTGAAGCCACCCCAAATCCTATATCCTTGAAGTTGCAAGGATTGGATTAAACTAACAGTAATAGATCTCAATCTCCACTGAAGTTGTAGTGGAATGGAGTAAAGCCACACCTAAATCCTAAATCCCTGAAGATGCAGTGGATCAAATTAAACTAACAGTAGCAGATCTCAATATCCACTGAAGTTGTAGTGGAATGGTGTGAAGTTACAAACCTAAATTCTATACCCCTAAAGTTACAGTGGGTCAGATTGAATTTACAAAAGCAAATCCTATCTTCTTGAAGTTGCAGTGAAGCGAATAAAGCAACAATCACTCTGAAGTTTCAGCAGTTTAGAATGAAACTACAACAAAAAACCTTATCTCCTTGAAGTTGAAATGGAGCAAGATGAACCTGTGACACTAAATCATGTCTTCCTAAAGTTGTAGTGAAGCGGATACAGTGGAATAGAGTAACTAATTAAGTGAAAGAGTGAGTTATTGAAAAAGAGAAACACCAGAAGACGAAATTTAACAGGACTGGACAAAATTGGTCTTCTTTTGATTCTTTGCTCAACGAGCAAAGAGGGGCAGCTGTTAAAGCCCAATTTTGTCCTGGCTAGTAAAAAATCAATAAAATAAACCCAAATTAAAAGTCCAAAGTCCATTACAAACATTACCTAAAACCAAATTACACCAAGCCCAAATACCCAAGCCCAACTAAAACATAAATTCTCAAAAAACCCTAGCTCCTTGGATGCTCCAGCCGCCACTGCTCCTCTGCCCACCATATTCGATCGTCGTACGAGCCACATCAGCAACGCCATACACCACCACGTCCACAAGAGGTCTTCTAGATCCGAAAGCCTTGTAAAATAGGAAGAAAGGACAACAAAACAATCTAGAAAAAATAAAGAAATTATGTAAAAAAGGCTTGTAGATTCGACTATAAAAACCAAATTAAAATCATTGTAAAAATTTACGAAAGAAAAGCAATCCAAAGAAAATTTTTGAAGGTAGAAATTTGATATTATTTTATTTTCCAAACAAAATAAGTAGATCTAGGGTTTTGTTTTTTTTAGCTTTGTGTCGTTTCGTCCTTCATCGTCTTCGAAGTGTTTGCTCAAGGATCCAAAACTCCTAAAGCCACTTTGGCTCATGGGATGTTAGAGAGAACTAAGATGTAAAGAACATAAAGATTCTTTATTTTTTTGTTAATTTTTGGTGGGTATTCGAGATTTTTAACTCTAGATCCGAGTCCGAGGCTTTAAAAGGACTCAAAAAAGTTCTCCTTTTTCTCCAACCACCGTAGACGATAGTCGCCACTGTCGATGAACGATAGCCCATGGCAGAGCAACAACGAAGGGTGATCAGACCTATGGTCAGCCATGAGATCTCTTTGAGAGCAAAAAGAAAGAATAATATATATATTTTTAAACTAACAAATGAGTTTCATAAAAAAAATCACTTAGATATCAGGTTAAAACGGTGCCATTTTGGCGTAAGTTCATAGGCCTCAAAACTTCGCTGTATAAGGCCATAACCCGAAATTCGACTCGACCCTATCTTGGGATCCGCATGTTTTCATGTGGATGGGCCAATTACCCATTTGATCCTTTCGCATTTTTAATGTGTTTTAATTTAGTCCTTTTTACATTTTGTATTTATTTTAATTGTGCCCTTTAATTTTATTTGTTTTACAATCTAGTCCTTTGACTAACAGTGGACCGTTACAGGGGATGACACGTGTATAGAGGATGGGATATTTATCCTTTGGTCCCTATAATTTTTATTTTATTTTAATTTAGTTTAATTTTTTATTTCTATTTTTAATTCGTACCTTTAATTTGTTCGCACTTACAATTTAGTCCTTTATTTAATTTTGCCCATTTATTTTTTTTTTTATAATTTAAACCTTCTTGTTTTAATTTTATTTAATTTAGTCCATGTTATTTTTATTATTTGTATTTATTTGTTTATCTTAGTGTTTAATTTGATTTATTTATTGTGATTTTGTTTTTATTTACTTATATGTTGTTATTTTATGCCATTTTTTTATTTTTTTGCCTTTTATTTAATTTGCATTATTTATTGTTTTTATTATTTGTTTTTATTTTTTACTTAATTTTATACCCTTTAATTACTTTTTTTTGCCTTTTATTTAATTAAATTGTTATTTGATCCTTAATTCAATTATTTTTTATAATTGTATTTTATATATTTATTGTTATTTGTATTATTAATTAATTAATTCTTATTGTCATGATCATTATTGTATTTTGTTTTTTATCATTACTATTTTTTTTATTATTTTGTTTGTGTTATTTGTTATTTATTGTGTTTATTTTATCTTATTCGTGTATGTAATAATTTTTATTTTTATCATTATCAAATTGCAAGTTATTATTTGTACATACTTATTCATTCCTTGTAAAATATTTTAATAAATAAATTACATTATACCTTAATTTGTTTTAAAAAAATATGTAAACCATTTTAAAAAATCAAGGCAATTTTCTTTTATTTAAGGGATTCGAGAAATTATGCCTTAACGTATTGTGTATGGTTTTTCTTTGAACTTATATAATTGAATATCTTAGTTAAAATCAAAATATATAAGATTTGGTTAATAAATATTCTTTATTTTTGAATATTCGAGAATGTTGTGCCCTAACATTCTGGACATGACCTTTTCTCTCGATTAATTCGAAATAAAAGAGCATTTCTTTGCAAAATTCGATTTTTAAACAACATCGAAATATGTCATTCATTTAAGGATCGTATTTTAAATTTTACTCGAGTTTTTTATTTTCAAAAAACTAATTTTGGGCGTGTGAGGGTGCTCAAGTGTAACCGACTTCCAAACCCGTTTTATGGTTTCAAAAACCAAAATTATTGTTTTAATAATTTTAAAAAAAATCTTACGAGGTGATCCAATCACACCTATTTAAAAAGGATTGGTGGCGACTTCATTTTCATTTTTCAAAATATAACTAAAATCATTCGACAATATTTTTCGAAATCAAATCTCCTTCCTTAGTCAAGCGTAATGCAAACAATTAGGTGAATAAAAACTAAGTAACTGCTAGGTTCAATCAATAAGCGTTTCTAAAATTTCGAACATCATGTAAAAGTCAACTATTAATTTTAGGCTTAATTAATCTTGCGAGACAATCGTACTCAATACATATTTTCTTTTTCTCTCTTTTTTTCTTTTATTCAAATTTGACACAGTCAAATCTTTTTACGCTAAATGAGATGACAACCCAAGCCCCTCATCCCGGTTATTGAATTTGACATGTCCCAAATCAGTTTATTTCTTTCTCAAGGCAGCTCGATTAGCGGAGTTTTACAAGTTTTGATTCGTCACTTAAATCTTTTTACGCGAGATGAGGTGACAACCTAAGAACCTTATCCCGGTTACTCAATTTGGTCACATTTCTGAATCATCACTCTTAACCAAGCCATTAAAATATTTTTATTTATTTATTTATTTAAGTACTTTATTAGGCAAGTTTAAAGAGCCTCCAATTTTTATGAAGTCTTTGACTTAGCCAAAACATTTTCAACTCTACAAAATACTTGATGATCAAAGTAAGCAATAATTATTCATGAATTACCTAATTATTTAAATAAACCAAGCATGGGAATTAAAAGTTCATTTTTGAAATGAATTAAAGAATAACATTAGTATATGAATTAGCATATCTAAAGAAGAAATACCATGCCATGTGTAATCCCCCTCCTCAACCCACATTACCCCCAATGTGCAAATTAAAAGAATAGCAAAAGATAATGGTAAAGTATACTCCCCGTGTATATTTAACGAGGCGGAAGATGGTGAAAGTGACCGCTTTGCAGTATTGTGATGATGCTTGTGATGTTGGCTTCCATTGTTTCTAAGCGAGCCTTGAAACGGTTTAGTCTCTCTTTTATAGCGGAACGGGGTTGCTCCTCTCACTCTTTAGGAGCGCAATCGCATGTCCATTGGAACAGTCTATTACTTCAAGTAGTTTGTGTATGATATGTGCATGGATGGGTGGAATTTATTAAATTCCATTCATCGAAGCTGCCAATTTTAAGTTTGGGAAATCAACAGAGTTGCGATGACTTTTTGGATGATATCCAAGCATCTGTAGGTTTAGGTGTCTTCATGGAGTTCGAATATCTATCTCTTAGCTTCGAAACATACTTTGAATCACTCAATTTCGAGTTCGGGAACTCAAGTTATGACTATTTTAATAAAGACTCTGTGGGCAAAATTTCTAGACGTGATTACGACGGGAATTATGAGTTTTCGGCTTTTAATTTGGGTTTAAATCATATTGGGTTTGGTTTTTAGGTTTAATTTTTATTATATATGAGCCTAATATTTTATTTATCAGCTCTTAATATTTTACTATTATTTTATTTTGAATTTTTAATAATTATTAAGTAGTTTAAGTTATTTAGAAGTTTTATGTGAACAAAAAAGTTTAGTTTAAAACTACCTCTTGTTTAAATTAATTAGAGTTCTAGTTTACTAAAGAGTTTTATTTAGCTAGCCTATATATAGATCTCGGTATTATACACAAAAACACACAATTGATTATTATTCAAATTCTCTTTGAGTTTTTCTTTTCAAGAATTGTTGTTGAGTTTTCTTTTAGAAGAGTTTTAACAATCTTTAGATTCTGGGGATCATCTTCAAACTTTTTCTTGCCAAGTTTTCATTCTTGGAGGGGAAATTAGAGCCGCTTGAAGGGGATTGTGGATTCTTCATGTTTCCAAGGCTTCTTAGGACATCTACATTCTACGTTCTATCTTTTCCATCTATTAGTATTATTTTTTTGTTATTATATTTTGTTCTTATTTAATTATTCAAATCTTTGATTTATTTAACTTATTTCTATCTTAATTATCTATTTTATTTGCTTCCTTTAATTTTTAAATTCTTAGATCTAATTTTAGATTCATTTGTATTTCAAGTTGTTTCAAAATTCAAATTCTTTCCAAAATGTCTAAAGCCTTAAGTCAAATGCGCAACTCTAACAAGCTTTACGATCCATCTTCCGCATCCACATATTCATTCTTTATTAGTGTACTTGGGGGAACAAAATAAAAAGTAGTAGGGGTGTGGGCATGCAATCCCATAGAATCCAAACAATATTCATCTAAAGGATCCATATTATAAGCAAATGTGAGAGATGAAAAATCAATTACTAATGAATAAATGTTCATGACTAAATGTGTTATGAATGGGCCAAGTATGAGAGGTCGATAGGCCCTGATTACGGTGTGAAAACTACGTGCAAACCAATATCCTAGGTTTACTCTATGACTTGAATACATACACCACAGAAAAAATAGTTTCGTCTTAGTTAAGATAGATGAAGAATAATTACGGCCTGAATAGTTAAAAGTAATAAATCATGAATATACCTTAGGGTCGGTTCATACACTAACAAGGCTTTCGAGGTTTTAGAATTGTAAGGGCGTGAAATTGAGTTAATCAATGCCCAGTAAGCTGAGTCAGCATCAAAATCATTAGGTATCTTGAGTTAAGCAGTATTGTACGAGTCAGCGAAACCCATGGCTATGTTAACATCTGAATTAGACATATTAAAGGTATTACCAAACAATCTTAATGGAATCACATTTGAGGTTTCAATAGTCCTAATAGCATAAATATCGAAACTAAAAGTTGCATAAAATTCGTACACGAGATCATAAAATGTACCATAACGGATATCTGCATACAATGTCCAACCAATAACATCGAAATAACTAAACACAAAATCACGCATGTTAAGTGTATCAAGGGTAAAGAGAAAGATATATTTACATATTGGGATAGGACGATGTTGAATTTCCTCACATCTTGACTGGTGTTTCGGGGTCGTGAAATTCAAAAATCCTTAAAACCTCGATGTTGGCGGCATCGTGTAGGTGCACCCTCGCTGGTCGCGTCTATTATTTCTTTCGAGGATGGTGCTCTTCTTCGATCGAATTGTTCGGTGGACTCGGCTCATCAGCACCATTAGTACTGCTATTCAAGGTTAACTCTAGCTATTATCTTTGCTGGTGTGGTGATTGCCATCTAGAACGTGCAATGGTTGACTCATTTGACATAAAGGTGGTTGCTTGTTTCGATTCGATGGTTCTGCATTATTGTAATCCAAAGTGTTGGTTCTGTCCGAATTACCTATAGAATATGTGAGTAACGGAAAAAAAGATTATGAATTTGGAACGTTATACCTTATTTCATTGGTAGCATCCGATTGAGTTTGTAGGTCTTCCATTTCTATCGGTGTCGGAATTCTTTGACGTTGGTGTCGACTCATTCCAACAGCATTTATCGGTGGTGGGGGTGGTTCTAATTCTTCGTTATCAATGTCAATGATCGAGGGTGCTGAAAAATGATTTCGCTCGCAATTACAGGAAACCAAAAATCTATCGACCGATTGGTTCCTAGTGTGAACCATGGCCTGCATTTGGGTTTGAGAAGAAAATGGTGGTGGTTCGCGGTGACGTCCAACAACGGTGGTTCATGACGATGGTAACTAACCTTTGGGCAGTGGAGTGATAAATCGAATTTGTCTTTAAAAGGCGATGATGGGGGTTGTAGAATCGACATTATTATGGAGGAGAGGAGTCATTAAAGGTGGTGGTTGGTTGAGAAGAAGGAACGGTGGGGAAGGGGCTCAGTTTAACGTTATGAGTGTTTAAGGAGATGATGACACGATCGTCGGAAGTGTGGTGGTTGACGAGAGATTTTTGAATGTTTGAAATGGTGGAGGAGAAAAAAATCGATGACAGAGCTGGCGGGGTATGGGGGTGCGATGGTTATGGTGTGATGGTGCGGGGAAAATGATGAGGGTAATGTAGGGTTTGATGGCTTCGATAGTGATGACTGCGAGTGACGATGGTGTGAAATGGTGAGGAATTTTTTCTTTTAGGGTTTTTAGAGAAGATAGGTGAGGAAGAAGATGTGAAAGGAGAAAGGTATAGGGTGTTTGGGGGTGTGTTAGGCTTTTTTTCCCCTTTTTCTTTGTTGGGCCATAATAGGCTATTTGACCCTTTTTATTCTTTTTTCCCTTCCTCTTGGGCCGAATTCAACTTGTTGTTTCCTTAAGCCATATCCAGGTTTAACCCTTTCTCACCTCTTCTTTTTTTTTTTCCTTTCTTTGGCCCATATCTTTTCTTCTTTTTTTCCTTTGAGCCACATTTTGCCCTTCCTCCATCTCCTCCTTGGGCCTATTCGGTCGAATGGGCTACATTACATTTTCATACTTCTTTTTTTTTCCTTGGTCTTGGGTTGATTAGGTATTGGTTTTCTATTTGAGGGAAAAAAGTAATGGATTGGGTTTTGTGCTTTTTTTGTTGGTGTTGGTGTTGGTTTTGGGGTGTTGGGTTTATTTTGTAGATTATGTGGATTTGGGTTTTGATTTGTGTTTGGGGTGTTGGGTTGTGAAGAATATAGATGGTAGTGTTACGCATGGTATGCCTATGCCATGGTCGGTATTCGATTTCCAAAAAATTGACAGCCTCCACCAACTTTCTTGGAAAATAACACATAAAATGAATTAAATAATAGTCTTTTTTTTCAACCTAAATTAAATTGAAATTCAAAATTAAATTAATCAAAATAAATTTGGGTTGCCTCTCAAAAAGCACTTTTGTTTAATGTTGTTGGCTCGAAGACCTAAATGTTTATTCGTATGGCTCCTCGAGAACCAATTCTTCCACAATGTGCACTTGGAAATTTTAGTAATATGGTTTTAACCTTTGCTTGTTGACTTTAAAACATTTTTCGAGCTCGTCACTTTTAATTTCAATTGCACCATGAGGAAATAATTGAGTAACAACAAAAGGACCAAACCATTTGGTTTGAAGCTTACTTGTAAAAATTCTTAGTGTGGGGTCATAAAGCAACACTTTTTGACCAATTAAAGATTATTTACGGGATATTTTCTGGTCATGGAACGCCTTGGTTTTGTCCTTATAGATTTGAGTGTTTTCAAATGTGTCACATTGGATTTCTTCAAGCTCTTGAATGCTTAATTTCTGATAATCTCTTGTAGCGCCCAAAATGTCTTGTGTTCTAGTTCCACTGAAAGGTGACACGATTTACCAAATATGAGTCGGTAAGAGGACATACCTAATGGCACCTTGTAAGCCGTGCGGCATGCCCATAATGCATCGTTCAAACGTAGGCTCCAATCCTTTTGATCTGGTTTCACGGTCTTCTCCAGAATTGACTTTATTTATCATTTTGAAAATTTCGCTTGATCGTTTGTTTGTGGGTGATAAGTTATGGCAATGTGTTGTGTCACCCTATACTTCTTCAACAGTGCACCGATTACCTTGTTACAAAAATGTGTTCCTCGATCGCTGATTAATGCTCGTAGTGTGTCAAACCTGGAAAAAATAGAGTTCTTTAAAAAATCCACTACAGTTTTAAATTCATCACGACGGGTAACTTTAGCTTCTGACCACTTAGACACATAATCTACAGGGAGAATAATATAAACATTACCAAAAGATGAAACAAACGGACCCATGAAATCGTTGCTCCATACATAAAAAAAATTTCACATAAATGTATAGAAGTTAGGGGCATTTGATTCCTTCGGCTTAAATTTCCCACTTTTTGGCATCTCTCACAAGTCTTACAAAATAAGTAAGCATCACGGAAAATGTGTGGCCAAAAAAATCCACATTCAAGTACTTTATGTGAAGTGCGTTTAGGGCCGAAATGCCTTCCACAAGCGTAAGAATGAAAAAAGTTAAGACTGATTGTACCTAGGTTTCAGTGACACAACGTCGAATTACCTGGTAAGAATAGTGTTTCCATAGGTATGAATCATCCCAAATGTAATACCGTGAGTCTCACTTAACTTTTTCCTTTTCGAAACGTGTTAAGTTAGAAGGGATAATACCTGTTGCGAGGTAATTTACCATATTTACATACCATGGATAAGCTGCTTGTGTCAAAAATAGATACTCGCCCGAAAAATCATCCTTCAGAGGTGTTCTATCTTTTGAGGTTGACAGTAGGCTTAAATGGTTCGTTATTAAGTTTTTGCAGCCCTTTTTATCCTTTATCTCGAGGTCAAAGTCTTGCAAAAGAAGAATCCATCTGATCAACCTTGGTTTCGCAGCCTTCTTTCTGTTTAAGTATTTCAAAGCTACATGATCAGAGAAAGTACTGATTTTAGTGCCTAATAAATATGATCTAAAATTTTCCAAGGCAAATACAATAGCTAAAAGTTCTTTCTCAGTGGTAAAATAATTGTTTTGAGTGGCATATAATGTTTTATATGCATAAGAAACGACATGGGGCTCCTTCTCGATTCTTTGTCCGAGGAAAACGCCTACATTATGGTCACTTGCATCGCACATGAGCTCGAAAGGGTAGTCCCAATTCGGTGGCTGCATGTGGGAGCTGAAACAAGCTTATGCTTGAGTGTGTCGAATGCGTCCTTGCATGCTTTATCAAATTCAAATTCTTTGTCTTTCTGTAACAGGTTATAGAGTGGTTGTGAAATCTTCGAAAAATCCTTTATAAAGCATCTGTAAAAACTTGCATGGCTAAGAAAATAATGAATTTCCCTCACAATTGTGGGGCATGAGAGTAAGTTAATAATATTAGTTTTAGCTTTATAGACCTCAATTCCTTCAACGGAGACAATATGTCTTAAAATTAGTCCCTTATCAACAATAAAATGACATTTTTCATAATTTAGAATGAGATTAAATTCTAGGCATCTTTCCAAAATTTTTGTGAGGTTTGACAAACATTCATTGAAAGAATTACCATACACTATGAAATCATCCATAAATACCTCTATTATTTTCTCGAGATGGTCGAAAAATATGCTTACCATACCTTTGAAATGTGGCTTACACGTTGCAAAGTCCAAATTGAATTCATCTATAGCCAAACATGCCAAAGGGACACGTAAACATCGTCTTTTCTTGGTCATTCGGTGCCATTAGAATCTAGAGAAAACCTAAATAGCCATCAAGATAGCAATAGTGACCCAGTACAATGTCGAATGTCTCTAGTGTTGATATTATTGAACTAGTAATGTAGTTACTTCTTGAATATCATGAGGATGGGTTACGAACTGTCCTTTGCAGGAGTTTAGACCTCAAAATTATGGAAAAAATAGAGTTAATGACGTTCGAAGATCAAATTCATGAAGTTGTTGTTCTTATGGAGGCTCCACAAATTCCTAAAAGTCAAGGTAAATATTTAGAACTGTCTCCTTCTAAAACTAAATTGTTGCCTTCTATTTTATAAGCTCCGAAACTGGAACTTAAACCGTTATCGGAACACTTAAAGTATGCCTTCTTAGGAGATAAAAACACTTTATCGGTGATAGTTTCCAGTAAACTTTCGAGATTGGAGAAAGACAACTTAGTTTGAGTCTTGAGGGACTACAAAAGGGAAATCGAATGGACGGTTATCGATATTAAAGGTTTTAAGTCCTTCAACCTGTATGCACAAAATTCTGATAGAAGATACTGCGAATCCAAAGAGAGAAGCTTAAAGACAACTCAATCCACCGATGATGAACGTCGTGAAAAAAGAAATTCCGAAGTTACTAGACGTCGGGATGATCTATCCAATTTCTAACAGTAACTGGTTAGCCCGGTTCATGTAGTACCTAAGTAAACTAATGTGATCATAATTAAAAACTCAACAGTCGAATCAGTCCCCACTCGAATCCAAAATGGGTGGAGATTCTACATAGATTATAGGAAGTTGAATTCTTCAACTCAAAAAGACAACTTTCCACTTCCTTTTATAGACCAATTGTTAGAAAGTTTAGTTATAACTACCTCACCGTCAAATTCCATAGTGAGCGTTCCACTACGTACTTCAATTTTCGTATGCACGGTGCTTAAGAAAGGTCTCTCGAGTAGAATATTAGAAGAAGTTTTTGAGTTGTCATCCTCCATATTGATGATATAAAAATATGCAGGAAAATTTTGTTCATTTACCTTACCGAGGACATCATCCAACACTCTTTCCAAGTACACACATGACCTATTTTCCAATTGAATAATCACCCCTATTTCTTTCAAAGGACCTGTGTTTAGCAATTTAAAAATAGATAAAGACATAACATTAATAGATGCTCCTAAATCACACATAACTTTCTTTATACCAACATTACATATTTTGCAAGATATAGAGAACATACATTGGTCGTTACACTTAGGCAAGATTTTACTTTGTAATACTATAAATACGTTTTCTCTCATATTTACCCACTCGTTTCCTTGGAGTTTCTTTTTGCTAGTGCATCTTTCAAGAATTTTTCATAGCGTGAAACTTGTTTGATTGCATGGAGTAAGGGGATGTTAATTTTTACCTTCTGAAATGTCTCTCAGATTTCTCTCTCTTCTCGCTCCTTTTTACATTAGACGAGCCTTCCAGGAAATAGAGGTTGTACAATGAGTGGTTTTTACGGCGTGGACTCTGTTGGAGCCTCTGAATCAAGTTTCTATTTTTCCCGTCCAACATCGTGGGCATGACTCGTGCCAGGTTCTGGCTAGAAAACCATTCCATCTTTTACAGTCACAGCACTCACATTTTGTTGTGGGTTTGGTTCAGTTTGAGATGGCAATTTCCCTTGGGACTCTAAACGACTCACCGTAAGCAAAAGCTTACTCATTTGTTGATCTAGTTCTTGGAAGTGCGCTTCAACCTTTTGTTGGAATATTTCGGTGCTAACAGCTAATCTCTCTATTATGGTTTCAAGAGATGATTTTTGGGTTTGATACTATTGAGGTGGAGGTGGCCTTGGTTAATACGGTTGATTGTATCGAAGGTTATATCTATAGCTTAGATTTGGGTGATCCTTCCACCTTGCGTTATAAGTGTTCAAATGTGGATCATAATGCCTTTTAGGTGGCCTTGGAAAGTTCCTAACGGCATCTACTTGCGCTATTGTGTCCTTGTGTAAAATCGAACACGAGTCTATTGGATGATTAGGCATGGCACAAATCCCACATAACCGAGTTAGGTTGTTTTTTTTTTGCAATAAAAATTTTAACTAAATTAGTGAGCTCGTCAAATCTATCTACTAAGGATGGAGTACATAGCTCATGAACCCTTCTCGTGGGTTCTGTAATTGGTTGATATTGTTGAGAATTCGCATTCATCGTTGTGATTAGTTCCCTTGCTCTTTGAGGAGTCATGTTAACAAGTGCCCCTTCACTAGTGGCGTCAATCATCTTCATTTCCATAGGGAGTAACACCTCATACAAATATTTAAGAAGTGATTGTTCAAGTAGGCCATGTTTTGGGCAACTTGCGCACAGCTTCATGTACCACTTCCAGTAGTCGTATAGTGATTCTGCCTCTTTTTGTTGTATTCCGACAATATTTCTCCTTAATTCGATCGCTCGAGTTGTTAGGAAGAATCTGTCAATAAATAACCGAGACATATCAGACCGTGTATTAATTGATCCCAGAGGTAAATAAAATAGTCATTCTCTAGCAGAGTCGGTTAATGAAAAAGGAAAAACTCGAAGTTTAATTTCATCCTCGGTTACATCCTGTGGTTTCATGCTTAAAGAAACCATGTGGAATTCCTTAAGATGAGTGTGAGTGTTCTATTTTTCCAAATCGCGGGAAGTGGACAATAAATGGATTAAGCCCGATTTTAATTCAAATGGAGTTCCTCTCGCCGGATAAGTTATGCATAGCGGTTGTTGCTCATCTGGTACCGTAGTGAATTGTCGAATGATTCGAATTTGGGTTGTGGTAATTTACCATATTGAATAGCTTCTTTTTGCAGTGTTCGAGCCAACTTTTCTATTTTTGGTTCAAATTCTAAAGTCTCCAGTTCTGACCTTGTCATAAAGAAAACAAACGAAAATTAGAAAAATTATTTCCAATCCCCGGAAATGATGCCAAAATTTGATGCATGTCGAAACCAGCAAATAAAATTTCCTATAACAAAATAATAGGAAATATCAGTATGGGGTAATAGGGTTGAATCCACAGGGATTGGCTCTCTAGTTTTGCCTTTTCTTGTGAACAGAGGTACTGTCATGGGAATAGTCGTGCCCACGACTCGTGATAAGCTTCCTGAAAATAAAATTAAAGGGAGGTTTAGTGATAAAGATAATAATATAAAAGAAAGAACAAATATAAAGTGAAATAAAATAAAGTTAAACAAAATTTTGTTGCAAAAAAATTGAGTAAAATAAATTGGAGAAATATATATTAAATCGTAGCCTCAGCCTCGAGTCACTCTAAACTTGAACTGATTCTTGAAAAATAGTTTTCCCCCTCCAATCGATAAGTTGGTTATAGTGACTAAGAATGTCCCAACCGTAAACTTTTCCTTTCTTAGTCGGTTCTGGTACGAACTGCAAACCGACCCTTGTCGAATTCCTAACCACGCAGCTCATGCCCGTAATTTAATATTTCAACAACGTTGCGATCTAGAATGCCCAACTTGAATTAACGGCCTTAACTGCTTGGGTCATTTAAATTCGATCACTGTCTCTCTTGATGAAATCCAACAGGTTTTTTCAAATTGAACACGCCAATTTGTTCGCGAGAATTCAAATGCAGCACAGTTGACTCGTCTTCCCAACTTTACGCCAAAACAACCCCAACCTAATATGCACTTTGTGTTGAAGTTGATTCAACTTTAAGGGACAAATTTGTACAATCCCATATATTCCGGAGAGATAGTGAATACTGTATTGAAATGGTTTTTTTAGTGTGGGTTCATATCTCATGATTTTTTTGTCGGAGCGATAACTGGACTAAAGCTAAAAGGAACTTAGTTGAGCATGAAATTCATCATGCTAGTTTGATTTATGGAAATGATGGAAAGTGGAAAAGGGAAGGCTTGGAAAGCAATTAAGCCAAAAAGTTTTAGGAGTAAGTGAAATAATAGAGTGCACTGATTCGTGAAAAGGAAAAGAAATGAATTATTTTATTCCAAAACTAAGTGTGTATTTAAGTGTCACCATCACTAAGTATTTATACACATTTATCATGCTAAATTTAGCATGAATTTTTCCTAAGAAAAAGTCTTGACTAAAATAAAAAAAAAATAATATCAACTAAAAATCAGATTTAAACTATTTTGACAATTTCAAACAATTTTATTTGAACCAATCAATCCACTAACTCTTCAACTTCTTTTAATTTGGCTCTTCTCTTCACTTTTCATTCCATTTTAGCCCATTGTGTTTGATTTTGAATCTCCGCACTCCAATTGTATCCTTGATAAGAAAAACACGAGTTTACTAGCATCTTATTCGTAAATTAGCTAAAAATAAATACATTAATAGCACCAAATTAATTTGCTATCAATTTTTCTTTTCAATTCTGCAAGCGAGCTCCAAGCAACGATTCGACGGTCTGTATGGTGGATCAATACTTATTGACAAATAGAATGTGTATTAGATCTATGTTGATTTGATGGACATTGTTGGAGATCAGATAAAAAAGTTGTTTGGACTTTGATTTGCAAATTTGGGACTTCAAAAGTTGTTTCATAAAAAAATTGAACCGTAGAAGAAAAAAGATAAAAAAAATCTTTCGATTGGTACACGGAGTATGAACAGAGAAAGTCATATACCATCGATTTTAACAACCAGATAATTTAAATGAACACTTTTGAATAGTTCAATAATCAAAATTGTAATTTTTTAATTAAGTGATCAAAACGAAAACTTATTCATAATTTAATAACTAATAGTGTAGTTTACCCTTTCAAATAAGAATTTCGGGTTGGCTCCAAGTTGAACCCAACCCGTACCGCCCACCGTGAGAAAATTACCAAAGTATCCTCTTTTATTTCTATAAATAATATTTTAGTAATTTTTAAAACTTTGTAGGACTTTATAATGTTTTAATTATTATTTATATGTTAATTAGATATTTCCATTTTAAAAGATTTTAGAAATAGCATTTTATTAAATAATATAATAAATAATGCAATGTTTGGAGGCAGGGTGGAATTAGATAATTAATTTTTTAATTCAAGTTCATACCTTAAATTTTTAAATAAAACCTGATGAAGTATAAAACTTGTGTGAAGATCGAGATCAGAGTGGGTTATATAATAGGATTACGGAGTATTACCTACATATCAAAACTTTTCATATAAATTGGTGTTCAATTATAAATTTTTTTTATAAATACATATATGATAAGATGAAATAGAATTTAAATTTACGGGCCTTAAATAGAGCTTTCAAAGCCCTAAAAATTGGTTAGGAACATTCAGGGACCAAATCGAAACAAATCAAAAAATTTAGGGAAAAATTTAAAATTTACACTTCAGGGGTCCTAGCCGTGTAACAGAGCCCAGACCGTGTGGTTATCCCACACACTCGTGTGGCTATCCTACATGCTCGTGTCGCTACTCCACATGTTCGTGTGTCTACCCGTGTAACTCATTGACTTGGTCACATGCCCGTGTCTTAACCCGAGCGAACCTTGCACCTAAGACGTTAGGGACACACACCCGTGTGGGTTACTAGTGTGTGACACACGACCGTGTGACAGCCCGTGTCCCAGGCTGTGGGTGCCAAAAAATTACCCAGAACATGCTCATTGCACGTCCAAATGTTTATGTACTTAAGCCAACTTCCAACACATGATTATAAGACTTCAAAATGCACTTTAATTACACTCAAATCATGCCCAAACAATAAGCCAAAGGCCAATTAATGTGTCATCAATGACACCATAATAAAACACTTACACAATTCACTTCCTTAACTATATATATAGGCCATAAAGATGCTCCAAATGACTTACAATGAATTCCAAAAATGTCATGCTTAACTCATACCAAACTTACCATATCTTATTCACATCAAACTTACCACTTCATGTTGTCTTCTTATGCTTAAATTTAGAATTAAACATGCATACCACATTTAGTTACTCATACCACAACATCCAATGCACAACAAATACACATTATAAGTACTTAGGAACCAATTACAAAACATAACCAAATGCTCCTATTACATGCCATATAAGACAAGATGTATTCAAAAGCTACTAATGATCCCTGAATAGTGTGTTTCTTTGAGTTGACCCAATCTCCCTTTCCACAAAATGTAATCTACAAGAAAATAAAACAAGATATGAGTAAGCTTCTTAAAGCCTAGTAAGTTCATCGATTAAACGATAAAACTTACGGAATTAGACATAATAATTTAAATAAATAGATTAATGAATAGAGTTCCTGTCATAAGGTTATTATCAGAGTTCCTATCAATCATAGCTCACAACAGGTGAGTATTGCACAGTACAATAATTCAAATCATATACCATATTGCTATCGTTTCAACTTTTCGAAAACATTTATACTTGGATAATTCATATAAATAAAATTGCCACATAATAAATGATCATCATCATTCTAATAATATCTCATTTTAGGTAATCGAACGGGTATCACCCATTCGATTTGACTGTAGAATTTTGACCGACTCACGATGCTGCTAACACAAGTTACAGAGAATCCACAACACATGTAGGACTCAAGCCATCGTTACGATCTGTATAACCAGTACATAGTACATGTTAACTGACCACTATTCAAGGCCTGATAGATAACATCGACTCAAGGCCTACTAGGCACAAAGCCCGATAAACACATCGGCGCAAAGCCTGCTACGCACAAAGCCAGATAAATATACCAGCACAAAGCCTACTAGGCACAAAGCCCAATAAATACATCGCCATACCAACTAAATTCTATTATATATTTCTGGAAATCAACATTCAACTTTATAATATCGAAAATAAAAGAGCAAATCCATTAACAAAGAATAGAATATAGTTATATATATAATACGAACTTATAAGACTGATTTGCAAGAACGGCTCAAGTACAGAGACTACTTCATAACCTTTTCTTTTCCACAATTATCATCATGTTCTTGATCTAAAATAATAATTTCATTCAATTAACTAAATCAACAGTAAAATCAAGTCATTTTATGCAAATTGAGTCATTTTTTATATTTTTACGAAATTTTCCTTAATATTTTATTTTTATGAAATTTAGTCATTAAGCTCAAAACTTGCAATTTAACCAAATTTAACTAAAATCAAACTCAGCCGAATAGTATAACACTTCACTACAGTCCATATTTGTTGTTATACTACATCAAGTCCTTGTACTTTTACTATTTTCACATTTTAGGTCATAAACATTAAAATCACAGAAAACTACTTTACAAATTGTCCTAGCTAAGAACTAAACTTTATAATGTTCTATAAGACTTCAAGAATACACTAAATCATCAATGGCATATTCCAAAACATTTGACAGTTTTACAATGTAGTCCCCGGGTTAGCCAGATCAAGCTAATACGAGCTCAAAAATGTAAAAATCACTAAAAAAAGGGCGAGGTTTACTTCCCCAATCGAAAAACTCAAGCTTCACTAAGGCTTTCTTCTCCCATAAAAATGGCCAATCGGTTTTCCAAATGAAAATAAAGGTAGATGATAACTTAATTTAGAATTCTTTTAATTTTAACCTTTTATTTAACCTATTTACATTTTTAACCTTTACATTATGAACTATAAAAATAAATAAAACATGTCCATATTTGTCCATCAAATGAGGATATGGTATAATTACCATCTAAGGAAGGTTTAATTGCATAATTGGTCCTTTAATTATTTCAAATTATTTATTAATTAAGCTTTATTTCAATTTAACCCTAAACTAATTAAGACTAAATGAACAAATAGCCAAAAAGTTAATGGGTTTAATCATGTCACCACCGCTTGGACTTTTTGATCATGGTTTAATCACCATTTTGGTCCCTGATTACTTTAAAGCTATGACGATTAACTTTTACCTCTTTTACAATTTAATCCTTTTATCTTAGTAACTATCAAATCACTAAAATTTCCAGATCAAACTTCAATACACCTATGATACAACTCTATAAATATTTAATTCAAAAATTTATGGCCTTAAATTACGGAAACGAGGTCCCAATACCCCATTTTCAAAAATTACTTGACTTTGGACTAAACCACTTATACTAACCATTAATTCAATAAATTAAGATTCATCAAATCAAAATTCCATATAAAAATTATTATTGACTTGTATAATTTAAATACTAATTATACGAACTCACTCGTCGAATTTGTGATCCTAAAACCACTATTTTCGACACTACTTAAAAATGGGTTGTTACAACTCTCTCCCCCTTAGGAAATTTCATCCTCGGAAATTTTTATCTAATAGTACTTGTTTATTCTGGAGATTGCCTCATGAATTGAAATTGTAACTGGCTCATCTGAATATGAAAGTTAACAATCCCATAACCATATCAAATGACGCAAACTTTATCTTTAGTCACTACTCAGGTGTGTCTCAGTATTTAGTTTTCGTTCAATTCAACCAATATAATGGGTTCTACATTTCCTAGTTATCTTTAAACTCGAGTATGCAGCATCGTAACATGTCTTCCAGAACTCGTATTACCCATTTTGATTGCCCATTACCTACGGATAAAATGTTGTACTGAAATTAAGTTTAGTATTCAAAGCCTCGCAAAGTTTACTCAATATTTAGAAGTAATTCTCGGATCGGTATCAGAAATAATACACAATGACACTCCATGAAATCTGATAATCCTTGACACATATGACTCGGCTCCTTCTCAAGTGGATAATCAATTCTGACTGGAATAAATGAACTGACGTTGTCAATCTATTGACCATAACCCAGATCAAATATTTCTTCCATGGTGATACAGGAAGTTCATATACAAAATACATCGTGACTCACTTCCATTTCTAGTCTGAAATCATGTCAGGCTGTAATAATTTCGACGGTACTTAATGTTCAGTTTTTATCCGAAAAAATAGAATATGTGCTGCTGCGAGCCTTAGATAAAATGTCTCGTTTAACTCCGGATTATTCAGAACACACAATCTATTATGATAATACATCATAATATTGGTATCCACTGTAAATCTTGTAGATGACACACTCTGGATTTGCTCTCGTTAGCTAACAGCCTCGAGTCGTTATCCTACAATTCTTGGATTCCTTAAAGAAACAATGGTCTAGTCTTTAATTTAGCTAATACATAATTATTATTGTAACACCCCTCACTTAGTTCGATTGTTGGACCCAAGTTACGGAATGCTACAACAAACACGGGAATATTCACACACAAATTATTACATTGAATTCAATTAAAATCATCAATTTTTTTAATTTCATGCATAACAAAAGTTATGAACAATACAAAGACTAAAATGAGCATACACACAACACCTATATAATATCATTTAAAGCATTGCAAAACATATTACATACCATCCTATGAATTCCTATCCAATATACCTCAATGTACCATCACAAACATGTTATTACATTATCAAACATTCCATAATGTCAAAAAGCATATTCTACCAATATATAACTTGTCAAATTCCTATCATTAAACATACCAAGCTTAGCATATCTCATAGCATCTTGACCTATAGGTCCAACATCACAACTACAATAAGATTATAAACCATAATAATCTTTAAGTTCAATAATATAGGACAATCATTCTAAACACCTTGCAAATTCCAACTTTTAAATTCAAAACATAATCCTAACATAGACTTAATCATTATAAACCCAAATTACCATATATCTCCCTTTCAAACCAACTAATCTAACATTCCACAATTTAGCATTAAAACTTATCAAGTTTACTTAAATAAACTCAACCTTATCAACTGAGTCTTTCATCCGTACCATGACATCATATTACCTATGTAATTGCATACCCAAAATGCCAATTCAAATACCAAATGCACAATTCAAACCATCTACTATATGCATAAGTTTTCAACTAAGCATATTTTTTGCCATACCCATACCAACTAGGATTTCAAGTCATATCAATATACAAGTGAACCAAAAAAAAAACCTAAGCACATGTCACACATAACTGAGCCTTAATATGGTCAAAAGACTACCGAAATGATGTCGGGATAGTGTGAGCTTCTTGACGATCCGTCTAACATTTTCTGCAAATTGACCATCTATAGGGAAAAGAAAAACAAGGGAGTAAGCATTACAGATGCTTAGTAAGTTCACTAGTATTTAAAACTAAATAACTTACCTCAGGTTATAATTATACACTACATGTTAATTAGCTTGATAAAGTTTGTCTATCATGACAAAATGCATATCCAAAAGGTGAGTTCAACATTTATCATACTATATATAAATATATATATATATTAATTCAATCATATAACATTTCATTATCATTCATAAAACAAAATATCATTTAATCAATTCACTATATTAATCATATCATACCATTTATTTACCTGTAATACATCCCATTTCAAAATAATGCTAAACATTATTTTTCATTTTATAATTTGAATTCTTAATCAAATTCATATTAAATCGTATAAACTTCATTCCCATTCCATATAAATTCATCTTTATACCAAATATATATGTATATATATATACATATATATATTTGTCAATTTAATGTCAATTACTACTTCATTTCATAATACGAATTACGAATCGCATTCAATCTCAATTTCAAAATTCATGGATTCATTGAACATAATCAATCAATGTTCCCAACTCATTCCACAATTTCATGTTCCATTTCACAACAATTGTCATTTTAAATATTAGATATTTTGTTTTTACCATTTATTTCACTATTAACACAACTCGGACTTTAACGGATAAACAGATCCAACCAATAAACCAGTTTGGCACCCAGTGCTTCATCGAATAAATCCAAAGCAAATAGTCGCACCTAATTTGCTTTGGTTATACTGATGAGACACTGGGTGTCAAACTTATAGTCGAAGTAGCCCTGAACTCTTCTTATCCTATGACATGCCAATTATACCCGACCTTGCCTGGATAGTTAATATGGTAACAATTTTTCACATTTCGTTTGTTATCATTTCTCCATTTCAAATTTTTAATCAAACTAACAAATCCAATTTTCCACACACTTATATATATAATAGCATAATAACAACAACATTAGCACAATTTCACCTTTCAAATAATGTCTAATATTTTCCGAACCTATTTAATAACTCAATTCAGATCAATTTTCTCATGAACTAATTCATTCAGACATATGACAACATCAAATATCTCATTTCGTATTCAATTTCCATGTTTATTTCAATATACTCATGTTTTTCACACATAATCAATTTAGTCCAAATAATCATCAATCGATTCAAATCATCTTAATTAAACAAGAAACCTTACCTTACATTCTTACCATGAATAACAAATTCAAATGCAGCAATTACAAATTAATTCGAATAAAAAAACCAAACATACCATATGAACTTACCAGGACTAAACAACAAAAATTGCAATGTCAAGGACTAATAAGAAATTCTCTTTTCCACAATTATCTACTGGCTCTTGATCTAAACAATAATTTATTTCAATTATCAGCCCAAATGCTTAATAATAATCCATTTAATGCATATGACTTCTTTATTGACATTATTCATAATTGCCCTAAACTTTTACTTTTTATTCAATTTAATCTCTAATACCAAAACAAGCTTATTTTCACAATTAACCTGTAAACCCATATGTTAAATTCTTAAACATCCATAATCAGCCCTCTAATACTGAAATTTTACAAAAAAAAATACCATGCCAAATTTAACATATTTTCAATTTAGTCCTTAAGCTTAAAATCTATATAAAATCACTTTACAAAAATAGTCATATTTGAACATCAAGCTTCTAACAAAACCTTTAAAAACTAAAAAGCTTCAAAAAATATATGGCAAGTTTTCCAAACTTTGACAATTTTGAAAACAGAGATACGGGTTAACTAAACCTAGTTGAAATGATCTCAAAAACGTAAAAATTACAAGAAATGGACTTGAAATCTTACCAAAGTAAGGAACCAAATGTCCAAAACTCTAAAAGCTTGTTTTCTTTCTTTCTCTTCGTGAAGAAGCTGACTAAAAGAAGGAAACAAAAGACCTATTGTCCTTTTTTTATTTTTAATATATATACATCCTTAATTAATAATTAATTAATAATAGTTTATTTAATTACATATATTTAACTAATATTAAAATCAATAAAAAAAAGTTAGTGGATAACAATTGGATTCCACCACCATTTGACATACTAAAGAAGATCCAATTGCTCAATTGGTCCTTCAATTAATCATAGTGATTGGATTTTTATCACTTTTATTATTTAATCCTTTTTTCATAAATTACAATCCAAACATCAAAATTAATAGACCAATTTCAGTCCACTTATACTAAAACTCCATAAATATTTAATAAAAATATTTATGAGCTCGATCTATGAAAATGAGGTCTCGTTACCTCATTTTCGAAAACCACTGACTTTTTGTATGAACCACTAGTACCTTGACTAACCGACTAATTTAATAAATCAATTAAATCACATTTTACTATAACATTATTTAACTCGTAAATATTAAATAGATAATATTTTCTATCTTACTCATCCAACTTGTGGCCTCGAAGCCACTATTTTCAACCCCATTGAAAAATGAGTTGTTATAATTATAATCATCATTGTCCTTCCCAGATTCAGGATAGGTCATACAAGAACCCCTAAAGGCATTTTGATCGCGTCTGAAACGTCACAACGATTATGCAAGTGTACACACGTCGATGCAAGTATAGTTGATAGACAATTCTATCGGATATCGATCTCACAAGGAAATGGGTTATTAATGTTTAAATGTTGGAGCAATTAAGACTGAAATTAAGTAAAATGTGAGTAAGGATGTCAGTGCAATAATGTCAGATCTGTATACTAAAATAGTTAATATTGTCAATGCAATCAGAGTTAAATGTCAATGTAGTTAAAGTAAATCAAATGTGTTGAGTGTTGAGTGCTGAATATTTAAAT
The DNA here is from genome assembly GCA_005610355.1 of Gossypioides kirkii. NCBI lineage: Eukaryota > Viridiplantae > Streptophyta > Magnoliopsida > Malvales > Malvaceae > Gossypioides > Gossypioides kirkii. The sequence continues at coordinate 10,224,225 of CP032250.1, forward strand.
GCATGAAATGTAAAAGTGATCAAGTGTAAAGGGTAGAAATAGTCCACTGATTCTACTAAGTTGCAACGTTGGATACGTCGACAAGGTAAAGTCTAGATGGATTGTCACAGCAATAAAGCTCTTTGGAGTTCTTACCAACAACAACTTTCTATTTAATCCAGACTTAAATACCCACAATCACTCCACCTCTCGGTGTGAGCAATGTTATGCATTCAAGAACAAGTGATTGGATTCCAATCCTAAGCAGCTCTCTCCTAATTTACTTGTTAATCCAACTTATCATCGCATCTCTCGATGTCGACAGACTGTAATTTCACTCTCGTGCTTAAAGCGGTTAGATGCAAGAATAAACAGATAAGCAGCATAAATAAGAATCAAAATGATCTAGCATTAAAAGATACTCTCGTATTCATTTAATGTTATCAAAATCCATCATTGTTTAAGAAGAATTAAAGAGTACAATTGAAGCTTACTATCTCTAGACTACTAGAACTACTCCCTAATCGTTCCTCTTACCTTGCATCAGCACCTCTAGTCAGAAGTGGTTGCAGACTTGCTTCATCAGCTTCCCAATTTCTAGCTTAAATCTCCAAAATCACATAGAACTTGTAGAATTCAATCCCTTAATTCTTGATGATTTCTTCATTCTTTGTTCTTCTATTTATAGCCTTCAAAATGTTGTAGGATTCAACCTTCATTCTCAGATCCAGATCTAGATTTTGCATCTGTCATAGTTAGTTAGAATACAGCTGTGCACTCACGCAGATTGAATGTTCTCTTCAAAGATCTATAGGATTATCGCTGCATTTTTGGTAGCGATTTTAATTCTTTAATTACGGCGACAACGTGTGAAATTCCTACGCTGGTGATTCCAGATGTACTTATAGCTTGAATTCACTCATGCAATGTAAAGATTTCTATGCGTCAACATCTCTGTCCACAATTCCAAGCTATACTTGTGGCTGCATTCTTTTTCCAGCATTGATCTTCTGAGATGAGTTATTGTGCTAACAATTCTAGGGCGCAATATATCGGCTGCTTGTAGCGACATTAGTGCAAAAAGAGGTAAAAGTAACAAGAATTTAAACCAAACAACAATGAGTTAGAAAATATAAAAACTAAGTATGTAATGTCTATTATGCATGCTAAATATGTTACAAAAGAGACAATTAATACCCAAAGTTAGGGAGAAAATATATGTCATTTGTATTACCATCACACCTCAAACTTGAGATTTTACTTGTCCTCAAGTAAACAAAAATTAGCAAAGTCACAAGAAAAAATGTCACTGCAATCATTATTCTTACAACTTGAATTTTTTGAAATCCTAATGCACAAATTGTATTTACATGATAGAATGACGTGTCGACAATTTATAGGCATGAATAATTAAAAACTGCAACTTTATAAATGTTAGTATCATGCATTGAATCCTAATATTCCTTGAACCAATACAACATTATTTTTTTTTCTTTTTCATTTTCTTCCTTTTCTCATTTTTCTTTTTCAAATGACTGAGAGATGTCATTGCATTACTCTACCTTTGTTCCTGGGCAGTAACGATGGGGTGCAACAAACCCCCAGGAGGTATGTAATTGCACCGACACATACTCTTGCAGTGATAGCCTTTGGCTATTTCTAAACCTGCAGCGGAGTGTTCTCCCTTGAACAGTCACAATGCACTCACATTGGAGTGTCTTTTATTTATACAATGTCACTGCAACTAGTCAGTTAGTTCAAGATTCAAACATTCACACAATCCATTCATTACTAAAGCAATTCTAATCATTCATTCAAAAATATAAGACTCAGTATCCATTCATATTCATCCAATTTACACATCAGCATTCCAAGCAAATCAAGATTTACGCATAAAAATAAAAATTGTGGGCACATTTTTGTTGAAATTCTGCATATTTTCATTAACACAAGAAACAAGTAAAGTTCAAAAATGTGGGTACAATTGTATTTCCATTTCATTTAAATTCCCCCCAAACTTAAAGTGTGCATTGTCCCCAATGCATTGACATTAATAAATATATATATGGAAATGCAATGACAATGTAGATGCAGCAACAATAAAAATGTAATGACATTAATAATGCAAGGACAATTATACTACAGCTATATGATATGCATGAAAACTAAACTAAGTGCTAAAAAAATAAAAACTTAGTGTGTTGTAGCCGAAGATGTGACTGCATTGGTTTTTTTTCTTGTTGCGCTTTCGTTCCTCCTTATGCCTCATTTTCTTGTCTTTATGCTTCCTCTTTCTGTCCTTCGAACCAGTCGAATCAGCAGATTGCTCCTCTTTAATTAGTTTGATGGTGGCCTCATCGACAATTACATCTGATGGGTGGACTTTTGCAAGTGGTGTTATATAAGGCATTATGGCCAAATGATTACAATCTTCAGCATTGCTAGTAACTGCCTCAGCCTGTCTCGCTTAAGGTGGAGTCACGTTCGCATTGGATGCCCTCACATTTACGGGTGCTTCAACAATATCTTCAGCTATATCTATCGGGACATCGTCTTACTTTTCCTCCTGCTTCTCTACAAGGTCCTTCTTCTCAAATTCTTCCTCTCTTTCCTTCTCCTTCTCTTGACCTTCTTCTTATTCTGCTTCTCCTTCTTCAGGCTCTTCCTACTCAATGGTATCTTTGTCGGCACCATCCTCTACGTCCACGCCAATGGATACAATTGGAGTATGCACCTCCTCAACCATAGCTTCCCACTCTGCCATATTAGCCCCAAGGCTATTCGAGAACTCTTCTTCAAACAAGCTGGCTATAGTTCTGTAGCAATCCTCCATAGCATTAGAATGCCCCTCGTGCTCCTCGCCATCTAAAATGTGGATTCTTGTTAGAGAGGGAACATGTTGCGATTTACCATCAAGAGTAGGCTGGTCGGAGGATGAGATAGCTTCCTGAATAATAGGTGGAAAGACAGGGGACTCTGGTAGGGGATTTGGGCTCAGACTTCTCAATACGTTGACAATAGATTTGTTCCATATTCTTGGGTACGCATAAAATAGATTTTGGCTGTAGTCCATGTCTTCCAATGCACTGACAATACGAATCTGATGCATGTCAATGCGATCAATGTTTAGTTCCAATATAGCCAACCTCTTCCCCAACTGAGGGTCGGTGGGCGCATTATCTTGTTTTTCCTTCTTCTTCCCCTTCTCCTTCTTCTTGGGTGCTTTTTTCACTATCGGTACCTCTTGCTCTCTCGTCATTCTCTCTACTAAGATGTCATTGATGGGGCTCTTATTCTCTAGCACCTCTTCACCATCTCTGGGTACAATACCCGTTGTTTTCATAGCAACATGATTAAAGAAGGAAAGGGTCCTTGCTGAAAAAGCTTTGCTGAGTCATTTTATAATGCACCGACAAGATGTACTTTATGATGCGTCTACAAAAAGATGATTTTTTTTATTCCTTCATAAGACTTGGACTATTGCTTCAGTTCATAAAATATGCTCTCGTAGCAGCACTTTAAGAGCAGCCATAGGATCTGATCTTTGTTGAGAAAATTGTTGCTGCAGTTGTTGATACTGTCCTTGCATATATGGCAGTACATTCTGTTATGGCTGCATTTGCTCTTGTGGTTGCATCTAGCTATGAGCCTGCATTTGATCAGGAAGTGAACGTACTTAAGAATTTTGATTGTAGTTCTACTGCTGATTGTTATTGTAACTTTCTTGTATATAACTCCCTTGATGTGAGGAATTGCCATATCTATATGTAGATGCATTTTGACTCCCTCATGGTTGTTGAGTTCGATTGTTGAATGAGTTACCATAGGAATTTCCTCTGATGTTGTTGACGTAGAATGCATTCTTAGCATATTGTGGGCGATCCTCATAACTGTGGTTGTCAGCTCAAATTTCACATGAAAATGTCGGGACATCCAATTGTTGTGCCACTTGAATGGGAGCAGCTTCACTTGTTCCCTTCATGTTCTTTATAATGTTGGCCAAAAAGGATACCTGTGAACTTAAAGTTGAAATTGCATCTAACTCAAGAACACCAGGATTAGTTTTTACCTAAGCAGAATGAGAGATTGGATATTGATAATCATGAGAGATTGGATATTGATAATCATTCTGTGCAATTCTCTCTAGAATTCGAACAGCTTCATTGTAGGTGCACAACAAGGAACCATTTGTAGATGCATCGACAAGATTTCTTGTTTGAGCATTTAAACCGTTGTAAAAGATCTCAATTTCAGTCTCTTGTTGAATTCCATACATAGGACAATGTTGTAGCGAAGTCTTAAATTGCTCCCATGTTGTATGTAGGTTTTCATCATCAGCTTCCATTTCACTCACTCCATCTTGCACCAAGTCTTTAGTTATTGCACCCACAACTTCAAGTGCGGGGACAAATTTCTCAGCTAAATTTTCCTTGACACCTATTTCTTCATCTTTTTCTTCCACCACATGAACTTCGTTCATTTTCAGCATTAAGTTAGTAGGTGCAGTACAACTGTACAAAATTACATTGACAATGGAATCTTATTGCGTCGACAATAGTGTTTACTTATTTCTCAATCGGTGTAGACACAGTATTTATTCCTTCTTCTTTAAGTGCTTCGTACACTTTTATTCTTCACACGGTCCCAAAAATTTCCACTCTTTCTTGCGTTTTTTCCAATTCCGTAACTTCTTAATTATGGAAATAGGCATCAAAATTATGCTTTCATTGAAATCACATAATGCCTTTCCAATATACCGATCACCAATAGAATAGGATATTGAGAAGCCCTTGGGATCCTTAAATTCTTAGAACAATTTAATTGTCATGACAGTGCACCCTTCAGTGAGTGGGATTGCTTTGACATCTCCTAATCCTCTCTTCTTTGGAAATGTGTCTTCAAGTTTCTGAGGCTGTTTTGCTGTAGCATTTGTGACGACAAAGTGATCTACTTCTGTTGTTACAATATTTTGTTTAACCTCTTCAACTACAGTTTGCTTTTCAGATTGTGCTGACATCTTTCCATTGTTGAGAATTGAATTATCTTCTTTTGATGTAGCATCTCTAACAACTTCATTTAGTTGAGTTTCACTTCTGGGAATGACTTCCTCATCATGCTCTTGCCCTTGTGATATCAAATTCTCAATATCAACCGACAAAGTTTCTTGTGGTCACAAATTTATTGCGCCCACAATCTGGCCAAATTGATATTCTAGAGCTCGTATGGATTCATTTTCACTCTGAAGCATAGATTCAGCCTTAGAAATATATTGTCTCAGCAAATTTTCAATTGATGAAAACTCTGATGCTTCGTCTTGCTGGATATTTTGCCTTGACAAAGGTTGATCATAATTGGACAATGTCGACTCGGATCTAACATCATTGTTTATATTTCCAGGGTCTTGATTGTTCCAACAAAAATTTGGATGTTTTTCTCACTCTGGCGTATATGTGTTGGAATATGGATTTTCATTTCAATAGAAATTCCCCATATGGTACACATTGCTAGATTTGATGGGCATTGTTCAATCTCATGGTTGCTTCCAAAGTAATCGCAACTTGTGCAGCAAATTTTCATTCTGTAATTGTTGTGGCATTCTACATTGAATTACTCATATTAGTCAAAGAAGATACCCTGGCGTTTATGGCATCGAGCTCCATTTCTATAGCATCACTCATCCAACATCTTGAGGTTCTATATACCTCGTTCCTAGCCATATTTCGCTAAAAGAAAAATGTAAAAGTAAACAACAAAAAGGAAACAAGTTAGTGACAAATAAAATTTAGATAATAAAGAATAAATGGAATGACAAAAATAAACATCAAACAAACGCCATTCCCCGGCAATGGCGCCAAAACTTGATCGCGTCTGAAATGTCACAGCGATTGTACAAGCGTACACACGTCGATGCAAGTATAGTTGATAGACAAATCTATTAGATATCGATCCCACGAGGAAATGGGTTATTGATTTTTAAATGTCAGAGCAATTAATACTAAAATTAAGTAAAATCTGAGTAAGGATGTCAGTGCAATAATGTTAGATCTGTATATTAAAATAGTTAATATTGTTAATGCAATTAGAGTTAAATGTCAATGTACTGAAAGTAAATCAAATGTGTTGAGTGTTGAGTGCTGAATATTTAAATGCATGAAATGTAAAAGTGATCAAGTGTAAAGGATAGAAATAGTCCATTGATTCTGCTAAGTTGCAACGTTGGATACGTCGACAAGGTAAAGTATAGATGGATTGTCGCAGCAATAAAGCTCTTTTGAGTTCTTACCAACAAAAACTTTCTGTTTAATCCAAACTTAAATACCCACAATCACTCCACCTCTCGGTGTGAGCAATGTTGTACATTCAAGTCCAATCCCAAGCAACTCTGACCTAGCTTACGTGTTAATCCAACTTGTCACCGCATCTCTCGATGTCTATAGACTGCAATTTCACTATCGTGCTTAAAGCGGTTAGATCCAAGAATAAACAGATAAGAAGCATAAAATAAGAATCAAAATGATCTAGCATTAAAAGATACTCTCGTATTCATTTAATGTTATCAAAATCCATCATTGTTTAAGAAGAATTAAATAGTACAATTGAAGCTTACTATCTCTAGACTATTAGAACTACTACCTAATCGTTCCTCTTGCCTTGCATCAGCACCTCTTGTTAGAAGTGGTTGCAGACTTGCTTCATCAGCTTCCCAATTTCTAGCTTAAATCTCCAAAATCACACAGAACTTGTAGAATTCAATCCCTTAATTCTTGATGATTTCTTCATTCTTTGTTCTTCTATTTATAGCCTTCAAAATGTTGCAGGATTTAGGCTTCATTCTTAGATCCAGATCTAGATTTTGCAGCTGTCAAAGTTAGTTAGAGTACAGCTGTGCACTCATGCAGATTGAATGTTCTCTTCAGAGATTTGTAGGATTGTCGCTGCATTTTTGGTCGTGATTTTAATTCTTTAATTGCGGCGACAACGTGTGAAATTCTTGCGTTGGTGCTTCTAGATGTACTTGTAGCTTGAATTCACTCATGAAAATTAAAGATTTCTATGCATCGACATCTCTGGTCGCAATTTCAAGCTATACTTGTGGCTGCATTCTTCTTCCAGCATTGATCTTCTGAGATGAGTTCCTGCGCTGACAATTCTAAGGCACAATATATCGGCTACTTGTAGCGATATTAGTGCAAAAAGAGGTAAAAATAACAAGAATCTAAACCAAACAACAATGAGTTAGAAAATATAAAAACTAAGTATGTAATGCCTATTATGCATGCTAAATATGCTACAAAGGAGACAATTAATACCCAAATTTAGGGAGAAAATATGTCATTTGTAATACCATCACATTTTTTCAAATTTTTCTGTATAACAATAGAAGAGATTTTACCCAGATCTACTTGAATCTCATCTACCAAATTTACGTAACCAAGAAAGCCAACATCGTTAAGCCAAAACTCACCTTTGTTAATTTTTCACATAAATTTTTTCTCGCACAAAGTATATAGTACAATTCTCAAATATTTAGCGTACACAGATGCTATTTAAAATAAATCAGGATATCATCAATAAACATAACTACGACTGTATATAAATATCCAGATAAAGTCGAACAACTTGATTCATCAGATTCATAAATTAATAGGGACATTTGTTAGTTCAGACAACATTACCAGAATTCATAATGATCACCTCAAGTTTGAAAAGAAGTTTTCAGCATATAACAATCTTTAACTAGCAACTGAATAACTGAATCTATATTAATCTTATTGAACACTGTTATGCCTTTTTAATTGATTAAACAAGCCGTCTATACAAGATAAGAGATATTTATTCAATTTTCTCAATTAAGCAGAAATCCCAAAAATTCTTTAGGAAACAGATCAAGAAACCTACTGGCAATCGATACATGATCAATCTTTGATCCCAATTCCTGAGTATCAAGTATATATATATATACCAAAAATGTTTAACAATCTTTTCAAATCATTTTTTGTACCAAGATAACTGAAATAACTCTGCTTGTACTATCTGATTTACCAGACTCAACTATAATCACTACACCAGTCTGACATTTCAAATCAATTCAATTCAGTCTACAATTCACTATAGTATCATATAACTTTAGTTAATCTATTCCTAGAATAATGTAGAATTCATGAAATGATAGTAACGCCAAATCAACAGGAAAATCATAGTCATAGATTTTCAGTAGATAATTTCGACATACCAAAATAATCATTACACTCTAACCCAATGGATTATGACTCGAACATCAAACTCAGTTATCTCAAGAAGTAGATCCTTATCCGTCACTAATGCAATGCAAATACATGAGTAAGTTGACCCAGTATCAATTAGTGCATATACAATAAATAATGTAAAGGAATAAAACGTGCCATAAATAATACTAGGCGTGGTAGCATCAGATCAAGCAACTGAGTCTTCGATCCCACTACATTTAACTCCAGTGTTATTGCTCTGACCAGGGTGTTTGCCTATCTGAGATGTAGACAATTGTTTAACACTATTCACAAACACAATTTCTTGATTATATTCATTGACGTATACAAATCCCTATCTAGATGACATTTGATGATATTTCTCTCTCTAAATTTAAATTTGAAGAAAGTTTGGTTAATCATGCTTCTTAGTACAACCTCTGTTAATGTCGACCAACAATTATAATCCTTACCTTTTATCAACAACATGATACCTTTGAGATGATCAACAAGAAAAAAAAGCCATATCATCAAAAGTTCACTGTATATTTTTCAAACAAGTACCCAACCCTAATTAGATCTTCATCTGGTTTACCACTGAATTCTTTGGTACAATACTTTATAATTAATTAATCAAAAGCCGTCAAACTATTTCAGCCTGTTGAGGACCCATGGGTGCCATAAGAAGCATATCAATGGGTAGAGGTTGTAACGCCATTAGCTCGCACCAGTTTTGTGAACCACTAACTCATTAAATAAAAAAGACATTTTGACTTTACTATCAGACATTTACAAAGCCGATAAACTAAATTTACCTCCATTTAGAAGTCAGAATATTACCATTTATCTCATCAAAGCCAGTATGATAGGATTCTATTGACATTTATTAAATCTGTAACAAAATATTCTTAACCTCATTTTCATACATTTTTGGAACCGATATACTATATAACTTGCACCAGAATTAGAAGTCAAAATATTTCTGTTAACTTTGTTAGTTTCGTCACGATCAGATTTAGATGACATCTTTAAAATCTACGAGAAAATAGAGGTTAGATCAGATCAACCAATATCCCACTATCACAGGTTTATATGGCATTAATTTCAAAACTTTAGACACACTATGTTCAGTTGGAGAATCGATTAAATTGTAGCTCTAATACCACTAAATGTAACACTCATAACTCATTTTTGTCACCAAAATAGGGTTACAGAGTATTACGTACATATCAAAACTTTCCATATCAATTGGCATTCAATTATCAAATCAATTTCTTAAATACATATATGATTTCATACATTTACATGCCTTAAATCGAGCCTTCGAAGCCCAAAAATTAGGTTAGGAACCTTTAGGGACTAAATCAAAACAAATCAGAACATTCAGGGAAAAATTGAAAATTTACACTTCAGGGGTCACATGATCGTGTGTCCAGGCTGTATGATAGAGCCCAGACTGTATGCCTCTAAACATGATCATGTGGCTATCCTACATGCCCGTGTGGTTACTTTACACGCCTGTGTGTTTACCCATGTAACTCACTAACTTGGGTCACACACCTGTGTCTCTGCCCGTGTGAACCCTGCACCTAACATGCTAGGGGCACAAGCCTATGTGGGTTGCTCGTTTGTGACACATGACCGTGTGACAGCCCATATTTCAGGCCATGTATGCCTAAAAATGACCTAAAGCATGCTCATTTCACCACGAAATGCTTATGTACCTAAACCAACTTTCAACAAATGATTATAAGACTTCAAAATGAACTTTAATGACACTCAAAACATGCCAAAACAATTAGCCTAAGGCTAATTAATGTGTCATCAATGACACCACAATACAACACTTACACAATTCATTTCCTTAACTATATATATATATATATATATAAGCCACAAACATGCTCAACATGACTTACAATGAATTCCAAAAATGTCATGCTTAACTCATGCCAAACTTACCATATCTTATTCACATCAAACTTACCACTTCATGTTGTCTTCTTATGCTTTAATTTAGAATTAAACATATATACCACATTTAGTTACTCATACCATAACATCCAATGCACAACAAATACGCATTATAAGTACTTAGGAACCATTACAAAACATAACCAAATGCTCCTATTACATGCCATATAAGCGAGAATGTATTCAAAAGCTACCAAATGATCCTCGAATAGTGTGATTCTTCGAGTTGCTTGATCTTTCATCCATAAAATGTAATCTACAAGAAAATAGAACAAAACACGAGTAAGCTTCTTAAAGCTTAGTAAGTTCGTCGATTAAACGATAAAGCTTATTGAATTAAACATAGTAATTTAAATAAATAGATTAATGAACAGAGTTCCCGTCATAAAGTTATTATCAGAGTTCCTGTCAATCACATCTCATAATAGGTGAGTATTGCACAGTACAATAATTCAAATCATATTCCATATTAATATCATTTAAACTTTTCGAAAACACTTATACTTGGACAATTCATATCAATAAAATTGTCACATAATAAATTATCATAAACCAAGTCATCATTCTAATAATATCTCATTTTAGGTAATTGAAAGGGTATCACTCATTCGAGTTAACTTTAGAACTTTAATCGGCTCATGATGCTGCTCACACAAGTTGCAGAGAATCCGCAACACATGTAGGATCTTAAGCACATTATGGTCTTTATCATTGATACATAGTACCTTCTAAATGATCACTGATTTAAGGCTTGATAGACAATACTGGCTTAAGGCCTGCTAGGCACAAAGGCTGATAAACACACCGGCATAAAGTTTCCTAGGCACAAAGCCCGATAAATACACTGACACAAAGCTTGCTAGGCAGAAAGCTCGATAAATACACTGCCATAACAACTCAATTCTATTATATATTTCTGGTAATCAACATTCAAAATTATAATACTAGAACTAGAACTAAAAGAGTAAATCCCTTAACAAAGAATAGAATATAACTTTATATATATAATACAAAATTACAAGATTGATTTGTAGTAACGACTTAAGTACAAGGACTACTTCGTAACCTTTTCTTTTTCGCAATTATCACCACGTTCACGCTCTAAAATAATAATTTCATTCAATTAACTAAATCAACAGCAAAATCAAGTCATTTTATGAAATTGAGTCATTTTTTACTTTTTTACGAAATTGTCCTCAATATTTTACTTTTATGCAATTTAGTTCTTAAGTTCAAAACTTGCAATTTAACCAAATTTAACTAAAATCAAACTTAGCCGAATAGTATAACAATTCACTACAGTCCATATTTTTTTTATTCTACATCAAGTCCTTATACTTTTACTATTTTCACATTTTAGTCCTTAAACATTAAAATAATCAACAACTACTTTACAAAATAGTCCTAGATAACAACTAAACTTTATAATCTTCCATAAAAAATCAAGAATATACTAAAATCATCAATGGCATAATCCAAAAAAATTACCACTTTTAAAAATTAGACCCCGAGTTAGCTAGATTAAGCTAATACGAGCTGAAAAACTTAAAAATCACTAAAAACGGGTGAGATTTACTCAGCTAATTGAAGAACTCAATCTTGGCTGAAGCTTTCTTCTCCCATAAAAATGGCCATTCGGTTTCCCAAATGAAAAGAAAGGAAGATGATAACTTAAATTAAAATTCTTTTATTTTTAACCTTTTATTTAACCAATTTACATTATGAACTATAAAAATAAATAAAAATGTCCATATTTGTCTATCAAATGAGGATATTATATAATTACCATCTAAGGAAGGTTTAACTGCATAATTAATCCTTTAATTGTTTCAAATTATTGATTAATTAAGCTTCATTTTAATTTAACCCTAAACTAATTAGGACAAAATGAACAAATAGCCCAAAAGATAATGGATTTAATCATGTCACCACCGCTTAGACTTTTTGACCATGGTTTAATCACCTTTTTGGTCCCTTTAGTACTTTAAATCTATGGTGATTAAGTTTTAGCTCTTTTACAGTTTAATCCTTTTACCTTAATTAACTACCAAATCACTAAAATTTTCAGATCAAACTTCAATACACCTATAATACAACTCTATAAATATTTAATAAAAATATTTACGATCTTAAAGTACGGAAACGAGGTGCTGATACCTTATTTTCAAGAGCCACTTGACTTTGGGCTAAACCACTTATACTAACCATTAATTCAATTAATTAAAATCCATCAAATCAAAATATAATATAAAAATTATTATTGACTCGTATAATTTATCTGTCGTAATTCAACCTAGTAGATTAAACTAGTTTTCACACTTTTAGGAGCTTGAAATTAGGCATTTTCGTTAGTATTTACTTAAGGTTTACTTTAGTTTTAGTATAGTGAATAAAATGTCTAAAAAGTGTGAAAAGGAGTCTTTTATTGACTTTAGGGCCGATTGAGGTCTAAAGGTTAGCTAATGAACTTTTTGAGTGTGCAAGAGATCATTATAAGATGAACTACATCGAAGCTGATCATTATGTCACGACATGGGACAAGCGATGTCGCAACATAGGGACCAGACCAAACAATCCTAAAGTTATCTTCTATGTCACGATACAAGCATAGCATGTTGCGACAAAGCCTAGAAATCACACCAAATGAGTAAACTGCCTACTATGTCGCGACATCGACTCCTAAACATGGGAATACACCGAGTGAGGGGTGTTTTAATCTTCAAAACACAACATAAACTCGAAAAAGGGTAACTGACCTAGGGTTAAGAAAAACGACCATCCAAATGTTATAAATAAGCCCCTAGAGAAGTTAGTTTTACACACATTTTCTCTTAACTTTATTTCCTTCTTGTAATCTAGGTTTAGTTATTTTCTTTCTTAGGTTTTAGTTATTTTTATTCTTGCTCTACAGAAACGAGATTTGTAAGTTTCGCATAAATGATTGTGGATTCGTCCTAACAGATTGCAATACAAATCCTCAAGTTTCTTTTTAATTATATTTTCAATTCAAATTCTTATGCATACTCTTTATATTGAATTTATAATGTTTCAAGAAACCATGAGAAACTAATCCCTTCATGGGGGATTAAGGAGAGGAGGTATCATGATTTGATTATTGTATAGAAATTTTCAACGGATCAATTGTTTGCAAAAGGAAGAACGAGAAACAAACCCTAGGCCTAACAACCCTAAGAAGTCATTTAGATGGGAATTAACCCAAAATTGGTATTGTCCATTCGTGAACACCTATACCCTAAGCCAATCTGAACTGTGAGGTCGGAAGATAAGTAGTTCTTGTTGACTCATTATGTTAGTGGAAGATCGGAAGATCCTGCTAGGGTAGTTACTAGTTGATTGATGAAAATCCCAAAAGCAACAGTTGAAGTAATCATGCTGAAGCGAGCTAATCCCTCACAATCTAGTTTATCGATGACTTCTTTCACTTTTCATTTCTTTTATTTTTCTTTTATGACTTTTAGTATTATTATAAAAACCAAAACTATTAATTTTCTTTCATACTATAATCTCGGAAAGAGTACTAATTAGATATTTTTTGTGCAGGAGTTTAAAGTATTAGTGCTTCGCCTCCCTTGGGTACGATCCTCGGAGTACTCATTACTTCATTGTAACACCATATTATAGCTCGACCCGTATACTTGCAGAAGCCCAAAATATACTCTAAACGGGAGTACATTCGGACGTGGTCAAAATATTGGCGTCGTTGTCGGGGAGGCAACGTCTTTAGTAATTTTTATTATTGCACTTAATAAAAGAATAGTTAAGAATTTGGTAGATTGTAGTTACATTATAATTGTTGTCATTGACATGGGGATGTAAAAATCCATTCATAAGTATTTGTTAGAGAACAACATATTGGACTGACCCGCAATGAGTATGTTTCTTGGATTATTATGTAATAGTCACGACATTACTCATAGTGGTAACTATGTATACAATCCTTCGACTTGAGATAATCATTGTTCCAAGATATTGAATTGTATATTTTGATACAGTCAAACGTCTACTATAACAAGTTTGACTATAAAGACTAATGTTGGGTATGGCACAATCTATGTAGTGGGATATGATTTATCAAGATAGGATACTACCACTTGGATCTGGAACCTACATGTTGATGCTCACGATTTCGATAACCATACTGGTGATTTGGAAGAGATCTCTCGCAAAATATTTAGTGCCCATTTCGGCCAACTCTCCATCATCTTCCATAGGTTGAGCAACATGTATTTCCACGATGCTCGTTTTTCTAATTATGATGCATGGCTCAGTGATCCTACTCACATTGGACCTAGTGCCCAGGTGGTTTGGCCAATAGTGGGCCAGGAAATCTTGAATGGCGATGTGGGTGGGGGTTTCCAAGGAATACAAATAACCTCTGGTTTTTTTTAGATTTGGAGAGCATCTGGATTTGTCCCTCCTACATAATGGGAGCAATATCTTAGGCCACTTGATGAAGTGAGACTAGAATGCATCGCCATACTCAAATAAGTTAATATGAGATATTGCACTTATTTGTTTATTGTAATCTACATCGGATATCAAGAAACATGAGATTGGATTATACAAGTGTGACTACTCCATGACTTGTGTCCAATCTAGATATAAAGGACAAAAGGATATAATACATGCGAATTTATCACAAACAGGTTATGTTGAACCTCGACTTCTTGTAACTTGGGTAGCAATGATGCATTGCTAGATGCCACTCATTGCTTGTAACGTTAGAATTGTTCTAGTATTACTACCAATGTTACAAGAACCTACAGGGTCACACCCAATGGTTACAACGAACAGAATCTTAACAAAGTTGATATTAAATTTAACTGTCATGAGAATTAAATTAATTATTGAATTAATTTAATTTAACAGTTAAATTGTTTACACATTTTATGTACAAATTTGTTTTACAAGAATAGAGAACATGGTTAAAATAAATGTATGAATTTGATTCATATAAAATATTAACTATGTATTATTATTTATCAAAATTATTAATTACAATAATAATAATTTCGGTTAAACATAAAATGTGGAATTAATATCCTTTTAGGAAGGATATGAATTAAAACAAGGAAGCTTATATCTTTTTGGAAATGATATATGGTTTTAATGTTTTCTATATTTCTGAAAAGGGGAGTATTTTCGTTTATTTGTATTTGATATAAAATAAAAAGTACAAAACCCTAGTGTGTGTGTGTGTGTTTGTGAAAACCAAAAAGATTACAAAAGAAAAAAAAGAGAGGAAAACCTAGGTCTAGCAGTTGTCAATTTTTTTCTTTTCAAAATTATCTATAAAACGTTTAGGGAGAATTTTTTGTTCGTTCTTGATCGGGTGGACTATGTAGAGGCCGAGACGATTTTTGTTGCGGTTTGGGATCAGCAGCGTGCAGAGGAGGATTTCACAGCATCGTTTCCAGGGATTTTCAAGATTTTAAAAATGAAGAATTTTGAACCTTTCCTTCTCGATTCGTTCCTCGTACATGGATCCGGGGTTAGGGATCATCGAAATAATTTTTCCACTACGCAACGGGGCATACCGATGACCCAACAGTGGCATCAGAGTCGCTTGTACAAAATGAATTCGGGATTAAATTCAATGGTTGATGTTATTGTATGTTAAGCATGTTTTTTTCGATATACTTGATCTGTTATATGTATGTGTCAATGCATGTAATCTATTTGATTAAACGAGATTGATCAAAAACAGTTTGTTAAGAGTTAACAAATGTGTTTAAGAGCAGTGGGGATTTATTTATCTAAGTTAATTGTTAAATTACTGATAATTTTGAAAGGGAACAATGGTTGTTCCAGTGAGGTTTTAGATACCCAAGTTAATTGTTAACTTACTGATAATTTGGAAAGGGAACAATAGTTGTTCCAGTGAGGTTTTAGATATCAAAGTTAATTGTTAACTTACTAATAATTTCGAAAGTGAACAATTGTTGTTCCAGTAAGAAAAATCATCGAAATACTATATAATTCAGAATTTTACTTGTTCGAAAATGTCCGTACCATGGGAGCTCTGCCCTCGCACCCCCGGTTGAAACCCCCGCATATGTTAAACGAGTTTCTATAATTTGTAAAATTTTTTGAGCTGTTGCAGACTCAAATAGATGAAGGTGGAGCTATCTAATGTGGAAAAGAAGCTTGACAAGCAACTTCTACCCTTAGGATCTCTTTCAATTCTCCCATTGGCTTGTGAGGAACCACATTAGTTTTATGGGCTATAACCATTGCATTTCTTTTAATGCTTTATATTTTTCATGTATGTGATGCAATGAATGATATATTACCATGTATGTTAACAAAATCGATGAGATCAATTAAAATATTAATAAGCGAAATTGTTTATTAATGGTGAGATACAATGTGGGTTTTGCTAAAGCGAAGTACTTGTATCTATCTTGGTTAAACGCAAAGAATAAGAAAGTAATATTCATCGATTATAATATTGGTTAGTAACTTAACTAGGTTGCTCTAATATGATTAGAAACCTGGAGGCAAAATATTTGGATAATCATTAGATGATTGGAACAAGAGTTGTTCACCAAATAATAAGGAGTTACATATGATGTAATTAGCAAGTGTTTCTTACCTAAATAACCATACTCTTGAGAGTAAAGCTAAAGCTAACTTAAAACGAGGTGAAATACGGATCCTTACCTGCTAGAAAAACTTTAGAGAAAGGATTTTTTGAAATTAATACATGAGGGTTATTAATTTTGAATAAAATGGTGGAAGCATCATTTAATAATTTTTTTAAATGATTATAATAAACTTGATAAATTTACTTATGCAAATATTTCATTCTTGTATATTTATTATGGCAAACAACACAAACTCATTATCATTGCGATTCATCCTTGAGAAGGACAAGTTGAATGGCTTGAACTTTCTTGACTGGTTTCGTAACTTGAGGATTGTCCTCAGGAAAGAGCGAAAATTATATGTCATTGAAGAACCCATTCCTAATGAACCAGCAGCTAATGCCTCTAAAGCTGAAAAGGATTCTTATAAGAAGCACCTTGATGATATGGTTGACATAGGATGTCTAATGCTTGCTACCATGATTCCTCAGCTTCATAAGCAACATGAGGATATGGTTGCTTATGATATGATCTAGCACCTCAAGGAATTATATGAGCGACAAGCACGTCAAAAGAGGTACGAGACCCCCAAAGCTTTGTTTCGATGCAAAATGGTGGAGGTAACTCCAATGGGAACTCACGTTCTCAAAATGATAGGCTATATTGAAAGCCTTGAAAAACTTAGATTCCCTCTAGGTGAGGAATTGGTTACCGATGTTATCTTGCAATCATTGCCGGATAGTTTTAGCCAATTTGTCCTTAATTTCAATATGAATGAGACTAATAAGACTTTTCCACAGTTACTCAGCATGTTGCGAATAGCTTAAAGTAGCATGAAAAAGGCTGGACCTAAGCCCATTATGATGGTTCACAATAACAAGGGAAAAGGTAAGCTTGAGGCTAAGGAAAAGCCTAAGGACAATGGCAAGGCTGACCCAAACAAAGGAAAGACTTCATTGAAACCTAAAGGAGGAGTTGCTAAGGGAGGAAAATGTTTCCATTACGGTAAGACCGGACATTGGAAGAG
This sequence comes from Gossypioides kirkii, assembly GCA_005610355.1. Lineage (NCBI taxonomy): Eukaryota > Viridiplantae > Streptophyta > Magnoliopsida > Malvales > Malvaceae > Gossypioides > Gossypioides kirkii. The sequence goes on from CP032250.1 coordinate 10,242,038, forward strand.
GAACTGCCCGATCTACCTTGAAGAGGTGAAAAAGGCTAAGGCAAGCGGAGCGTCCACTTCAGGTATTTATGTTATTGCTATTAATTTATCAATGTCTACTTCTTGGGTATTAGATACTGGTTGTGGTTCTCATATTTGTACCTCTGTATAGGGACTGTAAAGGAGTAGGAATTTGGCTAAAGGAGATGTGGGCCTGCGAGTTGGAAATGGAGCAAGAATTGTTGCATTAGCTGTAAGAACACATATTTTATCCTTGCCTAATGGACTTGATTTGTGTTTGTTGGATTGTTATTTTGTGCCCAGTTTAACTAGAAACATTATTTCAATTTTTTGTTTAGACAGAATTGGTTTTGAGATAATTATTAAGAATAATTGTTGTTCATTTTATCTCAATAATGTTTTTTATGGTTTGGCACAATTAGTTAATGGCCTCTACATTTTGGATCAAGATATGCCCATTTATAACGTAAATACCAATAGATAAAAAATAAATGACTGTAATCAAACTTATCTTTAGCATTGTCTTTTGGGCCATATTAGTGAGAAGCGCATATCAAAGCTCCATAAAGAAGGGTTTTTGGATTCTTTTATTTTTGAACAAATTGATATATGTGAGTCTTTCTTGTTGGGTAAAATGACCAAAACTCTTTAATAGTAAAAGTGAGTGAGCTAGTGATTTATTGGGCTTAATACATAGTGATGTATGTGGGCCAATGAATACACAAGCTAGAGGGGGTTTTCAATACTTTATTACTTTCATTGATGACTTTAGTAGATATGGGTATATTTATCTTATGTGCCATATTAAATCTGAAGCCCTTGAAAAGTTTAAGGAATTTAAGAATGAAGTACAAAACCAACTAGGCAAAAGTATTAAGGCACTTCAATCAGATCGAGAAGGAGAATACTTAAGCTTAGAGTTTGATGAGCTTCTGAAGGAGTGAGGGATTGTCTCACAACTTACACCTCCCGGTACTCCACAATGGAACGAAGTTTTTGAGAGGCGAAATCAAACATTATTAAATATGGTTCGATTAATGATAAGTCATGTTGATCTTCTTACTTCCTTTTGGGGACATGAACTTGAGACAGTTGCCTTCACACTAAATCGTGTTCCATCTAAATCGGTTCAGAAGACACTATATGAGATGTGGGCTGAGAAGCGTCCTAGTATGAATTTTATGAAGATTTAGGGTTGTAAAGCTTATGTTAAACATCACACGTCTACAAAGCTTGAAACCAAATTTGAAAAAGGCATCTTTGTGGGATATCCTAAAGAAACTAAAGGATATTATTTCTTCAATCCTACCGAGAACAACGTGTTTTTCGCTCGAACAAGAGTCTTTCTTGAAAGAGAATTTGTCTCTAGAAAAGGAAGTGGTAGAATGATTGAACTCGAAGAAATTTGAGAAGAACAACAAATTACTGAACCAGAGATTGAAAAACAACAGGTTCCAAAAGTTGTTGTAGAACAATCAACTATTGTAGAAACACAACCACCGCGAAGATCCTTAAGAGAACGTCATGTACTTGAGAGATATGGATTTCTCATTACAACACATGGTGATGTTCTGCTTATGGATCAAGATGAGCCTAGGACTTATCAAGAAGCAATGGCGAACCCAGACTCTATGAAATGGCTAGAGACCATGAGATCTGAGATGGATTCCATGTCAAAGAACCATGTATGGACCTTGGTTGACCCACCTAAAGGGGTTAAACCTATAGGGTGCAAGTGGGTTTTCAAAAAGAAAACCGACATGGATAGTAATGTACAAACATACAAAGGGCGATTGGTCGCTAAAGGTTTTCACCAAGTTCATGGTGTCGACTATAACGAAACCTTTTCTCCTGTAACTATGTTTAAATCCATCTGGATCTTACTCGCTATAGCTACATTTCATGATTATGAAATCTGGCAAATGGACGTCAAAACAACTTTCCTTAATGGGAAACTAGAAGAGGATGTGTACATGACACAACCTAAAGGTTTTGTCGATCCAAAGGATGCTGGAAAGATATGCAAGCTACAAAGATCCAGTTATGGATTGAAGCAAGCTTCTCGAAGTTGGATTCTTCATTTTAATGATGCAATCAAAGAGTTTGGTTTTATCAAAAACGAAGATGAGCCTTGTGTTTACAAGAAAGTTAGTGGGATAACTATTGTATTCTTGGTATTGTATGTAGATGATATACTTATCATAGGAAATGACATACCTACCCTACAGTCTGTTAAAACGTGGTTAGGACATTGTTTTTCTATGAAGGACTTGGGTGAGGCCACGTACATTTTAGGAGTTAAAATCTATAGAGATAGATCAAGGCGACTCATAGGTCTAAGCAAAAGTACATACATAGATAAAGTACTAAAGAGGTTCAATATGGAAGAATCTAAGAGAGGATTCTTACCTATGAGACATGGTTGATAGTGCTAGAAAGAACCATTATTTTCTCCCTACTTATTAGTTAAGTTGTTCCCCTTTAGTTGTCTTTAGCACATATTTTAGCATTTTTTAGTTTATTGAATTGCATTTTCTAACTCAATAGTCCTTAGCCTATTTACTCTTAAATTTGTCCTGTTTTGATACTGATGTCACTGCATAAATAATTTCAGATTGCATCCAGGATTATCACCGCATCTGACAGCTATCCGGATAAGAACAAAAATGTGTGAACTATCCAGTCTGGTATAACCAACTTGTACGACCAGAGACAGCTTCATTATGTAGAAAAGATACCTGTACAATTTGGAGGAATATAAATATTCACAAGGAAAGAGAAAAAGGTGTCTCCTTTAGTCTCCTTTGGGCATTATCTTCCTTAACCTAACTTTTGAGCTTTTTGGCTATGAAGGCTTGAGACCCCCACGGGTGAACCCCACGGGTGAACCAATGTGAAAAGGATGCAAATTAGCCCCTAACGAGGAGCCCTAAGTATGACACAAGAGGGAAGTGAGGGAGCAAGTCAAGTTATCTAGGAATAGTATTCTCCATTTGTCTCTTTTACATTTCTTTTCTAATGTTAGTGATTACTCTCTAATTTATGTTCATATGGAAGTACACATAATTTCTGGGTTAAATGTTATTTTATTCAAACTAACTTCTACTGTTTAATTTTTGGGTTTGAATGTTTTTAACACGAAAGTGTTATTGCGGTCACTATCACTAGAAGGTGCAGTGACAGTTTAAGCTAACAAGCATGACAACGAAAGTTGCTTGGGGATTAGAGGAATTTAATCCACTTGTTCTTAATCATGTTCCATTGCCATCATTGGAAGGTGTGGTTAATCTGCATGTTTAAGTCTTACGTTAAATATAGAAGTTAAGCTTGGGAAAATATACATTGCACTTTATTGCGTTGACAATCACCTATCCTTTTATACCTTGTGAGCACTTAGCATTCTGTTGAACATTCACATCGGGGACCCCATTTTATCATATCATATTTTTCTTTATTTTCAAGTTATTGCTCTGACAACTATTATAACAATTTATCTTATTTTATCTTTTCATTGCATTGACATTAATAAACAAAAGATAGCCATCCTCGTGGGATCGATATCCGACAGACTCACATCTGTCTACTATACTTGCATCGACAGTGTACGCTTGCATAATATTGCTGTGACGTTAAACAACCGATCGACATGATATTTCACTTTCGAAGGAAATGTGTCCTTCAACTTCTCAAGAGAGAGAGAGAGAGAGTGAATGAGTAAGATTCCATATGCTTTAGCTATTGGGTTTATCATGTATGTCATGCTATGTACTTGTCCAGATGTATTGTATGCTTTAAGCATGACGAGTTAGTATCAAGTAGATCTCGGTGAAGGTCATTGGGTGGTAGTTAAGAATATCCTTAAGTATTTGCAAGGACTAAGGATACATTCCTTAAATATGGAGGTAAGGAAGAGCTAAGTGTAAAAGGTTACACTAATGCTAGCTTCCAAACCAACAAGGATGATTCACGATTGTAATCGGGTTTTGTGTTTTGCCTTAATGGTGGTGTTGTGAGCTGGAAAAGTTCAAAGCAAGGTACAGTTGCTGATTCTACAACTGAGGTCGATTATATTTTAGCTAGTGAAGCTGCAAAAGAGGCTGTTTGGATCAAGAAGTTCATATCTAAACTAGGGATGTGCTTAGCATATCAGATGTTATAAAACTTCGTTGCAACAACAATGGAGCCATTGCACAAGCAAAGGAACCTAGATCTCACCAGCGATCCAAGCATATACTTTGGCGTTTTCATCTCATTCAAGAAATTATTGATCGAGGAGATGTGGAAATATGTAGAGTACCAATAGATGATAACATTACGGATCCGCTGACAAAGCCTCTGACACAGTAGAAGCATGATCGTCACACTAAGTCACTTGGTATTGGATATATGAGTGATTGGTCTTAGTGCTAGTGGGAGATTTCAGAGTATGCCAAAAAACCAATCATGATTTGATTATAATCACATACTCATTTTACCTTTTTTATTAATAAAAGGCATTATCATTGTTATTTCAATTTCTTTTTCTGTGTGTTTAAATAAACTAATTTGTAATAATGTCCTGAGGATAATATGATTATTCTTAAAAGGTCCTAAGTCAAGTATTATTGTGGGCTTGACAACAATAATGCATTGAGATTAATATGTAGTTGATTGATGACAAAGTGTTTCCATTAACATAGGGTTGTCAAAATCAATTCATGAGTATGTGTTAGAGAAAAACATATTAGACTGACCGGCTATGGGTATGTATCTTGGATTATTATGTAATAGTCACGACATTACTCATAGTGATAACTATGTATACAATCCTTAGACTTGAGATAATCATTGTCCCAACATAGTGAATTGTATATTTTGATACAGTCAAACGTCTATAACAAGTTTGACTATAAAGACTGATGTTGGGTATGGCACACTCGATGTAGTGGGATATGATTTATCAAGATAGGATTTGTCCCTCTTACATGATGGGAGCAATATCTTAGGCCACTTGATGATGTGAGGCTAGAAATGCATGGTCATGCTAAAATAAGTTAATATGAGATATTACACTTATTTGTTTATTGTAGTCCACGTCGAATATCAAGAAACATGAGATTGGATTATACAAGTGTGATTACTCCATGACTTGTGTCCAATCTAGATATAAAGGAAAAAATGATATAATACATGCGAATTTATCACAAAAAGGTTATGTCGAACCTCGACTTCTTGTAACTTGGGTAGCAATGATGCATTGCTAGATTCCACTCATTGCTTGTAACGTTAGAATCGTTCTAGTATTACTATCATGTTACAAGAACCTACAAGGTCACACCCAATCGTTGAAACGAATAGAATCTTAACAAAGTTAGTATTAAATTTAACTATCATGAGAATTAATTTAATTTGACAATTAAATTGTTCACACATTGCATGTACAAATTTGTTGTACAAGAATAGTGAACATGGTTAAAATAAATGTATGAATTTGATTCATATAAAATATTAACTATGTATTATTATTTACCAAAATTATTAATTATAATAATAATCATTCTGATTAAACATAAAATATGGAATTAATGTCCTTTTAGGAAGGATATAAATTAAAACAAGAAAGCTTATATCTTTTTGAAAAAGATATATGGTTTTAATGCTTTCCAAATTTCTAAAAAGCAGAGTATTTCTGTTTATTTGTATTTGATATAAAATAAAAAAATACAAAACCCTAATGTTGCAGCTTGGGATCAGCAGCATGCAGAGGAGGATTTCACAGCATTTTTTCCAGGGATTTTCCAAACTTTGAGAAGGTATGATTCCGAACCCTTCCTTCTCGATTCGTTCCTCATATCGCCGGAATAATTTTTCCGCTGCGCCACGGGGCGTACTAGCGACCTAACAATAATTAATATATATATAATAATATTAACATGATGAAAAATACATTAGGGATGTTCTTTGATTTAGAATGGTTACAATCTAGTATTATTTGGCCTTTAATTTATAGTTCCCATTTTGAATTAAACTCACCTCTATTAACTTGGATTACTAATAACATTAAATTTTTTATGCCTAAATAGAGGATCCTGTTGATCTAAGGAGATTTAAGAATATTTGTAGCACCGTCACTTATACGGGAGTCTCCATGGATGCTATTAAACTACTCTTGGTTCCTTTGGCCTTAGATAAAAAAGCAAAGTTATGGTTGGAATCATTACCACCTAACACAACTACCACATGGAGAGATTTTGTGCAATCATTGTATGATCCCTATGCCTAAAATCATGCAAAGTTATGTACATTTATTTCATTTCAGGCAGACTATCACAGAAACATTGGGACAAGCTTGGGAAAGATTCAAACAATACTCCGATCTGTACTAGGGGGAGGTATTCATATAGCCATTCAAATCCAACATTTTTACGATGGGTTGAACGAAGAAAATAGGAGGAAGATGAATATCATGACTAGAGGCAGCATTTGGACAAAATCTTGGAAAGATGTCATGGAAATTCTAGAAATATCCAATTTGAATGAAATGTTGTGCGGTACAAAGTGTGAATTTGAAGGTTACTGTAAGAAACAGAGCTACAACCAAATTGAGAAGGTGGAGCCTAAAGAAGAAGAAGATTTTGAAGGGGAAGAACAAGCCGAAGATGAAAAGGGGCGGCGTGTGTGACAACTCAGTTATATTGGCGGCAACAGAGTAAAGGGATATTAGAACGGTCTATTCCTAATACCCAAAAATGATACCATCTATAGTAAAACCACCAGAGTTGGAGTTAAAACCACTACCTAAACATTTGAAATAAGGGTATTTGGGAGAAAAAATACTTTACCCATTATAATCGCCTTAGGAATAAGTGGTGCCTAAGAAGAAGCTTTGTTAGCTGTGTTTAAGCAACATAAAAAAGCCATAGGATAGACTATTGCAGATATAAAGGGAATCAATCCTGCATTTTGTCAACACAAAATCCGATTAAAGGAAGGAAAGAAATCTATGGTGGATGCGCAAAGGAGACTTAATCCAGCTATGAAAGAGGTGGTGAAAAAAGAGTTACTAAAATGGTTAACGAAACTTTTCGACATACAATGGCCATTATGACGAAAATTCATTTAAACTCTAGAAATACTTAACAAAATTTCAAAGTAACTTTAGAAACCTTCTAATCATGTTAAAAAAGTTGAAAAAAACACATTATAACCAAGTTTTAATCCACAATCCCAAAATCTACCATTAATGATCCAAATTTCAGCTTTTATTTAAATATAATGGCTATAAATTCGATTTAAAAGTCTAGATAACATTTAAAACTAATTAGGAATCGAATCGTTACCTTGGTTGATGAAAAACTAAGCGTTTGATTGGAAACTCGAAAAACCCACAAGCTTGACAATGGAGAAAAATATGACGTTTTTGGTTTTTTTTAATGGTTTCAATGGAGTTTTATGGCTTGAAGGGTGATAGAAATAAAAAGAAATTAGGATTTCGACTTCAAAATTGGATGGGAGAGTTGGGAGAGCAAAGGGACGACATAAGAATGAGAAGAGAAGAAACTAACGTGAAAAAATGTAATGTAGACATCCAATTTTGTCCTAGCCCAATTGGAGGCCCATTTGTTCCCTTTAAATATTTGTTCTTTATTGGGCTCGTTCGAAGCCCACCCGATTTTGATCAAATAGAGGTCTTTGTTTTTCTTTTCTTTTTCTTTCCTTTTCGATTCTTCAAGGGCGCAAATTATTATTATCATTACTACTACTATTATTATTATTAAATATTATTTTTTTAGGGTTTCATGAACCCTAACCTCCCCTTTTGCTACACATCACAAACATTCAAAATAGTACCAAATCATTAATCAACATATCAATGGGAACATAGCAAAAAATTACAAATAAATCAGATTGAAAAACAATATATATGCATGAAATGAAAGAAACAAAAATGAGGAGGCTTTCCATATTCTATTTTTTTAAAATGTAAGAAAAAAAAACAACAAGAAGCATGATATTTCTTTTTCTCTTCTTTTTTTTCCATAAACATGTCATGAGGGATCGAGTTTGGGCTCTGATGAAGGGATGACATTGGACCATCGATCCTCTGCCCTTAAGAGCCCCAAAAATCTCGTTTTCTTTTCCTTCCCCTTTCTAAAATAAAGTTTTCTTAATGAAAAAGAGCTTGATCTTGGGAAAAGTTTTATGATTTTTTAAAAAAAAAAAAGTTTAAATTTTTAAAAATAAAAATATGGTTTTGGTCATCTTAAAGGAAAAGTTTAAATTTTTAAACAAAGTATTGATTTTTTTAACTATTTCAAAATAAAAACTTTGATCTTTAAAAAAAGTGATTTTTTTTTAAAAAAATTAGATTTTTTTAAAAAAAAATTGTTTTTAGTCATTTTCAACGAAAACTTTGAATTTTTAAACAAAGATTTGATTTTTTTAACTATTTCGAAATAAAAGATTTGATCTTTAAGAAAAATAGTGATTTTTTTAAGAAAAAAGAAAGTTTAGATTTTTAAAAATAAAATCTATTTTTTAATCATTTTAAAGAAAATTTTTAAATCTTTAAACAAACTTTTGATTTTTTTTAACTATTTCAAAATAAAACTTTAATCTTTAAGAAAAGTAATTTTTTTAAAGAAGAAAACTTTTGATTTCAAAAAAAAAAAATTTCGACCAGTATATGTGGCGGCTCCACTACCGGAAGTCGTAGAGTCGTCGTTGGGCTCTTCGATGGTGTAGCCATGGCCAACATAGAAGGAGCAAGAGGAGGAAGAGTTTTTTTTGTGTATTTTTTTTTAAATGAAAGAATGCATAGATTTTTCCTATTTATAAGTGTCAAAATGGGTAATTTATCCCACCCCCTTATTTTTTAAACTTATAAAAATACCCTATTTTTTGCAGTGTTGCCCTCATTCTCTCGCCTATTTACACCCGTAACCCTTTTTTTACTCAAACTCTCAATTTAATCCAAATTTTCAAAATTAAAAGCAAACTAATTGCTACTTCAGTCCTCTGTCTTCTACTTTTTTTATCTTTTTGTCCCAAAATCAAGCTATGTCATTTTGTTTCCATCTTTAATAAGTTATTTACACTTATATCTTCCCTTTAATTTACATTTATACTTTATATATTTGATGTCAATTATGCACTTTATTTTAATATTTTTATATTATTCACATTTATATAATTTTTATTTAATCTTATTTCATCTTTATTTATTTTCATGTCTATTTATATTTATATTTTTTACACATTCCTTTACATACATTTTAATCTTATTTGCTTATGTTACTTTGACTCTTTTATTGTACTACGAACAAGGTGTATTATTGCTATTATTATAATCATCGTGTCAATGTTTTTTTCTTTTTTTCATATATTTAAGTTTCATTTTTATTCTTGTCCCTTTTTGAAAGAGTTTTAGCTTTTCATTAATTTTAGCTAATTTAATTAATTCTCTTATTTTATTACTATTCATTTTAAAAGAGGGAACTTTAAGTCATTTTTTCATTCTATAAATGTTGACATGAAGTTAGTTAAGTAGGTGTTACATTTAAATGATACCATAAGATTTTTACATTTGAATTTAGGTTAGTCTTTAAGATCTTATCTACCATTTACCATAGAAAAATTATAAAAAATATGTAAGATATTATTATTTTTTATAGGTCTTTAAACTAATTTTAAATATCGTTAAGGATAATTAATATGTAAATATTCTTTAGGACTTTGTTCAGGATTAAAACTAAAGATTTTTGTAGGTGAATTGTAAATCATGATTAGGTCTTTCTAAGTATTTTATTTTAGAAACACCTTAAGAAAGCTAATAAATGTCATCTAAGATATATTATTTTAGGATTTTGACGAATTTAAATTTTAGATCAATAATTTAAAAGTAAAATAAATCAGAAACCCGACATAGGATATTTTCGTAAGATATTGATAGGTTCAACATTATTAATGAAATCTTTTAAAAATTTAATAATAATAAAAGATCGAATAAGTTGTAGATGAATTTTAATATTCCTCTTAATTCATTGGTAATTAGGGTTTTTTTTTTTAATTCTAAAAGAGAATTAAGTTTAGGAATTGAAGATATTTTACTAGAATTATTTAGGTATCCTTTGGGGTTCCCGTTAAAAGTAAAAATCTCTAATAAGTTTCAAATTAGATAAGTTTGGTGAACACGTCTTAGTCGAGTTATGAGTAAATCGGAGGCATTTTTTTAGAGTTTTTATTTAAGATTTCCATAAGATTTTAGCCTAGATGAAGACATTAATATGCTTAAATAAAAAAAAACTAGCTCCCAAGACCCCGTAAGACTATCCCCGGATAGGCATTGTGGGGGTGCTATAACCTTCCCCATACGTAACCTGTACTCCCGAACCCGAAATTTGGTGATGAGATCGAGTCTCGACTTTTAGATGATAGGTGTCTAACCAACCTAGCCCTAATTGTTTAGTGGTGATTGTATGTTAATTTAGGTCCTCCGTGTCTAGCTTTGCTTACTAGGCCCCCATACTCTTATGTAGGAAAAGTTATGATAGCTTGATGACTCCACTAGGGAGGCTGGGGAGTCGATTTACTTGGGTTTGAGAACTAGATTTTTTAGTATTTCAGCATATTAGATTTATTTATCCGTGCATTATTGAGATTATTGAGATTTGAACTGAGCCAATCCCAAGGATAATTTCTCGTTACCTCATATAGACACACTGGTGGATAGCACTGCTAAACATTGAGTTTTCTCTTTCATGGATGGATTCTCAACGTATAATCAAATCAAAATGGCGAGGGAGGACATGGAAAAGACCACATTCATCACGACCTGGGGAAATTTTTGATACAGGGTCATGCCATTTGGTCTAAAAAATGTTGGAGTCACGTATCAACGAGTAATGTTGACACTGTTTCGTGACATGATGCATAAAGAGATTGAAGTTTATGTTGACGATATGATAGCAAAGTTCGCTAGGGAGAAAAGTCATATGGAAAACCTCCACAAACTATTTGAAAGATTGAGGAAATACAAATTGAGATTGAATCCAGCAAAATGTACTTTCGGGGTAAATTCGGGGAAATTGTTGAGTTTCGTAGTAAGTAAACGGGGAATTGAAATAGATTCAGACAAGGTTTGAGCAATTCAAGATTTGACACCCCCTAAAACTCAAAAGGAGGTAAAAGGTTTTTTGGGATGGTTAAATTACGTGTCTCGCTTCATCTCGCAGTTGACAGATAAATATGATCCCATCTTCAAGCTCTTACATAAGGATAGTGATGGTGAATGGACTGAAGATTGTCAAAAAGCGTTCGAGAGGGTAAAAAGTTATTTGGCTAAGCCACCAATGTTGACTCCCCCGATGCTAAGAAGGCCTTTGATTTTGTATTTGGTAGTGCTGGATAATTCTATAGGTTGTGTTCTAGGGCAAGGAGATGGTTCAAACAAGAAAGAGCACGTAATCTATTTTCTGAGCAAGAAGTTCACAGAATATGAAGCCAAGCACTCCCATCTAGAAAAGATGTGTTGTAACACCCAAAACCCGACACCGTCATCGGTTAGGGTCTCAAGGTCTTTCAGATCATTTACCGTTGTTTAAACCTTTATATCTCAACATTTCGGTATTATAAAAACATGCATTCAATTGATTATAAACTTTAATAACATTAAAAATCAATAAGGGTTAAAAATGTCATTTTACAAGATCTAGGGGACTTCTACCGGTACTTGTTGGACAAGCATCAGTAGAAGTCAAGTCATTAAGCTTTTGAAAAATAGATGCAGTTTCCTACCGGTAAATGTGAAGGTTCTATCGATACAAGTATGGGTACTACCGATACAATCCATACTTCTACCAATACAACAAGTTCCAAAGAGCTAAGAAGATTTACCCTGTAACTTTTACCGATACAAGTGTTTAGACTACCGATAATACTATGATCAGAACTACCTTCAAAGACTTATATCGATACTATGCTAGTCAGTAACCAAAATTCAAATACTCTGTACTTCTACCGATACATGCAAGAGTTCTACTGAAACAAGTAAGCAGATTTCAAATATACACATAATTTATCTAAGTTTAATAGACATACTTCATCATATGTTAAACTCTCAATACCATACTAGCATAATCAACTACATGTTGGTACATGATTCATCATACAACCACAAAATATATTTGGAATTAACATCAAGGATATTACCATTTTAGTAACATTTTACACCAAAATAAATCAAATACAAAATCCTAATACATGCCATATAAGCCAAGTGATACGAAAGACTACCAAATGAGCTCCCGGGATAGTGTGATTCTTCTTGAGGATCTGATCTTCAACAGCAAAATGAATCTACAAAACAATGAACATAACACAGGTAAGCTTACATAGCTTAATAAGTTCGTAAAACAATTAACTTACAGAATAGTATATTCGATTACAAAAAGAGTAATTTAACAACTTCTTCATCTTATGACATTTGCATCAAGTTGATCTATTCGAGTCTTCTAGAAATTTTAGCTCAAATGAGTCCAGACAGAGTTTAGCTCTTACGAGCCAGTCAAAATATTGCTCTTATGAGCCACACAAAATATCGCTCTTACGAGCTAGACAGAATATTGCTCCTACGAGCCAGTCAGAATATCGCTCTTAAGAGCCAGTCAGAATATTGCTCTTATGAGCTAGATAGAATATCACCCTTACGAGCCAGATAGAATATCACTCTTACGAGCCAGATAGAATATCACTCGTACGAGCCAAACAGAATATCGCTTTTACGAGCTAGATAAAATATTGCTCCACCGAGCCAAAATCCAAAATTTTCTTCAGTATCTTCCATCATGTTCCCACATCAATAATATATCCAAATAATTATAAATCATAGTTAATAAATAGAAATTAAATCACACGAACTTACCGGATGAAATTGTAGTTAAGGCTAACTTTAGGGACTATTCTGCTAATTTTCCTTTTCCTCAGTTCGCAGCACGCTCGTGATCTAAAATCAATAAATCATTCAATTCGCTTATTAAATCATGAAATTTAAATCATTTCTTGCATTCAAGTCCTTTTTTGGAAATTTACAAAATTACCCTTAACATTTCATTTTTATTCAATTTAGTCTTTAGACCTAAAATATGCTAAATAACTATTCACTCAAACTTGTACCAGCCGAATACACAAAGGTTCTTTCCCAATCTCCACATGCAATTATTTTACAACTAATACATGAGATTTTACCCTTTTTAACAATTTAGTCCTCAAACCTTAAAATCATAAAAAATCACTTAACAAAATCATCAAATCTATCAACCAAGCTTACAATACTTCCATAAACTTTCAAGAACAAGCTCATTCATTAAGGGCAAGATTTATAATGTTTGACAGATTCACAAATTAGTCCTTGGGTTAGCTAGATTAAGCTAATACGGTCTCAAAAACATAAAAATCACTAAAAACAGACATGATTTGCTTACCTAAATCAAAGCTTCAAAAGGATGAAAAATGGAAACCCTAGTTCCTTCTTTTGGCCGTGAGAGAAAGAAAGAAGAAGGAGATGATGAAATTATGCTCTTTTATTTCTTTTAATTTTAATTTATATACTTAGGCATTTTTGTAAATTTTGTGACTTTCATCATTAAGCTTAAATAACCTTCTTTAACTTTAATTCATCATACCCATATACATTTAAACATCATGACATTCCACTAACTTGACCTCTATTGGTCAATTGTTTATTTCGTCCCTCTATTGAAACGATCCTACTTTCGTGATCTCTTCAATTTAGTCCTTTTCAATTAATTAGCTATCTAAATGATAAAATTTCTTAACCAAAATTTAATACGATGCTAATGACATCACAAATATTAAATAAATAAAATTTACGACTAGACTCATTAGAGTTATGATTCTGAAATCACTATTTTCGACACCACTAAAAATCAGGCTGTTACATGTGTTGCACTTTAGCATGGACCACACGTTGACTAAGGAAATATATGTTGTATCACACCACCTTCCTCATCACAAATTTGGACCCTTTGAAGTACATTTTCGAGAAGCCATCATTTTTAGGGAGAGTTGCTCATTGGTAAGTGGTATTATCCGAGTATAACATCGTCTAAATGTCCCAAAAGGCTATAAAAAGAAGCATAGTCACGGAATTTCCGGCGGATTACGCAAAAGAGGAGTATGATCCCATGAGTTTTGATTTCCCAAACAAAGAGATCACGTCAATTTTGAAGCGCGAAGAATAAATTTGGACGGTGTATTTCGATGGAGCATCCAACATGATTGGACATGGGATTGAGGCAATACTAATCTCCCCAAGTGGCTAGTATTTTCCCGTTACAGCTAAATTGATGTTCACCTGTACGAACAATATAGCTGAATATAAGGCATGCATTTTGGCACTTCAGATCGCCATTGAGAAAAAGATCAAGGTTTTAAAAGTTTTTGGTGACTCAGCATTAGTTGTTTACCAATTAAGAGGAGAATGGGAAACAAAGGATTCCAAACTAATTCACTATCAAACATATATCCATGGACTGATCAAAGAATTTGATGATGTCCTATTTTGTCATTTTCAAGAGAAGAAAACCAGTTTGCAAATGCATTAGCTACTCTAGTCACCATGTTCAAAGTAGGATCAGAAATAGAAGTGCAACCTATACAGCTAAGGGTCAAGGAGTCGTCGACCCACTGCGTGGGAGTAGAATTGGGAATGGATGGGAAACCATGGTATGTTGACATTAGGCGGCATTTGCAATACCAACAATACCCAAATTGCACCTCAGAAAGTGATAAACGAATAATTAGGAGGCTGGCTATGGGTTTCATCTTGGACGATGATTTTTTGTACAAAAGAGGATGTGACCAAACACTATTGAGATGTGGAGCACATAGTAACAGACATATGATGGCAAGGCCAATCATAAGAGCTGAATATTTCTGGTTAACGTTGGAACGAGATTATTTAAATTATGCTCAAAAGTGTAATAAATGCGTGATTTATGCAGACAGTATTAACACTCCTCCTGCTATTCTTCATGTCTTGGCGCCTCCTTGGTCGTTATCAATGTGGAGAGTAGATGTCATTGGCCCCATCACACCGAAAGCATCAAACTTGTATCGTTTCATCTTTTTAGTGATTGATTATTTCACCAAGTGGGTTGAAGCCGCTTCATATGCCAATGTAACTCAATCAGTGATCTGTAAATTTCAAAAAAAAGGTCATTTGTCGTTACGGTTTACCAAAAAGAATCATCTCAGAAAATGCAAAAAAACTTGAACAATGCCTTGATAGAAGAGGTTTGTGCACAATTTAATATCAAACATCACAATTCTGCGCCATATCGTCTACAAATAAATGGGGGCAGTCGAGGCTGTAAATAAGAATATCAAGAAGATCATTTCCAAGACATTAGAAATGTATAGGGATTGGCATGAGAAACTCCCTTTTGTTCTCCACACATACCACAAATCAGTGAGGACTTTAACAAGAACTACTCCATTTTCATTAGTGTATAGCATGGAGGTTGTTTTACCTATCGAGGTGCAAATCTCATCTCTATGAGTTTTGAGGGAGGTGCAACTGGATGAGGCTTAATGGGTGCAAGAGAGATATGAGCAGTTGAATTTAATTGAGGAAAAGAGATTAGCAGTTTTATGACATGGCTAGTTGTATCAGCAAAGAATGATAAAGGCTTATGATAAGAAGGTGCAACCAAGGCAGTTCAGAGAAGGGGATCTTGTAACACCCGAATCTCGATTTTATCATCGGAGCAAGGATATGGAGAGTTACTATACAAGTCGAAACATTTTCATAACGCACAACACAAAGAAAATCAATATGCATGAAGTATGTTTTTATTATCTTTAAATTGGGCTTTTGAGGCCCTATACATAGCATCCAAACAATTCAAGATTAATATGAAAACAATTTAAAAATTTTAAATGAAAAATGAAAAATTTGGAAAACAAGGGCACATGGTCGTGTACCAGCCCGTGTGAAGCTTCGAAAATGGGTCACACGGCCATGGGCTAGGTCGTGTGCTAAGCCGTTTGATCACTGTATCATTTTATGAAATTTCACACGGCCGTGTGCCAAGCCGTGTGTCAAACCATGTGTTACTGCAAAAATAAGCCACACGGTCTACTCGAACTTCGATTGCACGCCTGTGTAAGTCTTGCAGTCAACACACCCAAGGCGTTCGTGGGCAACCTGTGTGTGTATGTGGTCTCAAACACCACACTTCAGACTTGATACCTGGACATATCCATTTCACAATGTTCCTATGACCTAAAGCACACTCAAAGGCCTTTTAATCATGCTTCAAATATTCCTTTAAGAAACACATATATTCACATTACAATATGCAAGCAGACTATACATATTAATCCAACATATAGCCATTCCAAAATACCCACTTCTAAATTCAAAGGTCATCACAAGGAATTTTTCAAAACATACAATGGCTAGAATAAAAAGATGTACAAAACATAGACATAGCCTACTTTAAATGCTTCTATAACATGACAACCTAAGTACATTCCATATTTAACCAAAAAGTCGGGGTGACAATGTTTACCAAAAGAAGTATAGGCTGTTGTGATTTGCTCCGGTGATCCAACCCGTGGAATAAGAAAAGCTCAAAATCTAAAAAAGAAAATATCAACTAGTAAGTATTTATAATACCCAGGAAATCCTAGTGGAGGTTAACATAACATAACATAACTGTTAGATGTTTCATTAATTATTCATTTAAACTGTATAACTACCACGTTAACATTTATCCACATGAACATGCAATTACGTTGGCCAACATGAGTATACATTAACGCTCGTCAGCATGATTATGCATTTACGCTCGCCAACATGAATATACATTTATGCTCGTCAGCATGAATATACGTTTACGCTCGTGAGCATGGATATACGTTTACGCTCGTGAGCATGGATATACATTTATGCTCGTCAGGGTGGATATACGTTTACGCTCGTCAGCATGGATATACGTTTACGCTCGTCAGCATGAATATACGTTTACGCTCGTAAGGATGAATATACGTTTATGCTACTAGAGCTCCCTTTTCTAATTCGAATATTTAAAAATTTTAATATTTCACTCTGTAACTAATTTTTGTTCATTTCCATATAACTTTACTCTTGCACTTAATTAAATAAATTCTAAATATAGAAATAAGTTAGATATACTATTAAGGACTTACCTATTAAGTATTTGCCAATTGGAACTATTTGATGACTTTTCCTTTCCCACGTACGTCCTCTACTTGTTGTGATCCTTGATCTAAACAACAATGTATAACTTCATTAAATGTTCTATTCCCACTTAAACAAATCAAATTACTTTTGATGACCTTCTTTTAGGATAATTTCACAAAATTAGTTTCCTTAATGTTTCAACTTTTATGAGACAAGTATTAGCTTAAATTCAAGTTTCACTTTAAACCTTGAGAACTAATTTAACTCATTTTAGTTTCAACTCATATGCACAAAGAATACTCATAACTATATCTATTAAACATGGTCTCCCTTGAAGGGTTATCTTTGGGCATTTAGTTCTTAGCTTACAAAATCCAAATTTTCTCATCAAAATATCCATACTTATCATTAACAATAACAATCAGTTCAAGGAAACCCAAACTATTAAACTACAAATGATAAAACCTTAAATTTATAAAGATTTTACATAACAATTCTCCCAAATGAGTAGATTAAGCTTAAAATAACTTAAATATGCAAAAATCATAGAAAGAAAATCTCAAAATCTTACTCAAATGAAGAAATGGCTTGAAAGCTTTAATTCCTTCCCAAAGTGGGGATTCTCATGTTGAAGAGAGAAGAGTGATCTAAAGTCCTCTTTTTTCCACTCTTTTTACACTAATTTTCTTTTATTTAGAATTTAATATTCATTTCCATCTAAAATATCATTACTTTGACTTCTTTATATCCACTAATTTCCCTAGGTGTGATGTCATCTTCCACTAACTTTATAATTTTATTTTCACTAATACAAATATAACATAATTAAATTTTCTTTTAAATTTTTGCTCAAACTCTATAACTCTTGCAATTTAGCCATCTAACTTTAATCATTTACTGTATCATCAAATGTTCATAGTTTATTTCAATATGACTTTACCCAAATCCATTTAAATATTTAATTTATACTATTTACTAACTTATTCGTCGAAAATATGTGGTCTCAACCCACGATCTCTCGACATCACTAAATTTGGGATGTTACAGATCTGGTACTAAAGAAGATTTTATCATATTTTCATGATCATCAGGGAAAATAGACGTCAAAATGGGAGGAATTGTATGTGGTGAAGAAAGCTTTCTTTGGTGGAGCATTGATTCTCACTAAAATGGATGGAGACAAGATGTTGAACCTTGTAAATTTTGATGCAGTGAAAACATACTTTGCCTAAAAATTGAACTTGATTGTTCTTAAAGAGTTATTCACATTAAGTAATATTGGCTTTTTCTGCTTTGCTTTTCTTTATACATCACATTTGAGGATATGTTTTTCTTTGGAATCTTGCATTCTCCTTAAGGTTAATTACTTAATAAGTTGGCCATGTTCAAAGTGACGAATGACATTTTTTAAATATCCTTCACTTGAAGAAAATTTCATCCTCTGTTAACCACATTGGGCCATCTTATTTGTTCAAAATTGACCCTTACCGAAAGATCACCCTCCACATTGGAGGACAAATTGTTAGGTTTTGGGTATAGATTGATGATTTTACAACATTGTGAGGCAAACATGAGATTATGCACAATTCAAATTGAAAAAATGGGTGCATTCCCAAGAATGACCTTTGTGATGAGATTAAACATATTTTGAACTAATAAATAACATCCTTTTGTTCTCTCTATCACTTGGAGAAAATTATATCCCTTGCTACCCCTTTTTGGAGTCTGATGTATCTTCTCTCTAAACCATAATTAAAGTCATCTATCGAATATCATGGATTGACAAGAAAGATCATGAAGAATGAAAATAAAATTCTGAATTCTTGATCTCCTTCCAAAAAAAGAAAAAAAGAAGAAATAGGGAAAGCGAATAAGAAACAAAAAAGAAAGGAAATAGGAAGGAGTAAGAATGAATAAAAGTGATTAGGAGATCGAAGGAGAAATAAAAAATTCAAAATAATTCCTCATGGTTTTCATGCTCTTTCACATAAATTTTTAGCTTGAAAAACCTTTCACTGATTGAACTTTAACCCTTAGACCACACTACAACCCTTAAAAGACCATTTTGGTCGAATATGTTTGTTTAAATTAAGAAGTTAATCCTTGGGAAATTGTGATGTTTTCAAGAGCATAAAAGAGGGAGATGAACTCTAGGGTGAAAACTCATAAATAAGCAGTCCAGAGAGATTTCTAAAAAAAAAGGTATGAGATGCCCTAGAGTATAATGAAGATTTTCAGAAGAAATAGATCCTTCGGTACGAGCCTTGAAGTCATCTATTTGAGCCTATTTTAGCCCTTTCTTTGGCACCCAAACTCGAACCGAAACTATAACCTTGGAACAAGTCCATCTCTGATTGCTCATGGCTGGTTTAAATTAGGGAATTAATCTACTTGGAGAATCTAAGAGTCTATAGAAAGAAGATTTTGTTTAAATCAAGAAAAAACAAAAAAAATAGAGAAAAAAAGAAGGAAAAATAGAGAGAAAGCAAGAGAAAGGAACTATATTGAAGAATATCTACTTTAAGGCGCAATTTTGCAAAAGAGCATGATACAAGGTTCACAGTGGGAATAGTCCAATGTCAAGAAAAGGAAATTCGGCTTCATGAGAATTAACAAGTTGACTCTCAATGCAAGAAATTTATATTTCAAAGGTGGACTTATGAAATCTGTAGTACCAAGTTTGTTAAGTGAATTATCATCTAAGGATTTAATTTATGGGTCTATGTCTTTGTATGTTCCTTGCTACGCAAGCCACAAATAAAGAGGGGCAGCTGTAGACACCCAATTTTGTTCGAGCCCAATTGGAGGCCCATTTGTTCCCTTTAAATATTTCTTCTCTCTTGGACCCGTTCAAAGCCCACCCGATTTTGGTCAAATAGAGGTCTTTGTTTTTCTTTCCTTTTTGGGCCTGCCAATGGCCCAAATTATTATTATCATTACTACTACTATTATTATTATTAAATATTATTATTATTTTTAGGGTTTCATAAATCCTAGCCTCCCCTTTTGCCACACATCACAAGCATCCAAAATAGTATCAAACCATTATTTAACATATTAATGGAAACCTAACAAAAAATTACAAATAAGCAAGATTGAAAAACAGTATAAATGCATGAAATGAAAGAAAAAAAAAGAGGAGGCTTTTCATAATCTTTTTTTTTAAAGGTAAGAAGACAACAACAACAACAACAAAAACAACAACAAGCATGTTATTTCTTTTTCTCTTCTTTTTTTTTTACCATGGACATGTCATGAGGGATCGAGTTTGGGATTTGATGAAGGGGACGACACCAGGCCATCGGTCCTTCGCCCCTAAGAGCCCCAAAAATCTTGTTTTCTTTTCCTTCTCCTTTCTAAAAAAAAGTTTTTTTAAAAGAAAAAGAGTTTGATCTTGGGAAAAGTTTTGATTTTTTAAAAAAAGAAAGTTTAGATTTTTAAAAATAAAAATCTATTTTTTAATCATTTTAAAGGAAAATTTAAATTTTTAAACAAAGTTTTAATTTTTTTTAGTTATTTCGAAATAAAAGCTTTGATCTTTAAGAAAAGTAGTGATTTTTTTAAGAAAAAAGAAAGTTTAGATTTTAAAAAATAAAAATATGTTTTTTAATCATTTTAAAGAAAAATTTTAAATCTTTAAAGAAAGTTTTTTATTTTTTGAAACTATTTCGAAATAAAAACTTTGATCTTTAAGAAAAGTAGTTTTTCTTAAAAAAAAAAAAGAAAAGTTTGATTTTGCAAAAAAAAAAAGATTTCGGTCACCGTATGCGACAGCTCCACCACCGAAAGCCAGAGAGTCGTTGGGCTCTCCGGTTGTGGAGTCATGGCCAACATAGACGCAGGAAGAGTTTTTTGTATTTTTTAAAAAAATGAGGTTAAAAAAAAGAATGCATAGATTTTTCCTATTTATAAGTGTCAAAATGTGTAATTTATTTCCACCCCTTACTTTTTAAATTTATAAAAAAAAACCCTATTTTTTGTAGTGCCGCCCTCACTCTTTGGTCTATTTACACCCGTAACCCTTTTTGTTTATTCAAACCCTCGATTTAATTCAAAATTTCAGAATTAAAATTAAATTAATTTCTACATCAATCTTCTGTCTTCCACATTTTTTATCTTTTAGTCTCAAAATCAATCTATGTCATTTTGTTTCCATCTTTAATAAGTTATTTACACTTATATCTTCCCTTTCATTTGCATTTATACTTTATATATTTGATGTCAATTATGCACTTTATTTTAATGTTTTTATATTTATTCACATTTGTATAATTTTTATTTATTCTTATTTCATCTTTATTTTATTTTCATGTCTATTTATATTTATGTTTTTTTACACATTCCCTTTACATACATTTTAATATTATTTGTTTATGTTACTTTGATTCTTTTATTTTATTATGAACAAGGTGTATTATTGTTATTATTATCATCATCATGTCAAGGTCTTTTTTTATTTTTCATTTATTTAAGTTTTATTTTTATTATTTCCCTTTTTTAAAGAGTTTTAGCTTTTCATTAATTTTAGCCAATTTAATTAATTCTTCTATTTTATTACTATTCATTTTAAAAGAGGAAACTTTAGATCATTTTTCTATCTTATAAATGTTGACATGAAGTTAGTTAAATAGCTGTTACATTTCAAGAAAACCATAAGATTTTTACATTTGAATTTAGGTTAGTCTTTTAGATCTTATCTACCACTTATCATAGAAAAATTATAAATAATATGTAGGATATTATTTTGTTTATTAGGGTTTTAAACTAATTTTAAATATCGTATAGGATAATTAATATACAAATATTCTTTAGGACTTTGTTCAACATTAAAACTAAGGATTTTTGTAGGTGAATTATAAATCATGACTAGGTCTTTCTAAGTATTTTATTTTAAAAACTCTTTAAGAAAGCTAATAAATGTCATCTAAGATATATTATTTTAGGATTTTGACGAATTTAAACCTTAGATCAAGAATTTTAAAATAAAATAAACATAAGATATTTTCGTAAGATCTTGATAGGTTCAACGTTATTAATTAAATCTTTTAAAAAATAATAGTAATAAAAGATCGAATAAGTTGTAGATGGATTTTAATATTTCTCATAATTCATTGGTAATTTCTAGGTTTTTTTTAGAATTCTAAAAGATAATTACTTTTAGGAATTGAAGGTATTTTAGTAGAATTATTTTAGATATCCTTTACGGTTCCCATTAAAAGTAAAAATCTCTAATTTAAGTTTCAAATTAGATAAGTTTGGTGAACACATCTTAGTCGAGTTACGAGTAAATCGAAGACCTTTTTTTAGAGTTTTTATTTAAGATTTTCATAAGATTTTAGCCTAGATTAAGATATTAATATTCTTAAATAAAATAAACTAGCTTCCAAGACCCTATAAGATTATCCCCAGATAGGCATTGTGAGGGGTGCTATAACCTTCCCCACACATAATCGTACTCCTCAACTCAAAATTTGGTGATGAGATCGAGTCTAGACTTTTAGGATTTTTCCGTAGTATTAATTTTAGATTTTTAGACGATAAGTAGCTAACCAACATAGCCCTAATTGGTTAGTGGCGACCCTACATTAATTTAGGCCCTCTGTGTCTAGCTTTTCTTACTAGGCCCTCGTACTCTTATGTAGGCAATGTTATGACATATAGGAGAAGGGGGTTTTTAGGTTGAATTTTAAAATTTGGTTAAATTGCTTTATAAAAATTCTAAGTTTTGACTCTTTTATAAATCAGACATCTTTTCAAAATTAAAAGTATTTAAAACTCATTTTCAATAATTGATTTAATTTTCTTAAAGCTATAGTAAAAAACATTATCGGTTTACCATGCCACGAAATTCTCAAGCACAAATAGGCTAAAATTTCTAAAATACTCTCAAAACTTTTAAGCCCAATTTTGGGGTGTGACAAGAAAAGTAATTCTCTCTAAATAGAAACCGGTAAAATTGTTACTCGCTAAAATTGAATTTACACTTAGAAAATAAATTATCTCTACTTTCTAGTAGAATAACAATATCTCAAAGTTATGTGAAACTTGTGTAAAACTTATGTTAATAGCTTTATTAGTGTCATCTATTCATAGTAAGAGATAAGAGAATCCTAGTTGAATTAGTAAAACTCGATTTGATTCATAAAAATCTCCGGGGTGAGCAAAACTTAATTTGATTCAAAAAATAAAAAAAAATCAAATTTAGAGTTAATCAAATTGAGTTATTCGAGTCAACTCGAATAAGTAATATGAGTTTCGAGTTTGAATCGATTTCAATTTTACAATTTGAGTAACATATTGGTGTAAATACCCTTCTTGTTCATTGTCAATTTTGAAAATGAGCAAATTGGTCTTTCTTTAAACAAAAATTGAAAAAAAAATCAAAATAATTTTCAAAAATTCAAAATAATATTTAAAATTCAAAATATTTATAAAAATTCAAAAAATATTTTCAAAAAATTATAATAATTTTTAAAAAATTCTAAATAATATATAAAAAAGTTAAAATTTTAAAATTTTTCTAAAATAATAATTTTGATGATCTAAATAATTTAATTAATGATTCAAGTTTATCATACTAAAGTATATTATTTATTACTATTATTATTTTGATTTTAAAATGTTTTCAAATATATATAGTTTCAAATTTATGTGCTCTAACATAGAATTAGTTATACTGTAACAATATTTTAATTTGACATGTTTAATTTTTTTATTTAACTCGAACAATTTCACTCGATTTGATTCAACTCGAATTTCATTACACTCAACTTGATTTGAAAATAAAATTCAAATCAAATTAGAATGATAAAATAGGACTCTTTAACTCGAATATAAAAGGATAATGCATCATTTGCTTCCAAGAATAATGCATCACTTTGGATCAATATTCAATTATAGAGTAACACATCGTTGCACAACATTCAACCATAGAATAATGCATCATTTGCTCAACACTCATCCAAACATGCCCAATACACAACACTAAAAGTAAATGAATAATCGTCTAAGTCTTGAGTTCTGGAACTCACCTAGAGGTTAACGCCAAAATCATCAACTTAGCTTGTTACACCTCTATATCCGATTTGAGCCTTGGAACCTGATATAGGAATATTACATTTGGTGCCAAAGCAATTATGGATAATCACTAGGTATTTTGAACATTTAATAATAATGTTTTCATTTAAACAATCTGATAATATTATATTAGAAGTTTAAGGGCTTTATTGGTTAACCGAGTAGGTTTATAAATGATTAAAATATGATTTTCAATCAATATAGGGGGCAAGTATTGATACTAAAACATTAGGTATCGATACCTATATAAAAGTATCTATACCTCATATGTGTATCGATGCCAAAATAGCATTCTAGAACTCCAAAATTTCAAAATTTTGAAGAAAGTAATGATACCTTAGGCCTAGGTATCGACACCTAGCCTTCAATATTGATATAGAGTCAAAATCGATACCAAAATTGCTTTCTATTTCGAAAAATTTTTATTTTAGGGAAAAGGTATCGATACCTTACCCCCCAAGTATCGATACCTTGGGTTATAATGAGACAAAAACAATTGGTAAAATAGCTAAAACCCCCTACATTGATTTAAAATAGTCAAACACTTTAAAACCAATTCAATTAAACTCAAACTCATTAAAATTCATCACAAAAGCCATAAAATAACATCATATATGCATGAATATGTTAAAATCTTATAAATTCATTTCAAAAGCTTACAAAATAAGTCATTAGATCATCAAAATAACAAGGTTTTCAAAGTTTGCATTTTAGTCCATCTACATTCACCTATATCAAGAACCTATGTACATGCCATACTAACCCAAAAATTCATACATACAATCTTTCCTCTTAGAGTGGTGATGAGATGGGATGCATTCGACCTCGATATTAGCCCGATGGGATCTACTACTAATAAAATTAAATTATATACATTATATATGTTAGCCCCAGTTTTTCAAGTATTTTGATTTAAGAAAAAGTATATTAAAAAATCCCCTACTTAAATTTGCAAAAATTGTTTATAAGTCCTTAAAATTATTTTTAAAGTGTTGGACAAAATAAACTTTTAAAAAGACTTGAAATAACTTAGTTTTTGAAGTCTGGAAGACTTCTACCGATACTTAGTGGAACAAGTATCGGTAGAACACAAGGTAGAAAAACCTTTGGAATGCTTCAGACTTCTACTGGTAGAATAAGGACAACTACCGATTCAACTCTTGGTTCTACTGATACAACCAAGACTTATATCGGTAGAACAAACTCTAGTGAGCAAGGAAGTTATGGCCTGGGACATCTACCGATACCTTGGCTAGGACTACCAAAACAACTTCGGTTCTACTGATACCTTGAAGGCTTCTACAGAAACAAGTCAAGTTAGTAGCCAAAGTTTAGCATCCTCTGCACTTCTACCGATACTCTGATGGGTTCTACCGATACCAAATGAAACAACTTCAATTCTACCGATACAAGGAGGGATCTACCGAAACAACGGCTCTAATGGTCATATTGTGCAAAGGCTTCTACCGATACAAGTGTGCTTCTACCGGAACAACGAAGTTGCTATCTACATTAAATGCTAGTTTTAATGGCTGCAACGACTCTATTTTATTTCTAACGGCTACAAACGTCCACGAGTCTATTAGAGGACTTAAATACAAGGTCAAGGCTCCCCATTGAAGTTAACAAAGACAAGAAACAAGTGCTTAACTTCAAAGAACTCATTTTTCAATCGTTCATCAATCTTCTCCCAAACATTTTTTGTACAGACTTGTAGGTTAAGTTTTCAATCATTCTTTCAAGTGTTATAACTTTGTGTGAGAGTGCTTAATTGTTGATCACTTACCTTTTAGAGGCATATTCTCATTCATTCTCATTTTTTCTTATTTTGTAAGGTGTTACTTAAGGTTTTGGGTAGTAAACATTAAGGGGTAGTAGTTTTATCTTACCTTTGAAAAGACAGAGATTTGTAAGGTTAAACCTTGCCCTTAAAGGTTCAAATCTAGTGGATTTGAGAAATCCTTAGTTGAGGAAAGCTAAGGTAGTGGACGTTCAATTAAGGCCGAACCACTATAAATTCTTGAGTCTCTTGCATTTCTCAAATTACCGAAAACTTTTTAAAACACCAATTCACCCCCCTCTTGGTGTATTTCGATCTTAACAATTGTCATCAGAGCTATAACCCTAGAGACGATCTTACAACCAAGAGAAAAGATCCAAAAGTTATCCAAGATGGAGATCACAAGTCAAGAGATGTGCTTCATGGCATCGGAGCAAAATTCCATCATGGTGGGAGAAGGGCACTCTACCGTGAGGCCTCCTCCATTCAACGACACTAACTAATCTTATTGGAGAACAAGAATGAAGTTATTCATCCAAGCCAACGACTATGAAGTTTGGAGAATAATTACAAATGAGCCATCCATTCCAATGAAGAGGGTCAAAGGTGTTGTTATTCCAAAAGAAGAGAATGAATAGGATGATCATGATATCAAGTTGGTGCAATCGATGCAAAGGCTATGCACACTCTATTTTGTGCTCTTAGTTCAAATGAGTATAATAGAGTCTCATTGTGCAACAATGCCAAAGAAATATGGGACAAGATTAAGGTCACCCATGAAGGAAAAAGTAGAGTCAAGGAATCAAAGATAAGTTTTCTCACCCTTAATTATGAATTATTTAAGGAGGAGATGTCCGATCACTTCACCAACATTATCAATGGTCTCAAAGCCCTTGGGAAGATCTATCCCAACAAGAAGATGGTGAAGAAGATGTTGAATAGTCTTCCAACATCTTGGGAGCCAAAAGTGATGGTAATAGAAGAGTCAAAGGATCTTAATGTACTCTCCCTTGATGAGCTCATTGGTTCCTTATTGACATATGAGATGAAGATCAACCACCATGCAAAAGTAACCAATGAAGTGCCAAAGAAAGTGGGAGTTACCTTCAAATCGACAACTAGTGAGAAGGATGAAGATTCCAATGATGATGAGGAGGAGGAAGAGATGGCTATGTTGGCAAGAAAATTCAAAAGATTCATGAAATTCAACAAAGCCAAAAGATTTCCAAGAAAAGACATCATCAAGGGTGAATCAAGCAAAAAGGAAAATGACCCAATCATTTGCTATGAGTGCAAAAAGCTGGGTCATATCAAATTTGATTATCCACAATTGAAGAAGAAAGGGGCATCAAAACAAAAGAAGAAAGCCATGATTGCAACTTGGGGCGATAGTGATTCATCCGATGAGGAGGAAGAAAATGACGTTGCCCAACTATACCTTATGGCTATTGAAGAATAAAAGGCAACTCTAAACTCTAGTGAATTAAATGAATATACTTTTGAAGAGTTACAAGATGCATTTGATAAATTGACTATAGATTTTGAGACTATGAACTCTAAACATAAGAAAATGATTTCAAAACTAAAAGAGGAAAATAAGTCTCTAATCATAGTTAAAGAGGAATTAGAAAAGAAATTTAATGGCATGCAAGCTCAAATCGATGATTTAATTTTAAAGAATGAAAACTTGCATAATTCATTTTCTATGTTTCAAATGGGGCAACAAAATTTAAATGATATGCTTGAATCTCAAAGAGTCTTCTTTGACAAGAGTGACTTAGGTTTTGTAAATTTACAAAAAGAAAGTAAATTTAAAGTTTTCTTTGAAAAACCAAGCTATATTTATGATGCCTCACTCGTATTCACTCATTGTCATAAAAAAGGACATGATAGGCAAGTTTGTTCTTTAAAGAAGCTCACATCTAGAAGTAAACTCACTAAGAGTGTGTGGATTCTGAAAGGATTAAACACACCTCAAAATGAGGAAGCTTTAAAGACAAAAATTGTTAGGACTAATGCTAATGGACCCAAGAAAATTTGGGTACCAAAATCTAGAGTTTAACTTTGTGTTTGTAGGAGGAATAACATTGCTTCAAGGCAAGCAACTCTAAGAAGAACTCATGGTACCTTGATAGTGGATGCTCCAGACACATGACCGGTGACAAAAGCCATTTCATGGAACTAATGCCAAATTATGGAGGAGAAGTTTTATTTGGTGATAACTCCAAAGGGCTTATTGAAGGTATTGGTTCTATAGGTATAAATTCTTCCATTCTTATTAAAAATGTGTTTTATGTCAATGATCTTAAGCATAACCTCCTTAGCATTAGTCAACTTTGTGACAAGGGATTCAAAGTAATATTTGAGTCCAATGGATGCAAAGTTGCAGATATTGTAAATAATAGAATTCTTTTTGTAGTACATAGAGTAGGTAATATTGTTATGGTGCATTTTGATGACATATCTTCCTTTAAAGTTTGTTTTGTGGCTAATAATGGAAATATGTGTTGGCTATGGGATAAAAGATTAGGTCATGCAAGCATGAGTGTTATTTCAAAGCTTATTAAAAATGAACTTGTTGTTGGTATGCCTAATTTCCTATTCACTTTAATAAAATAAGTGATGCATGTGCTAAAGGTAAACATAAGAGAGCATCTTTTAAATCTAAAGATATAATTTCAACATCTAGAGTAATCCAACTTATTCATATTGACCTTTTTGGACCCACTAGAACTATGAGTTTAGGAGGTAAACAATATGAATTTGTTATTGTTGATGACTATTCTAGATATACATGGGTTTTCTTTTTGTTTTCAAAAGATGAAGCTTTAGAAAAATTTATTATTTTTTGTAAAATGATTCAAAATCAAGTGGGATATTCGATTTCAAGTGTAAGAAGTGATCATGGAAAAGAATTTGAAAACATTGGCTTTCATAATTTTTGTAATGAACATGGTATTAGTCACAATTTTTTGGCACCTAGAGCTCCTCAACAAAATAGAGTTGTTGAAAGGAAAAATAGGACTTTGAGGAAATAGCTAGAACCATGTTATGTGAAAATAATTTGGCAATATATTTTTGGGTGGAAACCATAAACACTTCTTACTATATTATAAATAGAGCTATGGTTAGGCCTATTTTGAAGAAAACTCCTTATGAACTTTTCAAATGAAGAAAGCCTAACATAAGCCATTTTCATCCTTTTGGTTGCAAATGCTTTGTTTTGAATAATGAAAAAGAAAATTTAGGAAATTTTGATGCCAAAAGTGATGAAGGTATTTTTCTTGGATATAACACTCATTCTAAAGCTTATAGAATTTTTAACAAGATAACCCTTGTTATGGAAGACTCTATACATGTCATTTTTTATGAATCTAACTCTCCTTCTAGAAAGGAATCTATTGATTTTGATAATGTAGAAATATATCAAATTAAGCAAAATCAAGCATCACATGAAGATCAAGGCATAAGTGAATTGGTTCAAGAACTTAAAATTGATGAACTTCAAGATCCAACTCATGTTGAAAGAGAATCTAGCCACCCAAGAGAGCTTTCATATGTTAAGGATGGACACATCATTGGTGATCCATCTAAAGGGGTAATCACTAGATCTTCAATTAGAGATATTTGTGATTATGTTGCTTTCATTTCTTGCATAGAGCCTAAGAACATTAATGATGCTTTAAATGATGAATTTTAGATAATGGCTATGGAAGAAGAACTAAATCAATTTGAAAGAAATCAAGTATGGAATCTTATTGATAGACAAATTAATCATCCAACTATGGGAACTAAATGGGTCTTTAGAAATAAACTTGACGAAAATGGTAATATTGTTAGAGACAAGGCTAGATTAGTTGCCAAAGGATATAGCCAAGAGAAAGGTATAGACTATGATGAAACTTATGCATCAATAGCTAGGTTAGAAGCAATTAGGATGTTATTAGCTTTTGCATGTTCAAACAATTTCAAAATTTTCCAAATGGATGTCAAAAGTGAATTTTTAAATGGTCTCATAAATGAAGAATTTTATGTTGAACAACCTCCCGGTTTTGAAAATTCACATTTTCCAAATCATGTTTTCAAATTGTCTAGAGCTCTATATGGTTTAAGGCAAGCTCCTAGAGCTTGGTATGAAAGGCTTTCCAAATTTTTAATTGAAAATGGCTTTAGAAGAGGCAAAGTAGACACCACCTAGTTCATAAAAACTAAAGATAAAGACATTTTAGTAGTACAAATTTATGTAGATGATATTATATTTGGTTCTACTAATGAACTTCTTTGTCAAGAGTTTTCTAAGATTATGCAAGGTGAATTTGAGATGAGCATGATGGGTGAGCTCAACTTCTTTTTGGGGCTCCAAATCAAGTAAACTCAAAATGACATCTTCATCAATCAAGCTAAATACATCAAGAAAATGCTCAAGAAGTTTAAAATGGAGGACTTGAAGCCTTAATCAACACTAATGAGTACTTCAACCAAGCTTGATAAAGATGAAGGAGGTAAATATGTTGATACTAAACTTTATAAGTCTATGATAGGATCATTGCTTTATCTTACCACGAGTAGACTGGATATAATGTTTAGTGTTTGTTTATGCTCAAGATTTCAATCATATCCTAAGGAATCACTTTTTCAAGTCATTAAAAGAATCTTTAGGTACCTTAAGGACACTCCAAACCTAGGACTTTGGTATCCCAAAGATTTATCATTTAGTTTGTACGCTTACTCCGATGCGAATTTTGGAGGGTGCAAGTTGGATAGGAAAAGCACTTTTGGAACTTGTCTATTCTTAGGCAACATACTTGTTTCTTGGTTCTATAAAAAACAAAATAGTGTAGCTTTATCCACAATCGAAGCAGAATATGTTACCGTAGGTAGTTGTTGTGCTCAAATTCTTTGGATGAAGCAACAATTAGTTGACTATGAAATTGATATGGATCACATTCCTATAAGGTGTGATAACATTAGTGCTATTTTATTAACCAAAAAACCCATCCAACACTCTAGAACAAAGCATACAGAAAGAAATAAGACACCATTTCATTAGAGATCATGTGCAACGAGGTGACATAGTTCTAGAGTTTGTAGATACTTTGCATCAACTAGTCGATATTTTTATAAAGCCTTTAGATAAGGAGAGATTTTGGACAATTAGGGGAGAGTTAGGACTAATGAACATGCCTTCATAAGCTTCTTATATATTTTTGTTTTTGACATTCTTGGACACTTGTTTTGTTTTATGTATGTTTTGTGTACATATATATATTACTTGATTTTCTAGTAATATTTGTTTAAATATGACATTTTATAGGTTTATATGTGTTATCTATGTGTTTTGTACTTCTTTCTATATAATTTTTCATTTCTCATTTTATATGTGTTTCTCCAGACGAGCGTTTAAATGAGTTGGCCTCTTGTTTTCCTCTATCGGACGATTAAGACATCTTGTCTTGGTTGAGTTCTACATGTTTTTTTTGTTGGATTACATTATGATTTTGAATTGTTTGGTTGTTTGTCTTAGAATATGTACCTTCTTTTTATCGATTGCATAGTTGGTTGTTTTGGGATGTTCTTACTTTCATTATGTTTGAATGTTTTTGGTTCACAAGTACTACCATTTTATATTATATTATCTAATTGTTTATGCATAATTCTTCTTTACTTGTTTTTTTTTTTATTCTTTTGGTTCAAGTATTGTGCATTAATTCCCCTAGTTTTCCAAGCTTATAAATTCATATCAAATTAATCCCTGAAGTTTAACATTTTTCTAAAATCGTACTTACCATTACTTACCGTAACCTATTAATTGATAGTAGTTGAATTATGACACTGTAGCCCAAAGTAAACAAGTTGAACACTTAGGATATACGGAAATGAATTGATAATGCATATCATATATCACTAAGCACAAACTGCAAATAACGATAAGCACTGAATTACAAATTTTTACAACAGTAAGCACCAAAGTGCGAAATAATACGATAAGCGCGCTAATTTTTCGTAAATGACATGCCATCAATATCCTAATAGTTCAAGACCAGTGTACATGGGCTTTTCTTATTATTAAACCTTTACATTAATTCACTTGACTGAAAATAATACAACTTTGTATTTTGCACAATTTAGTCCTTATCACAATAATAGCACTAAAACTTGTAAATTCTCTTCACTTTTATCACATACAACACTATAATTTTTACTTTACTTCATCTAAACCCACTTTTCACCTATGAAAAATATCATAACATATTCTAATTTAATTTTTTTGATCTAGTCCCTTTTTCACTATCATCACAATTCATCATATAATTGTACTCCAAAACCATAATTTATAACATTTACATTATTGACCTCTACTAAATACTTCTCATAACATAATTAATATAATAATTAAACTACTTAATTAACATATTTATCTA
Source organism: Gossypioides kirkii (assembly GCA_005610355.1). Classification (NCBI taxonomy): domain Eukaryota; kingdom Viridiplantae; phylum Streptophyta; class Magnoliopsida; order Malvales; family Malvaceae; genus Gossypioides; species Gossypioides kirkii. The sequence continues at coordinate 10,274,526 of CP032250.1, forward strand.
ATTAATATAACTTAAACAAAATTAACTACTTCAAGTACTTACAACCAAAGTTTGGATGATGAGTTTTTCTTCTCTTCTATTCCTTGGTCACTTTTTTTCCTTTTCCTTCAATTTGTTTCCCTTATCTTCTTCTCTTTTTCTTCAATAACATATCAAATATATAATATTCACATGTTAAACTCTAATCAAATAACATCTCTACACCACTTTGTTGAAGTAAACATGTATGAAATGAAAGTTTTCATCATTTCTTACCTCACTACTTGATATCACTACTAAATTCCTAACTTTCTCTTTCCTCTACATAGATACGGGAACTTTTCTCATGAAATCAAGATGATTACTAGCTTTATCTAAGGTTTTTAGCAAGAAAACACAAACGAAATGGAAGAAGATGAGCTTGGAATGGCTAAAAATGGATAAATAACCTAAATGGAATAAATAAAAAAAGAAAGTTTAAGGAAGATGAGAAGGGGGTGACAGTTGGCTTACTTAAGAAGGAGACGAATGGTTTTTTTCTCTCTCCATATTTCTACACATTTCTTAATAAAAATCCAAGATTTTTATTTTAAAATAGTCAGTTTGCTAGCTAGTTGATCGCGTCTGTAACGTCACAGCAATGTGCAAGCTGACACACGTTAATACAAGTATAGTTGATAGACAATTCTATCGGATATCGATCCCATAGGGAATGGGTTCTTGATGTTTAGATGTCAAATTGATTAATACTAGAATTAGATGAAATGTGACTAAAGATGTCAGCGTAATTAAGTCAGATCTACATACTAAAATTGTTAATACTGTCAATGCAATCAGAGTTAAATGCCAAAGGTTAAATGTCAGAGCAACGGAAAGTAAATCAAAACGTGTTGAGTGTTGAATATTTAAATGCAGAAAATATAAATGTGATCAAGTGCGAAGATCTAGAGTGGATCACTGATTTTGCTAAGTCATAACGCAGGATGCGTCGACAAGGTTTTGAATAGATAAATTATCGCAGCAATGAAGTCTCAATGAAATCTTACCAATAACAATTCCCTGTTTAATCACGACTCAAGTACCCATAATTACTCCACCTCTCGGTGTGAGCAATGTTGTGTACCCAAGAACAAGTGATCAGAATTTCTTCTAATCCCAAGCAACTCTCGCTTAACTTACTTCTTAACCTAACTTGTCACCGCATCTCTCGATATCAATAGACTGCAAAGCCACTCTCTTATTTGATGAGTTAGATCCAAGAATAAATAGATAAAAACATTAAATAAGAATCAAAGTGATCAAATACTAAAAGATACTCTTGTATTCATTCAAATATTAATAATAGTTCATCATCCATAAGAAAGGAGTTAACGAATACATCGGAATATACTATCTCTAGGCTACTCGGATTACCCCGTAACTGCTTCTCTTTCTCAGCATCAAACACTCCTCGTCAGGAGTTGTTGCTCGTCGGCTCAGTCAGCTCACCGGTCTCCAGCAATAAACTCCAAAAACACAAAGTAATATGCAAATTTAATTCTTCAACTCTTGATTATTTTTCCTCCTCTTCTTTCCTCCATTTATAGTTTTCAAAAGTTGTAGGCTTCATCCTCCTCTATTCTCAGATCCAGATCTAAATTTTCCAACAGTCAAAGTTAGTTACATTACAGCTGTGCACTCACACATATTTGATGTTTTTTTCAGAGATCTGTAGGTTGTTGCTGCATTACTGGGCACAATCTAAGATCGTTAATTGCGGCGACAACTTGTGATTTTCCTGCACTGGTGCTTCCAGATGTGAATTCAACTTGAGTTTACTCATTTGAGGTTCAGGTTCTGTGCGGCGACATCTCTGGTCACAATTCCAACTGATCTTATGGCTGCATTCTTCTTCCACCATTGCTCTTCTAGGCTAAGTTCCTACGCTGACAATTCTAAGGTTTAATACATCGACTGTTTACGGTGACATTAGTACAAAAAGAGATAAAAATAACAAGAATTTAAAGTAAACTACAATGAGTTAGAAAATATAAAAACTAGGTATGAAATGTGTATGATGCATGCTAAATAAAGTACAAAAAAGATAATTAAAACACCAATTTAGGGAAAAAATATATGTCATTTGTAATGCTATCACACCCCCAAACTTAAGTTTTTACTTGTCCTCAAGTAAACAAAAATTAGCAAAGTCAGAAGCAAAAAGGTCTCGCAATCATTATTCTCACAACTTGAATTTTTTGAAATCGTAATGCACAAATTGTATTCACATGATAGAATAATGCGCTGACAATTTATAGGCATGAATAATTAAAACTGTAACTTCATCAATGTAAGTATTATGAAATGAATCTTAATCCTTCTTGAACCAATTCAGCATTTATAGCAAAAAAAAAATTCAGCATTTATAGCAAAAAAAAATTTCTTCTTTTCTTTTCTCTTTCTTTTTCTCATTTTTTTTTCTTTTTCAAGTGACTGAGAGATATCATTGCATTACTCTACCTTTATTCCTGGGCAGTAACGATGGGGTCCAACAAACCCCCAGGAGGTATGTAACTGCGCTGACACACACTCTTGTAGTAACAGCCTTTGGCTAGATGATTTTTCTAAACCTGTAGCGGAGTGTTCTCCCTTGAAAAGTCATATTGCACTCACATTAGAGTATCTCTTATTAATGCAATGTCGCTGTAACTGGTCAGTTAGTTCAAGATTCAAACATCAACATTATCCATTCATTACTGAAGCAATTCCAATCATTCATTCAAAAATAGCAGACTCACCATTCATTCATGTTCATCCAATTTACACATCATCATCCAAACAATTCAAGAATTACACATAAAAATAAAAATTGTGGGCACATTTCTGTTGAAATTTTGCATATTCTCATTAACAAAATAAACAAGTAGAATTCAAATATGTGGGTGTAATTGCATTTCCATTTCACATTATCTCCCCCCAAAATTAATGTCTGCATTGTCCCCAATACACTGACAATATTATACAGATATAATGGAGATGCAACGACAATGCAACTAAGTTAGCAAAATGAATACAATGACAAAAGAAAATGCAGTAACAATAAAATGTATGAAAAACTGTCTACAAAGAAGTGTACTAATTTATTCCTCAACAGCAGATGTAGAGGCTACATTTGTTTTCTTTTTCTTTAGGCGCTCACCCTCTTCTTTGTGCTTCTTCTTCTTTTTATCTTTGTGTCTCTTCCTCTTTTTATCCGTCAAACCAACCGGATTAGTGGACTGCTCGTCGTCAATAGGTTGGGTGGTGGCCTCATCGATTGTTACTTCAGATGGGTGGATTTCAGCGAGTGGTGACACATAGGGCACAATTGCTAGAGGATTCAGTTCCTCAATGCTGCTAATAACAATCTCAGTCTAGGTCGAATCAGGTGTGCCGAAAAAATCCTCAGCAATCGTTGTCGGGGCATTTTCTTCCTTCTCCTATTGCACTCTAGCAGGTTCCTTCATTTCATTTTCTTCTTCTTTTTCTCCCTTTTTTCTTCTTCTTTCTCCTTTATCTGGTCATCTTTTTCCTCGACACCTTCATCTGCATGCTGCTCTGGTTCGGTTGTAGCCATGTCAGCGTTTTTCACTGCGTCTACACCCATTGAGCTATGCAGCTCCTCAATGACAACTCCCCTTCCTGCCATGGTCGCCCCAAGGCTATTCGAAAATTCTTTAAATAAGCTGGAAATTATTTGGTAGCAGTCTTCCATGGCATTAGAATGTCCCTCGCTCTCCTCGTCATCGAAGATGTGAATTCTCGTTGGGGATGCAACATTCTGAGGCCTACCATCAGGAGTAGGCTGATCAGAGGAAGAAGCTTGCATCGGGCGGAAAATATCAAGAAAGGTTGGGAAGTCTGGTAATGATCTGGTGCTGATTCTACGTAGTGCGACGTCAATGGCTTCATTCCATGCCTTTGTATATACGTAGAAGATATGTTGTCTATAATCCAAATCTTCTAATACGCTCGGAGTATGGATTGTGCGCGTATCAATGCGATCAATGTAAACTTCCAAAATAGCTAGTCTCTTTGGTACTTAGGGATTTGTGGGCACATCAATTTGTGCTTCCTTCTTTTTTTGCCCTTATCCTTCTTTGTTGAAGCTTCTTTTGCCACTGGCATCTCCTGACCGCCAGTCATCCTTTCAACGGAGATGTCGTTGATGGGACTCTTGTTTTCTAACACCTCCTAACCATCCCTGGGCACAATGCCCTTCTGTTTGCAAAGAAACATAATCAGAGAAGGGAATAGGAGTATACCAGTCTGTTTGGTAGCAGCTTCCACAATTTGGTCGTGGATGATTTCTCCAATGTCGATGTGTCTGCATTATAGGATGGAATGGAGAAGACACATACGGTCCAGTGTGGCCATAGTGCTATGAGTGGACGAAAGAATACGGCTGTTGGTAAAGTGGAACCACACTTTACCAAAGGTTGTAAGATACCTCTTATGCATAGTATAGTTGTGAAACCCATTTCCTATCCAGGTGGCACTATCAACACAGAGATCCTTCATAATCTGAGTAGTGACTTCATCATCTAGTCGGTATATAAACGGAGAATGGTCGTCCACCCTCTCAGGGATCCGTAATAGCATATTTATTTGGCCAGTACTCCACGGGATGAGCCCCTCCCTTACAAACATAAATTCCTGTTCAGCATCAACGATGTTTGCGTAGAACTCCCTTACCAGTGTGGGAGCGTAACCAACGGGATGTTCACAGAAGAACTCCCATCCTAAGTGGTTGATGGTTCGGGCAACAGGTTTTTCCAAGGTCTGATACGTAGATAGTTGTAAACCTTGCTCTGGGTGGAGATTTTGCTTCAGCATGATATTTTGATAACGGTCCTTGACTGCAGTCATCAAAAATAAGATTGGCCCTAAAGACGATGGTGACTTTGTGGTTGGAGCCACAGTGGTTGAAGTTCAAGGAGTGTTTTTAGAAGTGTTCTTTGATGCTCTAGTTTTCGCCATGGTGATTGAAAAAGAAAGTGAGAAAACTTGCAGAAAGAAGTTATCTTGTGAACGTAAGGAAAATAGAAGCAATAGAAGAGACAAGATGTAGTAACAATAAAGACTGTGAGTAAAATAAATCTATAAAGGAAGGGATTTTATAACCTAGGCTTTGTAAAATCGTGATGATTGCAAAGGTTATAGGGAAACGTTGCGTCTACAGCCATTAATTGTCAGGCTATAAATCGTACGTTTTCATTTGATCTAACGACTAAGGTAGAAGAGAGATCAACTGGTGCGATTCTTGCTGAAAAAGTTTTACTGACTCATTGTATAATGCACCGACAATTTATGCTTCGATGCATCGACAAAAAGATGATTTTTATTTCTGAAAAGAATATAAAACAAAACAAGTAACAGTGAAACAAATAAGAAAATGTAAAAATGCATCGACATTATTTAAATGTGACCAAATCTATGGCCTTGCTTGGTTCCTTGAAATCTGGTCTCATATAGTGTTTCAGTCGTTGGCCATTCACCTTGAATTGTTGTCCATTTTCAAATTCTCAATTGTCACCGCACCACTCTAGAATGCTTCGACAACTTTGAAATGGTCTAACCATCTTGATCGCAATTTACCTGGATGCAATTTTAAACGAGAATTAAATAAAAGCACTAATTGACCAGGGCTAAATTGTCGACATAAGATGATATTATCGTGCCATATCTTGGTCTTTTCCTTGTATTTTACGGCATTCTCATAAGCATGTCGAAATATCTTTTCCAATTCAGTGATGTCCAACAATCTTTTTCTTTCGGCAGCATCATAATCCATATTCACCTGCTTGATTGCCCACATGACTTTATGCTCAAGCTCAACTAGCAGGTGACAAGACTTACTAAACACTAACTGATATGGCAATATTCCCAGCGGGGTTTTATAAGCAGTGCGAAGCACCCACAATGCGTCATGTAGCCACGAAGACCAATCCTTCCTAGATAAGTTAACCACCTTCTCAAGAATGCTTTTGATTTGACGATTAGATACCTCGGCTTGGCCATTGGTTTGTGGGTGGTATGTAGTAGCCATACGATGCTTCACACCATATCTCTTTAATGATGTCGCCACTTGGTTGTTATGAAAATGAGTTCCTCAGTCACTTATTAATGCTCTTGGTGTTCCAAACCTTATAAGAATGTAAGTGTGAAAGAAGTTCAACACCGTCCGAGCATCATCTTTTAACACCGCAACTGCCTTGATCCACTTCGAGACAAAGTCAACAGCAACTAAGATGAACACATTCCCAAAAGACTTGGGAAATGGTCCCATGAAATCTATACCCCAAACGTGAAAAGCTCTACTTCCATAATTGATTGTTGAAGCATCTCATTGCACCGAGATATCGTTCCAGTGCGTTGACATCTATCACATTGTTGAGCGAAGTTGTGGGCGTCTAGAAACAATGTGGGCCAATAGAATCCAGACTGTAAGACCTTTGCAGCAGTCCTTGTACCACCAAAATGTCCTCCATAAGGGGCATCATGGCAATGTCGCAGGATTGAAGTCATTTCTTCTTCAGGTACACAATGATGAATAATATTATCGGCACATACCTTGAATAGGTATGGCTCGTTCCAATGATATTTTGTAGCGTCGCGTAAAAACCTAATCTTTTTGTGACCAGTGGCACTCAATGGTAGCTTCCCACACACGACAATATTGGCATACCAGGCGATGCGTCGACAAAGAATAACTGCTTGTTTGAAAATGCTTTGACAATTTGGGACATCTGCCCATTTTCCCTTCCAACTTTCAGTCAAGACAAGTGGTCAGCTACTTTATTTTCAGATCCCTTCCTATCTTTGATTTCAACATCAAACTCTTGAAGGAGTAGGATCCATCGAATTAGTATTGGTTTGGCGTCTTTCTTTGTAAGAAGATATTTCAATGAGGAGTGGTATGTGTACACTGTAATCTTTGGGCCGACAAGATATGAACGAAACTTGTCAAATGCAAAGACCACTACTAGCAACTCCTTCTCAGTAGTTGTATAATTAACCTACGCTTCAGTTACAGTTTTACTAGCATAATAAATAGAATGAAATACCTTCTCTTTTCGTTGGCCTAGTACAACTCCCACAACAAAGTCACTTGCGTCGAACATTAATTCAAACGATTGCGTCCAGTCAAGTGTAACAATAATTGGAGCTTGTACCAGCTGCTTCTTTATTGTCATGAATGCATCCAAACAGGCTTAATCGAACACAAACTTTTTATTTTGCTCTAACAGTGAGCATAATGGTTTAGCAATCTTGGAAAAATCCCGTATAAATCTTCTGAAAAACCAGCATGTCCAAGAAAGCTTCTTATTCCTTTCACATTGGTAGGCGGTGGTAATTTTTTGATGATTTCGACCTTTGCTTTATAAACTTCAATGCCCTGACAAGATATCCGATGGCCAAGGACAATGCCTTGAGTTGCCATGAAGTGGCATTTCTCTGAATTTAGAACTAGATTTGTGTCCTCGCTTCTCTTCAAAACTTTTGCCAGGTTGTCAGCGCATTGGTCAAAATTTTGTCCATAGACAGAGAAATCATCCATGAATACCTCTAGAGAGTCCTCGATCATGTCCGAGAAGATCGCCATCATACACCTCTAGAATGTTACTGGTTCATTGCACAACCCATACGACATACGTCGGAAAGAAAAGGTTCCAAAAGGACATGTGAACGTAGTTTTTGCTTGATCTTTCGGTGCAATGGCAATTTGGTTACACCCAGAGTAGCCATCTAAGAAGCAATAATAGGCTTTACTAGCCAACTTATCCAGCATCTGGTCAATGAAAGGTAGTGGGAAGTGATCTTTCTTTGTGGCCGCATTCAATCGACGATAATCCATACATACTCGCCAGCCAGCCGCAATGCGAGTAGATATCAACTAGTTCTTCTCGTTGGTTACGACTGTGAAACCACTGTTCTTTGGCACACATTGGATGGGGCTCACCCAATTACTATCAGAAATGGGATAGATGATGCCCGCGTCTAGCCACTTGATAATTTTCTTCTTTACTACTTCTTTCATCTTTTCATTAAGTCTTCATTGTTGCTCAATTGATTGCTTCCCTTCGTCTTCCAACCTTATTTTATGCATGCAAAAAGAGGGACTAATGCCTCTGATATCTACAATACTCCAGGCTATGGCTCTTTTGTGCTGTTTCAAAATCGAGATGAGCTTATCTTCTTGCATTGCATCGAGGGATGCATTGACAATAACTGGTAATGTATCATTGTCACCAAGAAAGACATACTTTAAATGCGTCGACAACAGATTTAACTCCAAGGTAAGAGCTTGCTTAATAGATGGTTTAAACATCGAGATTATCCTGTTCGACAAATCCAAAGATTCTAGTTGCCAATTTTGTCTCAGCTCACAATTATTAACCTCTTCTTTATTGCTACATTCAGCTAGGATTTCATCGGTAGATGTCACCGCATCCTTATCTGACACTGTTAAACTTCTTGCATTGAATTCTTTCATAATGATTTCGTCCAACACGTCAATGTGATGACATTACTCTTTAGTTCTGGACGGGGATGCCTCAAACACGCTAAAGGTCACATGCTTATCGTTATGGCGCATGATAAGTTCTCCTCTGAACACATCGATAAGTGTGTGTCCCATTACTAGAAATGGTCACCCCAAGATAATGGGCACCTCCTTATCTGCTTCATAATTTAGGATTATGAAATCAGCAAGGAACACGAGCTTATCAACTTGGACAAGGACATCTTTAATTTGGCCTTTAGGTTGTGCTAAGGATCTATCCGTGAGTTGTAATGTCACCGCAGTGGGCTTCATCGAACCTATTCCTAACTTCTTAAAAATATATAAAGGTATATTAATGTGTAATTATTTCAAAGTAGAAACAAACTTTTGATACTCTTTATCATGGACTTTCTCCTTAAATCTTTGCGGAAATGGAAAAGGTATTGTAGCAGTGGGTTGTTATGAAAAACACGGTGGTGTCGACATTAGCAGTTGCGTCGACAACTTTGTTAAGCAAACTGTAGGCATAGATGGCACTATAATTGGTCCCTCTTCATTTACTTCTGCTTGGCTTCCTTCAACTGCATCCCTTTCTTGTTGTTGTGGTCCAAATGCATCGACATGGTTCTAATTAGAATTACTTGGTTTAACCGTCTGCTTCTCACTCCTCAACGTGATAGCCTTGCAATTCTCCTTCCCTCTCTGTGTTGGGTTCTTAGTATCACTAGGTAGATTACCCGGTAACCTTGTGCTGAGATTAGAAGCCAACTATCCTAGCTGGGCTTCCAATGCTCGGATGGAAGAAGAGTTACCTTGCACTATTGCTTCAGTCTGCGTGATATGCTCTCACATCAATGCCTCAAGAGCAACCATAGGATCTGATTTAGGTTGAGAAAACTACTGTTGTTGATGTTGATAATGCTGTCCTTGCATATGTGGTAGCACAGACTGTTGTGGTTGTAATTGAGATTGTGGTTGCATCTGGCTATGTGCTTACATCTGTTCAGAATGAGAATCTACTTGAGAATTTTGATTATAATTCTGCTATTGGTTGCTATTATAACTCCCTTGTCTATAACCCCCTTAATTTGAGGAATTTTCATATCTGAATGTGGAAGCATTTTGATTCCCCCAAGGTTGTTGACCTCGATTGTTTTATGAGTTACCAAACGAATTTCCTCTTATGTTGTTGACATAGAAGGCATTTTTCGCGTGTTATGGACAGTCCTCGTAGCTATGGTTGTCGCCGTAAATTTCACAGGAAAATGTCGGCGCGTCCAATTATTGAGCCACTTGAATAGGAGCAATGTCACTTGTCCCTTTCATATTCTTTATGATATTGGCCAACGAGGATACTTGCCCACTCACAGAAGAAATAACATCTAATTCAAGAACACCAAGTTTAGTCTTTACTTGAGCAGAACGAGAGATTGGATATTGATAGTCATTCTGAGCAATCCTCTCTAGAATTCTTATAGCTTCATTGTATGTACAGTCCAACAAGGGACCATTAGCAGATGCGTCGACAAGATTCAATGTCTGAGCATTCAAACCATTGTAAAAAATCTCTATTTGGGTCTCTTGCTGAATACCATGATTGGGCAGCGTCGAAGTAATGTCTTGTAATGCTTCCAGGTTGTATGTAAGTTCTCATCATCCAACTAATGATATGCAGTAATATCATTCCATAACCTTGCGTTCATTGTCAGCGGATTGAAACACAAAACAAACTGCGTTCCAAAATGTAATTGATCTAGCCGACAATCCCAAGAACCATGTTCTCACTTTACCCTGCAATGAATAAGGAAATAATTGCATTTTCAAGGTATCATCAGGGACACCATGTTGACTAAAGGATGCACAAATAAGCAGAAATGATTTTAAATGTTCTCTTGCATCTTCATAAGACAAACTCGAATATTACCCATTTGAATTGAGCATTTGAAACATCACCAGTTTCAGCTCGAAATTACCAGCTTGAATAGCTAGTCTCACAACCCCTAGTTGTAAATCATCAAGGATAGGCACAACAAAATCTCTTATTGTCCTATTTTACACTTGTTCAGCTTGTGGTGGCGGTGGTGGTATATCATTAACAATTTGTGGTAGTACTGGAGGAACTCCATCTTGTGGCAACAATGGTGGTAAATTACTGTTGTTGTTGTTACCAGCCATTTTCCTTTGTTCTTGTCTTTTCCTCCTAAGTGTTCTCTCAAGTTCAAGATCAAAGCTTGCAATATCCTTAGGATTTCTCCTTGTGGACATGCAAAACCTAAAATAAAACAACAAAAAAGTAAACAGATTAGTAACGAGTAAAAATTAAGTAAAATTAGTTACAACTACAAAAGCAAACATCAAACAAACGCCAAATCCTCGATAATGGCGCCAAAACTTGATCGCGACTGTAACGTCACAGCAATGTGCAAGCGGACACACGTCGATGCAAGTATAGTTGATAGACAATTCTATCGGATATCTATCCCACAAGGAATGGGTTCTTGATGTTTAGATGTCGAAGCAATTAATACTAGAATTAGATGAAATGTGAGTAAAGATGTCAGTGCAATTAAGTCAGATCTGCACACTAAAATTGTTAATACTATCAATGCAATCAGAGTTAAATGCCAAAGGTTAAATGTCAGAGCAATAGAAAGTAAATCAAAATATGTTGAGTGTTGAATATTTAAATGAAGAAAATATAAATGTGATCAAGTGCGAAGATCTGGAGTGGATCACTGATTTTGCTAAGTCACAACGTAGGATGCGTCAACAAGGTTTTGAATAGTTAAACTGTCGTAGCAATGAAGTCCCAATGAAGTCTTACCAATAACAATTCCTTGTTTAATCATAACTCAAGTACCTATAATTACTCCACCTCTCGGTGTGAACAACGTTGTGTACCCAAGAACAAGTGATCAGAATTTCTTCTAATCCCAAGCAGCTCTTACATAACTTACTTATTAACCTAACTTGTCATCGCATCTCTCGATGTCGGTAGACTGCAAAGCTACTCTCTTGTTTGATGCAATTAGATCTAAGAATAAACAAATAAAAAGCATTAAATAAGAATCAAAGTGATCAAATACTGAAAGATACTCTCGTATTCATTCAAATATTAATAATAGTTCATTATCCATAAGAAAGGAGTTAACGAATACATTGGAATATACTATCTCTAGGCTACTCGGATTACCCCCTAACTGCTTCTCTTGCTCAATATCAAACACTCCTCGTCAGGAGTTGTTGCTCGTTGGCTCAGTCAACTCACCAGTCTCCAGCAAATAACTTCAAAAACACAAACTAATTTGGAAATTTAATTCTTCAACTCTTGATGATTTTTCCTCCTCTTCTTTCCTCTATTTATAGTTTTCAAAAGTTCTAGGTTTCATCCTCTTCTATTCTCAGATCTAGATCTAAATTTTCCAGCTGTCAATATTAGTTACATTACAGCTGTGCACTCACGCATATTTGATGCTTTCTTCAAAGATCTGCAGGTTGTCGCTGCATTACTGGGCACAATCTGAGATCGTTAATTGCGGTGACAACTTGTGATTTTCCTGCACTGGTGCTTCCAGGTGTGAATTCAGCTTGAGTTTACTCATTTGAGGTTCAGGTTCTGTGCGGTGACATCTCTGGTTGTAATTCCAAGCTGATCTTGTGGCTGCATTCTTCTTCCAGCATTGATCTTCTGGGCTAAGTTCCTACCCTGACAATTCTAAGGTGCAATACATCGACTGTTTGCGATGACATTAGTACAAAAAGAGATAAAAATAATAAGAATTAAACTAAACTACAATGAGTTAGAAAATATAAAAACTAAGTATGAAATGCGTATGATGCATGCTAAATAAGGTAGAAAAGAGACAATTAAAACACCAATTTAGGGAGAAAATATGTCATTTGTAATGCTATCACTAGTCCTTTGGCCTATTGGAACGATGAAAATATATAGACTTTTTCATACCCTTTTTAACTCAAATTTATGCAAATTCTTAGTAATTATTATAAAAATAAAATTTAATTATAAAATAATTAATTTGCACTTATTTTACAAACATATTGATTTTTAATTATTTTTATAAATATTAAGCATGAATTTGATGATTTTTTTGACAGTTTTGCACAATTGATGAAAATAGGCTCGGCAAACATTATAGAAGGCCTGAACCGTTGAACGAGTGAACTAAGAGCTAAGAAGATTAAGTTTTCTAGAAAATGTAGGTCCAATATTGAGCATTATTTTACTTTATAATTACATTTTTAATTCAATTAATTTGGGTTAGAAATTAAATTACAAAGCCTGAAGCAAAGTGGTCCTATGTGCATGCAACAAAGGACTGATCCACCATGGTTTGGACAAGCCCAATGCCATCCAAGTAAGCTGATCCAATAAGCTATTTTAGATGATTTTTTATCCTTCCAAATCAGCCCTCAAAGTCCTCTCAAATCTCATTCAAACCCCTTCACTTTTTATGCCTTTACGGATTTACCCCAAGCTAATTTCAAGCAAACTTTGAACTAGTCAAAGAGCTCAAAAGGTGGCCGGCCATGGAGAGTGAGTGGCTGAAATTCACTTGCTAAAAATAGCCTCCAACTCCCACCTATAAATACCTCCTAAGCTACCCATTCTAATCACCAATTCACAACACATTCTCTTCTTTCTCTAGTTTTCTCTAGTTTTCTCTCTAGCCTTCCCATTTCCCTTTCCTTTCTTCCTTTTTCGATTTCCCCCTCTTGAGAAAGAGTGTTCTTCATACATGGAAATAGCCTTATTGGGTGTTCATCAGAGACCTCGATCTGAGAAGAATCAAGCAAGAACGATGAAGAACGCGACAGCAGTTCTTGAGAAATTGCTGGATTTGATTTTAATCCTTTTTCTATCTTTTTTAATTCTTGTTGTTATCATGATGAGTATTATTATTATGGATATTATTTATTTAATTGAGGTGGCTTAATTTTATTGAGTGTTGGATTGATTATGTTGATTGCTTGATTTATTCTTAATCATGTTTATATTGTTATAGGCCCTGATTATTCTGTTTAATTAAATAATATATTGTTATGTTATATTTGCATTACCATTGTGATATAACTAATGAATTAATCATTTAAGCAAATTGAAATTGTGATTAATGGACACACTATTTAATTTGTGCATGTTTAATCTTCTAAGAGAGCTGAATGTTAAATTTAGCGACGTTAATAAACAATACATTAGTCTTGCATAACTTGCAGGATTTTTGTGATTAAATTGTTTCAATATAGACATATGTTGTTCCTTCACTTGATCCTTTACTTGCTTGTGAATATTAATTTGTCGGCTGAATTGGCATAAATATATAAACAAGAGATTATTTTAATTTAATGAGTATGTATGTGCATTAACACATTTCTTTATTAAAATTGGTTTAGTTGGTTGAATTGACATTGAGATATTTTCAAGAGATAAATGAATTTTGGTAAGTAATGTTTTTTATAAGTTAACAGAATATCAGGTTGCCGTGAATTTATTTCGTAACAAGCATGAACATGATTATGATTTAATTAAGTTATTAAAGTACAATCTAACACATTTATGTCATATTGATTAAAGTTTAGAAATCGTGCATTGGAATTAATTTTTATTTTTATTTTTATTTTTTTAACTTTGATTAATTTTAGTTTAAATTAATACTCATCAAAATTATTATCTTTTGCTTAACCAAATTGTTGATTAATTATTTCATCAATATTTTTCCTAACACAATTCTTGTGTGTACGATACTTGACATTTACTTGTCACTTTATTACTTTATATGATTGTGTACACTTGCACATTTCCATCGTTCCACCTATCATCTTTACACTTTGACCCTAATGATTACACTTATAAATATCTTATTTAACTATTACTATTTTTGTAACATCTCTAACCCGTAACCATCACTAGTTTAAGGTCTCGAAGTATTACGAGACATTTTACGATCATTAGTCAACTTCAAAAAATTATTGAAATACGATTAAGCCATTCACATTCACATATAAAATCGTACTAATAAACACATAAAATAACACAATTTACATCATATATGTCATATGCAAGCATTACAATCAATCAGAGATCAATTTTGAAAATCATTAGAACTTTTAGAAGAAACACAAAATCTTTCCCAAAATAAGGGCACACGATCGTGTGTCTCAAACACACGCCCGTGCATCCCCATACACACGCCCATGCTCTTGACCGTGTACCAGGCTGTGTGCACACTCGAAAAATAGTCACACGATCATGTCACAGATTGTGTGACAGGACGTGTTTCTATACAAATAAGGGCCACACGATCGTGTCCTAGCCCGTGTGTCTGCCCGTGTGCCCTGCATTGCACTATAAAATGGCACACGGCTGTGTGACAGCCCTTGTCATAGGTCGTGTGTACCCTAAATTGCTTCCTAAACAAGGTATATTTCTCAACCTAAGTTGTTCAACAAGGTATCCTCCCAAATTTGGTAATTTTCTATGTTTCAAAATACATTCCAAGAATCAAAACAAATCACAACTACATCATTTTCATCTAGCCAATATGACCTTTTAAATGTACCATTACCAAGGCTAACAAATCTATTACATCTCCTAGATAAGTGCACTACCTAAACCTACCATTTATATGCTAACATGCCTCCATTCAACCTAACAATAAAATATGGGATACAACAATATGCACCATTCCAATATTATTGACCACATTGACATCTTACCTATTTCAATTCTTCTTTGAAACAAACATCTTAAGCATACAAATCATCCAAACTCACAACTCAATCATTCACAAAAGATTTACCATACAAGATCATACATACTTTATATCATTTCATTATATTTTATATGTTTACATAGTAACAAGATTAACAAGGATTATTATTTCTTTCATAATATTTCAAACCAACTTTCATATAAATAATATTCACAACTATTTATCACCTAAAGATTTCTAGACATCTAATTCGTCCTAGATACATGCCAAAACATCAAAATAGGACTTTACTGACTTTGAGTACGGGATTTCTGACGAGATGCTGAGCCCGAATCTACTAATAATC
Organism: Gossypioides kirkii; assembly: GCA_005610355.1. Classification (NCBI taxonomy): domain Eukaryota; kingdom Viridiplantae; phylum Streptophyta; class Magnoliopsida; order Malvales; family Malvaceae; genus Gossypioides; species Gossypioides kirkii. The sequence continues at coordinate 10,290,106 of CP032250.1, forward strand.
TAACCTGAAATCATGAGAAATTAATTTACATTAAAAAAGTTTCTTTTATATACTATCCCTTTATATATATAATTTCAAATAGTTGCAATTACTTCACACTTTCATTACCAAAACTCAAATTTATCAACTATCTCCAAATAATCAACTATATACATAAGTATATACATTCATAGTTCTTACTCAATGATAGCCTTCAACCAACCTTCTCTAAAATCTCATCCAATTTCAACGTATAGCTCCATCAATTCATGGCACCCGGTGCCTAACGGATAAAACACAATAGAATTTGCGCCCAGCGCTAGTCGGATAAACTGATAATATTAATAGTGAGCCCAGTTTTAGTTGGATTAACCAAAAATTATTCCGTCAATTCCTGGCACCTAGTGCCTAGCGGATAAACCGCAATAAAATTTGTGCCCAGCTCTAGTCAGATAAATCGACGAATGTATGCCCAGCACTAATCAATTAAACTGACAACAATAAGTGATTCATTTCCAAAATTTCTCATTTCTCAATCATTATCATCATTTATTCAGAATATAAAACTATTTATATGTGTTAAGGATTTAAATGAAAATTACATAAGTTTAAAATTAAATTAATAATTGAATAAAATTGTTAAGTTCGGGAATACAAACTTATCGAATTACGATAGCCGTTTAAATCGAGGTTGACTATTCCGCAATATTCTCCTTTCCTCGTTTAATATTCGTTCTACTCGTTTCTTACTCTAAATACAACAATTTAATTTAATTAACAATTTATAATCACCTTAATTCAATAATCCACAACATTCAATTTAATTTTCATGGCAACAAGCATTTTTTTCCAATCACCAAATGCGCACATATATATATATAATTTCCAAACAGTCCTTAAACTACTGAGATTCTATAATTTAAATATTTACCATCTTAAATTTATTCAATTACATCCTCAACCATTAACACCATTTAAACTTACCTCCCAAAATGACTTAGGTATAAATGAACTTACATTTACTACCCAAAATATTCTCAAAACAGTCCATGTGCACTAATATTTTCATGCAACATCATCCTACTCACATCTAATATCTAATTAAATCATTATATATATAATCCATGAGTCCCCCATGCTAAATCTTTGTATATAATAAACATGCAAAGAAATATACCAACATATTTCACGAAGAACCTAAAAAATCATCAATGGCATCTCTTAATATACCTTATAATATTAGAAATTAACACCCGGGTTGATTAGATTGAGTCAAGATGATCACAAAATTATAAAATTTACTTACATGCATGCACCCACAAGGACCGAACCTCAAGCTTCACAATGGTTTCTATTTTTCTTTCAATTTCGGCAATAGGAAGAAGATGAGCTAAAAAATACCAATTGTTTTGGCTTTCTCTAATACATTTTACTAAACATCCCTTAATTATATAATCACTACTATACCCCTTTTAATTTATTATAATTGCTATAATCCTTACCTATCAAAATCCACTATCTTAATTATAGTTTATTTCTCCTCCTTGTCCTTAACCATCATAACTCCTTTTTAAATCCTTTTTAATCTATAACCACTCACTCTTGCATTTTCTCAATTACATCCTTTTTAATTAATCCCCTTATACATCATAACAATTAATTTTAACTAAAGCATTCCCTTAATTACTATTAATTAAGATCCTAAACCTTCATTTTCGTTAATACTAAAAATGGGTTGTTACAATTTTACCTTTAAGCATATCTACAAATTCCATGTATGAATCATGTTTTAGTTTGGAGAAATTTCCTATTAATCCTTCCTTATTTTTCCACTACTTACATAAATCTCATAACTTTCTAAATTCCTACTTCCACCATAACAATATTTATACTCTTTCAATTTAGTCTAAGCTTCTATTTAAAATTTTCCTATCTCGAAAATATTTTCTAATCTCCTATCGAGTCTAAGTACTTCTTAATTTAATACTCAAAATCCCTATTTAGTAAATTTTGAAAATTCTCCACTATTTCCTGAACCAATCCATCACTGTACGTAGCTCCAAGTCAAAACGTGGCCGTTACATAGCTTCCATTGCTACCCAAGCCTCAAACTTACAAAACATAACAACCATTTTATAATTTCCAACAAAGATAACTCATCATCATAAGAATCATAATTTATTTCATGAAAAGGCCATTTAAAAGATTACTTGTAACATTTTCCCATAATAAAACATAATTGATGGACAAATGAAATCCTTAACTTTCTTTCCTTTACTTAAATCTGTAACACATAAAGGTTAAGCAGCTTACTAGCTTGATAAATTATCAATTACTTATGAGCAACTTTAGCTTCTTTCCTCCATGCAAACCACCCTTAATCTTTCTTTCATTCAACCAGACTAATGAAGAAGATGAAGAAAAACAGAAAAATGAAAGAACCACACCGGAGAATAACATCTCTCCCTTATAAACTACTCACTCATTTCCTTCATTGATCCCAAACTCAATAGTCAAGTGTACATGTCCACAATCATCATGTCTCCCACTAAAAATATTATTAGTTTAAACTCAACGGAACCAAGGTTGAAATCCAGCCTTTTCACAACCAGTCCGTCAATTTCTTTTATTTCCACTAGAGCCTGCTCAATTTGTAAGTTTTTTAAATTAATCCCCAAAATTACTGTTCCAACCTTAACTTAACGTTTTGGGTGTAACAATTTGAATCCTAAGGGATTGAAAGAACAAGGTGATAGCATTATCTCAAGTTTCATACATAGACAAGATATTGGAACGTTATGCAATGAGCAATTCTAAGAAGGGTACTCAACCTTTTGTGTCGGGATTTCATCTTTCTTTGGAGGACTGTCTTAAAGCAATGAAAGAAAGAGAAAACCTGAAAAAGGTTCCTTACGCTTACGCAATAGGAAGTTTCATGTATGCTATGTCATGCACATGTCCAGATATCTATTTTGCAGTAGGGTCCACTGTATTAAGTATAGATACTTGTTGAACTTGTATCGATACAAGTATTCTAGAGAGCAAAAATGTATAGTTGTAGGGAAGATGTATCGATACTTGGAATAGTGAGTATAGATACAAGTATTCTAGAGCGCAAAAATGTATAGTTCTAGGGAATATTTCTCGATGCTTGGAATAGTGAGCATCATTACAAGTGCCTTATTTTACCATGTTTTGCTCATTTTGACCCGAAAGGGGACCGAACAACCTCTTATTGCAACCAAACTAGGAGATGCCCAGAAATGACTCGAGATACCTCAAAATAGTTTAAAATAATAATAATAATGTGTATAAATGAAATGTGAATTAAATTGACTTGGAGTCCAAATGTAGCATCGTTTGCTCGGGTTATCAGATTAACCCAGTTATGGGGTGTTACATAGGTAAAAAGCTTTCCAAGAGGCTTGAGGTTGTAAGCTTGAGAGGATCGCTTCACCAACAAGGTTTAAAGGTTGTAATGCTTAAATTTTTATTTTCTCCTTAGTGTTTTGGTATGTATATGAAGGCTTAGGCTAATTATGTATTGGTAAGTATATTGATTGGGAAAATTAAATGTCATTTGAAACACATTTGTTTGTTTTATGTATCTAATGATCTATAAATTGATTTCAAAATGCTTAGGATTCGATTTTTTACTAGAATGAGTTTCGGAAATGTTTTAAAATGAGTTAAAACTTATGGATTCCATTTGATGATGTTTTAAAATGTTTTTGCAGTAAATCTCAGGTCTTCGCAACTGTATCAATACCTAGCCTTTAGGTATCGATAGTTGGCAAATTAGTAGTAGCTAAAATGCTACAATACCAGGGCAATGTACCAATAAATAGGGTTTATGTACCAATACTCTATCTCAGACTTGGCCAATTGCACTATTTTTCCCTATTTTGACTTTCAAGAGTTTGCTTTAGGTCTTGATCACCCTGATCACTTTGAACTAATTCTAAATGATTTTAAAATGTTTCTAAAGCCTCCAAATTGGTTTAACCTAATGATAAGGTTTATTAAATTGTTTTATAGTTTAATTTCTTAAAATTTTCAAGATTTTTGTTTTGTGTATAACATCTCCTATCTATTCCAGACATCAAGACGGGTAAGAGGTATTATATAAAATGCTAAATAATCAATAAGCTAATATTTTCTTTGTTTATTTTTTTATAAAAAAAACCAATGAAAACAAAATAGGAAAGATAAGTATACTTATGGAATTTTGTTAACTAATTTATTTGTAAACTTACAAGTGTTGATGCCGAAATAACTGCATTAAGGGCACAAAATCCCAACACAGCAAGAGGTCCACGAAGGGTTGGTCAAGAGTTGCTTGATAACCTATCACGTGTTTTGTTCTATTAGTGTATAAGAAGAGCAAATTATCTTAACGGTTGAATTGTTGCCGAAACACCATCTGGTTGGTGTAAAGGTTATTTTGAGTTGTGTAAAAAGGTGCTGATTGTATTTCAGTTCCCGAAAGTCTATTTTATGTAATCGACATGTTCTAACACCATTTGATATGATTTCTAAAATGCTTTTCAGCCTTTGAAAATGTTGAAATTTATTTTATGAGCTTCTATTACATTGATCAAATAATTATTTTATTAAAAGAAATTTTATAAATGCTAAAATTAAATCATTGTGGTATTACCAATTTGTACCTAATGTCAGATTGGGTAGGGGATTTTATAACATTAGTAAAAACCACAAAAATTGATGTATATATATATATATAATTAAACTCTTCACAATTCAAATTTTATTTCTTTTTTAACAATCAATAATAAATTGACGATTATAGTTTGCAGATAGTATATAAGTAATAAATATGATTAAATAGATTATAATATAATTTTTTTTATTTATAAAAGTTTATAAAATTTGTGCTTTGAATTTATTATTACATTAATTATTTTAATAAATATCTTAATAAATTGAGAATTCTTATTTTACAAGTATGATAATTTTTTTTATAAAGTAAATTTATTAAATTATTTTAATAAATGATAACTATAATTTATAAAAAAAATATTATAAGTAATAAACATATATAAAATAAAAAAATAATCAACAATGAAAATTATATTTATCGGTTTAAAATTTTCTCTAAATTAATGTTTTTGTATAGATTAAATATATGTAGGGGGGATTCAAATAGCTTCTTTTAAGAGATCTTGCCGCGTTTTGTTTTAGTTTCGATTGTGTGAGACATAGACATTTACCAATATTTTGTATTTTTGCATTTACAAATATATTCTGAATCTATTAAAATTTACCCATCGTATTATAAGCTAAGATAATTATAGAATGAACAAGAGAGAAGAATAAAAAATGAAAGGATGATTTAACTATCATATTGGCATACAATAAATTTGTACATGCCCTCTATTTTGTCACATCTCATAGTTTTATTTAGATTGTTGCTAAATTGAAAATAAAGAAGTGAGTAATAATGTGGTTAAAGTGTTTAATTAATATCTTAGAGGTTTTAGGTTGAAGTCTCCACTTTAACATCTTTTTAATTAAATTTGTAGTGAAATTCTCATGTGCTAAATTCACCTATACATGTCATAAATAAGAGATTCTTTTCTATCTTTATGAGTCAAACTTACCTTATGAAGATGAAATATGATCCCCTTTTCACTCCCTTGTCTCCCTTTTTTTTCTATTTTTACCTTATGCAAAATACATTTAACTTAGACTAGGTTGACCTGTAACGACCCGATTTTAATGTCGTCAAAAATAGTAGTTTGAGACCACACATTCCGATGATAGGGTCAATAAATATTATTAATTTAAATTTTATTTAAGGGCAATTAATAACATTGTATCAAAGTTCGTATAATGAAATTTTAAATTGAATGGATTTTGTTGCTAATTAAATGAAAAGGGCTGTAAGAATTCAAAACTTGAATGTAATAATGAAAACAAAATGTGTCTAATAGCCAATGAAATAGAAATAATTGGCCTAATGTGGCATTTAAAACCTAGCAATGATTAAAGTATGATCGAAGGCACCAACTCTAAATATTTGTGGCTTAAATTGAATTTTTGTAAGTAAAATAATGAAATTAGTGGATATTAAGTAGAAAAGTTGTGAAATTAAGTAAATTAAAGAAAAAGGAAAAGAAAATAAAAGAGTTTGGGGGTTGTCTTCTTCTCTCCCAACGTGAGAAGCCATTGTTGGAAGAAGAAATTTCATCCTAGCTAGTTTGAAGAATAAGGGGTGAGTTTTGAAGTTAGTTTTTATATATTTTCATGTTTTTATGTTATTCTTAACTCAATTTAGTCCAATCGAGGGTTGATTTGTGAAACCCTTAGATGTGTAAGGACTTACCATGAATGGGGTTGTTTTATTTGTGAACTTAGTTTTTATATATTTAAAGTTAATGGTCAAATGTGAATATTTTACTAAGTGAATTTATGATTAGGTGTTCAAGGACCCATTTGAGAAAAATAGAAAACGTTATGTAAATGTCGTGCAATGTTGGTAGTTTTGGGTTTGAAATGATTAGATCAAAAATCTTAATTAGCTTGTTTTTGCATGGATGGTGGGTAAACTCATGAATGTTGGGTTAGGACTTGTGTAAAAGCTAAAATATTGAGGGTAGATTAGTAAAATTTCCATCAAATGTTACATAAAATCAAATTATTTATTTTGAGTATTAAGAATTGTTAATTTAATGGAATTGCATTATAGACCAAGTTACGCAACAACCGGACTTAAATTGCGGGAAGGGGAGAAAGTTACAGAGTAATCATCGGCACCTTTGAACGAACGTATGAGTCGAGGTAAGTTTATGTTGAGTTATTTCCTATCGAATTTTATTTAAAGAATTTATTGCTATTTACTTGTAATCAATTCATGTAGTGAGTGTATATATATAATGGTATGCAAATGATGTGTGTCGGTTGTTGTTTGCACTTTAGTACCTCTTTTTTTTCACTTCGATGCCTCTGTTTGCACTTCAGTGCCCTTGTTATTACAAATGTACTCCTGTGTTGAATCTAAAATGTTTGGGTAGAAAGTAAAGAATGAATACAGAACTTGACTTATTAATTAGTGTCTTGATGTGTTCAGTTTATGAGCTCTACGTTCTTACTAAGCCATGTAAACTTATTAAGTTTTTCATGTTGTTTTGTAGAGACCAGTTCGATTGGTTGGAAGGATCGTCGGCAAAGCTCACACTATTCGCCTCTTTGTAGAAATTTTTTTCGTATCTCTTTTGGGTCGTACCATGTACTAGGATGTTAATTTTATAAAGTAGTGATGTTGTTTTGGAACTTAGTTTATGTAAATCTCTATTTTGGATTTTGGTGTATAGTTGAATGTTTTGCATGTACAAATATGATATAATCTATGATGCATTAGAATTGGGAAAATTTTAAATGTATTGGCATGATTTAAAGAGGTTTGTTGTGTTTTAGACATAGGAATACATGCTGGTATGTGTTGGTTTAAGTCCCTAAACATATAGGTGAATCTTGAGCATGGTTTTGGTTACAATTGATCACACATAGCCTGCACATGGGCTACTACACGGGCGTGTGCCCTGAGTGTGATAGGTGTAGTGGTCACACGAGCTGACACATGGGTAGACACACGAGCGTATGGCCCAAGTCAGTATAGGCACACGATCTGGCACACGATCGTGTGACCCATTTTCGAACCTACACATGATCTAGCACACTGTCTACGACACGACCATCTGTCCCTTCTTTGAGTGCAAACATGGGCAAGCACACGGGCTGGCACACGGCCCTATGCCCCTATTTCACCAAATTTTTCAACTCTTTCTTGAACATTCTGATTTGTTTCAAATTAGTCCTGAATTGTTTCTAATTTATTTTTAAGGTCTCAAAGACACGATATAAAGACAAATGAATAAGTTTGAATTGAAAAAATAGATGTATGATTGAGATGATTCCTTGTTGTATTTTAGATGTTATATGCTTGTATTGTACGGTAAGGATTTGTAACCCTTATCTAGTGACGGGTGAGGGTTTAGGGTGTTACATGACCACTTTTTGCCATCCAACCTCCAATTCTCCTCCCATTTCTTTTTCTTTTTTATTTTGTTTGGCTACCAACCTTCCCCTTTTTCCCTTTTTTCTACTTTTCCTCCACCGTTTTGAGTTGCGCACCACCAATACCTCACCACTGAACCACCACCAACCATCTCTCCCCTCTCTTTTTCTCTCCAAAACCACCCCAAGCACCGCCTCCTCCACAGAGACAACCAAGGATTTGAATAGCGATCGGGTAGCGAAATAGCGACCGCTATATAGCGGTAACGGTACCATTCGAAACCACTATTGTTGAAAATAGCAGTGTGAGGCGGAATCACCAATAGTGGTGGATCACGATCGTAATTTAATGGGTAACGACCAATTGCATCAATAACGGTTCGCTATTCTCGTTATTATTCTGTTACGGTAAAATTTAAAAAAATATATAATTTAAATTATATGATTTTATCTATTTAATGGTTTTTGTTAATATAAAATTCACGACCGTGATACTTGCAGTGACTGCAATAGAATCCGTTATGTCCACAACCATGATAAACGGAACGCGGCCGCAACCACAATTTAAATCCCTAGTGACAACCACCACATGCCACCGCGATTTATCTTTTCTCCTTCACCTTTTCTATTTTCTTCTCTTCTTTTCTCCACCCTTTGTTAGTGTCTAAACCCTTTGCTATTTTTCCCTACACCCTCTATCAAACTGCCGCCATCGTAGCTTCACCATCGGTGGTTGTAATTTCTCCCTTTTTCTTCCTTTTTCTTCTTAATCATCCTCTTCCATTTACTTTCCTTTTTAACTAAATTATGTAGTGGTCATTGAGATTTATTTCTCTTCATGTATTAACACTTGATTATTATATTTATTGAAGGGCCTAACAACAATCCGAAAAATCCCTAGTGTTTGAGATGAAATCGTTGATCTGAGTGTTACATCATGGGGTAAGTAAAGTGGTGAGACTTAAGTTAGTTTATGTATGATGTCAATGGAAAATGCTAACTTTTATTCATTGTTGATTTTATTAGATAAGTCTTTTGGGGCTAAATCTAAGTGAGAGCGTTCATGGATATATGTTTTCGGATCTACAAATTAGGTGTGGGTTTAACACTAATTAAATTAAGAGATTATGATTTTTTTATAAAGAAAACATTGCTATTAAATTATGATGGTTTGACAAGGATACTATATGTATCCATAAAGTGACATAAGCAATCCTCATGGATTTTTATCAATTAAGTATTTATCTCAAACAATATACTTGAGAAAAGCATGTTGTGTGATATCGTTGTTTGCTAATATTGTGAAAAATATGTACATCTCATTCTCATGTAATGTGTTAAATGACATATGTGATATTCTTATGAAAATAAAATGTGGAAATTTAGTACATTGAGTACGTATGTGATTTGCATGTTAAACATGTCTATATGATTTCGAGTGTTTTGGTCATATCACAAGCATTGGGTGGGATATGTGAAAGGTGGGAGTATATGGCAAATTATCTGCGTTAATGTGACACTAGTCACGAATTTGATTATATGACAGTTTATATGCGTTTGTGACACTATTCACAATTTGGAGTGTTGGTTGGACAAGTTTTGGAAAAACTCAATTATAGCGTGTAGCAGAGATGGGTAGGATCGTTTTTCAAAAATCTGCATCGTTTTTATGAAATATGCATTGACATGATCATGCATGAGATATTATTGAAAATTGAGATATATGATTTTATGATTATTAATAGTATTTGTTTATGAAGTATGTGATTAAGTTTGTGTTAATCTCACACTTGACTTAAAAGCTCACCCTATTAGTGTTTCAACCTTTCAGGTAACACTCGAACATAGGACTTGGATCAACACTTGGTGGAGTTTCTCGGAAAACTTTACATTTATGGATATTTATTGGATTTTGGGTTGTATTTTTGTGGATTTTTGGACTTTACTATTATTTTGACTGTGATTTATATTTTTATGAGTTTATAGCTAATTTGCATGCATGCAAAATTATGGGTTTTTAAGTATCTTTGATAAATTATTATTTTTAGTTATAAACAAAATAATAATTCGTAAATTTTTTAAATAGTTTTATGAAAATCTGCAGCGAGTTTTCTTTATAAAAATTATTTTTTATTTTAATATAAAATGCTTAATATTTAGATCTTTTCAAACAATCATTACAAATAAAGGACGTTTTTCTTTTAAAATAAATATATTTTACTAAATACCTTTCTAAGAGATAAATGAGTCAATTTTAAGAAATTTTACGTTTTCAAACTCAAACTTCTATATTTTCAAATAAATAATTTCGCGCGTCGTTAATGTAATTTCCAAGATTTAGCCATAATGTTTAGGTTGGGTTTGGGGAGTTATATATATTTAGGGCTTCAAAAACTATAAGTTACAAAGAATTAAGGATCATTATTAAGGTACCCTATATATGATTTAAGGGTTACAAGATAATGAATTTAGGAGTTATGGACATTCATTTTTAAGGGTACAATGGGATGGTATTAGGGGTTATGAACATCCATTTTATCAAATAATTTACAAAACATCTATTTATATTGGGAGAACAAAATTTTGAATCTAATAACATTTACCTGGTGACCTTTTAAATATTCTATCCTCACAATATGAATAGAATTTAAAAGGGGAAAAAAGATAATGTCAATTTGGTATATGTAATTTCATAAAATATCTATTATGGTATCTATATTTTGAAAATGTTTGATGTGCTATCTGAGCTGTTAATATGTGTTTTATTATAGTACTTCTATTTTCATAAAATTTTAATATAATACTTGCACTTTAAAATGTCTAATATGCTACGAAAACTAACAATATATGTTATTGTTAACATCGTTAATTAATTGCTCAATAAACCAATGAAAATTTGACATGTAAATTTTTTTCTCAAATCATCAAGTTATATGGATAATATAACATTATTTGAAAAACTAAATAAAACAATAAAAATTAAGTTAGAAACAAATAATTAAACATGTGATTAATAAAAAAAGTAAATACGAAAATTATATAACCAAAAACGTCATCTCCATTTAAGTAAATAATCATCTTCTCCAAAAAGAAAAATCCAATTGAAATAATATTTTTATTAATTTTTAAATATTTTTTATTATCACTTTCCATGTAAATTTAGTATTTACTTTTTTAGTAAGCTTATTTTTAATTATTTTTTAATTCAATTTATTTTTTTATTAATGTTATATTTTTCATGTTTGCTTGATGGCTTTGAAAACAAAATTCCGTGCCAAATTTTTATTGACTGATTTAGCGAATCACTAAGGTATTAATACTAGGTACCATAATAAAATATATATTGATAGTTCAGGTACTACATTGGCTATTTTCAAAGTACATATATTTAGGGGTAAACAAAATCCAATTTGATTAGAAAAACTTGATAAAAATTTAAATTTTGAATTAAAGTTATTCGGATCAACAAAATAATAATTCGTAAATTTGCTAAATAATTTTAGGAAAATCCACTGCAAGTTTTCTTTATAAAAATCTATTTTTTTATTTTAATATAAGATCATCAATATTTAGATGTTTTTAAACAAACATTGCAAATAAAGGACGCTTTTCTTTTAAAAATAAATATATTTTATTAAACATTTTTCTAAGAAATAAATTTGTCAATCTTAAAAAATTTTACGTTTTCAAACTCTAACATCTATATTTTCAAATAAATAATTTCACGTGTCGTTAATGTAATTTCTGAGATTTGGTCATAACGTCTAGGTTGGGTTTGGAGTGTTATATTTAATAGTATCAGAACCCAATTCAAAACTCAGACTGTATATCTTAGTGGGCCTGCATGCATATTTTAAAAGAATTTTTAGAAAAATCTCTTTCTATTGAATTAAAATATTTTTAAAACTCTGAAAAATTTGAGACTCTCGAAGTTGATCCAAGATAACTACTCCTTACTTTAGATTATGAAATTTTGGATATTATGCTTTTAAATAGTAAAGACTCTAATCTATAATATTCAAGTGATAACGTAGAATTTACTTCTATAATTGTTAGATAATTCATAAAACTTAAAGTACTATGAATAATCAAGGGGTTAGAACTAGTGGTGCACGTCGTCGTGCAGCTCAAGAATAGTCCTCCACTGCTTGATTACCTACATCGGAACTCGATGTCAACGAAACTGATCCCGTTGTGGACAACGTGAGCGATGTGCCTGGGTTTGTTAATGAAGAGGAAAATCCTGAATCTGTTGATGGCAAGATTTCTCAAGCACTATTGAGGGTTTTATAATGGGTTGGTGGAGGCCAATCTGGAACTGGAAGTCGTAAGTCTATTGTTGAGAGGCTTTGATCAAATGGAGTCGAAGTATTTAGGGGTATTTCTGGGATGAACCCTACAGTAGCCGAGTATTGGATGGCGTCTACTGAGAGGATCTTGGAGGATCTAGACTGTACTCAAAAACAAAAGCTTAAGGGTACAGTGTCTCTTCTAAGAGATGAGGCATATTGCTGGTGGTAGTCTATTATGGAAGGTACCCAGCCAGAGAGGATAACTTAAGAGTATTTTCAAATTGTCTTCCGTAATTGTCATAACGTTGCCTACATAAGAGTACGAGGGCTTAGTAAGCAAAACTAGACACGAACGACCTAAACTAATGTAGAGTCGCCACTAACCAATTTGGGCTAAATTGGTTAGCCACCTATCGTCTAAAAGTCTAGAATTAATATTACGAAAAATCCTAAAAGTTTAGAATCAATCTCATCAACGAATTTCGGATTCGGGAGTACGGTTACGTGTGGAGATGGTTATTGCACCCCCACAACGCATATCCGGGGATAGTTTTACGGGGTCTTAGGAGCTAATTTTTTTTTATTTAAGCATATTAATGTCTTAATTTAGGCTAAAATCTTATAGAAATCTTAAATGAAAATTCTAAAAAATGCCTCCAATTTACTTGTAACTTGACTAAGACGTATTCACCAAACTTATCTAATTTAAAACTTAAATTAGAGATTTTTACTTCTAACAAGAACCCTAAAGGATACCTAAATAATTCTAGTAAAATACCTTCAATTCTTAAAATAATTCTATTTTAGAATCCTAAAAAAAATCTAAAAAAATTACTAATGAATTAAGAGAAATATTAAAATTCCTCTACAACTTATTTGATCTTTTATTATTACTTCGATTTACTTGTAACTTGACTAAGACGTGTTCACCAAACTTATCTAATTTAAAACTTGAATTAGAGATTTTTATTTCTGACGAGAACCCTAAATGATACATAAATAATTCTAGTAAAATGCATTTAATTCTTAAAATTAATTTTATTTTAGACTCCTAAAAACCCTAAAAATTACTAATGAATTAAGAGAAATATTAAAATTCATCTACAACTTATTCGATCTTTCATCATTATTATTATTTTAAAATATTTAATTAATAGCGTTGAACCTATCAAGATCTTACGAAAGTATTCTATGTTGGGTTTATGATTTATCTTGCAATAAAATTCTTGATCTAAAGTTTAAATTCGTCAAAATCCTAAGATAACATATCTTAGATGACATTTATTGGCTATCTTAAAGAGTATCTAAAATAAAATACTTAAAATTTACCAAAAACAAACTTAAAAAGACCTACTTATGATTTACAATTCACCTACAAAAATCCTTAATTTTAATCTTAAACAAAGTCCTAAAAAATAGTTACATATTAATTATCCTATACGATATTTAAAATTAGTTTAAAATCCTAATAAAAATATCCTACATATTATTTATAATTTTTCAAGGGTAAATGATAGATAAGCTCTTAAAGACTAACCTAAATTCAAATGTAAAAAAATAAATAAATATAAATAGATATGAAAGTAAACAAATATGAAATAAAAATTATGCAACTGTGAATAAATATAAAACATTAAACTAAAATGCATAATTGACATCAAATATATAAAGCATAAATGCAAATAAGAAAAAAAATATAAGAGAAATAACTTATTAAAATGAAAACAAAATGACAAAGCTTGATTTTGGGATTAAGAAATAAAAAATAAAAAATGTGGAAGACAGAGGACTGATGTAGCAATTAATTTGCTTTTAATTTTGAAATTTCGGATTAAATCGAAGGTTTTATTAAACAAAAGAGATACGGGTGTAAATATGCTAGAGAAGAGGGCATCACTGCAAAAAACGGGATTTTTTTTTATAAATTTAAAAAGTTTAAGGGTAGGAATAAATTACCCATTTTAGTACTTATAAATAGGAAAAATCTATTTTTTCTTTCATTTTCAACCTCATTTTAAAAAAAAAAAACTCTTCCTTCTTATTTTCTTCCTTTAATGTTGGCCATAGCTCCACCATCGAAAAACCCAATGGTTCTTTGGCTCCGGTGGTGGAGCTGCCATATACGGTGACCGAATTTTTTTTTTCTTTTTTTACAAAAAAAATCAAAAATTTTCTTTTAATTAAAACAAAATTACTACTTTACTTCAAAATCAAAACTTTTATTTCAATATAGTTAAAAAAAATCAAAACTTTGTTTAAAAATTTAAACTTTTTCTTTAAACTCACTAAAAACAGATTTTTATTTTTTTAAAATCTAAACTTTCTTTCTTTTTTTAATGAAAATCACTACTTTACTTAAAATTTCAAACTTTTATTTTGAAATAGTTAAAAAAATCAAAACTTTATTTAAAAATTTAAACTTTGTCTTTAAAATCACTAAAAAATAGATTTTTATTTTTTTAAAATCTAACATTTCTTTCTTTTTTAATGAAAATAACTACTTTACTTAAAAATCCAAACTTTTATTTCGAAATAGTTAAAAAAAATCAAAAATTTATTTAAAAATTTAAATTTTTTCTTTAAAATAACTAATTTTTTTTTATTTTTAAAATTATAAATTTTCTCTTTTTTAAAGAAAATCACTATTTCACTTCAAAATCCAAACTTTTATTTCGAAATAGTTAAAAAAATCAAAACTTTATTTAAAAATTTAAACCTTTTTTTTAAATAACTAAAAAATAGATTTTTATTTTTAAAAATATAAACTTTGTCTTTGTTTTAAGAAAATCACTATTTTACTTAAAAATCCAAACTTTTCTTTCGAAATCGTTTTAAAAAAATCAAAACTTTTCCCAAAATCAAGCTATTTTCTTTAAAAATATTTATTTTAGCAAGTGAAAAGGAAAGAAAATGGGATTTTTGGGGGCTCCTATAGGCAGAGGATTGACGGTCCGATATCGCCCCCTTCATCGGAGCCCAAACCCCATGTTTCATGATATGTTCATGACAAAAAAAATAAAGATAAGAGAAGAAGAAAAAAAAACATACTTGTTGTTGTTTTCTCTTCTTACCTTTTTTTGTAAAAAATCAGAAATATGAAAAAGCCTCTCGTTTTTTTCATTCATTTCATGCATATATAATATTTCCTAATCTTATTTATTTGTAATTTTTGTTATGTTTCATTTGATCTTTTGATTAATAGCTTGGTACTTTCTTGGATGTTTGTGATATGTGGTAAAAGAGGAGCTATGGTCCATGAAACCCTAAAATAATAATAATAATAATAATAATAATAATAATAATAATAATAATATTAATGATGATGATGATGATGATGATAATTTGGGCCTTTGACAAGCCTAAAAAGAAAAGAGAAACAAAGATCTCCATTTGACCCAAAATCGAGTGGGCTTCCAACAGGCCTAAGAGAGAACAAAAGGGTCTCCAACTAGGCTGGGACAAAATTGAGTGTCTACAACTGCCCCTCTTTCTTCGTGGCTTGCGTAGTAGGGAACGTACAAAGACGTAGACACCTAACCATGTCAAATCCCACTCAACATCGCAGTACAAAGAATCACAGATTTTGCAATCACCAAAACTCTCAACCAAATCTTTGAAATGAGAATGGATAAGAAACGCAAATAGAGCTCACACATGTGTCTTCATATACAATGAAATAAAAAAAATAAATGGATCTCTATACTTAGGCCTCTAATTGTAATGAAAAGTAAATGGATCTCCACACCTGGGCCTCCAAATGCAATGAAAAGTAAATGGACCTGCATACCTGGGTTTCTAAATGCAATGAAAAGTAAATGAGCCTCCACACCTGGGCCTCTAAATGTAATGAAAAGTAAATGGACCTTCACACCTGGGCCTTTAAATGTAATGATAAGTAAATGGACCTCCTTACCTTGGCCTCTAAATGCAATGAAAAGTAAATGGGCCTCCACACCCGAGCCTCTAAATGCAATGAAAAGTAAATGGACCTCCACACCTGGGCCTCTAAATGCAATGAAAAGTAAATAGACCTCCACATGTGGGCCTCTGAATACAATGAAAAGTAAATGGACCTCCACACTTGTGCCTCTAAATGCAATGAAAAGTAAATGGGCCTCCACACCCGAGCCTCTAAATGCAATGAAAAGTAAATGGACCTCCACACCTGGGCCTCTAAATACAATGAAAAGTAAATAGACCTCCACATGTGGGCCTCTGAATACAATGAAAAGTAAATGGACCTCCACACTTGTGCCTCTAAATGCAATGAAAAGTAAATGGGCCTCTACACCTAGGCCTTTGAATGCGATCAAAAGTAAATGGACCTCCACACCTGGGCCTCTAAATGCAATGAATGCTTTCCTTTTTTTCTTTTATTTTATTTTTCATAAAAGGTCATTATTTCGAGTTGAAAAAGATCAAATCCCTACCCACACACAACAGATCATGAAAATCAAATTTCATGGAATATCACCTTAACTAATTTCAAAATGATTTTATGGCCCGAAAATCAAATTCTCAGATTATAATTCACTTAACAAACTTGGTACTATCGATTTCATAAATCCACCCTTGAAACATAAATTTCTTGCATTGAAAGTCAACTCGTTAATTCTCGTGAAGTCGAATTTCCTTTTCCTGACTTTGGACCGTTTCGACTGTGAACCCTGTACCATGCTATTTTGCAAAATTGCGTCTAAAAGTAGATATTCTTCAATATAGTTTCTTTCTCTTGCTCTCTCTTTCTATTTTTTTCTTTTTTCTTCTTTTTTTTTGTTTTTTGTTTCTTAATTTAAACAAAATCTCCTTTCTATAATAGACTCTTACATTCTCCAAGTAGGTTAATTCCCTAATTTAAATCGACCATGAGCAATCAAAGATGGGCTTGTTCCAAGGTTATAATGTCAGCTCAAGTTTGGGTGCCAAAGAAAAGGCTAAAATAGGCTCAAATATATTATTTCAGGGCTCGTACCGAAGGATTAATTTCTTCTGAAAAATCTTCGTTATCCTCCAAGGCATCTCGTACCTTTTTTTTTAGAAATCTCTCTAAACTACCCATTTCTGAGTTTTCACCCTAGAGTTCATATCCCTCTTATGCTCTTGAAAATGTCACAAATTCCCAAGGATTAACTTCTTGATTTGAACAAACATATTTGATCAAAATGGTCTTTTAAGGGTTGTAACGTGATCTAAGGTTAAAGGTTAATTAGAAAAAGGTTTTTCAGGCTAAAAAATGTGAAAAAGTATAAAAACTATGAGAAATTATTTTGAATCTTTTATTGCTCTTTCCATCTCCCAAACACTTTTCTTCTTTCTTACTCCTTCTATTTCCTTTATTCTTATGTTGTTTTTTTATTCGCTTTCCCTATTTCTTCTTTTTTTTGGAAGGAAATTAAAAATTAAGAATTTTTCTTTCATTCTTCATGATCTTTCTTGTCAATCCATGATGTTCGATAGATGAATTTAATTAGGTTTCAGAAAAAAGATAAATCAGGCTCAAAATGGGGTAGCAAGGGATATAATTTTCTTCAAGTGACAGGGAGAACAAAAGGATGTCATTTATCATTTCAAAATATGGTTAATCTTATCACAAAGGTCATTCTTGGGAATGTGCCCATCTTTTCAATTTGAATTTCGCAGAATCTCATGTTTGCCTCACAATGTTGTAAAATCATCAATCCATACTCAAAACCTCACAATTTGTCCTCCGACGTGGAGGGGATCCTTTTGTAAGGGTTAATTTTGAACAAACGAGATGGCGTAAAGTGGTTAACAAAGGATGAAATTTTCTTCAAGTGAAGGATATTTAAAAAATGCCATTCGTCACTTTGAACATGGCCAACTTATTAAGTAATTAACCTTAAGGAGAATGCAAGATTCTAAAGCAAAACGTAACCTCAAATGTGATACAGAAATAGAAGCAAAGCAGAAAAACCCAATATTACTTAATGTGAATAACTCTTTAAGATCAATTAAGCTTAATTTTTAAGCAAAG
This sequence comes from Gossypioides kirkii, assembly GCA_005610355.1. Classification (NCBI taxonomy): domain Eukaryota; kingdom Viridiplantae; phylum Streptophyta; class Magnoliopsida; order Malvales; family Malvaceae; genus Gossypioides; species Gossypioides kirkii. The sequence continues at coordinate 10,308,409 of CP032250.1, forward strand.
TATTTTTTTAACTACATCAGAATTTACAGGGTTCGACATATCGTCTCCATCCATTTTAATGAGAATTAATGCTCCACCAGAGAAAGCTTTCTTCACCACATACGGTCCCTTCTATTTTGGCATCCATTTTCCCCAATGATCATGAACATATGGCAAAATCTTCTTTAGTACCAGATCCCCTTCTCTGAACTGCCTTGGTCGCACCTTCTTGTTATAGGCCTTCATCATTCTTTGCTGATACAACTGGCCATGATATTAAGTTGCTAATCTCTTTTCCTCAATTAAATTCAACTGCTCATATCTCTCTTGCACCCATTCAGCCTCCTCTAGTTGCACCTCTCTCAACACTCGTAGAGATGGGATTTGCAACTCGATAGGTAAAACGGCCTCCATGTCATACACTAATGAAAATGGAGTAGCTTCAGTCGAAGTCCTTACTGATGTACGGTACGCATGGAGAGCAAAAGGGAGTTTCTCATGCCAATCCTTGTCCGTTTCTGTTGTCTTGAAAATGATCTTCATGATATTCTTGTTTGCGACTTCAACTGCCCCATTCATTTTTGGACAATATGGCGTAGAATTATGATGTTTGATTTTGAATTGTGCGCAAACCTCTTCTATCAAGGCATTGTTTAAGTTTTTGGCATTATCTGAGATGATTCTTTCTGGTAAACCGTATCGAAAAACGGCCTCTTTTTTCAGAAACTTGCAAACCACTGATCGAGTTACATTGGCATATGAAGTGGCTTCGACCCACTTGTTGAAATAATCAATCACTACAAAGATAAGGCGATGCCCATTTGATGCTTTTAGTGTGATGAGGCTAATGACATCCATGCCCCACATTGAGAACGACCAAGGAGATGCCAAGACATGAAGATTAGTAGGAGAAGCGTTAATACTGTCTACATAAATTTGGCATTTATGACACTTCCAAGCATAATTCAAACAATCTCGTTCCAACGTCAACCAGAAATATCCAACCCTCATGATTTGCCTTACCATCATATATCCATTACTATGTGCCCCACATACTCCATCATGGACTTCTTTAATTATCTGATTTGTCTCTTCTGTGTTGACACATCTTAACAGTGTTTGGTCGTGTCCTCTTTTATACAAAAAATCACTGTCTAAGAAGAAACCCATAGCCAGCCTCCTAATTATTCGTTTCTCACTTTCTGAGGCGCAATCTGGGTATTGTTGATATTGTAAATACCGTCTGATGTCAACATACCATGGTTTCTCATCTGTTCTCGATTCTACTCCCATGTAGTAGGCCGATGAGTCTTGACCCTTAGCTGTATGGGCTGCACTTCTATTTCGGATCCTACTTTGAACGTGGAAGCTAGAGTAGCTAATGCATCTGCTAACTGGTTTTTTTCTCTTAGCAAATGACAAAATTAGATATCATCAAACTCATTGATCAGTCCATGCACATATGTTTGATAGTGAATCAGTTTGGAATCCCTTGTTTCCCATTCTCCTCTCAATTGGTAAACAACTAACACCGAGTCACCAAAAACTTTTAAATGATCTTTTTCTCAATAGTGATCTGAAGTGCCAAAATACATGCCTCGTATTCAGCTACATTGTTCATACAAGTGAACATCAGTTTAGTTGTAGTAGGAAAATACCGACTACTTAGGGAGATTAGTACTACCCCAATCCCATGCCTAATCATGTTGGATGCTCCATCGAAATACACCCTCCAAATTTCTTCTTCGTGCTTCGAAATTGACATGATCTCTTTGTCTGGGAAATCAAAACTCATGGGCTTGTATTCCTGTTTCGCGTGATCTACCAGAAATTCTATGACTATGCTTCCTTTTATAGCCTTTTGGGACACGTAGACATACTCGGACAATACCACTTGCCAACAAGCAACTCTTCCTGACAATGATGGCTTCTCGAAGATGTACTTCAAAGGGTCCAACTTTATGATGAGGAAAGTGGTGTGATACAACATTTATTGCCTTAGTCGACGCATTGTCCATGCTAAAGCGCAACACATTTTTTTCGAATGGGAATACTTGGCTTCATATTCCGTGAACTTCTTACTCAAATAGTAGATTACGTGCTCTTTCTTGTTTGAACCATCTCGTTATCCCAAAACACAACCTATAGAATTATCCAGCACTACCAAATACAAAATTAAATGTCTTCCTAACACCAGAGGAATCAAAATTGGTGGCTTAACCAAATACTCTTTTACTTTCTCGAACACTTTTTGACAATCTTCAATCCATTCACCATCACTATCCTTACGTAAGAGGTTGAAGATGGGATCACATTTATCCATCAATTGTGAGATGAAATGAGACATGTAATTTAACTGTCTCAAAAAACCTCTTACCTCCTTTTGAATCTTAGGGGGTGTCAAATCTTGAATTACTCAAACCTTGTCCGGATCTATTTCAATTCCTCATTCACTCACTACGAAACCCAATAGCCTCCCCGACTTTACCCCGAAAGTACATTTTGCTAGTTTCAATCTTAATTTGTATTTCCTCAATCTTTCAAATAATTTGCAGAGGTTTTCCACATGACTTTCCTCCCTAACGGACTTTGCTATCATATCGTCAACATAAACTTTATTCTCTTTATGTATCATGTCATGAAACAGTGTAACCATTGCTTGTTAATACGTGACCCTAGCATTTTTAAACCAAACGACATGACCATGTAACAAAAAGTTCCTCAGGTTGTGATGAACGTGGTCTTTTCCATGTCTTCCTTCATCATTTTGATTTGATTATACCCCGAGAATCCATCCATGAAAGATAAAACACAATGTTTAGTAGTGTTATCCACTAGTGTGTCTATATGAGGTAACAAAAAATTATCCTTCGGGCTAGCTTGGTTCAAATCTCTATAATCGACGCACATTCTGGCTTTCCCATCTTTTTTAGGCACTGGTATAATATTCACCACTCACTCTGGGTATTTAGCTACTTCCAGAAATCTCGCATCGAATTGTTTCTTAGCCTCTTCTTTAATCTTCAACAGCATCTCAGGTTTCATCCTTCTCAACTTCTGGTGTACAGCCTTGCAATCTGATTTCAAAGGCAACCTGTGCTCCACGATAGTGGTGTCCAAACCTGGCATATCTTGGTATGACCATGCAAACACATTTGAAAACCCAATGAGTAGATCCTTCAACAATTGAATTGCTCTGGCATGAGAGAGGTTCCAATCCTAATTTCCTTTCTGACCTCATCAACACCCAGATTGATTTAATCTATTCCCTCCAATTGGGATTCTATAAGCTTCTTTTCTTATTCGACCAGCCTAAAAAACTCATTCGATACAACTTCCTCCTCTTCCATCTCATGATCGTTATTGTGAACATAATTATGAGAATTTGATTCAAATATGTCATTTGTATCATTTATCAAATCATGATGTATATCTTTGGTCCTTTTTCGAATGTTATTTATTTCTAAAGTTAGAAATTTATTTTGATTTGTCTTAAAAAAATGTTCTTTTTTTTCAAATGATGTTTCTAAATAAACAAATGAGCGAATGAATGAATGAAATTAGGGCACATTGTCGTAAATATACTCGAATATAAACATTTTCTTTCATGGAAGGTTCGAAAACTGTTCGGCTTACAAAGTTTTTTCATTTTTCATTCACACTTAAAGAAAATCCTAATTGATCCTATTGCCATAGGGCAAATCTCTACTCATCGTTCTTCTTCTTCCTCCTCCTCATGAGCTTGATGAACTTTTGGTAATGTGCCTGAGCCACCTTTAGAAGTTTCATTGCAGACTCGTTCCCAGTCGCAAAAGGGTAGATTCTTTTTTGAGTTCTTCAATCTATTCACATATGTCTTCGGCTTGCTGAGAGAAAACCTAACCTACCATGTGCATTGCTGCAAACACTTCTTATCGGCTTACTACCATTTGTTCCATCGCAATAAATGCTTCGAAAGCTCCATATATTCTTCCGTGACTTCTTTGTTTTGCTCTTCTTTTGTCTTTAATTCTTTAGTCAGACGACAAATTTCTTCTTCCATAACATTTTAGTAGTTTTCTCATTAGACACCCTTCTCCAGGTTCGCTCTTGTTCTCGCGCTCTTTGGAGTTCATTAGCCCGCAGACTCAGATTCGCCTCCAACCTTTGAATTTGAGCAAACAAGTCAGATATTTCTCGTTGACGTCATTCTAAATGTATTCTTAGTTCTCCCTCTCTTCCCTTCATGCCTGAGCGATGTTGTTGTTATTGTCTTATTATTTCTTTCTCCTTTTCCTTGACATATGCCTGATAATGCTCTCGTTGCCGTCTGACCTCTTCATCTCTCCCCCTTAGATGCATCTCTAAATCGCGTACCTTTTCTATTAGCTCGGCTACATCATTTGAGACCTTCTTTTTTCCCTTGAATTGTGCTGACACAGAGATTTCACTTCTTTTTAGGCACCACCGGATACACGTTTCCGATGGGGATGGTTGAAAAAGGTTCCTGATTGTAAGCTCAAAGTTTGACCCCACTTGATTCGTATCTCTTTTAATTTCTTCCAAAATCTTGGGTCCTAAACCGAAGCTTTCACCCTGTTTAAACCAGCTGTAGTATGTACGCATTGATCATACTCGCATTGTCTCAGAACCATCAACGAGGAATAACTGATGGCTCCCCATATGCCAATTAAGAAAGCCCACAAATGACTACCACACCCACTGAGTACCGTGCTCCGAATCATCCATGGAGCCCTCCATTCTATTTCTTGGTATGTCAATGTACTAAGGTTCTGAACCCACTCCTCAATTGATTGATTTGAAGGCCACTTACTTTCCAAAAATTCCTCTATAGGCTTGGTCGAAGGAACAAACACATGACGAAAACGCTTATACAGACACTTAAAATGACTTTTCATCCATACAAACAACAACTGCGCCAATCCTAAAAATTGCCCGTCTCTTTTCCTTTTGATGAAATTGAGTGAAATGATGGTTTCAGCTAAGACTGCTAGAGTAAGATATGCCCCTTTTTTAATCTGAAATAGAAAATCAGTTAGCTTCACACTTACATATCCCATATCTTTTGGGAACACAATTAACCCGTATACGGCAAACGATAATAGTGCCAAATGTCTATCATCGTTGGCCTTTCCCAAAGCATCCCTAATGTCAGATCAGGAAATGTAGGGAACTTTTTTATCTTTTAACCTTTCTTTCACCGTATCTACAGGTAACCCCATCAAATTGGCTAAAAGTCCCCGAAAATCGACATTCTACTTCCAATATATCTTGAGCGGATCTCTAAAGTCATAGTGGAGAAGGGTAGAATATTCCTTGATAGTCGGTAGCATATCCACTTCATTGAACGTAAAAAACATATAAGTCGGATCCCAGAAACGTACCATGGCCATCAGTAGGGCATCATCCGATTTAACAAGCAAAAGTTATGCTACATTACTATACTTGTCCCGAAAGCATGTTTTCTTAGCCTCGTCCCATGACTTTCATATTCCCTTTAACTCATCTTCGCGATTTCTCCTACAGTCCATGCAGACTATTTGAAGTAGGCTCGAGTCAAAACTAGCTATCTGGCAATCACCTTCTCTACTCTGAGTATCCTATGACATTCTCGCTATTATCCCTATATTTTCTACCCCATGCTGAACAATTAAATCTTCTCGAAGTGTGTTCATGTTGAATATAGATGCGATGCTGAGCCCCAAGTATTTAAATGATGCATTAATTATGTCATGGAGAGACAAAGACACAAGAAAAACAAAATCAATAAAAAGATAAAGTCAAATGAAGCATAAAAAATACAAAATTAAATCATAAAACATTACGAACAAATTAAAACATACGAATAAATGCTCATGACGTCCTATAAGGTCTTATTACGAGGGGTAAGGTATGGCTATTATGTCTAGGCTTCATATTTAAAATGGTCATTACATGCTGGCTTACGGCTGACTCTAATGTACGGGGAACCCAAGGCTTAAATACGACATCCTTTGGGATGCGTTCCCTTTAAAAAGGGTAGGCCCTTGGGTGGTAAAACTTTCATAACGTACATGGTAACATTTGCTACACGAACATCTATGTCCATCTTAACCATGGAGTAGTCCTTAAACTTATGTGTGGACATATTGTCACACAAAAGCCTAAGGCTACTCCTTCTAAATGGGATGTGCCCAAGCGTAGGACCAAAAGCAAGATGCAACATGAATGACAATTATAGCCGCCCCATGACGGTAGAGTAGACATACGCATTAATCAATTTCATCGATAAAAGAATAAACAAACACATTGACATACATATCAAAATAGGATAAGCAAATGAAATGAACAAATAAATCAATATTTAACACATATTCAACAATTTAAAACGACATTAGACAATTAAATAAATTAATACACGAATAAATAAATCTAATATGCATAACTACTAAAAAACCTAGCTCTCAAACCTAAGTAAGTCGACTCACTAATAGTCTCCAGTGGAGTCGCCAAGCTATCATAACGTTGCCTACATAAGAGTACGAGGGCCTAGTAGGCAAAGCTAGACACAAACAACCGAAATTAATGTAAAGTATCCACTAACCAATTTGGGCTAAGTTGGTTAGCCACATATCGTCTAAAAGTCTAGAATTAATATTACGAAAAATCCTAAAAGTCTAGACTCGATCTCATCACCAAATTTCGGGTTCGGGAGTACGGTTACGTGTGGGGAAGGTTATAGCACCCTCACAACGCCTATCCGAGGATAGTCTTACAGGGTCTTAGGAGCTATTTTTTTTATTTAAGCATATTAATGTCTTAATTTAGGCTAAAATCTTATGGAAATCTTAAATAAAAATTCTAAAAAATACCTCTAATTTACTTGTAACTTGACTATGACGTATTCACCAAACTTATCTAATTTAAAACTTAAATTAAAGATTTTTACTTCTAACAAGAACCCTAAAGGATACCTAAATAATTCTAGTAAAATACCTTCAATTCTTAAAATAATTCTACTTTAGAATCCTAAAAAAATCTAAAAAAAAATTATTAATGAATTAAGAGAAATATTAAAACTCATCTACAACTTATTCGATCTTTTATCATTACTCCAATTTACTTGTAATTTGACTAAGAAGTGTTCACCAAATCTAATTTAAAACTTGAATTAGAGATTTTTACTTCTAACGAGAACCCTAAAGGATACCTAAATAATTCTAGTATAATACATTCAATTCTTAAAATTAATTCTATTTTAGACTCCTAAAAAACTTAAAAATTACTAAGGAATTAAGAGAAATATTAAAATTCATCTACAACTTATTCGATCTTTTATCATTATTATTATTTTAAAAGATTTAATTAATAGCGTTGAACCTATCAAGATCTTACGAAAGTATTCTATGTCGGGTTTATGATTTATCTTACTGTAAAATTCTTGATCTAAAATTTAAATTCATCAAAATCTTAAGATAACATCTTAGAAGATATTTATTAGCTATCTTAAAGAGTATCTAAAATAAAATACTTAAAAAGACCTACTTATGATTTACAATTCACCTACAAAAATCCTTAGTTTTAATCTTAAACAAAGTCCTAAAGAATATTTACATATTAATTATCCTATATGATATTTAAAATTAGTTTAAAATCCTAATAAAAATATCCTACATATTATTTATAATTTTTCAAGGGTAAATGGTAGATAAGCTCATAAAGACTAACCTAAATTCAAATGTTAAAAAAAACATAAATATAAATAGATATGAAAGTAAACAAATATGAAATAAAAATTGTGCAACTGTGAATAAATATAAAATACTAAACTAAAATGCATAATTGACATCAAATATATAAAGCATAAATGCAAATAAGAAGAATATATAATTGTAAATAACTTATTAAAATGAAAACAAAATGACATAGCTTGATTTTGGGATTAAAAAAATAAAAAATGTGGAGGACAGAGGACTAATGTAGCAATTAATTTACTTTTAATTTTGAAATTCCGGATTAAATCGAAGGTTTTATTAAACAAAAGGGGTACAGGTGTAAATATGCCAGAGAAGAGGGCATCACTGAAAAAAACGGGGTGTTTTTTATAAATTTAAAAAGTTTGGGGGTGGGAATAAATTATCCATTTTGGTACTTATAAATAGGGAAAATTTATTTTTTTCTCTCATTTTTCAACCTCATTTAAAAAAAAAAAAAACCTCTTTCGAGCCCAACAAGTGGCTCCAGTGGAAAAGAGGATGATGTTTATCTTAGGGGTCCCGAGTTCGAGCGCCTATGTGTGCAAGGTGTGTGTGCATTGTCAAAGGGTTAAGAAAGTATGAATAGATACTTCCATGTAATCACACTAGTATATTAAAAAAAAAACTCTTACTCTTTATCTTCCTCCTTCAATGAAGGCCATGGCTCCACCACCGAAAAACCCAACAGTTCTCCGACTCTGGTGGTGGAGCTGCCATGTGCGGTGGCCGAAAATTTCTTCTTCTTTCTTTTTTTTTTAAAAATCAAAAGTTTTCTTTTGATTAAAACAAAATTACTACTTTACTTCAAAATCAAAACTTTTATTTCAAAATAGTTAAAAAAATCAGAACTTTATTTAAAAATTTAAACTTTTTTTATAAAAAACTAAAAAATAGATTTTTATTTTTTAAAAATATAAACTTTGTTTCTTTTTGAATGAAAATCACTACTTTACTTAAAAATCCAAACTTTTATTTTGAAATAGTTAAAAAAATCAAAATTTTATTTAAATATTTAAACTTTTTTCTTTAAAATCACTAAAAAACATATTTTTTATTTTTTAATTTAAACTTTATTTCTTTTTTAATGAAAATCATTACTTTACTTAAAATCTAACCTTTTATTTCGAAATAGTTAAAAAAATCAAAACTTTATTTAAAAATTGAAAATTTTTCTTTAAAATAACTAAAAAATAGATTTTTATTTTTAAAAATATAAAATTTCTCTTTTTTAAAGAAAATCATTATTTTACTTCAAAATCCAAACTTTTATTTCGAAATAGTTTAAAAAAATCAAAACTTTGTTTAAAAATTTAAACTTTTTTTTAAATTAACTAAAAAATTGATTTTTATTTTTAAAAATATAAACTTTGTCTTTTTTTTAATAAAATCACTATTTTACTTAAAAATCAAACTTTTATTTCGAAATTGTTTTAAAAAACCAAAACTTTTCCCAAAATCAAGCTACTTTTCTTTAAAAAAACCTTTATTTTAGCAAGTGAAAAGGAAAGAAAATGGGATTTTGGGAGCTCCTAGGGGTGGAGGACTAATGGTTCGATATCATCACCTTTATCGAAGCCCAAACCCCATGTTTCATGATATGTCTATGGAAAAAAAAAAGAGAAGAGAAGAAAAAAAAAACATGCTTCTTGTTTTTTCTTCATACTTTTTTTGTAAAAATTCAGAAATATGAAAAAGCCTCTCTCTTTTTTCATTCATTTCATGCATATATAATGTTTTCTAATCTTATTTATTTGTAATTTTTGTTATGTTTCATTTGATCTTTTGATTAATGGCTTGGTGCTTTCTTGGATGTTTGTGATATGGTCCATGAAACCCTAATAATAATAATAATAATAATAATAATAATTGTAACAATCGTTTTTCAGTAATGTTGGAAACAGTGATTTCGAGACCACAAACCCAACGAGAAAATTTTATAATGAGTGTTTAAATTAAATAAGTCAATAATAATTTTATATGGAATTTTGAATTAAAGAATTTTAATTATTGAATTAAAATTTAGTATAAGTAGTTTGGTTCAAAAGTCAAGTGCTTTAGAAAATGAGGTATCAAGATCTTGTTTTTGAAATTAAGTGCCGTAAATATTTTTATTAAATATTTGCAAAGTCTTATTATATGTGAATTGAAGTTCGGTTGGGTAATTTTGATGATTAATTTCTTAATTAAGGAAAAAGGAGTAAATTGTAAAAGAGGTAAAAGTTAATTGCTATTGATTAAAAATAAAAGGGACCAAAATGGTAATTACACCATGGTCAAAAAGTCCAAGCGGTGGTGGATATGATTACCATCCACTAACTTTTGGTTATTTATTCATTAAGTCCTAATTAGTTTAGAACTAAATTGAAAACAAGTTTGTTTAATTAAAATTTAATATAACTGAAGGACCAATTATGAAATTGGACCCTATTTAAATGGCCTAATAATAGAAATGATGTGAAAATCTTTAGATTTTGATAAATTGAAATTAAATCCTAATAAAATGAGGATTTACTAATTAGTTTAATTTAGTATGATCAGGAATGGTGGGTTTGAGGCCACAAATTTAATGTTTTAGACCGTACGTATTAACTATTTAATATTTATGAGGTCATTAGTATTATATTAAAATTTGGTTATAAAATTTAATCGTTTAGATAGTCAATTAAATGAAAAAAGATTAAATCGTAAAAGTTGCAAAAGTTGAATTTTCTCTAATTAAAAGTATTAGGTGTCAATTGGAGGTTTATTTAAAGCACCTAAATGGTAATTAAACCATCTACTATGTATATGGACGGTTTTAGCTTTTTAAATGATTAATTTCATGTAAATTAAAAAGGGGTAAAAGGGTAATTATGCATGTTAAGTGATTTTAATTAAAACAAAAGTTAAAATTTTATCATTCTTCTTCTTTTCTTCTTCCTCTAAAGCAGAACCCTAAGAAGCCATGGATGAAAACTTCGGTTGGCTTTGGTTCTTCATTTGGGTGAGTAGATTTTGTCCGTTTTTAGTAATTTTTATGTTTTTTAGTTCGTTTTAGCTTAATCTAGCTAACCCAAGGATCAATTTGTGATTTTGATAAATGTTATAAATTTTTCGATTGATGAATAAGCTTGTTCTTGAAAGTTTATGGAAGATTTATAAGCTTGGTTGCTAGATTTGATAATTTTGTAAAGTAATTTTTGGTTATTTTTATGTTAAAGGACTAAAATATTAAAGGAATAAATTTGTAAGGACTTGAGGTGAAATATTGCAAAAGTGAGCTGTAAAAATGCTTATAAACATTTGGCAAGCTAGACATTAAAAAAAATAAAATAGTTAATTTGCAAGTTTGAACTAAAGGACTAAATTGAATAACAGTCAAAAGATAAGGGCAATTTTGTAAAAATACAAAAAAAGTTAAATTACATCAAATGATTAAAAATTCATGTTGATTTAAATAATTGAGTGAAATTATTGTAATAGATCAAGATCGTGTCACCGATCGTGGAAAAGGAAAAATTACAGATTTTTCCCTAGAGTTCACTTTTACTGCAATTTTGTTTGATAAGTTTGTAACGTTAAATTTACAATTAAATCGTATATTATTTGTATTCTTTATGATTGTTATAGAACAGATTATGGTACGTGAAATTGCGAAAGATGAAAAAAAATGAATGAAAAAGACATTAGGGTTTGAACAGATTATTTGAAACTGACGCGATGGTTGAGGTATCGCATATGTTGTGAGTCCTCGACAGCTCGTGTGAGCAGCATCGTGAGTCGGGAAATGAGAAAAGAACCCAAAAATGGATAACAGGCCCTACGATGGCTAAGATTTATGCATAAGTGCATATTCTCGATAGCTCGTGTGAGCAGCATCGTTAGGGAACAGTTATATGCACAGATACCGTATCAATGGCTGAGGTACAACATATGCTGCGAGTCCTCGACAGCTCGTGTGAGCAACATCGTGACTCGAGAAAGAGATATTGGTCCTAAATGGATTATAGGCCTTACGATGGCTGGGACTATGCTTTATGGATACTCTCGACAGCTCGTGTGAGCAGCATCGTTAGGGACAGTTTATAGTACAGACAGGCACCGTACCGATGGCTTGGGTACCGCATACGTTGTGAGTCCTCGACAGCTCATGTGCAGCATCGAGTATTGGTAACAGAAAGTTATAGACAGGAAAGTTGGAACATCAAATATAGCTTGGGGAAGCAACAGTTCATCCTAGCTCGGTTGAGATATAATTGCTTTATGCATATGATTGGTAACTCTTTAAATTCTTCAAACTTACTAAGCTTTGAAGCTTACCAAAGATGTTATTGTTGTTTGAAGATCGGATCATCTCGAAGAAATCACACTATCTCGGGAGCTCATTCAGTAGTATTTATATCACTTGGTTATATGGCATGTACTAGGATGATGTTACCCTTGAAATGCTTGATTTTGGATTGTTGGGTTCTCTGTTGAACTAAACTTGCTTGCTTGCTTGATTTTGTAATTAAGAAAATATGTTTTGTAATGAATTGACATGTGAGTTTAAGAATACTTGTGATGATTGGTTGTATTTTGTGTTATATGATGAAACAAGTATTGTCATTTATAGATTTTTTAGGATGAGAACTTGAATAAGAATCTTTTGTAGAATGATGGTTGATAAACTTGAGGATTTGTGTGAATAATCGAATTCTGTATACTTGTTTCGGTAGAATTCTTACATTTATCGGTAGAAGTACAGAATAGGGGAGAGGTTGGTTATTGACTTACATTGTATCGGTAGTAACATACGAAGTGTTGGTAGTTCTGTCCATAATAGTATCGGTAGTCTAAATACTTGTATCGATAGAAGTTGTAGGGTAAAGCTTCTTAGCTCTCTGGAGTTTTTAGTATCGGTAGAAGCATGACATGTTTCGGTAAAAGTCATATTTGTATCGGTAGTATTGTTTCAAGTACCGGTAGAAGTATCCAAAAAATCATGGAAATGACCTTTTTGCCTTTATTTAGTTATGATTATATTTAAATGATTATGTATGACATGAAAATTAAAAGATGAATAGTGATAAATGAATAGAAAGACACCAGAACCCTAACTGGCAACGGTTTTTCGGGTCTTGGGTGTTACAGACATGAAAAATGGATGTCATGATTTGTGATGAATATTGATTCCTTCTGCAATGTAATGATAAGTATGTTTGATTATAGTTTGGTTAGCTAATTGTGAGAACTGTGTGTTTGAGATGCAGGACCATATGATCCTTGATGGAAAATATTTGTACGTGATTCCTAAGTTCTTGCGTGATTGAATTTGATTATTGATTGATTTAAAGGTTGTAAATGAATGTGTAAATTAAATGCAGTTAGTATTCTGAGCTACAAGTTATAATTGTATAAATTGTGATTAAATTGTATGTAAAAAAAAAGAGACAAAAAGTTCTATAAACCTTGAGATCTTGGATATGAGATGATTTTGGGTTTTTGAGTGTTACATTTAGTGGTATCAGAGCTACAATTTAGTTAATTCATAAACTTGTGGTAGTGTGATATTGATATATCCGATCTAACACCTATTTTATTGTAGATTTTAAAGATGTTACCTGATCGTATCGTGATGAAATTAATGAAGTTAATAGTAATATTCTGACTACTGATTTTAGTACCAATCATAACACACTAGTTTCATAAATATTTGAAAACAAAGAGGTGAGTCAAAGTTTATCAGTTTTACAAATGTCTGATGATAGAGTCAAATATCTTTTGGATTTAATGAGACACTAATTTATAGAAATTGTTGCAAACCAATATAGTAGCTTTGCGTGTTATCCTTGAGTATAGGTAAACAAAGTGAGAACGAGGACATAATGATGGATCTGAAGTTATAATACTTGATATTATTTTTGGTATGTTCTATTCTCTCGGTATTATTTAATGTGAAAGCACTGATTGTGATGGGGTTACTTATTCTTACATTACATTGTATTAATAATGAAAAGGGATTTATTTCTTAACCAATGATATTAATGTTTGGATCATAATCCGATAGGTTGGAGTTAGTATTTTAAAACTATCTGCTGAAAATTATGACTATGATTTTTCTTAATGATTTGATGTTAATATAAAATCATGAATTTGATATTATTCTAGGAATAGATTAATTGAAGTTATATGATGCAATAGTTGTAACATCCCTAAAATTTATAAATAATAATATAAGTAATAAGTTGAATAATGTATAATTGATTTTTTTTTAGTAAAATGAAAAAAATGATATAAAATAGAGGATCGAGGAGTGTAAAATAATAATAACAATAATAATAATAATTAAGAAGTAGATTTTAGTATATTGATTTAAAAGTAAGGACTAAATCGTAAATATCTGAAAAGTTTTTGGCTTAAGTGTAAATATTAAAAATTTAGAGGATCAAAGTGTAAAAAATGAGAAAATTGAAGGACCAAAAGTGAAAATATACCAATTTACTATGATATGGAAGGGACCAAATTGAATAAGTGAATAATCATGAGGAACTAAATCATAATTTTTCTAAATTAAGTGATAACTCAATGTTGGAATTTTGAAAGACCAATAAGGGCAAAATGATCAATTAACAAGAGGGAGAATTCTAGAATGTAATGATAATGTTGATGATATTTTGAGATATTTTTCATTAATTAATTAGTTAAATATTATTTTATTAATATTTTACTTAAATTTTTATCATTATTTTATATAGAAAATGGTAGTATAAAAAAAAGGATGAAGGAAATTTATCATTCTTCCAACGTGAGTAAAAGGGTGAGAAAAGGAAGTTTCCTTTTTTTGCAATTTAGTCTTTTTCCATGAAAACATATCTTTTTACCCAAATTTTTTAAAAATTTCTTTAGATATTAGAGAGAGAAGATGAACTGGAGGTTCTAGAGAATATCTTCATCAATTTAGAAGCAAGAAAATAGTGGATGAAAGTGGAGAAAATGAGAAGAAAAAGGAAGGAAAGTGGTGAAGAAGAGAAATGCATGAAAATGAAGAAAGGAAGAAATTCTTGACAAAAGAGGTAAGTTTCATACTAAACCAACTTGTATTTCAATAGATTGAGTTAAAATATTTTGAGTGAGATTGACGATACATGTATTTAATCTAATACTAGAAATAGAAAGTATTTGATGAAGAATAAAGTCTTAAAAACATTAAATTGGTAAGAGAGAATGTGATTTGTATGGTGAAAAGTACTAAGATTAATAAATGAATATGTAATCTACACATAAACATAAGTGATTAAATTGCATAGTAATTAAAAGTATGAGAATTATGTGTGATTGAATGAAACATAGTGCAAAGAAACATGGAAAAAGAAACATTTTCATTAAAACAGTTTGGCCAGTAGCAGTGGATTAACTTTGAAAATTCACCAAAAATTATATAAATTTAGTTAGAGAACGCCGAATCTTGTCTCAATCATCATTTGTCAGGACTATTCAGAGTGAATAAAATATGTAATTAAATCTTATTGAGTCTAGTTTCATATGAAAGAAACGGTGAAAGAAACAGAATTGTATATTTTAAGATATATTAGTTTTTGTGAAACAAGGTCGGAGTAGATTTGGGTTCCCCTATTTTGACTTTGGAAAATAATAATAAATTGTAAAAAAATGATTAGAGGCTGAAATTTATATGATTAAATTCTTAATGAGTTTACTTTCAAGAGAAATAAACGGAAACATCATCCGAACCCTTTACTAATAGATAATTAATTTTTAGTAAAGAAAGGTTGAAACTGTCAAGCAGCAGAAAAGGAGAAACTTTGAAGAATTTTCTGTATGGACTGACTAAAGTAGAAATTCTGAATTTTTTATGGTAAAAAGATATTTGAGTCTAGTTTCAAAAATATCAAGCGGATCTTAATTTCGAATTCTGTAGCTCAAGATATAAATAATTTAGTGACTATGATTCAAGTGGACAGCTTTGAAATTAACACATAAGTAAATAGTGGAATTATAGATAATGTACTGTTACATATAAGCATGCTATATACTAAAAGCTAAAAATTCTAATAAATATATACGTACATACAAAAAGGATGTGGAATGGAGAGGAGGAGGAGGTGGAAAAATATATATAGTAGATGAATTTGAAATGTTTCGAAATGGTTATAAGTGATGAAATGATTAATACATGTGAGTATATTTAAACGAATTGATAATAATAAGTGAATAATGATTAATTGATGTGATATTGAAATCATTATTAAAATTTTATGAAGAATTAAATTGATTCTGAAATTTTTAGTAGTTGCTCCGGCAACGAATGTGACATCCCGGTGCCTTGACTTAACGATTGGATTGGGTTTGGAGGTGTTACATTTAGTGATATTAGAGCTTAGGATTTTCGAGCTAATAATGAGTCTAGAAAATACATGTTGTATAATAAAATAAATATAAAATATTGAAATGTGCATCTGAAATTAGAAAAGATTGTGAAATGGGACTTAAATTATTTTAAACTAAATAATATTTTAACTATATTCGTATAAAATATAGACATGAGAGAAAGAATAGAGCTAACTTGAAAAAGTAATGAAGAAGTGAAGGTAATAAATAAATATGACATGAGATGAAACAACAAGAAGATAAGATTAAATTGTAAAATTTGAAAACTATGTGACTGAAATAAGAGAAGTAAAATGTATAGAAACTTGATATGTGAAATAAAAAAAATAATTGGTACATGGAAGAGAACGAAATTGAAGTAATGAGGTAAAGAAAAATTAAATCTTTTTGCTAATATCTTGTTTTCATTACAAAATGCTTTTGAATATTTATTTTAGTATGGCTAGTTATATTAATCTTATTTTTATGAATTTTGAATGATTTAATTAATATATATACACTTATGTTTCGAGATGAAAAATATGTTTCCAAATGCTTAAATTAGCAAATTCTTGGTTATAATTTGAGATTTGAAATATTACAATTTCATACGATGAACAAGCAAATGTTTGATTATATTTGGTTGAAAGATTAATTTTATTTAATATGTAGTATATGTTTTGAATATGAATTGAGACTGAAATAAGGATGAAAATGAGAATAGAAATGAAATTGATATGAGAAAGAAAATGAGATTGATTATGAAAATTCGATACTTTCCCGTTAACTAAGTTAGACTAAGACGGATATAATTGGCTGCCATAGAATCTTTACATCAGAGATTTAGAACTCCCCAATTCCCAGAGGGTCGACGGAGAAAAGACCAAATGGTCAGTTATTATTAGCCCCAATTCCCAGAGGGTCATGGGCAGTCCCAATTCCCAGAGGGTCCGTTGCCGAACAACTCAAGGTGGCAGATTCGCGTATCCGGACTTAAGTCTAAATTTTGGTACGAGGATTAACTTGAAGGAAAAGTGAAAATGAGAATGATGTGAAAATGGAAATGAAATGAATTATGAAAATTGGTTTTTACCCCGTTAGCCAAGTTAGACTAAGTTCGGGTATAGTTGGCATGCCATAGAATCTTTAAATCAGAACTCCCCAATTCCCAGAGGGTTGAGGGAGGAAAGGCCAAATGGTCAGTTATTATCAATCTCAATTCCCAGAGGGTTGTGGACTTATTATGATAGCCATCGTTGCCGAACAACTCGGGGTGGCGGACTCATGTATCTGGTCTTAAATCTAAACTTTAGTACGGGGACAAATAAAAAAGAAGAAGTGAAAATGGAAGAAAAGTTGTAAGTATATTAAATTATTTGCTGATAAGGGTTAAAAATGTTAAAAGAGCAAGATTAGACTTGTTTTAGTAAAAGAAGTGAAATAAATCAAAGACAGATGAGAATTAATAGGATATGATTAACACTTTGGTGCGGTACTATGAATGTACACTTTAATGCATTATTGTTAATATTTCGCATATCATATGAGTTTTGTTCAATCTACAATGGGCTATATAAGTGAAAAATGGAAAGTGAATGATCAATAAAATTTGGTATGTGATTGTGATGAAAAAGTTCACTAATGTTAAAAAAAAAATGTTGGTAACTATTAGAAATCTTGATAATATTCTTGAAAATTTCAAGAGTAAAAACATGATGAATGAAAATATGATCAAGTGATATTAGTGATTTTAGTTAAGTGTATAATGTTTCAAGTGATGTGGCTAGTGGACGAAATTATAAATGAGATAAAAGTAAGTTGAGTAAATAGTAAAATTGATTTTTATGAGTAAATCTATTGAAATTAGTATAATGGAGTGCCTAATGTAAAATGGTATTGAATTGATGAATAGTTAAAAAAAATGAGAAATAAGAGAAGCAAAGAAGTGAAATTTAGCAAAAGAAAGGTAAATACTCGTATAATCTCTATTTATTTTTCAAATGATTAAATTGAAACATGTTGTTAATTAAGTATAGAGAATGCAAAACAAACTACAAATAATATTAGTGTGAGATTGATGAAGAGAAATAATATTTAAAAATATTATAAGAATTAAAATGAATAAATTGACATGTATGAGACATGATAAGTGAAAGAGGAAATAATTGTGAAATGTACAAGACAAATTAAAAAGTGAGTCTAAATTGAATAAAATGTGAAAGTGTAGAGAAAGATGTAAATAAGTATTCTTTAATTAGAAATTATTAAGTGATAAATGATTTAATTAGTAATTAAATGAAATTAGTAAAGTGAGTATAGTAAGTGATATTAAATCATGAAAGAGTAAATAAGTGACAAAGTATGATAAAGTGACATAGAAATGCATTTATAAGGGTGTTATTAAATTGTATAAGACTAAATTGGAATGATTGTAAAGTTAAGAGTAGTGAAGTGAAAATTGATGCAAAGGAGGGCTGAATTAAAAGAGTATATAAATATAAAAGTGTGAAATAGAGACATTTAAATTTAATTCTAAGAGATATTCAAGCAGTAAATTATTGAATATTGATTTGTAAGAAAATAAAGATTTAAAATGCAAATAGTGTAAATTTCTTTATATGTTATTAATTGATAAATGAGAGCAATGGAAAGGACAATATAAATGTCCAAGTAGACAATATATGAATACGTTGGATTTGTAAGTGATAGTGGCTCTTCGGAGAATTCCAGCAGTGATTTTGAATTTCGATGCATTTCAGTGTTAACTTTGCATATCTAGCTTGTACAATTGAGTCTATTATGGGTTAAATGAAAAATGATTATTTGAAGAAAATTAAGAATAATTACCGAATCAAGAAAATTTCAAGGACGAAATTTATTTTAAGGGGAGGAGAAATGTAACATCTCAAAAATTTATAAATAATAATAAAAGTACTAAATTTAATAATGTATAATTGATTTTTTTTGGTAAGATGGAAAAAATTATATAAAAGAGAGGATTGAGAAGTATAAAATAATAATAATAATAATTAAGAAGTAGGTTTTAGTATATTGATTTAAAAGTAAGGACTAAATTGTAAATATGTGAAAAGTTTTTGGCTCAAGTGTAAATATTAAAAATTTAGAGGATCAAAGTGTAAAAAATGAGAAAGTTGAAGGAACAAAAGTGAAAATATATCAATTTACTATGATATGGAATTGGTATGCATGGACCAAATTGAATAAGTGAAGAATCATGAGGGATTAAATCGTAATTTTTCCAAATTAAGTGATGACTCAAGGATGGAATTTTGAAAGACCAACAAGGGCAAAATGATCAATTAACAAGAGGGAGAATTCTAGAATGTAATGATAATGTTGATGATATTTTGAGATATTTTTCATTAATTAATTAGTTAAATATTATTTTATTAATATTTTACTTAAATTTTTATCATTATTTTATTTAGAAAATGGTAGTATAAAAAAAAAGATGAAGGAAATTTATCATCCTTCCGACGTGAGTAAAAGGGTGAGAAAAGGAAGTTTTTTTTTGTAATTTAGTCCTTTTCCATGAAAACCTATCTTTTTATCCAATTTTTTTAAAAATTTCCTTAGATATTAGAGAGGGAAGATGAAGTAGAGCTTCTAGAGAATATTTTCATCAATTTAGAAGCAAGAACATAGTGGATGAAAGTGGAGAAAATGAGAAGAAAAAGGAAGGAAAGTGGTGAAGAAGAGAAATGCATGAAAATGAAGAAGAAAGAAAGAAATTCTTGACAAAGGAGGTAAGTTTCATACTAAACCTACTTGTATTTAAATAGATTGAGTTAAAATATTTTGAGTGAGATGTATGATACATGTATTTAATCTAATACTAGAAATAGAAAGTATTTGATGAAGAATAAAGGCTTAAAAACACTAAATTGGTAAGAGAGAATGTGATTTATATGATGAAAAGTACTAAGATTAATAAATGAATATGTAATCTGCACATAAACATAAGTGATTAAATTGCATAGTAATCAAAAGTATGGGAATTATGTGTGATTGAATGAAACATAGTGCAAAGAAACATGGAAAAAGAAACATTTTCATTAAAACAGTTTGGACAGTAGCAGTGGATTAACTTTGAAAATTCACCAAAAATTATAGAAATTTAGTTATAGGTTGAATCAAATATGTAATTAAATATTATTGACTCTAGTTTCATATGGAAGAAACGGTGAAAGAAACGGAATTGTATATTTTGAGATATATTAGTTTTTGAGAAACAAGGTCGGAGTAGATTTGGGTTCCCTGTTCCGACTTTGGAAAATCATAAAAAATTGTAAAAAAATGATTAGAGGCTGAAATTTATATGATTAAATTCTTAATGAGTATATTTTTAAGAGAAATAAATGGAAACATATTCAAACCCTTTACTAATAGATAATTAATTTTTAGTAAAGAAAGGTCGAAACTGTCAAACAGCAGAAAAGGGGAAACTTTGAAGAATTTTCTGTACGGATTGGCTAAATTAGAAATTCTGAAATTTTTATGGTAAAAATATATTTGAGTTTAGTTTCAAAAACATCAAGCGGAACTTAATTTCAAATTCTTTAGCTCAAGATATAAATAATTTAGTGACTATGATTCAAGTGGACAGCTTTGAAATTAACACATAAATAAATAGTGGAATTATAGATCATGTATTGTTACATA
The DNA here is from genome assembly GCA_005610355.1 of Gossypioides kirkii. Classification (NCBI taxonomy): domain Eukaryota; kingdom Viridiplantae; phylum Streptophyta; class Magnoliopsida; order Malvales; family Malvaceae; genus Gossypioides; species Gossypioides kirkii. The sequence continues at coordinate 10,329,153 of CP032250.1, forward strand.
TAAGCATGCTATATACTAAAAGCTAAAATTTCTAATAAATATATATATACATACATAAAGGATGTGGAATGGAGACGAGAAGGAGGAAAAATATATATAGTAGATGAATTTGAAATGTTTCGAAATGGTTATAAGTGATGGAATGATTAATACATGTGAGTATATTTAAACGAATCGATAATAATAAGTGAATAATGGTTAATTGATGTGATATTGAAATCATTATTAAAATTTTATTAAGAATTAAATTGATTCTGAAATTTTTAGTAGTTGCTTCGGCAACGAATGTGACATCCCGGTGTCTTGACTTAACGATTGGGTTGGGTATGGTGGTGTTACAATAGTGAATTATAGTCTGAAATGAAATGACTTAAATGGCAGACTGGTGTGCTTATGGTTGAGTCAGGTAAATCAGATCACATAAATCAGAGTCGTTTAGATGACTTTGTACAGGAAATAACCTAAAATGATTTTAAAAAAAATTTATATCTCATACAGGGGACTTGTTCAATAAGTTAAAGGGCGTAACAGTGTATTTGAAAGTTAATAAAGATTCTATTTTTCAAATCTAGTTAAGGATATGAGATGCTGAAAATTTCTTTTGAACTTGAGATAATCATTAAAAATTCTAGTAATATTGTCTAGATTAACTAATGTTTCTGTTGATTTATGAATATGATTAATCAGATTATTCAATCTTATCTAAATATTTAGATACAGTCATAATTATGATTATTGATGATATTCTGATAGACTTCAAATAGAATCCGTGTATGCATAATATGTGAGAAAAGTATTATAGACTATGTGTGAGAAATAATCTACGTGAAAATTATCAACGGTGAGTTTTGGTTTAGTGAGGTTGATTTCATTGGTTATGTAAATTTGAAAAATGGATTTAAATAGATTCGGGTAAAAAAAATTTCTATTGTTATATGAAAACTTCAGAAAACATCTCTGGAAATTTCTGTTTCGATCTATCTTGAATCTGGGAAGGAAATTGAACATCAAGTATTGTTTAAATTATTACTGCTTATTATGATTCTTGAGTAGGAAAAGTCAAGATAAAGTTTGTGTTATTTGAGGTTATTATGAGATTGCTATTCTCTATATTTGGATGAGCTAGTAATGATTTTTGTTGTGAGGAAAAACATTAGAATAAACAGGTACTGCCAGACAAAAATTTCGAGGACGAAATTTCCTAAGGGGGGAGAGTTGTAATAGCCCGTTTTTCAGTGGTGTCAGAAATAGTGATTTCCAGACCACAAACCCAACGAGAAAATTTTATAATGAGTGTTTAAATTAAATAAGTCAATAATAATTTTTTATGGAATTTTTAATTAAAGAATTTTAATTATTGAATTAAAATTTAGTATAAGTGGTTTGGTTCAAAAGTCAAGTGGTTTTAGAAAATAAGATATCGGGACCTCATTTTTGAAATTCAGTACCGTAAATATTTTTATTAAATATTTACAGAGTCTTATTATATGTGAATTGAAGTTCGGTTGGGTAATTTTGATGATTAATTGCTTAATTAAGGAAAAAGGAGTAAATTGTAAAAGAGGTAAAAGTTAATTGCTATTGATTAAAAATAAAAGGGACCAAAAATGGTAACTACACCATGGTCAAATTAATTAAGTCCTAATTAATTTAGGATTAAATTGTAAATAAGTTTGTTTAATTAAAATTTAATATAATTGAAGGACCAATTATGAAATTGGACCCTGTTTAAATGGCCGAATAATAGAATGATGTGAAAATCTTTAGATTTTGATAAATTGCAATTAAATCCTAATAAAATGATGAGTTACTAATTAGTTTAATTTAGTATGATCGAGAATGGTGGTTTCGAGGCCAAAAATTCAATGTGTTAGATCGTAAGTATTAAATATTTAATATTTATGAGGTCATTAGTATTATATGAAAATTTGGTTATAAAATTTAATCGTTTAGATAATCAATTAAATGAAAAAGGATTAAATCGTAAAAAGTGAAAAAGTTGAATTTTCTCTAATTAAAAGTATTAGGTGTCAATTGGAAGTTTATTTAAAGCACCTAAATGGTAATTAAACCATCTACTATGTATATGGACGATTTTAGCTTTTTAAATGATTTATTTCATGTAAATTGAAAAGAGCTAAAGGGTAATTATGCATGTTAAGTGATTTTAATTAAAACAAAAGTTAAAATTTTATCATTCTTCTTCTTTTATTCTTCCTCTAAAGCCGAACCCTAAGAAGCTGTGGATGAAAACTTCGGTTGGCTTTGGTTCTTCATTTGGGTGAGTAGATTTCGTTCGTTTTTAATAATTTTTATGTTTTTGAGTTCGTTTTAGCTTATTCTAGCTAACCCAAGGATCAATTTGTGATTTTAATAAATGTTATAAATTTTTCCATTGATGAATAAGCTTTTTCTTGAAAGTTTATGGAACATTTATAAGCTTGGTTGCTAGATTTGATAATTTTGTAAAGTAATTTTTGGTAATTTTTATGTTAAAGGACTAAAATGTTAAAGGAATAAATTTGTAAGGACTTGAGGTGAAATATTGCAAAAAGTGGGCTGTAGAAATGCTTATAAACATTCGGCAAGCTAGAAATTAAAAAAATAAAATAGTTAATTTGCAAGTTTGGACTAAAGGACTAAATTGAATAAAAGTCAAAAGTTAAGGGTAATTTGTAAAAATACAAAAAGGCTAAATTGCATCAAATGATTAAAAATTCATGTTAATTTAAATAATTGAGTGAAATTTTGTAATAGATCAAGATCGTGTCACCGGTCGTGGAAAAGGAAAAATTACAGATTTGTCTCTAGGGTTCACTTTTACTGCAATTTTGTCCGGTAAGTTCGTAACGTTAAATTTACATTTAAATAGTATATTATTTGTATTCTTTAAGATTGTTATAGAACAGGTTATGGTACGTGAAATTGCGAAATATGAAAAAGAAATGAATGAATGAGACATCAGCTTTGAATAGATGATTAGAAACCGACGCGATGATTGAGGTACCGCATATGTTGCGAGTCCTCGACAGCTCGTGTGAGCAGCATTGTGAGTCAGGAATTGAGAAAAGAATCCAATAATGGATTACAGGCCCTACGATGGCTGAGATTTATGCATAAATACATATTCTCGACAACTCGTGTGAGCAACATCATTAGAGAACAGTTATATTCACAGATACCGTATCGATGGCTGAGGTACCGCATATGTTGTGAGTCCTCGACAGCTCGTGTGAGCAGCATCGTGACTCGAGAAAAAGATATGGATCCTAAATGTATTATAGGCTCTACAATGGCTGGGACTATGCTTTATGCATACTCTCGATAGCTCGTGTGAGTAGCATCGTTAGGGAACTGTTTATAGTACGGACAGGCATCGTACCGATGGCTGGGGTACCGCATACGTTGCGAGTCCTCGACAGCTCGTGTAAGCAGCATCGAGTACTGGTAATAGAAAGTTATAGACAGGAAAGTTAGACCACCAAATATGGCTTGGGGAAGTAACAATTCATCCTAGCTCGGTTGAGATATAATTGCTTTATGCATATGATTGGTAACTCTTTAAATTCTTCAAACTTACTAAGCTTTGAAGCTTACCAAAGGTGTTATTGTTGTTTTGTAGATTGTTTGTTGTTTGAAGATCAGATCATCTCGAAGAAATCACACTATTTCGGAAGCTCATTCAGTAGTATTTACATCACTTGGTTATATGGCATGTACTAGGATGATGTTACCCTTGAAATGCTTGATTTTGGATTGTTGGGTTCTTTGTTGAACTAAACTTGCTTTCTTGCTTGATATTGTAATTAAGCAAATATGTTTGGTAATGAATTGACATGTGAATTTAAGGATACTTGTGATGATTGGTTGTATTTTGTGTTATATGATGAAACAAGTATTGTCATGTATAGATTTTTTAGGATGAGAAATTGAATAAGAATCTTGTGTTGATGATGGTTGATAAACTTGAGGACTTGTGTGAATAATTAAATTTTGTATACTTGTTTCGGTAGAATTCTTACATGTATTGATAGAAGTATAGAATAGGGGAGAGGTTGGTTACTAACTTTCATTGTATCGGTAGTAACATACGAAGTATCGATAGTTTTACTCATAGTAGTGCCGGTAGTCTAAATACTTGTATCAGTAGAAGTTGTAGGGTAAAACTTCTTAGCTCTTTGGAGTTTTTAGTATTGGTAGAAACATGATATGTTTCAGTAGAAGTCATATTTGTATCGGTATTATTGTCTCAAGTACCGGTAGAAGTATTCAAAAATCATGGAAATGACCTTTTTGCCCCTGTTGAGTTATGATTATATTTAAATGATTATGTATGGCATGAAAATTAAAAGATGAATAGTGATAAATGAATAGAAAGACACCAGGACCCTAACTGGCAACGATTTTCGGGTCTTGGGTGTTATAGACATGAAAAATGGATGTCATGATTTGTGAAAAGAATATTGATTCCTTCTGCGCTGTAATGATAAGTATGTTTGATTATAGTTTGGTTAGCTAATGGTGAAAACTGTGTGTTTGAGATACAAGACCATTTGATCACTGATGAAAAGTATTTGTACGTGATTCCTAAGTTCTTGCATGATTGAATTTGATTATTGATTGATTTAAAGGTTGTAAATGAATGTGTCAAATTAAATGCAGTTAGTATTCTGAGCTACAAGTTATAATTGTATAAATTGTGATTGAATTGTATGTAAAAAGAAAAAGAAAGACTCGAAAAGTTCTGTAAACCCTTAGACCTTGGACTAGAGATGGTTTTGGGTTTTTAGGTGTTGCAATAATGATGATGATGATGATGATGATGATAATTTGGGCTTGTCAAAAAAGAAAAAGGAAAGAGAAACAAGATCTCCATTTGACCTAAAATCGAGTAGGCTTCCAACGGGCCTATGAGAGAACAAAAGGGCCTCCAACTAGGCTCAGACAAAATTGGGTGTCTACAGTAATAAATATGTGGGCTCGAGATATATTAATGCTCAAAGACTTGAGTTTATTGAATTGAAACAAGGGGACTGAACCGTATCCGAAAATACGGCTGAATTCTTGAGACTGAGCTAGTACGCACAAGATATGGTAGCTTCAGAGCATGACAAGTATGTTAGATTTAAGAATGGGCTGTGGTATGGTGTCAGTGTCTAAGTTGCCATGCTACAGGTGAGAGTCTTCCAGACTTTAGTAGAGAAGGTGAATATCCTTGAAGAGGTGAAAGGGGATGAACGAGACAGAAGGGATAAGACCAAGACTCCAATGAAGCGAGATTTCGATCTGGGAAATTTTAATCCACGTCCAACGAAGAGGGTCTATGATTATAGACCACGATAGTACCATGCTTCAGTAGGTAATAGAAATTAGAGTCATGAATGTGCTCACTGTGGGAAGTCTCACAGTGGGGAGTGTTGGAAGAGTAAGGGAGCATGTTTTAGGTGTGGAGCCATGGGGCATCAGATTAAGGATTGTCCGCTGATGAGGGGTCAGAGACAAGCACCGCAACCCCAACAAAATCATAATCAAATGGGGCATGATAATAATAGAAATGGTAATGCTGGGTAGAGAATAACTGGTCAAGGTTTGAACCACACAAATGCTAAACAACCCACTTTGATTTATGTAGCGACGCACAAAGAGGACCGTGATGCAGTTGATGTCATCGCAAGTACTTTTAAAATAAATTTTGTACAATACTTTGCTTTGATAGATATAGGATCAACACACTCTTATGTTGCTTGCTCTATGTTTGATAAATTAAAAATTTTAGTGGAAGGCACTACTAGTGATGTAACTGTACTTAGTCCCTTAGGACAATCTGTGTATGTGAATAAAATCTTTAGGAGATGTCCTTTAGAAATTTAAGGAGAGTTGGTTCCAATTGACATGATAGAGTTGCCTTTCGGAGAGTTCGATCTTATCTTGGGCATGGATTGGTTGAAGGAGCATAGAGTTAGTCTAAATTGCGATGCGTATTTAGCATATATTTTAGATACAAAAGTTGATGAGTCAGTGATAGAGAGCATCTATGTAAGTGTTAGAGAGCATCTATGTAGTGTAGGAGTTTCTTGACGTCTTTCCGGAAGAGTTGCCCAGTTTACCTCTAGAACGCGAGGTTGATTTTGAGATTGAGTTGCTACATGGGACAACTCCGGTGTCTATTGCTCCTTATCACATGGCACCTAAGGAGCTTAAGGAGCTAAAGGTACAGTTACAAGAGTTGTTGGATCGTGGGTTTATAAAGCCGAGTGTGTCACCTTGGGGAGCTCAAGTTTTGTTTGTAAAGAAGAAGGATGGATCAATGAGGCTCTACATTGATTATTGACAATTGAACAAGTTGACAATGAAGAATAAGTACCTTTTGCCAAGGATTGATGATCTTTTCGATTAATTTAGGGGTGCTACAGTTCTCCAAAATTGATTTAAGGTCGAGTTATTATCAGCTTAAGACGAGAGAAATTGATATACCTAAGATTGCTTTCAGCACTCCATACAGTCACTATGAGTTCCTAGTGATGCCTTTTGGTTTTAACAATGCTCCGATTGCTTTTATGGTCCTTATGAATCGAGTTTTCCAACCCTATCTTGATCAGTTTGTGGTGGTTTTTATTTACTACATTCTGATCTACTCCAAGTCTGAGTTGGAACAGGAGGAACACTTGAGGATAATTCTACAAACTCTTCATGAGAAAAAGTTGTATGCAAAACTGAGTAAGTGTAAGTTTTGGCTTTGTGAAGTAATTTTTTTAGACATGTGGTATCCACTGAAGGCATCTGTGTGGACCCAAAGAAGATCGAGGCGATTTTGGAATGGAGGAAACCTAGGAATATTAGTGAGATTCGAAGTTTCCTTGGTCTTACGGGTTTTTATAGGAGATTCTTTGAATGATTCTCTTTTATTGCTACACCCATGACAAAATTGTTGAGAAAGAGCACGTCGTTTAAGTGGATTGAGGAGCAGCAAGCTAGCTTCGAGAAACTTAAGTTAGTGCTAACCCAAGCGCCTATTTTAATTCAGCTCGAATTTGGGAAAGACTATGTGGTTTATAGTGATGCATCTCACACCAGTCTTGGTTGTGTGTTGATGCAAGATGGGAAAGTAGTGACTTATGCTTCGAGAAAGCTCAAATCGCACGAGTGTCAGAGGCGTTGGATTGAATTACTTAAGGACTATGATTCTTCTATTGAGTACCCTTCGAGTAAGGCGAACGTGGTGGTCAATGCTTTGAGTAGGAGGTCATGACCAAGTTGAGAGTAATGTTTGCAATTTTTTTTGTGAGAGTGGAAGTTTGCTTGCAGAACTTCAAGTTAAGCACACTTTGTTAGATGAGATCAATTTGAAACAACCTTCAAATTTATTTCTTATACCTCATATGAAGTTGATTGAAGAAAGTAAGACTTCAAATTTCAAGATTAGGTTTTGTGTTTTCGTGATAGGTATTGTGTACCTTCAAATAAAGAGCTGAGGCAGTTCATCTTACGGGAAGCGTATAGTAGCCCTTATACTATGCATCCTGGAGGAAACAAGATGTATAGGGATGTTCATGAACAGTATTGGTGGTCGGGACTAAGATGTGACTGAGCTTGTGGCAAGATGTTTGACATGCCAACAAGTTAAGGCCAAGCACCAAGTTCTTTCTGGGTTAATTCAGCTCATTCAGATTCCTCAATGGCAATGGGAGCGTGCTACTATAGACTTTGTTAGTGGGCTACCTTTGATGCCTTCTAAGAAAGATTCAGTTTGGGTGATTGTTGATCGACTGACTATGTCTGCCCATTTTCTACCAGTGCGCACCGATTTTTCATTGCAAAATTTAGCCAAGTTGTATATCTCTGAAATTGTGAGACTTCAAGGGGTACTAGTTTCAATTAGGGTTAAATATAAAATTAATACCTAAACTTGTCCACTTCTCCTAGATTGGTACTTATAGTTTTTTGTTGTCACAGATTGGTACCCGAACTTTTTTTCATCCACTAGTTTGGTATCTAAAACTAACGGCTTTAAGTATGAGACACGTGGCATAAATGATGTCATGGTGACGTCTTAATGATATCATAATATAAAAAAATAAAAATATATAAAAAAACTTTTTTTCCCTTTTTTACTTTTCTCCCCTACTATTTTTCTATAGTTTCTTCTTCTTCTTCTTCTTCTTCTTAAATGTTTCTAGCTCTCCAAGTAGGTCTAATTATGGTTTAAGTTCCAAAAGGTTTTCAACTAAAAGTACAAAAAGGGAATTGAGAGGATCGGATCAAGAAATGGGATTAATGGCAAAACAGGATCACTTTTCTCTTTCTTTGTGAATGCTTTTAGTTTAGGCTATAGGATTAGAAGGGTTTTAGCCAGGGGTACAAACCTTTTGTGTTTTGAAGGGATCTCATCCTCTGCATAATGAATTCGTCCATACAATGCCGCAACTTTTGTTTGAACATTTGCACCTCTCTAACCACTAGAATACTGACTATAACTTGAGTGCAGCTTCAACTCATCATCTAGTTCATAACCCCTCTATTTATTGGCATCTTTCAAACTTAATAGTCGTGCAACCATTATTTCTATATCACTAACAAGAGATAATCCATTATCCCATCACCATTGAAACTAGTTTCTCTTGACACGTAATGGTGAAATCTAAAATGGGATCAAACATCATCGAGGACTAAGAATCTGGTGATGCAAAACCCAACTTCCATGGAATTCCCCCAACAAGAAAATGCCGAAAAGTTTGTGGTAGAACCCAGTGATGACGGTTCAGAGAGTGAGGGTGAAACTCCTCCCATTGTTTCTAACACAGAAACAAGACCAAACAATGAGGAAGCTAATCAAAACAGTGGGTACATTGACGGAGGGTTGGATGTGAATAAGAAAGCAGATAATTCATAAAGTAAGAGAGCAAATCAAGCTACAGGTTAATGGAAGAAGAAGAAATGACAAAAAAAATTAGGTTGAGGAGAGAGAAAAAGTCAAAAGGATTTTTTTTAATTTTTTTATATTATGTCATCATTATGATGTCACCATGATGTCATTCATGTCACATGTCACAATATTATTCTATCACGTGTCATAGATATAACACCGTTATTCTCAAGTACCAAACTAGAGAATGGAAAAAAAGTTCGGGTACCAATTTGGGATAAAAAAACAATGGGTACCAATCTAGGAGAAGTGGACAAGTTCATGTACTAATTTTATATTTAACCTTTTCAATTATATCCAATCGGGATCCTCGTTTCATGTCTCCATTTTGGAAGAAGTTGAATGAGGCTCTTGGTACGAGGTTGAACTTCAGTACAACATTCTATCCCTAGTTTGATGGACAATTCGAGAGTTATTTAAGTTCTTAAAGACATGTTAAGAGGTTGTGTGATCGATTTTCGTGGCAGTTGGGAGGAGCATTTACCACTTGTCGAGTTTGCGCATAATAATAGCTTTTATTAAGCATCCAAATGGCTCCATATGAGGCCCTTTATGGTCGCAAATGTAGGACACATTTGTGTTGGACTGAGTTAGGGGAAAGGAAAGTTTTGGGACTAGATTTGATTCAGGAAACCAAGAGTATTGCGAAACTTATTCAGGATCATTTGAGAGCGGCATCTAATCATCAAAAATCTTATTCTAGTTTGAAAAGAAGGGATATAGAGTTTAATGTTGATGATCAGGTTTTCTTAAAGGGAAGAATAGTCTGAGATTTATTAGACCATATTGTATTCTTAAGAGAGTTGACTAGTGGCATATCAGTTAGAGCTACCACCAGAATTGGACTGCATTCATGATGTATGTCATGTGTCAATGTTAAGGCAATATCATCCAAACCCGTCTCCTGTGGTTCCCATTGAGGTCATTGAAGTGCGTCTAGACTTGTCCTTCGATAAGGAACTGATCCAAAATCTTGATCGTGAGATTAAAGTGTTGAGAAAGAAAGAAATTCCGCTAGTAAAGATATTGTGGCGAAATAATGGTTCTGGCGAAGTCACTTGGGAACTTGAGGATGCGATACAACATCAATACCCCCACCTTTTCCCACTAGGAAAATTTCGAGGACGAAATTTGTTTTAAAGCGAGTAGAATTGTCACATCCCACAGTTTTATTTATTTTGTTGCTAAATTAAAAGAAAGGAAGTGAATGATAAAGTGGTTAAAATGTTTAATTAATATCCTAGAGCTCCTAAGTTCAAGTTTTCACTTTAGTATCTTTTTAATTAAATTTTTGGTGAAATTCCCATGTGCTAAAACACCCTTTCCATCCACCTATACTTGCCATTAATAAGAGATTTTTTCCATCTTTATAAGTCAAACTTACCTTATGAAGATGAAACATAATCCCTGTCGAAACCTTTCTTCGAAGTCCCAACTATTATTTTAAAAACGAAAATGGAGTCGCCACCAATCCTTTTTAATTAGATGTGATTGGATCACCTCGAAATTCAATAATTTTAAAATGACGATTTTTCGTTTCGGTCTACAAAATGAAAAAAACGAGTTCGGGAGTCGGTTACGCATGAGGAAGGATTAGCACCCTCATAACACCCAAAGTTGGTACCTTGTTGATTACTTACACTATGTTTGGTTGAAGGGAATGGAATAGCCATTCCTCCTTATTCTTAGATAAATAGTTAAGCCATAGTTTGGTTCACCGTTTTCTTCATTCGGCTAATGGCTATTCCTCTCCTATTCGTCTGATTTACCGAATCATCATTCGGAGAAGGGGGTTATGAATAGCTTATTCAATAACGAACATAATAGCAAAATTTTCCTCCCAAACAATTTTACCTTGTATTTTTTCACCCATAGATTTCGTCAATTTCATCGTTATTGTAGGTGCCTCCCTTGATTCTATCCTTGAGAACCGTCGATTCATCTCTGACCCGTACCCTGCCTCCGCAAAGTTGCCTCCTTTCCTTTGTGAGAACCTCTGTAAGTTTCCTTTTTTTCTTTTCCTTCTTGTTTTATAATTTCAACTATTTTATAATTTTCTTCCCCTTTGTGAGAACCGTCGATTCATTGTTGTTGTAGGTGCCTTCCTTAATTCTATTATTGGTTTCGTTTTTCCTCTTTCCTTTCGAATTTTTTTTCAATTATCATTGTTATAAGAATGACTCAGAAGAATATTGAGAAATCTAGTTCACAAAATTATTTTTCCATTATTTTTCAATTATTTTTCCCTCAATACTATATCATGTTTGAAGTCTTGGAGGTGTAAAAATCATTGTTGATTTGGAAAAGTTTGGTGATTAGAGCCATGAAAATGTGAAAGTTCTATGATATTTCTGCTGTGAATTAGAATCTAGCATGTAAGGGAAAGTTTAAGTGCTATCGGACAAGTAAGTAAATAGTAGATGCTTTGTAGTCTATCCAAAAATAATTTCTTTAAAGCTCATTGGTAATCTGGTTTTTGAGGTTTTCATTGCAAGATGATTGCAGTATTTTTGCTTGGTTGTTTTGCTGGTTCTGTAGCTTGGCTGTCTAGTTTCTTGCAGGGTGTAATTTTCATTCTTTAGGGATGTTTTTTTTCTGTTATTGTGAGCTTTGTTGGTTTAAAGACGGTGCTGTTACAAGCAGCCTTGTTTTTGTTTCTGGTTTGGCAACGTCTTCTTTGCCTTTAACTCTGTTATATTATGATTGAGCAAAAGAGAAAAAAGAGTAGATGCTTTGTTATGAACTTATCACTTGGTAATATCAACATGTTTGTATGATCTGTTCTTGTGCCTGAGTTAAGAAAATAGGTAGTTGTCTTCTTCTAAGCATTATTGTCAAGAGTGGTAGTTTTAGTGAAGTTTTGGTCTTAAGCCTCTCAATAAGTTCTTATGGGGCTATGATTGTATGTTCATGTTCTTATAAAATTGATTGTTCAGTTAACTAACATTTTGGGAAAAGAAGCTGAATACAATTTCCCAATAAATGGTCATTATAATTTTATTTCATTTATAACCTGGATATTATTGTGGTGGCATTCTATGTTCATGGTGTTGTTTATTGGGATTGTTTTATGGAGAAAGTGGAGCTCTCTAAACCTGGTGTTTAAATAAGCTGGTGAGAAATGAAATTCTACCTTTCCTAGGATATACATTCTGTAGATTCATCTCAGAAATGTACATTGAATGATGTTGTCAGCAGCCATTTCTGGTCTATTTATCGGAATGCTATTTTTTGTCCTTATACTTAATCTGTGCTTGCTGATTTGGTTCTCTGGTAAATAGTTGCCTTCATTACCCTTATATGCATATCTATTTCAACTTTGCATAATAAAACTTTGCCACATAGCTCCATGATAGGAGTGCCATACAATTTAAAGATGTAGAAGAGAAAGCCTGGAATTCATTTTCGGTTTATCTTAATTAAATTTCCATTCAACTAGTGGTTGGTGATATGAATCTTTTTGCTCTTCGTAATCAAAATTTCGTCTGTTGTTCTCTTTAGAGATTTTGGCTATGCTTTGTTGTGTTGTGGTGTGGTAAATATTTTGTTTAACAAATAGCTCATGTTTAGATTGCAACACCCTTCTCTTTGTGCTGGTGTTGTTTATCATGGTGGCTTGAAAAGTAAGGTTATATTGTTTTTCATTCTTTTCTTGGATTTATTTGCAAAATAAAATAGAAGATGCATGCCTTTTCTAGTGGTTGGCTATATAATCCCTTTGCTCTTCTTAATCAAAATTTCTTCTATTACACTTTCTGAAGGTTTTGGTTGTGCTTTGGTGTGTTAATATTTTGTATATAATTTGTTTACAACTTATGGCTCATGTTTAAAACATTTCTCTTTTACAAGTGGGAGGAGAGTGGTGGTGTAAATCATGGTTATATTGTGCTGACAACATCAGCTGGAATTATGGCCCATGAAGAAGCCAGAAGAAAGAATGTTGGTGGGAAAGTATTGGGGTTCTTCTACTGAGAAATTCCCTTTTCATTTTGAATCGAACTGGTATTGTTAAGATGACATCTTTTTGTAGTTCAGCAATTATGTTGTAGTGTTTTGTTTAGGGTATTTTCGATTATGAATTGTTGGGTTGGAAAGAGATTTTGTCTATTTTGGGAGTTTCTTTTGGATAATCTTATATGATTGTTATGTTTCTAAAGCATTATAAGCAGGTTTGGTGGGTCTTCTTAGTGTGCTTGATCATATTAGGGCATGAGGAGCATGAGCTGGTGCTCACTCGTCGCAGTAATTATGTCTGTGATGCATGCAACGAAAAGGGAGAAGTCTGGTCATTCTACTGTGAAGAATGTGACTTTGATCTACATCCTAAATGTGCCCTGGAGAAAGAAACAAAAGCTGATGCAAAAGAAGGTTGGGCCTGTGATGGGGAGGTCTGCACTAGAGCTTCATGAATTATGTCCATGTATACACCAACACACTAGTTGGTTGTCCTGTTGATGCAACTTGGATCATGTGTGTGCTATGTAATAAAATCTTGAGATTCAGTGTTGAACGACTTTGTTATCTGTATTGGCACAATCATGTTTTCTGGTTTAATTGAACCCTCATTTTGATCGTATTATTTACCTAACTATAAAAAAAATTAGAATAAAATCGATTGTAATTATTTTAGGAATTAAAACATATTATATTTTCATCAAAAAAAAATAAAAGAGAGGGAGAGAGAGAAATGTTTTCTAACTTTTTGATGTTATAAAATTTAATATATAGATTATGACATATAGATTTTGTTTGAATGTAAAATATAATTCTCAAGCTATTTATACTTCTAATCTTTTATTTTTTAGTTTAGAAGATAATTAAATTATTTATTTTTCTAATGATATTTAAGCACATTAAATATCCATTATAGTTTAAAATTAATAAAGTTATATATTGTTTTTTTAATATTATATATTATGATTTTTATTAATTCATATTTTAATAATAATTATATTAAGAATGTTATTAAATTATATACTATTTTATTAAATTGTATTTAATAATAATCAAGTTAAAATATGATTAAAATATTTATTTTTTATTAAATTATATTTAATAATAATCTTATTAAAATTTAACAACAATAACAATAATCATCTACCTAAAAAAACTCGTCTAAGGGTACTCTAGTCATTTAAGCTTTTCTCCTTATGCTATTACAGCATCATTCCATTCAACCAAACACAAGAATACTATTACAACTCTATTCCATTCCATTCAACCAAACAACTGAAATACTGATTACAACCCTATTCCATTACAGCTCTATTGCATTACAGCTCTATTCCATTACAGGAACCAAACGTGGTGTTAGTGTCTTACCGTTGGAAATCGAGAATTTGAGAGAAATTTAAAATGCAATCCTTAAATGGTGTTATTTGATGATATTAGAAAAATACTTCTATCCAAATTAAGTTTTAAAAAGAAGGTTCTTTTACTTCGAATCAATCGAGAAGAACAGTCATGTCCAGAATGTTAGAGCATAACATCTCGAATCTTTGATAATAAATAACATTTATCAGCTAATTATTAACCAAACCTTATATATTTCGATTTTAAATAGGATATTCAATTACATAGGTTCAAAGAAAAACCATACCTAGTACGTTAGGGCACAATTTCTCGAATCCTTAAATAAAGAACATTGCCTCAATTTTTTAAATATTACTTATGCGTTGCGTGAAAACATTTACAACATTTGATGGATGTGCGATTAATTTATTCAAACATTAATCAAAACGAATGAGTATGTTCTATGTTCATACCGAATACAATGATAGTAAAATAATAATTATAATAATATTGGTATTAGTAACAATATAAATAGAAACATAAATAATAATAATAATAATATGACTATAGTGATAATAACAATAATAATATTAATGATGCTAAAAAAATAAAAATAATGATAATGACAAAAATAATTACAATCGCGAGTAATAAAACATGACATAATAACTCAAGGATAAAAATTACGTAATTAAAAAGGGAAAAATCGTAAACGGCATAAAATAAAAATGCCGAAAAATAAATAAATAATTATAATAAAAATAAAAAAAACAAATAAGCAAATGGCTAAATTAAAACTTAAAAGAAATTAAAAGGGGCAAAATGTAAATATCACAAAATAGGAGCGCTAGAAATAAATAAATAAGAAAAAAGTAAAATAAAAAATAAATAAAGAAAGAAAAAATAATAAGGAAAGGACAAAATCGAAACTCAAGAAAAGTTTACAGTATAAATTACAAAACAAAAACAAACAAATAATGGATTTAATCCGAATAGGAATAAAAATATAAGGACTAAAAGAGTAAACATCTCGGCCTATACATGTTTCATTCCCAAAAATGGGGTCAACGGTTAGAGGATCAAAGTGCAAAGAAAATATAATTGAAGGGAAAAATTAAAATAAAATAAAATAAAATAAAATAAAAAATGACAAAATTAAAAAACCTAAAAAAGTGGAAGGACCAAACTTGCAATTTGACCTTCCCCTTGAAACACACGGATCCTAGGGGATTTGGATCCGGTCCTCGGGTCAATGGCAAAATGACATAGTTTTGGGTTCTTTGAACCCCAAGTCAGAAGGACATTATATAGATGGCATTATATAAGTTAAAAACCCTAAAAAATTATTTCTCACTTATGTTTTAAAAAAAACTTCGTTTCTTCTCTTTCTCTCTCAAACCTCTCCTTGTCCGATCACTAAGTTCGGTAGGTCTCTACCGTCGCCATCGGTCATCGACGACGGTGACCATCGCCTACTATGGCCGGAGCACTCCAAAAACTACCCCTTGATCCTTTTAAAGCCTAGATCTTAGATCTGAGATTAAATCCCTCTAAAACCCCACCAAAAGTCTTAGAACACCTTAGAAACCTTTCAGTTTCTCAATATTTTTAAAAAAAAAGCTTCCACCTTTGTCTCTTCGACGAAGTCCAATGAACCCGAAAGGGTTCGAACGCCTCAAGCTATGAGAGATCTATTCGTGGAGGTGGAACCGAATGATAAAGGTAAAAAAAATAAACCCATCACCTATTTTTTATATTTCTAAAAACAATAAATTAAAAAAATAGTAAATTACTTTGAATTTTTTTTGTATTTCTTGTGTATTCGTTCGTGTGTTCGTAAAAAAATACACATTAATTGGTGTGACTTTTATAGCCGATTTTACATTTTATTTTCTTTTGCCCTTTTTTGCTTTTTCTTTGTTGCAGGTACCGTCGACATGGCAGGGCGTAGTGGTGTGCATGCTGATGTGGCAAGTGGCTGACATGGTACTAGAGTGCCTGCTGATGTGGCAGAAGCAATGACTAAAGTGGCGGGGGGCCACGATCGAGGCTCCTAGGGTTTTCTGTTTAGTTTTATGTTGTGGGCTGGGGTTTATAATTGGGTTTTTATTTAAATGTAAATGGACTTTAATTTTAAATTTTGGTTTTTTATTTCTTTGGGTCAGACAAAATATGAATCTTACAGTTGCCCCTCTTTGCTTATTGTCGTGCAATGGAAATGGAGCAAAGACTTAAAGGAGGACTGATTTTGTCTGGTCCTGCTGCATTTCGACTTCTAGTGCTACTCTTTTTCAAGTAAATTGCTCTTTCATTTCATTCTACTCCACTGTATCTACTTCGTTCCAATTTTAGGAAGATAGGATATAGTGTCACAGCTTTTTCTTTCCCCATTGCAACTTCAAGGAGATGAGGTTTGCTGTTGTTGTTTTATTCCAACCTACTACAATTTCTGAGGGATTGAAATTGTTGTTTTATAAACTTCACTGCAATTTTAGGAAGATAGGATTTGATATTGTAATTTTATTTTGCTCCATTACATCTTCAGGGAGATAGGACTTGCTTATTGTAGTTTCAATCCGATCCACTGCAACTTCATGGATATAAGATTTGATGCGTAATTTCATCTTACTCCACTACATCTTTAGGGAGATAAGGTTTGCTCCTGTAGCTTCAATCCGACCCACTGATCCGACCCACTGCAACTTTAGGGGTGTAGGATTTGATGTTGTAACTTCATCTTACTTTACTGCATCTTTAAAGAGATAAAGATTTGATACTGTAGTTTTAATTCAATCTCTATAACTTTAGGGATATAGGATTTAATGTCCTAACTTCATCTTGCTCCACTGCATCTTTAGGGAGATAAGATTTGCTTCTGTAACTTCAATTCGACCCACTACAACTTCAGGGGTATAGGATCTGATGTTGTAGCTTCATCTTGCTCTACTGCATCTTCAGAGAGATAAAGATTTGCTACTATAGTTTTAATTTGATCCCTGCAACTTCAAGGATATAGGATTTGGTGTCGTAACTTCATCTTTCTCTACTGCATCTTTAAGGAGATAAGATTTGCTTCTATAGCTTCAATCTGACCTATTGCAACTTCAGGGGTATAAGATTTGATGCGGTAACTTCATCTTGCTCTACTGCAACTTCAAAGAGATAAATATTTGCTACTGTAGCTTTAATTCAATCCTTGCAACTTCAGGGATATAGGATATGGTGTTGTGGCTTCACTCCATTCCACTACAACTTCAGGGAGATTGAGATCCGCTACTATAGTTTTAATTTGATCCACTGCAACTTCAAGGATATAGGATTTGGTGTTATAGCTTCACTCCATTCCATTATAACTTCAGGGATATAGGATTTGGTGTTGTAACTTCACTCCATTCTACTTCAACTTCAGGAAGATTGAGATCCGCCACTGTAGTTTTACTTCATTCCACTGCAACTTCAGGGATATAGGAGTTGTTGTTTCACTAACCTATCATGCCATTCTTTGAGGAATATGACCTTTAGAATCTGATTTATAGGCCACTATCTAGGTCAAGCAATTAGGATGCTATGATTGGAATGCATCAAATGCTCCTAACTAGATAGGTATGAATGATATTGGTCATGAATGCAAAATGTCATCTTTGAGAATGATTTTGTTTTTTTAGTCCTTAGGTTGATATTGCTCGTCGTTCTTCTAGGTCTTATCACTAATGTGTTACCATGCCTTCCTTTTAAGTCTGGTATCTTCGACATGAAACCCAAAGAAGTAGTTGTAATCTGAACTATTCGTTTCAGGATCCCTCCATCCCTCGAGTTTGGTTATTTCTAACTAAGGGTCCTGTTTCAAGTCCCTGTACTATTTAAAAAAAATTCCAAAGCGAAATGCAAAAATCCTTTTATAAGGTATGTCGTTGTTAGTCCACTAATCGTTATTTCAATGCAAAAAAAGCTTGAACAGGGGTGTAAAATATATAAGATTGAATTTTATTGGGGAAAAAGCTCGAATGAAGGAAATGAATAAAATGATTAAAAATGGCAAACATTGGTAAAAAATTACTAAACACAAGGTGAGCAAAATAAATGAAATCAGGTGCCCCAGATATCAAAGTATGAGCTTCTCTAAGAAAACTTGATAAGGACCATTCTGAGCCTGATATGTATCCATAAAACCTGGATTACTTCATCAATGCCCAAGATGTAAAGTTCCTCCACCTTGTTGCTTTTAAGATAGAAGATCATTTCATGCACATTCTTTGATCCCAAATTTGAGTTGCCCTTTCGAGTTTTAACTCAAATCTCTTTAGGTTTTGAGATGCCCTTTATGAGTTTTCATCTCGACCTCTCTTTTTTCTTTTTCTTTTCCTTTTTTTTGGTAAAATACTTCTTCACCGAATCTGAATTCATGGGGTTGGATAGATATTTGCTGTCCATCTCGGTTAGAATTAGAGCTCTTCCAAAAGAGGTTTTCTTTACCACATAAGACTCTTCCCAATTTGGCATCCATTTTCCTCAAAAGTCTTTTTGTATGGGAAGGATCTTTTTCAACACCAGATCTCCATCATGGAATTATCTAGGGTGGACTTTTTTGTCATAATCTTGCATCATTCGATTTTGGTACATCTGACCATGTCGGGTAGCTTTCAGTCTCTTTTCCTCGATCAAGTTTAACTGATCATATCTGGATTAGATCCATTCCGCTTCATCTAATTTCAGTCCTAACAAAACTTAAAGGGAAGGAATCTCGAATTCAATGGGTAAAACTGCCTCCATTCCATAAACTAACGAAAAAGGTGTTGCCCTAGTAGAGGTACTAGTAGTCGTTTGATAAGCATAAAGGGAAAATGGTAATTTATCATGCCAGTCTTTGTAAGACTCTGTCATTTTCCCAACAATCTTTGATGTTCTTATTAGTTGCCTCTACTGCCCCATTCATTTTTGGGCGATATGGTGCTAAATTGTGATGCTTGATCTTGAACTGACTGCAAACCTCTGCTATCGTGCTGTTGATCAAATTCAAAACATTGTCAGATATGATCCTTTCTGGCATTCCATATCGACATATAATCTCTTTCTTCAAAAATTTGCTCATTGCCGATTTTGTGACATTGTCATAGGAAGCAGCTTCTACCCACTTGGTGAGGTAATCAATGACCACGAAGATGAATTGATGACCATTGGAAGCCTTTGGCAAAATTGGCCCAATGACGTCCATGCCCCACATAAAAAAAGGCCATAGAGAAGTCATGACATGAAGAAGTGAAGGAGATACATGGATTTTGTCTCCATAAATTTGGCATTTATGACATCCCTTGGCCTAACTGATGCAATCCCCTTTCATGCTGGACCAATAATATTCAAATCTCATTATTTTCCTGGTCATTGTAAAACCATTGGCATGTGTTCCGTAAACGCCCTCATGGACTTATTCTAGGATTTTTTTGGTCTCGACAGCGTCCACAGATCTTAGTAAGACATGATCCTTTCCCCTCTTGTATAGGATTTCTTTGTCTATGACATACTCATTGGCCAGCCTTCTTAGCGTCCTTTTATCATCCTTGGTTGCTTGCTTTGGGTATTTGACCACTTAGAGGAAAATAGCGTAAAATTTTTTTTTTGGTTTCAAGATGCCTTTTGCGAGTTCTCATCTCGACCTCTTTTTCTTTTTTTTTGGTTTCAAGATTCCCTTTGTGGGTTTTGATCTCAACCTCTTTTTTTTCTTTTTTTTATCCCCTTTTTTAATAGCATGTCGAGCCTCATTCTTCAAAGTTTCTACTAAACCTGATTGCATTCTTCCTTTTTAAGGAGCTTATGTGTTACGACATCGGTACTTAACCCCGGCATGTCCCAATAGGATCATGTGAAGACATCTTTGAATTCTCGAAGCAGCTCTATGAGATCTCGCCTTGTTTTTGTAGAGATATATGTCCCAATTTTCACCTCTTTCTTTTCATTTTCATCCCCTAAATTCACAATTTCCACTAACTCTTTGTGAGGTAATATTTGTTTCTCGTCTTGCTCGACCATCCATTACAGATCGGTAGACAAGTTACATTCTTGATCATCTTCAAAGTCCTGAGGCTCCTCTTTTAACACCCAAAACTCGAAAACCGTCACCGATTAAGGTCCCGGTGTCACTTAGTTATAACCACAGTTTAACAAGGGCAAAAAGTTCATTTCCAAGATTTTTGGAGACTTCTACCTATACTTGTTGGATAAGTATCGATAGTTGTCAAGTCAGTAAACAGTTCAAGAATGGTGTAGACTTCTACCGATACAAGTGACTCTTCTACCAAAACAAGTCTTACTTCTACCTGTACTAAAATCTCTAGAGAGCTAAGAAGTCTAACCCTATAACTTCTACTGATACAAGTTTCCCAACTACCGATACCTTAGAAAACAGAACTACCGATACTTCCATTGGCACTACCGATACAATGCAAGTCAGAATGTAACCTCTATCCTACCCTGCTTCTACCGATACATGTATGAGATCCACCGAAACAAGTATATAGAATTCAATGAATCATGCATAAGCTCAAGCTTATCAACCAATCATCATCTCATAACTTCATAATTTAACATGATAATACATCAAACATAGTTTCAAGACATTTCATACATCTCATAGAGTAGGTATAACACATTGAACTAGCTTAGAGACTTGTTCAACATATATATAAAGTTCATAACATGAAACTTAAATAGTTTATACAAGAAACACGAAACAATTTCATCCTATTACATGTCATAAAATCGAGTGATGTAAAAATTACCGAATGAGCTCCTAGGATAGTGTGATGTCTTTAAGATGGTCCGATCCTCAAGTCACAAAAATGGAATCTACAAAACAATAACAATTTCAGTAGTAAGCTTCATAGCTTTATAAGTTCGCAAGGTTTATCAATTTACCGAATAACATGTATTGAACAAAACTATAAATTAGTCAAGCTAGAACAGAACTGTACTTCAATGTTCGTTAATCGTTTTACTCCCTGTTAACCCACAGGTTATGAAGCTCATTTTACTCCCTGTTGACCCAAAGGTCATTATGCTCATTTTACTCCCTGTTGACGAGAAGGTCATTCCTATTGCTAGCATACGATGCTAGTAGCTATCGATACGGTATATTTGTTCCCTACGATGCTATTCACACTAAGCTGGCGAGAACATGCGATTCATCCATCGTAGGGCTTGTAATCCATTCTTGGATTCTATTCGCTTTACAGTGACTCACGATACCTTAGTGAATCCACAACAAATGCAGGATCTCAGTCATCGGACCATTTAACTTTGGCACAAGGTCGGGTAATTCTTCTTTTGTCGTTTCTATCTTTCACGTCTTCAGTTTGTCGTTCCAATCATCAACAACCATAAAGAAGGTAGTTATAAGAAGTTACAAGTAAGAATTTAATATTACGAACTTACCAGACTATATTGCAGTTGTGGTTAAACTTCAGGGACTATTCCGCTAATTTCCCTTTCCCGCGATCTGTGGCACCATCGTAGTCTACATCCACAAATCATTCAATTCTCAAATTAAATCACATAATCAAATCATTTAACACAATTTGATCCTTTTTGAGAAAATTATAATTTTACCCCTAACCTTTTACTTCTATTCAATTTAGTCCTTAAGGTGTAAACATGCAAAATAACAATTTTTCATTCAATCCCATAATAACCGAATATCCATGGGTGTTTACTTAACATCTCCATTCAATTATTTCACAACAAGGATATGTATTTTCACCATTTTCACAATCTAGTCCTCAAACCTTAATTTCATAAAAAATAATTGTACAAAATCAATGAATCTATTCATCAAGCATTCAAATCTATCCATAACTTTCAAGAACAAGCATTTTCATCAATGGTAAGTTTTACAACATTTGACATATTCAAAAATTAGTCCTTAAATTAGCTAGATTAAGCTAACAATGACTTAAAAACATAAAAATCACTAAAAACGATCAAGGTTTACTCACCTAATCAAGCTTCACAAGTTAACAATGGAAAACCCTAATTCCTCTCTTGTTTTTCCGTAAAGAAGATGAAGTTTGGGTGAAAATACCATTTTTTTCTTCTTTAATTTTATATTTATACTAAATGGCATAATTGTAAATTTAACAACTTTCATGATTAACATACTTAATCATCTTTTACTTCTAATTAATCCTATTCATAAGTCAATATTAGTCATGACAATCCACTAACTAAAGTCTCTTTGGTTAATTTACTTATTTAGTCCTTCTAATCTCTTGACTCAAATTTTACACCTTTTACAATTTAATCCATAACTTTCTACTCAATTAACTATCTCAACGATAAAATTTCTCAAAAAAAATTTAACACGATGATATTGACATCATTAATATTAAATAAATAATATTTAAAATTTGACTCATCAGAGTTGTGGTCCCGAAACCACTATTTTCGACACCACTGAAAATCGGGCTGTTACACCTCTAGACACATATCCTACTCAAAAGGAGGCTCTAAGTCAACAGCAATGTTGCTCATATCCTTGATATCAAGAGACCCAGCATAGGGACAAGAGGAAATCCAAAGAACAAATGAATTTACGAATGATTAACTGAATAGTATGAGTATGACTAAAAAGAATAGTAAGATGTTTGCCAAATGAGACATAAAAATGCATCATTTTCATTGAAATAAATGTTGTGGTCATGTTCCCTTTTAAAAAGGATCCCTATTGCTCTTGGGCTTAGAGCAATATGTGTGTTCTGAACATTACTCTAGAAAAATCCTAAAAACTACAGGAAGCTCCTCCACAGTTCAGTTGTTTAGAACACTTCCAAGGGTGTAGAGACAAATTCTTGATAGGTTCCCCTCTCCATTCCCTTTTTCGGATATGGCGTTAAAGCTCAAAATTTTTTTCAACATTCCCCCCACAGTCTTGATTATCTTGCTTTCTCTCAATTTTCGTTCAGAATTGATAACACACCCCTTGACATGAATGTTTTAGATATGTGGGATTTTTTTTTGAAATTTAATGAATGTAATGAAATGCAATGCTAATGAATGGTAAAATGCATGCAAAAAGATATTGATTCTTGTTCAATTCCATTAGAATAACTTTACTAGAAAACAAGTTTCTTTACATAAGGCGGATACATATGTGGTCGTGCATTAATGCTCAAAGCCTTAATCTTCCTAAGAAGCCAAGTTAATTTTCGGCCCATATCCAACTCTGATTCATATTTCAGGCTCAAAACGTCGACTTGAATGGCTAAGGTCTGCAAGTGGTCAACCACTTCTCATACTTGGGCCAAAGCTTGGCTTGCAACATTGTCCCCATCTCTAATTTACCACTCTGACAGGCTGTCACCTTTCATATTCGCACGGCCACATTATCCTCTACTTTATCAAGAAACTCATTTTCCATGATAAGCTCTCTATCTAGCAATTGAACACGAATCAACACCTTTTCTTTAAGATGAAAATGCAATGCAACCAAAACAAAGACGAAATGATGTAAGCCAGTACGGATCAATACAAAAATAAAACTTGAAAACAACTTACAATTAAAGTAAAGAACAAATTTTAGAAGCGTCTCTCTTTTACACCTATTCGAGCAATCACTAAAGCTTCGGCACGGTTCTACTTAAGGCTGGCTCTTAGGGCTCGTTATATGCAGTTGGGATCTAAAGTAAAGGTACTTGAACTGGCATATTATCCTCACCCATTATAGGCTCATACGGACTAAGTTCAGTTCAAGGGGATACATTTCCCTATGTTTGCACGGAGGTGAAGACCTCACGAAATAAAGGTACGAATATATCTCAAAAGCGATCAATTATCCTGGACGGAGGTGAAGACCTCACAAAGGAGTAGTTTCTCATTTCCACTTAAGAAGGTGCAGTAGAACAATTATGCAATGCATGTGAAAATTCCTAACCTTCGACTAAAAAATATAAGCAAATTTTAATCCAAAACAAACACATGAATGAATGACAAAATGCAGGATCGCAAATAAATTTAAATCGAATTCTCAATTTCCATCAAAAGGACAAAAAAGTAATCAACTTGCAGCTTGACTCTCTTATTAAATCCTCAATAGAGTCGTCAAGCTATCAAAACCTTTTTTTGAAGTCTCAACTTTTATTTTAAAAATGAAAATGGAGTAACCACCAATCCTTTTTAATTAGGTGTGATTGGATCACCTTGAAATTCGATCATTTTAAGATTACGATTTTTCTTTTCGTTCTACAAAATCAGAAAAATGAGTTCGGGAGTCGATTACGCATGAGGAAGGATTAGCACCCTCACAATGCCCAAAATTGGTACCTTGTTAATTACTTAGTGTCTTAGCATTGGAAATTAAGAATTCGAGGGAAATTTAAATTGTGATCCTTAAATTGTGTTATTTGATGATATTAAAAAAATATTGCTATCCAAATTAAATTTTATGAAGATGGTTCATTTAGTTCGAATCAATCGAGAAGAAAAGTTATGTCCAGAATGTTAGAGCACAACATTTCGAATCTTCGATAATAAATAACATTTATCAGCTAATTATTAACCAAACCTTATATATTTCGATTTTAAATAGGATATTCAATTACATAGGTTCAAGGAAAAAACCATACCTAGTACGTTAGGGCACAATTTCTCGAATCCCTTAAATAAAGAACATTGCCTCGGTTTTTTAAATATTACTTATGCGTTGCGTGAAAACATTTACAATATTTGATGTGATGTGCGATTAATTTATTCAAACATTAATCAAACGAACAAGTATGTTCAATGACAGTAAAATAATAATTATAATAATATTGGTATTAGTAACAATACAAATAACAACATAAATAATAAAATAAAAATAATAGTAATGATAATAACAACAATAATAATAATATGACTACAATAATAATATTAATGATGCTAAAAAATAAAAATAATGATAATGACAAAAATAATTACAATCGCAAGTAATAAAACATGACATAATAACTCAAGGATAAAATTGTGTAATTAAAAAAGGCAAAAATGTAAATGGCATAAAATAAAAATCCCAAAAAAAAAATAAATAATAAATAAGCAAATGGCTAAATTAAAACTTAAAAGAAATTAAAAGGGGCAAAATGTAAATATCACAAAATAGGAGTGTTGGAAATAAATAAATAAGTAAAAAAGTAAAATAAATAAATAAAGAAAGAAAGAAAAAATAAGGAAAGGACCAAATTGAAACTGAAGAAAAGTCTACAATATAAATTACAAAACAAAAACAAACAAATAAAGGATTTAATTCGAATAGGAATAAAAATATAGGGACTAAAAGAGTAAATATCCCGGTCTATACACGTGTCATTCCCAAAAATGGGGTCAATGGTTAGATGATCAAAGTGCAAAGAAAATATAATTGAAGGGCGAAAATAAAATAAAATAAAAATGACGAAATTAAAAGGCCTAAAAAAGCGGAAGGACCAAACTTGCAATTTGACCTTCCCCTTGGAAACATAGGGATCCTAGGGGATCTAGGTCAAGTCCTCAGGTCGACGGTAAACGACATCGTTTTGGGGTCTTTGAACCCAAAGTCAAAACGACGTCGTATTATAAGTTAAAAACCCTAAAAAATCATTTCTCGCTTATGTTTTAAAAAAATTCATTTCTTCTCTTTCTCTCTCAAACCTCTCCTTGTCCGGTCATTGAGGCCGGTGGATCTCCATTGTGGCCACCTATCATCAGCGACGGTGACCACTACCTACGGTGGTTGGAGCACTCCAAAAAATACCCCTTTGATCCTTTCGAAGCCTAGATCTTAGATCTGGGATTAGATCCTTTTAAAACCCCACCAAAAGTCCTAGAACACCTTAGAAACCCTTCGGTTTCTAGATTTTTTTTAAAAAAAGCTTCCACCTTTGTCTTTCCGACAAAGTCCAATGAACTCGAAAGGGTTCGGATGCCTCAAACCAAAAAAGATCTGCCTGTGGTGGTGGAATCGAACAATAAAGGTAAAAAAATAAACCCTTCACTTATTTTCTATATTTCGAAAGAAAAATAAATTAAAAAAAATAGTAAATTGCTTTGAAATTTTTTTGTATTTCTTGTTGTGTATTCGTTCGTGTGTTCGTAAAAAATTACAAATGAATTGGTGCGGTTTTTATAGTTGATTTTACATTCTCTTTTCTTTCGTCCATTTTTGTTTTTTCTTTGTTGCAGGTACCGTTTGCGTGGTAGGGCATGGTGGTGCGCATGCTGATGTTGCAAGTGGCTGACGTGGTACTGGAGTTCCCGTTGACGTGGCAAGAGCAATGGCTGACATGGCGAGAGGGCGGCGGTCAAGGCTCCTAGGGTTTTCTGTTTAGTTTTATGTTGTGGACTAAGGTTTGTAATTGGGCTTGGATAATTGGGTTATTTTAGGGTTTGTAATTAGGTTTTTATTTAAATGTAAATGGACTTTAATTTTAAATTTGGGTTTTTTTATTTCTTTGGGCCGGACAAAATTGGCATATTACAATCCCCTTTTCACTCCTTTGTCTTTCTCTCTTTCCTTTTCTTCCATTTTTACCTTGTGCAAGGTACATTGAACCTGGACTAGGTTGACCACTTTTTGTCATCCAACCTCACATTCTCCTCCCCATTTTTTTTTCTTTTTTCTATTTTGTTTGGCTATCAACCTCCCCCTTTTTCCCTTTCTTCTACTTTTCCTCCACCCTTTCTAGTTGTGCACCACCAATACCTCACCACTGAACCACCACTAACCATCTCTCCCCTCTCTTTTTCCCTCCAAACCCACCTCAAGCCTCACCTCCTCCACCTTGACAACCATGGCTCACGCCCGTGATTTATCTTTTCTCCTCCACCTCCTCTTTTCTTCTCTTCTTTTCTCCACCCTTTGTTAGTGTCCAAACCCATTAGCTATTTTTCCCTATACCTTCCGTTGGACCACCACCCTTCTTGTCGTTAGACCACCGTCGTCGCCATCGCAGCTCCACCGTCGATGGTTATAATTTCTCCCTTTTCTTCTTAATCATCCTATTCCCTTTACTTTCCTTCTTAACTAAATGATGTAATGGTCATTGAGATTTATTTCTCTTCCTGTATTAACACTTGATTCTTATATTTATTGAAGGCCCTAACAACAATCCAGGAAATCCCTAGTGTTTGAGACGAAATCGCTAATCCAAGCTTTAGATCGTGGGGTAAGTAAAGTGGTAAGACTTAAGTTATTTTATGTATGATGTTCATGGAAAATACTAAATTTTATTCATTGTTGATTTTATTAGATAAGTCTTTTGGGGCTAAATCTAAGTGAGAGAGTTCATAGGGAGTGTTTCACATCGGATCTACAAATTAGGTGTGGGTTTAACACTAATTAAATTAAGAGATTATGATTTTTTTTATAAAGAAAATATTGCTATTAAATTATGATTGTTTGATGAGGATACTATATGTATCCATAAAGTGACATAAGCAATCCTTATGGATTTTTATCAAATAAGTATTTTCCCAAACCATATACTAGAGAAAAGCATGTTATGTGATATTGTTGTTTGAAAATTTTCCGAAAATGTACATCTCATTCTCATGTTATGTGTTAAATGGCATACGTGATATTCGTATGAAAATAAAATGTGGAAATTTAGTACATTGAGTACGTATACAATTTGCGTGTTAAACATGCCTATTTTGGTCATATCACATGCATGGGGTAGGATATGTGAAAGGTGAAAGTATATGGCAGTTTATCTGCGTTAATGTGACACCATTCACGAATTTTATTATTTGACAGTTTATATGCGTTTGTGACACTGTTCATAATTTTGGTGTGTTAGGTGGATGAGTTTAGGAAAAACTCAATTATGGCGTGTAGCGGAAATGGGTAGGATTGTTTTTCAAAAATCTGTATCGTTTTTATGAAATATGCATTGACACGATCATGCATGAGATATTATTGAAAATTGAGTTATGATTTTATGATTAGTAATAGTATTTGTTTACGAAGAATGTGATTAAGTTTGTGTTAATATTACACTGGGCTTAAAGGCTCACCCCATTAGTGTTTCAACCTTTCAGGTAACACTCAAACATAGGACTTGGATCAGCACTTGGTGGAGTCTCTCGGAAATCTTTACATTTATGGATATTTATTGGATTTTAAATTATTTGGATTTTGGGTTGTGTTTTTGAGGACTTTTGGACTTTACTTTTATTTTGGTTGTGATTTATAATTTTATGAGTTTATAGCTAATTTGCATGCTTGGAAAATCACGGGTTTTAAGTGAACTAGCCCGATTTTTCAGTGGTGTCAAAAATAGTGGTTTCGGGACCACAGCTCCGATGAGTCAAGTCATAAATTTAGTTATTTTAAATATTTTTGGTGATATATGCATTGTATGAATGATGATTCAAAAAATAGCCTTGCTTAGATAGTTAATTGAATAGAAAAGACTAATTTATAAAAAGGATAAAAGTATAGATGTTAAATTAGAAGGATCAAATGAGTAAAATAACCAAATGAATGTTAGTTAGTGGATTGGAATGAGTTTATTAATTTTTAAATAGGTTTAATTAAAACTAAAAATTAGTTAATTAAGCTTAATGATGATAGTTCTAAAAATTACAAAATTATCATTAGAGTATATATTAATTAAATAAATTTTTTAGTAAAATTTCATCATTTTCATCTCACCATCTTCTTCATTCGGCTAGGAGAGGAAGAAACTAGGGTTTTTGAAACTCAAACTTTGAGCTTTAATTTGGACTACGTCGTGCTATTGACCGGAGAAAAGGAAAATTAGTAGATTAATCCCTAAAGTATTTCCTAAACTGCAATCCAGTCCTGTAAGTTCGTAGTGTAAATCTTACTTAATATTTCTTGTATATATATATATGTTGTCAATGAACAGCAAATTGAAAGCATTCGGTATTAAAGATGATCGAAGAAATAAAACGCAAAAGATAGTAGGCTTTATGCCGTTGAAATAGTACCGACACGATGGCTGGGGTACTGCATGTGTTTCGAGTTCTCGACAGCTCGTGTGAGCAGCATCGTGACTCGGAAAAAGATATATGGATCCTATATGGATTACAGGTCCTACAATGGCAGGGACTTATGCTTTATGCGTACTCTTGACAGCTCGTGTGAGCAGCATCGTTAGGAAACAGTTTACAGAACAGATAGACACCGTACCGATGGCTAGGGTATCGCATAAGTTACGAGTCCTCGACAGCTCGTGTGAGCAGCATCGGGTACTGGTAACAAAAAGTTATGTATAGGAAGAGAAGTTGTAACTACTCCCGAGAAATGGAAACTACTTGGCTTGAATGAATCATTGTTGCCAACACCATGTTGGTATTCCTTAACTATTGAGCTTACTAAGTTATAAAACTTACCACATATATTATTATTGTTTTGTAGATCGTTTTGCTGACTGAAGATCGGATCATCGACCTCACCTAGAATCACGCTATCGCTAAATCATCGGTAGATTTTTACATCACTTAGTCATATGGCATGTACTAGGATGTTGTTAACCTTTGATATGGAACCAAAGATGTTGAAAACTTACTATCTTGATTTTGTAAATGCATGTAGTATAACTTTGATGCCTAGGCTCATAATGCTTGTAAAGACTTAGAAGTTATGTGTATATTGTGATGTTTTAATGTATAACTTATATTGGATGTGTTTGAGGCATTACACTTGTGTCTTGGCGTCATTAATGAAATTCTGCATACTAGTTTCGGTAGAATTATTGCATGTATCGGTAGAAGTACAGGGTAGGAGAGAGGTTGTTCTCTGACTTGTATTATATCTGTAGTTTAATTGCAAGTATCGGTAGTTCATAGTACTGATGTATCAATAGTAGGTAAGCTTGTATCGGTAGAAGTTACATGTATCGGTAGAAGTTACATGGTATGAATTTTTGCTCTCTAGAGTTTTTGGTATCGGTAGTTGTATGACTTGTAACGGTAGAAATCATACTTGTATCAGTAGAACTAGCACAAGTACCGGTAGAAATCTACAAAGTTCTAAAATTTTTCATTGAATTGACTACTACCGATACTTGACCATCAGGTACCGGTAGAAGTCCCCTAAAATGTTGGAAATACCATTTTTACCCTTGATAAAATTGTGTTATGTTTAGATATTATTTTAAATTGGAGAAATGATTTTTGTATTGATTAAAGATACAAATAGTCGGATAATTGTAAAATATGAATAGTATAAATTGAATAGTAAACACCAAAATTCTAACCGATGACGGTGTACGAGATTTGAGTATTTTATTTAGTGGTATCAGAGCTTTCAGTTCAGTCATTTCTTGGACAGTTATTGTTATATTAAATAATTTCATAGTACATGCCATATGAACCTGTGATAATGTGATACAGATGAATAAGATCTAACCATAGTTTTTGCAGATAAAGTAAATATGCCTAAATCAGAAAGAGAAGAGACTAACGAAGTAAACAGAATGACCAACAAATGATTCCGGGGCGAGTGATGAGGTCCCTATTATACTAATGATAGAAAGCAAAGCTAAAAACATGTTCTTCGACTTAATGGGACAGTGGATCTCAGAGTTTATTCAGAATAACTGAGTGGTGCCACCTTCTCCACCCCCAGTTACACAGCCCACAGCTCAACCCACGGCACCTCTTATAATGCCTCCACCTTCTCCGGTAATTGAACAAAGGCGTCATATTCTAACAGATAGGGTTAGGAAGTATGGGGTAGAAGAATTTTGTGAAAATGCTGAGGATGATCCTTCCAGGGCTGGGTGTTGGTTAGAAAACACTTTGAGAGTGCTGAATGAGATGGCTTGTCCACTTGAAGATTTCGTGAGATGTGCTGTTTCATTAATAAAGGACGAAGCTTGCAACTGGTGGGCAATGATTGTAGCAATGATACCAGAAAATGAAGTTACTTGGGAATTCTTTTAGATAGAGTTTAAGAAGAAATATGTCAGTAAGAGATATCTGGATAAGAAGAAGAAAGAGTTATTGGAGCTGAAATAGGGAAACAAGACAGTGGCAGAATACGAACGGAAGTTTGTATTTCTTAGTAAGTATGCCCGAGAGATTGTACTCACTAATGAGGCCATGTGTGTTCGTTTTGAAGATGGGTTAAGTGATGAGATAAAAATGATGGTGGGTGGTTCAGAAATTCGACCATTTATCGTACTAGCCGATCGAGCACAGAAAATGGAGAAAGTATAAAATCAAAAAAGACAGAGAGAGAAAAGACTTCGAGATTTTGGGAAGAAAAATCCCACCCGAACTTTTTCAATGACACCACTGAAGAATTTAGAGATAGTGGAGTCCGCGAAGCAGTCTCTTCTGGTTTTCTAAGCAAGAGTCGATCAGGACCACCAGTACTCAGATTTCAAAATTGACCTGCTGATAGTGTGGCAAGTGTTCGTAACGTGCCAACACTAGTGTGCGAGCATTGCAAAAGAATCCATTTGAGCGAATGTCGGTTGGTTAAAGGAGGTTGCTTTAGATGTGGAAATACTGGTCATTTCATGTGGAATTATCCGATGAATTCAGAAGCAAAAGATGATCGGAATGTTAACCCTCCGGTCACACCGTAGAAAGGAAGACGCTTGGGGCAGAGTAGCGGTGCAAGTGGAAATCGAAATGAACATAGAGACAGTAGGAGTAGGTCAGAAGCTCGAGCACCTGCACGGACTTATGCCATCCGAGCTAAAGAAGAGGCTACCACTCCTGATGTGGTGATTGGTATATTCTATTTTTTTAATGATATTATATGTGCTTTGATTGACCCAGGGTCAACTTATTCATATATTTGCACCGCTCTAGCCACTGATAAGAAATTAGTCGTTGAATCGACTGAATTTGATGTGCAAGTTACAAATCCTTTGGGTCATAGTGTCATTGTTAACTTGATATGTCGTAAGTGTCCACTGAAAGTTCAGGGCTGTAAATTTCCTGCCGATTTAATGCTATTGTCATTCACTGAGTTTGATGTGATTTTGGGTATAGATTGGTTATCCGAGCATGATGCGATAGTAAATTACAAGTAAAGACAAATTAGTTTGAAACGTCCGATAGGAGAAGTAATTATAATGGAATCCGACAGATTAAATAGTGAAACTAGAGTGGTTTCGGCTATTTCAGCACAGAAGATGATACATAGAGGTTGTAAAGCATTCTTGGCATACATACTTGATACTCGGGGCTCGAGAACAGAATTGGATCAGGTACTAGTTATTCAAGAGTATACAGATGTGTTTCCAAAAGAACTACCGAGTTTGCCGCCAGTTAGAGAAGTGGAGTTCGGTATTGACTTATTACTTGGTACTGCTCCGATCTCTATTCCACCGTATAGAATGGCACCGATCGAATTGAAAGAATTGAAAGCTCAGCTGCAAGAATTGTTAGACAGAGGATTCATATGACCCAGTGTATCACCGTGGGGTGCGCCTATGTTATTTGTGAAAAAGAAGGATGGATCGATGCGGATGTGTATAGACTACAGGTAGTTAAATAAAGTGACGATCAAGAACAAGTATCCGTTGCCTCGGATTGATGAGTTATTTGATCAGTTAAAGAGAGCAATCGTGTTTTCTAAAATAGACCTTCGGTCAGGTTATTATCAAATGAGATTCAAAGATTATGATATATTGAAGACGTCATTCAGAACTCGGTACGGATATTATGAGTTTTTAGTTATACCATTTGGGTTGACTAACACGCCCCCGCAGCATTTATGGACCTAATGAACAGAATATTTCAGCCCTAATTGGACAGGTTTATGGTTATGTTTATTGATGAGATATTGATTTACTTTAAGACAGAGTCAAAGCATACTTAGCATTTGAATGAGGTGTTACAGATTTTGCGAGAAAAGCAGTTGTATGCAAAATTTAGTAAATGTGAATTCTGGCTTCGAGAAGTTGGGTTCTTGGGTCACGTAGTATCTTTGGAAGGAATACATGTTGATCCGAGCAAAATTTCAGCTATTCTGGATTGAAAGGTACCAAAGAATGTTTCTGAAGTACGATGTTTCTTGGGATTGGCAGGTTATTACCGTCGGTTCATAAAAGACTTTTCCATCATAGCCTTACCGATGACGAGATTGCTACAGAAAAACATTCAATTCATGTGGTCTGAAAAGTGTCAGCAAAGTTTCGACCAGTTGTAAAAGTTGTTAACTGAAGCTCTGGTCTTGACGCAACCAGAGACGGGAAAAGAGTTTGTTGTTTATAATGGCGCATCTTTAAGTGGATTGGGTTGTGTTTTGATGCAAGAAGGTAAAGTGGTAGCTTATGCTTCCCGACAGTTGAACTTGCATGAAAAGAATTATCCGACTCATGATCTGGAGTTAACTGCTGTAGTTTTTGCATTGAAGATTTGGTAACACTACCTTTATGGGGAAAGATGCCACATATTTACAAACCACAAGAGTTTGAGATATTTGATGACACAGAAGGAGTTGAATTTGCAACAGCGCCGATGGTTAAATCTGTTAAAAGACTATGACCTTATAATTTATTATCATCCGGGAAAGCCTAATGTTATAGCTGATGCCCTAAGTCGGAAATCGATGTTTGCATTGAGAGTAATGAATGACCATATATCATTAAAAGACGATGGTCCTATCACCGCAGAGCTTAGGGCGAGACCATTATTTCTACAGCGGATTCAAGAATTACAGAGAAAGGATCCAAAGCTTCTAGCTAAAAGAGAACGTATACAGGGTGATGTCACCATGGAGTTTACAATTGATACAAACGGTATGTTGTATTACAAAGGCAGAGTATGCGTTCTGAACGATTCAGATTTGAAACGGGATATTCTGACAGAGGCTCATAGTAGCACTTATTCCATACACTCGGGGAGTGTGAAAATGTATAATGACCTAAAGAATTTTTATTGGTGGTTAGGTATGAAATGAGAGATTTCAGAATTTGTGGCTATATGCCTTATATGTCAACAAATGAAAGCTGAACATCAGGTGTCATCCGGGTTATTACAGTCGATTACCGTTCCAGAGTGGAAATGGGAACGAGTTACAATGGATTTTGTCACAGGACTTCCGGTAACACCGAAAAGGAAAGATTCAGTCTGGGTAATTGTAGACAGATTAACAAAGTCTTCTCATTTTATTCCCATTCGAGTAAATTACCCACTTAAGAGATTGGTCGAGTTGTACATGTTTGAGATAGTTCGATTACACAAGGTACCAGGCTCTATCATCTCCGATAGGGATTCACGTTTTACCTCGAGATTTTAAAGTAAGCTACATGAAGCTTTAAGGACTAGGTTAAACTTTAGTACTGCATATCATCCACAAATAGATGGTCAGTCAGAGCGAGTGATACAGATTCTTGAGGATATGCTACGGTGCTGTACACTTGAGTTTGAAGGAAGCTAGGAAAGGTACCTGCCATTGATAGATTTCTCTTATAATAACAGCTACCAATCTAGTATTAAGATGGCACCATTTGAAGCATTATATGGTCGAAAGTGCAGGACACCTTTGTACTGGTCCGAACTAAGCGAGCCTAAGTTGATTGGAACTGATTTAGTTCATGAGACTGAAGATAAAGTGCGGATAATCCGTGATTGTTTAAAAGCAGCGTCTGATCGACAGAAGCCATACGCAGATCTTAAGAGGAAAGATATAGAATTTGCAATAGGAGATAGAGTTTTCCTGAAAGTTTCACCTTGGAAAAAGGTGCTACGGTTTGGTAGAAAAGGAAAGTTGAGTCCACGGTTCATCGGGCCGTATGAAGTTATCGAACGAGTTGGTCCTGTGGCATATAAGTTGGCTTTACCACTAGAACTAGAGAAGATTCAAAATGTTTTTCATGTTTCAATGCTGAGACGGTATAGATCAGATCCCTCGCATATGATTACACCATGGAAGTTGAGATTCAGCCGGACTTGTCGTATTCAGAGGAACCAGTTAGGATACTGACTAGAGAAGTAAAAGAATTGAGAAACAAGAAAGTACCATTAGTGAAAGTATTGTTGAATTGCCACGGGATAGAGGAAGCTACTTGGGAGACAGAGGCTTCGATGAGATCGCAATATCCTAACTTGTTTACTGGTAAGAAATTTCGGGACGAAATTTCCTTAAGGGGGGAGAGTTGTAACAGCCCGATTTTTCAGTGGTGTCGAAAACAGTGATTTCGGGACCACAGCTCCAATGAGTCAAGTCATAAATTTAGTTATTTTAAATATTTCTGGTGATATATGCATTGTATGAATGATGATTTGAAAAATAGTCTTGATTAGATAGTTAATTGAATAAAAAGGACTAATTTATTAAAAGGATAAAAGTATAGATGTTAAATTAGAATGATCAAATGAGTAAAATAACCAAATGAATGTTAGTTAATGGATTGGCATGAGTTTATTAATTTTTAAATAGGTTTAATTAAAACTAAAAATTAGTTAATTAAGCTTAATGATGAAAGTTCTAAAAATTACAAAATTGCCATTAGTATATATATTAATTAAAGAAATTTGTAAGTAAAATTTCATCATTTTCATCTCACCATCTTATTCATTCGGCTAGGAGAGGAGGAAACTAGGGTTTTTGAAACTTAAACTTTGAGCTTTGATTTGGACTACGATCATGCTACTGGCCGGGGAAAAGGGAAATTAGTAGATTAGTCTCTGAAGTCTTTCCTAAACTACAATCTAGTCTTGTAAGTTCGTAGTGTAAATCTTACTTAATATTTCTTGTATATATATATGTTGTCAATGTACAGCAAATTGAAAGCATTTGGTATTGAAGATGATCGAAGAAATGAAACATAAAAGATAGTAGGCTTTATGCTGTTGAAATAGTACCGACACAATAGCTGGGGTACCGCATGTGTTGCGAGTCCTCGATAGCTCGTGTGAGCAGCATCGCGACTCGAAAAAAGAGATATGGGTCCTATATGGATTACAAGTCCTACGATGGCTGGGACTTATGCTTTATGCATACTCCTGACAGCTCGTGTGAGTAGCATCATTAGGAAACAGTTTACAGAACAGATAGACACCGTATTGATGGCTGGGGTATTGCATAAGTTGCGAGTCCTCGACAGCTCGTGTGAGCAGCATCGGGTACTAGTAACAGAAAGTTATGTACAGGAAGAGAAGTTGTAACTACTCCCGAGAAATGGAAACCACTTGGCTTGAATGAATCATTGTTGCCAACACCATGTTGGTATTCCTTAACAATTGAACTTACTAAGTTATAAAACTTACCACAGATATTGTTGTTGTTTTGTAGATCGTTTTGCTGACTGAAGATCGGATCATCGACCTCACCTAGAATCATGCTATCGCGGAATCGTCGGTAGATTTTTGCATCACTTAGTCTTATGGCATGTACTAGGATGTTGTTAACCTTTGATATGGAACCAAAAGTGTTGAAAACTTACTATCTTGATTTTTGTAAATGCATGTAGTATAACTTTGATGCCTAGGCTCATAATGCTTGTAAAGACTTAGAAGTTATGTGTGTATTGTGATTTTTAATGCATAACTCATATTGGATGTGTTTGAGGCATTACACTTGTGTCTTGGCGTCATTAATGAAATTCTGCATACTAGTTTCGGTAGAATTATTGCATGTATCTGTAGAAGTACAGGGTAGGAGAGAGGTTTATCTTTAACTTGTATTGTATCGGTAGTTTAATTGCAGGTATCGGTAGTTCATAGTACTGATGTATCGATAGTAGGTAAGCTTGTATCGGTAGAAGTTGCAGGGTATGAATTTTTGCTCTCTGGAGTTTTTGGTATCGGTAGTTGCATGACTTGTAGCGGTAGAAATCATACTTGTATCGGTAAAAAATAGCACAGGTACCGATAGAAATCTGCACAGTTCTAAAATTTTTCATTGAATTGACTACTACCGATGCTTGACCATCAAGTACCGGTAGAAGTCCCCTAAAATGTTTGAAATACCATTTTTACACTTGATAAAATTGTGTCATGTTTAGATATTGTTTTAAATTGGAGAAATTATTTTTGTATTGATTAAAGATACAAATAGTCGGATAATTGTAAAAGATGAATAGTATAAAATGAATAGTAAACACCAGAATTCTAACCGACGACGGTGTACGGGATTTGGGTGTTATATTTAGTATCTTTGATAAATTATTTTTTTTAAATTAATTATGTTTTTTTAGTTATAAACAAAATAATAATTCGTTAAATAGTTTTATGAAAATCCACAGCGAGTTTTCTTTATAAAAAATATTTTTTTATTTTAATATAAAATCTTTAATATTTAGATGTTTTCAAACAAACATTACAAATAAAGGGCGATTTTTTTTAAAATAAATATATTTTACTAAATATTTTTCTAAGAGATAAATGAGTCAATCTTAAGAAATTTTACGTTTTCAAACTCAAACTTCTATATTTTCAAATAAATAATTTCACACGTCGTTAATGTAATTTTCGATATTTGGCCATAACGTTTAGGTCGGGTTTGAGGTGTTACATATTTTTAAGGCTACAAAAACTATAAGTTATAAAGAATTAAGGATCAATATCAAGGTACCCTATATATGATTTAGAGATTACAAGATAATGAAATTAGGAGTTATGAACATTCATTTTTAGGGGTTATAATGGGATGGTATTAGAGGTTATGAACATTCATTTTATTAAATGATTTACAACACATCTATTTATATTGGGAGAATAAAATTTTGAATCTAATAACAATTACTGTGGCGACTTTTTAAATATTTTATCCTCACAATATGAATAGAATTTAAAAGGGGAAAAAAGATAATGTCAATTTGGTATATGTAATTTTATAAAATATCTAATATGGTATCTTTATTTTGAAAATGTTTGATGTGCTATTTGAACTGTTACTATGTGTTTTATTATAGTTCTTATACTTTCATAAAATGTCCAATATAATACCTGCACTTTAAAATGTCTAATGTGCTACGAAAAACATTAATATATGTTATTATTAACATCGTTAATGAATTGCTCAATAAACCAATGAAAATTTGACATATAATTTTTTTCTCAAATCATCAAGTTATATGAATAATATAACATTATTTGAAAAACTAAATAAAACAAAAAAATTAAGTTAAAAACAAATAATTAAACATATGATTAATAAAAAAAGTAAATACTAAACTTATATAACCGAAAACGTCTATCTCCATTTAAGTAAAAAATCATCTTCTCCAAAAAAAATTCCATTTGAAATAATATTTTTATTAATTTTTAAATATTTTTTATTATCACTTTCCATGTAAAATTAGTATTTACTTTTTTTAGTAAGCATATGTTTAATTATTTTTTTAATTTAATTTAATTTAATTTTTTTGTTTTATTTTATTTTTTATTTAATGTTATATTTTCCATGTTTGCTTGATGGTTTTGAAAACAAAATTTCGTGCTAAATTTTCATTGATTGATTTAGCAATTTATTAAGGTGTTAATACTAGGTACCATAATAAAATATATAGATAGTTCAGGTACTACATTAGATATTTTCAAAATACATATATTTAGGAGTAAGTAAAATCCAATTCGATTCGAAAAACTCGATAAAAAAATAAATTTTTAATTAAATAGTTCGAGTTATTCGGATCAACTCGAATAAAAAATCATATTTTTTGGTTTAACTCAAATATAAATTACACAATTCGAGTTATCCGAAAATTTGAATAAGAAAAGATAAAACTACGTCGTTTTGATAAATATTTATCTTTTCAAAAGTTAAAAGTCAAAACCATTATATTGTTTATGTAGTTAAATAATATTGTATTTCGTTTACTAGTTAAATAATTGGTCCATGTAAACACAACATTGAGTATAAATAATAGGATTCGTTAACTCGACTCGATTTGACTCAAATTTTTTAACTCAATTCGATTTGATTCGAAAACTATTCAAATTAAGTTTGGTTGCAAAAAAAAGATTCGTCAACTCGACTAACTCGAATTTTTCGACTCGATTCGATCGAATACTCACCCTTACATGTACTATATTGAACATTTTATATATAAAAATTATAATAAAATAAATATTAATAATTTAAGTACTAGATTAGATATTTTGAAAAGAATGAAAAAATACCATTTATTTATATTGGGAGGACAAAATATAAAGTCACCACCAAAATGCCACCACGGTTGCTTTATGATGGTAGTTGAAATCTTCACTCCACTGTCGTTGCGACCCGTGCTCGTGGATTCTTCCACACGGTGAGTAATAAATGAAACCAAATAAAATGTAATAAATTTATCATTTTTTAGGCGACGCTCAACTTAAAAGCTTTATAAAAGAAAGTTTATATAACTATTATAATATTACAAAGCATATATATATCAACCTCAAATTAACTATTCATAGTCAATGAAATAATTACACTTTAAATTTTTAAAATTAGTAAAATTATACTATCTAAATATTAAATTGATTAATATTTAAAAATAAAGTGCATGTCATATTAATATACTTAAATATTAATAAAAAATAAATGTGGAAATTTAATTAATTTATTTATATTTTAAACTAATAAATGAGTAATTATTTTATACACAATAGCATGTAGAGTTTTTTTTTAAATAAATTAATGTGTTTATATGATAGTATTTGTTTATTTTTTTCAAGTAGCCTTTAACAACGCACACATACCTTACACACACAAGTGCTCGAGCTTACTTCTTCTAGGATGAACAACATCCCCTTTTTCACTGGAGCCACTAATTGAGTTTTAGCATGTAGAGTTTTTAAACTTTACAAATGGATTAAAGGGGTGACACAAATTTATTTATAGGGTTAAAAAATTATTTGAGATTTGAATTTAATAATTATTCTCTCATTGAGACTTGAACTTTTTTTTATCTAAATTAGACCTTCAACTTGATAATTATTTTCATGTTGAAGCTTAAACTTGACATCGGTTTTAACATTGAAATCTAAATTTTAGAGTTTTCACAAATTAAATTAAAAAAAATCATCTGTCAATAAGAGAAAACTTGTCAACTTCAAAATTTAGATAAAAAGATTTCAAACCAAATAGTTAATAAGAATCCGAAAAATAATTTAACCCTTGTTTATATTTAAGTTATATATTTAGTTTATTCAAAAAAAAAGTTATATATTTAGTTAATTTCTAAGCCTATGACAGGGTAGGCTTAGGAGAGGAAATGGTGATGTGGCAGAATTTCATTAGGCTGAATGCAACCATAATGAGCCCGTGAATTTGATAAATCCAACGGCCAATCGCGCGGGTCTCTTCATTTAGTTCGTTCTCTACTTTGTTGCCCTGTGCTTCTGCTTCCCTTCTTTCATTCCCCATATCACCTGTTTTCTCTTTTTTCTTTTCCTTTTTACCCCAACTCTTGTCAAATGATAGAGAGGAAACATAACTGTAATTCAAGCCAAGTGATAAAAGTCCAGCCTGCTGTTACTGTCTCTGGTTTCTTTTGACTTTGTTTTCTTGACTCTGTATCTTAATTCGTTGTTCCTCTACTTTGCATTCATTCTCTGTTTTCATTGACATGGGTTTTCAACCTTGTTTTTATAATTGAACTTTTCCTTTTAATTGGATGCAATGTGATTTAGTTAAAGAGCTGGTGTGATGAAGCTAAATATATGCCATTTTTGTTAAGCACCTCCATTGATCGGAGATGGGAAAGAAAGGGAATGGATGGTTCTCCACGGTGAAGAAAGTGCTCAAGTCTTCATCTAAGGACTTGCCCGAGAAAAAGGTAACTGGTCTTTTCTGTTGTTGGGTTTTGGATTTCTTTGCTTAATTTCTAGGCAACCTTACAAAGGTGTTCATTTTGACATCTTTCAACATTCTCTTTTTCAGATTTTCATTTTAAGGCAGGCTTTAAAAAAAAAACCCAAAATCCAAAACATTCTGGATTATGTTTTTTCAGTTCCGGATAGGTTGGTTGTTAATGTTTTTGGGCTTAGTCAGGGAGTGTTAGGTTGCTTAAAAATTAAAAAAAAAATTAAATCATAAATTTTTTTTGAACATTTAAAAGTTAAAATAAATTTTTTAAATCCTTTAAAAATTAATAATTTTTTATCTATAAAAATTAAATAAAAATTAAAAAATAATATTTTGAATTTTTTCTCCGACCTCAGGGTCAGGCGGGTGCTTACCCTCTTCATATCTGCACATGGTTAGCTCTTAGCTGGGTATCTTACATGCCCATTATTCTTAAGTCATCTGTTACAAAACTAGATTTGTCTAACTTTTCCTACATATTTAAAATATCATATTCCACATCTCTATTTAAATTTGTCCAAAACAATGTTTTTTAATAGAAAAGAAAATTTTGAATAACATGGATTACTTTGTTTAATTTTTCTTTGCAGCCAACGTAAATTTGTAAAACATAGATAGATATTACTAATTTTTTAGCTTATTTTAGAAATGTATGGTGATGCTTTAATTAGGGGTGTTTAAATTTCGGTTAAATTGAATTAATTGACTAAACTAAATTAATTCGATTAATCAGTCGGTTATCCGATCTAATTCGGTCGGAGGTCGGTTAATTATCTTTTAAAAATTCGATTCGAAATCGGATAATTAACCGAATTAACCGAACTTTCAAAAAACCAATATTATATGTTACCAATTCGGTTAATTTGGTTAATTCGGTTAAATGAACATTATCAATTTATTTTTTGATATGTTAAAATAAAAATACAAAAAAATCGGTTAATTCAGTTAACCAACCAAATTAATCGAAATAGTTCGATTCAATTAATTTTTTTGAAAAATTTTTGATTCGATTAACAGTTAAAAATTTTAAAAATTCGATTAATTCAATTAATACTAGTTCGAATTGATTAACCAATTAAACATCCCTAACCCTAATTACTTTTGAAAAAAATAGAAGAGAAAACATTACAAATATGAGGCAGGTTTTTATAAAAGAATATATTTGATATATTAATATGATGTTAAATAGTGATATGTCAGTAAAGATAAATGTATTTAGATTTATTCTTAGGAATTTTTAATAATGTGTTTAATTCAATAACAAGGTAATATACATGATATTTTTTTATAAAACTATCAACAACAAAGTATTTAAATTCATAATGTTGGAGTATCTTTTTTATCTAAATTCGAAGTCAGTATAGAATATGAATATGTGATTATGGGGATATATTAACTTAGAATTTATATTTATACTATATGGAATATATGTTTGATATAGTGGTCCTATATAAATAATTTAAAATAATAGTCAGAGCTATATTATTGTACGTGGTGAAACAAAGATGACCATCCTTTCCATTGTTCCATGGAACATGAACACTCGCAAGGGATTGCGGTCCCCTATCGACATAACTTCCGTGATACATTATTATCAGCTTTCACGTCATTCAACTTCATATCATGTGCTCCAAATGCTAGATCCCAATCATGCCATAGCAAGAACAATGTGTCCTCAACTTTTTCTTAAAGAAAAATGTTCATTGTTTAACGTTGTACAAGAAAATGCTGAGGAAATTATTGTTTGCACTAAGCAATTGTACGGGCATGGTTTTCAGAAAGAGAGTGTTGAGAAATGGCCGAATGAGGTCCCGGAAGTAGTGTCATTTGAACATTTTCCGGCAGAGAGTTCACCAGACATCACTAAAGATGAGAGTGAAACGTCAACTCCGAACAAAGATAGGGACCACGCCATTGCTGTGGCCGTGGCAACCGCTGCTGCTGCAGAAGCTGCTGTCGCTGCTGCTCAAGCAGCGGCTAAAGTTGTTCGATTGGCTGGTTATGGACGCCGCTCTATGGAAGAAAGAGCTGCAACTCTCATACAGTCGTATTACAGAGGCTACCTGGTAAACCTCTCAATCTATGAAGGCAATGTTGTAAGACGGGGTTAAGTAAAAAATCACTGCATATACTTTCGTTTTCAGACGAGTTTGATTTTGTAGGCTCGGAGAGCTTTGCGATCTTTGAAGGGATTGGTGAGATTACAGGCACTAGTGAGAGGCTATAATGTGCGGAAGCAAGCACAAGATACAATGCGGTGCATGCAAGCATTGGTACGGGTGCAGGCAAGAGTTCGAGCTCGTAGGTTGCAACTAACTCAAGAGAAGCTTCAAAAGAGAGTGGATGGTGACCAAGACGACAACGAAGAAGAAAAAAGGGGAATGGAAGAACTCGAACTTGAACGAAAGCCGAAGAGCCCGTTGAAAAAATATGACAGTTGGGACGGTGAGAATGTCAAGGGATGTGCTTCAAAGAAATATGATGCTGTTATGAGAAGAGAACGAGCCCTTGCTTATGCCTATAGCTATCAGGTTGGTCAACTATTGTTCATTATGGTTTTAAAGTATATGAAAATTATTTTCTTCAGTGAAAAATATATAACTTAACTGTATAATATCGTTTTTTTAACAATATTTTATAATTCACTTTATTGCATCAGGAGGAACAACGGCAACATCATGAACAACTCCTTATGCAACCACAGCACAATGGCAAGGATGTTGGAGTGTATCTCAATGAACGTGAGAAGGCGCAATGGGATTGGAATTGGCTCGACTGTTGGATGTCGTCGCAACCATACCCTGTCCGTCAATTAGGATTACAAGAGGGTGCTTACATGGCTCTACCCCGCGCTACTGCAACCACCGCAACCATCGATAACATGTCGGAGAAGACTGTTGAAACGGACGTTGTGACACCAATAAAATCAGGCTCATACTTAACTCAGCAGCAGCTGCAATCAGATTCTAGTAGTGTCCCGAGCTATATGGTCACTACCCAATCTGCCAAGGCCAAAGTGCCAAGTCAAGGCTCAGCCAAGCAGCAACGTGGAGCTTATGTACCCGAATGGAATACATCGACGAAGAAAGCCTCAGGTTGTGATTCCTCAAGTTCAGGTGGGGGACCAACAATCTACCAGGCCCAAGAAGCCCTGGCCCAAAGAATAATGGTGCCCGTGTACCGTCTAGATGCCTAAGAGGCTGTAGCCCTGATGCTGGCGCTGGTGGAGAGGATTGGAGGTTGCCTGTTGGAAGTCGAGGATGGTGAATGAATGACTTCGATTGATTATGTTTGACTTCCGCTGTAAGTGTGAAATTAACTTTTCATGTTTGAATCTTATGTATTGATTTGATGATCAAAATATTTATCGTCTAAAGTGTGATATAGGTTTGAATTGTGTTAATTAATTACGTTGTTAAAATTTTACTCTCCTTTTAAAATACATCAAAAACATGTTTTTTTTTTCCTTTCATTGGTGTTGGTTATGTCATAACTGTTAATGCATTATTATGATTGGATTACAACATGTGAGTGAAAATGTTTTATATAATAAATATATTTATAAAAAAATAAATAAGTTTTAATTAAAATGAAAAAGTTAAATTATTAAAGACTATGGGGTTTTGGGATTAAATCTCACTATATTATTTTAAATTTTACATAAAAAGATAAGCTGTTCAATTACTTTGTAAAATAATTGGGTATTTATCAATTTTCTAATTAAATTGAGATCAAATTGATGGGAAATATCAACTCAAACAATCATTT
This sequence comes from Gossypioides kirkii, assembly GCA_005610355.1. Classification (NCBI taxonomy): domain Eukaryota; kingdom Viridiplantae; phylum Streptophyta; class Magnoliopsida; order Malvales; family Malvaceae; genus Gossypioides; species Gossypioides kirkii. The sequence goes on from CP032250.1 coordinate 10,373,864, forward strand.
AATACATAGTTTAGATAATAATAATTTGTCCAATTCTCTGGACATATATAGATTATGATACACTCATGCTTTGGGTAAAACAAATTCTATATATAGCTTATTGTACACTCATGCTTTGGGTAAAAAAAATGTAGAAAAAACATATCTATAAAAATCTATATTTAAACCAATATATTTTCTGGTTCTCTCAATTATATATTGTAACATCTTGAAATATTCTAGTGCTCAAAAAATTATTTTTGTGTTTGAATCGAAATTTGAGACATTTTAGGAAGTTAACCGAGAGGTTTGGCATGGTGTTAATTATGGTATACTAATTAGAGTTTTAGTATTATTAAATTGTATTAATTAGTTGGACTGATTTGTAAGATTAGTAAAACTAATGGGGTCAATGTCCAAATAATGAGAAATTAGCCAGTTCTTCCCTCGAGCCAAGTGCTTCTTTAATGAAGAATAATAATCTTTTAAGAAAAAAAAAAAGATGTATTTGATATGGGAGATTAAAATGGTTATTCGTACAAGTGCATTGTAACAATTCAATTTTTTAGTGGTATCGAAAATGACGATTTTAGAATTCTATTTTTATTGTTCGAGTTCGTAAATATTAAAAATTAATATTTACGAGGTTAATATACAAATATGTTAAAGTTTGGTCCAATAATTTTATTGGATTGATAATTAATTAAGATACAAGATTAAATTGTAAAAATTTATCGCTATAACTTTTTAATTGATCAAAAGATCGATTGAGCAATTAAACCACTTATAAATGGTCAAACGATGGTGGCAAATGATAAAATCCACTAGCTTTATGTAGCACTCCAAACCCGATCCTTAAGGAGGTTCCAAGAATGGTTTGTTACTAACATAAAATCATTATCTTTAAAATTGTATCCGGCGAAAACCAAAATATAACTACTGCATAATATATATGAAAAATAAAACATTCATCAATCAAGGCTACATAAACTGGTACATTTCAAAACCTTAAAAAAACTTCACAATAATTTCATTGGAATCATAGTATCATGAGAATAGTGATAGTAAATAAATTTGGTATTTTTATTTGTGTATTTTTTATAAATTACGAAGAAGATACTTTTAATTTCGTACTTTTTTTTATCAAGTACACAAAAGTAATGTCACAACTTAAAAACAAGCAAAATGAGATTTAATTGAAGCAAAGAGTGAAGGGATGAGCCAAATTGAAAGATGTAGAAGAGTTTGAGGATTGAAGTGCAAAGTCTTTGTTGATTGAAATTGTCAATAGTCAAAATTGGATTTTAATTATTTTCTTTGATATTTTTTGATTTTATTTTGATTATATTTCCTTTATTTAGTAAATGGGAAAGTTTTAGGGATAGCTATGTTAAATTTAGCAATCAAATTTGTGTATAAATAGGCTAGCTAGGGACAAAATTAAGATGTACTTGAATTAGATTGAAATCAAAGCAATTGTTCCTTTTTATATTCTTTTTTATTGCGTCAGTAAGCTTTGTTTCTCTTTTCCATTTTCAATTTAATTTCTTTTCTTTCAATGAATTTGTTTAATTGCTTTCTAAACCCCTTTTCCTTTCCATCTTCCATATTTTCCATAAATCCATCATCCTAAATCGATCAAGCATGATTAAATTCATGTTAAACTAAGTTCTTTTTAGCCTTAGCCCAGTCATCACTTTGGCAAGTAAAAAAATCGTGAGTTATGATACCGCACTAAAAACTCATTCAACTCAGTATTCGCTATCACTTTGGTTTATGGGATAGTACAAATTCATCCCTTAAAGTTAATTCGACTTCGATTCAAAAAGTGCATGATGGGTTGGAGTAGTTTGGTGTACAGTTGGGAAGTCGAGTCGGCTGTGCTGCATTTGAGTTCCCGTGAACAAATTGACGAGTCCAAGTGGGAAACGACCAGTTGGATTCTGTCAAGGCAGATAGTGATTGAATTTAAATGACCCACGCGGTTGAGGTCGTTAATTCGAGTTGGGCTTTTTAGAGCGCAAGGCTGTCGAAATATTCAATTACAGGCACGAGCAATGTGGTTAGACATTCGACAAGGGTCAGTTTGCAGGTCGTACCGAAACCGACTATAAGAGGAAAACTTGGCGGTTAGGACGTTCTTTGTAACACCAAAAACCCAACACCGTCGTCGGTTAGGGTCCTAGGGTCTTTCAGATCATTTACTGTTGTATAAAATTCTCATGTCACAGTAATACAGTAATACAAGAGTATACATGCAATAAATTTTAAGCTTTAATAATAGTTCATTTCAATAAGGGTTAAAAATGTCATTTTACGAAATCTAGGGGACTTCTACCGGTACCTGTTGGACAATTATCGGTATAAGTCAAAACAATAAGCTTTGGAAAATTAATTGCAGTTTCCTACCCGTAGAAGTGAAGGTTTTACCGATATAAGTATGGGTACTACCGATACAACCCAAATTACTATCAATACAACAAATTCCAGAGAGCTAAGTAGATTTCCCCTGCAACTTCTATCGATACAAGTGTTCAGACTACCGATACTACTAAGAACTGAACTACCGATACTTTAAAAACTTATACCGATACAATGCAAGTCAGTAACCAAAGTTCAAATACCTTGCACTTCTACCGATGAATACAAGAGTTCTATCGAAATAAGTGTACAGGTTTCAAATATACACATAAATTTCTAAGTTTTCATAACAGTCTACATCATTTGCCAATTTCTAAAATTCATACCTACATAGATATTTTCATGTTGGTATTGTATTCTTCACATAACAACCAAGATACAATCAAAACGTTTATCAAAATGTTAGCATTTTACTTAACCATTTACACCAAAACAACTTAAGTAGCACAACCCTAATACATGCCATATAAGCCAAGTAATACGAAAGACTACCGAACGAGCTCTTGAGATAGTGTGATTTCTTCGAGATGATCCGATCTTCAGATAGCAAAATGCAATCTACAAATTATATTCATACTTTAATTGCTAAAATAACTAGGAAATGTATACAAAGGGTTATTACAGTATAGAAATGACAGTACGATCTTACTGGACTAGTTTGCAGTTACGAACTAACTTCAAGGACTGTTCTGCGATTTTCCTTTTCCTCGATCTGTAGCACGTTCTTGATCTATAACAATAAATCATTAAATCATGAAATTTAAATCATTTATTGCATTTAAGTCCTTTTTGGAAATTTACAAAATTACCCTCAACATTTCAATCTTATTCAATTTAGTCTCAAAGTCTTAAACATGCAAAATAACCATTTCTTTCCCAATCCTATAGTAGTCGAATACTCAAGGACCTTCAAAAACCCTAAATTAATCATTTTAGCAATTATTTCACATTAAAGACATATATTTTCATCATTTTAGCAATTTTGTCCTCAAACCCTAAATTCATCAAAAATCATTTTACAAAATCATTAAATCTAACAACCAAGCTTCCAAAACTTTCACAAAATTTCAAGAATAAGCTCATTCATCAATGAAAAAAATATTAACATTTGACATATTCACAAATTAGTCCTTGGGTTAGCTAAATTAATCTAATACGGACTCAAAAACATATAAATTACTAAAAACGGACAAAGTTTACTTACTAATTTAGCAAACCCTAGTTGACCGAAGCTCCTCTCTTCTCCAATGGCTTATTCCATACACAAAATAAAGAAAATAGGTTGAAGATGACATGATTTTCTTTCCTATTTTACTTAAATTACTTTTATAACCTATTTACCATTATGCCATTATTATAATAATTCAAATATCAACATTTTTCCCTCAAAAAAAATATCAACATTTTAAATGTCCTTAGTTGTCCACTCACCCTTACTAAGGGTTAATTACAACTTAAGTACCTTTCCTTATCCAAAAATGAGCATTTAATGCTTTTTAACTAATTGAATTCAACTTTTACGCCTTTTACAATTTAATCCTTTTTACTTAATTAATCATCCAAACGATAAAATTTCTTCTTAACAAAAATTTAAAACGACTCTAATGACATTATAAATATTAAATAATTAATATTTATGACCCGACTTGTCGGAGTTGTGGTCTCGAAACCACTATTTTTGACACTATTAAAAATCAAGCTGTTACAACTCTCCCCTTTCGGAAATTTCGTCCCAAAATTTCTTGCCAGTGAACAGAGTGGGGTACTATGACCTCATCGAAGCCTTTGTTTCACATGTTCCTTCTTCTAACACGTGAAGATCCACAAGACTTTTACCAACAGTACTCTTTTTTTTCGTAACTCTTTGACTTCATGAGCTAGGATTTTAACCGGTTTTTCTGAATAAGAAAAATCCGATTGTATCTCTACCTCACAAGGAGTAATCACATGGGAAGGATCTGATCTATATCGTCTCAACATCGAAACATGAAAGACATTTTGAATCTTCTCAAGTTTCAGAGGTAAGGCTAGCTTGTAAGCTACAGGACCTACTCTCTTAATGATCTCATATGACCCAATAAATCGAGGACTTAACTTCCCTTTTCTACCAAAGCATAGCACCTTCTTCCAAGCTGAAATTCTCAGAAAAACTCAATCTCTGACTGCAAATTCTATATCCTTTCTCTTAAGATCTACATAAGATTTTTGACGATTAGAGGCTACCTTTAACAATCACAGACTACCCAAACCTTATCTTTTGTCTCATGTATCAAATCAGTTCCAACTAGTTTAGATTCACTCACTTTCTACAATACAGAGCCTCAAATGGTGCCATTTTAATGTTAGATTGGTAGCTGTTATTATAAGCATACTCTACCAACGGTAGGTATCTGTCCCAGCTACCCTCAAACTCGAGTACACAACATCGCAACATATCTTTTAGAATCTGTATCACTCGCTCAGACTATCCATCTGTTTGCGAATGATATGTAGTGCTGAAATTCAATCTGGTTCCCAAAACTTCATGTAGCTTACCCTAGAATCTCGAAGTAAAATGAGGATCCCTGTCAGAGATAATAGATACTAGCACCCCGTGCAGTCGCACAATCTCAAATACATGCAGCTTAGCTAACTTCTCAAGCGTGAAGTCCGCACGAACAGGGATAAAATGAGCTGACTTGGTCAATCTATCAACTATAACCTAGATCGAATCTTTCTTCCTCAGTGTTATTGGCAACCCTATGACAAAGTCCATAGTGACCCTTTCTCATTTCCACTCAAGAATAGTAGTTGGCTGAATTAATCCTAATGGTACTTGATGCTCAACTTTTACTTGCTGACACACCAGACATTTAGTCACATACTCAAAAATCTCACGCTTCATACCTGGCCACTAGTACATTTTCTTCAAGTCGTTATACATCTTTACACTCCCTGGATGAATTGTAACACCCAAAAATCGTAACCATCTCTGGGTCTAAGGTCTCAAGGTTTACAGAACTTTACGAGTCTTCTTTTTTATACATATAAATAAATCACAATTTATATAATTACAAACTTGTAACTCAGAATACTAACTTCATTTAATCTTACACATTCATTTACAACCTTTCAATCAATCAAGAATCAAATTCAATCATGCAAGAACTTAGGTATCACATACGGAAATTTTTCATCAAGGATCATTTGACCTTGTGTCTCAAACAAACAACTTTCATCACTATCTAACCAAATTATAACTCAAACATACTCATCATTACATTGCAAGAAGGAATCAATATTCATATCACATATCATGGCATCTATTCTATATCAAACCATAATACCACAATATCATCCAAGCTACATCAAACAGTCTTACTATCATTGTACAATACCCAAACCCAACACTATCGTCGATTAGGGTTTTAGGGTTTTTTCGATAATTTACCATTGAATAATTTCCAATATCACTTCATTTTCATATAATTAAATAAATTAATATATCATATACAAAAATAATTATGAATTTAAATAACAATACAATCTATTTAGGGCAAAAATGTCATTTCACAATTCTAAGGACGTCTACTGGTGCTTGTTGGACAAGTATTGATAAAAGTCAAGAAAGTAAACAACTTAAAATAACCGCAATTTCCTATCAGTAGTTGGAAAGGTTCTATCGATACAAGTATGACTACTACCGATACAATTATTACTTCTACCGATACAACAAACTCTAGAGAGCTAAGAAGTTTTACCCTGTAGCTTTTACTTATAAAAGTGTTTAGACTACCGATACTACTATGCACAGAATATCGATACGCAAGAAACATATACCGAAACAATGCAAGTCAGTAACCAAAGTTCAAATACCCTGTACTTCTATCGATACATGCAAGGGTTTTACTAAAACAAGTGTGCAGAATTCAAATACACATAAGTTTCCCAAGTTTTCCTAACATTATCCGTCCCTATACAATTGATCAAGAACACAACTAGCAAAATCATCACATGACAATACATGCTCCATCACATAACCACAAATACAAATGAACAACTCAAGTATCCATGAATTTACATGTCATTACATTACAATGCATATTTGCTTACTTATAACATTAAGCTAGCATACAAGTTTAAGTTCAACAATGAATCCAACAATCAAAAATCAAGCATTTCAAAAGATAACATCATTCCTAGTACATGCCATAAAACCAAATGATACAAATACTACCGAACGAGCTCTCTAGATAGTGTCATTCCTTGAGGTGATCCGATCTTCTAGCAGCAAAATAGGATCTACAAAATAACAACAATTTCATAGGTAAGCTTACATAGCTTAGTATGTTCGTAGAGTTTAATAAGTTACCGAATAACATGTGTTGTACAGTTTGTAAGTCAATCGAACCAGAATAGAACTGTGTTTCTATAAGCCATAACCAGGATACATCTAGACAAAATTAACTCTGTTATCAGTACACAATGCTGCTCACACTAAGCTGATGAGGACTCGAAACATATGCGATGCCTCAACCATTGATACGGTATCTGTACATATATAATTGTTACCAATATACGATGATAGTCACACTAACCTGACAAGGACTCTCAACATATGCGGTACCTCAGCCTTCGATACGGTATCTGTACATATAACTGCTACCAGTATACGATAGTGCTCACATTACGCTGACGAGGACTCGCAACATATATGGTACCTCAGCCATGGATACGGTATATGTAATCCAATCATGGATTCATTTCACATTTAGTGACTCATAATGCTGTAGAGAATCCACAACAAATGTAGGATCTCAGCCATCAGACTAGTTTCACTTCCCTGCTCAAAGTCTGATATCTCTTTCATTCATTTCTTTTTCATCTTTCTTAGTTTCACGTACCATAACCTATTCTGTAACAATCATAAATAATACAAATAATGTACATTTAAAAGCAAATTTAACGTTACGAACTTACTGGACGAAATTGTAGTTAAAGTGAACTCTAGGGACAAATCTATAATTTTCCTTTTTTCACGATCGGGACACAATCTTGATCTATTACAATAATTTCATTCAATTATTTAAATTAACATGAATTTTTAATTATTTTATGCAAATAAGCCTTTTTGGTATTTTTAAAAATTTACCCTTAACTTTTCGCTTTTATTCAATTTAGTCTTTTAGCTTAAACTTCCAATTTAACCATTTTATTTTAAATTCTAACTTTTTCGAATTTTTAAAAGCATTTCTATAGCCCAATTTTTGCAATATTTCACCCCAAGTTCTTACAAATTTATTCCTTTAACATTTTAGTCCTTTAACATAAAAATTTCGAAAAATTACTTTACAAAATCATCAAATCTAACAATCAAGCTTATAAATCTTCCATAAACTTTCAAGACCAACCTTATTCATCAATGGAAAAATTTATAACATTTGACAAAATCACAAATTAGTCCTTGAGTTAGCTAGGATAAGCTAATACGGACTCAAAAACATAAAAATTACTAAAAACGAGCGATATTTACTCACCAAAAGGATGAACCAAAGTTGGTCGTACATCCTCCCATGGCTTTAGGGTTTTGGCTATGATGAAATGAAGAAGAAGATGAAAATTTCATCCTTTTTGTACTTTTAATTTAACTTATTAAAAGAATTACAATTTTAAGCTTCCATTTCACTTAATAAATTTAGCTTTTCAAGTGTCCAAAACCGTCACTACACCCCTTTAAGGTATGATTATCCTTTAAGGACTTTTCTAGACCATTCCTTTACAAATTAACACATTTACACAATGATATCTACATTTTGCAGCTTTTATGATTTAGTCCTTTTTACTTAATTAACTATCTAAACATTAAAATTTCACAACCAAATTTTAATACAATACTAATGACCTCATAAATATTAAATAATTAACATTTACGGTCTAACATATCGAAGTTATGGCCTCAAAACCACCATTCTCGATTATTCTAAAAATAAACTAATTAGTAAATCCTTATTTTATTAGGATTTAATTGCAATTTACCAAAATATAAAGAGTTTCATATCATTTCTATTATTAGACCATTTAAAGAGGGCCCAATTTCATAATTGGTCCTTCAATTATATTAAATTTCGATTAAACAAACTTGTTTTCAATTTAGTCCTAAGCTAATTAGGACTAAATGAATAAATAACCTAAAAGTTAATGGAATCAATCATATCCACCATCTATTGGACTTTTTGACTATGGTTTAATTACTATTTTGGTCCATTTATTATTTTTAATCAATAGCAATTAACTTCTACCTCTTTTACAATTTACTCCTTTTACCTTACTTAAGCAATTAATAATCAAAATTACCCAACCAAACTTTAATTCACATATAATAAAACTATGTAAATTTTTAATAAAAATATTTATGGTCCTAAATTTTAGAAACGAGGTCCCGATACCTTATTTTCTAAAACCACTTGACCTTTGAACCAAACCACTTATACTAAGTTTTAATTCAATAATTAAAATTCCTCAATTAAAAATTTCATATAAAATTACGATTGACTTATTTAATTTAAACACTTATTATAAAAAATTTTTCGTCAGGTTTGTGGTCCCGAAACCACTATTTCTGACACAACTAAAAAACGAGTTGTTACAACTCTCCTCCCTTAGGAAATTTCGTCCTCAAAATTTTTATCTAGTAGTACTTGTTTATTCTAATGTTTTCCTCACAACAATAATCATTACTGGTTCATCCAAATATAGAGAATAACAATCTCATAATAATCTCAAATAATACAAACTTTATCTTAACTTTCCTTACCCAGGAATCAAAATAAGTAGTACTAATTTAGACAATACTTGATGTTCAATTTTTTTCCCAGATTCAAGATAGATCAACACAGAAATTTTCAGAGATGTTTTCTGAAGTTTTCATATATCAATAGAAAAATCTTTCTACTTGAACCTACTCTAATCCATCTTTAAAATTTACATAACCAAGAAAATCAACCTCACTAAACTAAAACTCACCATTGATAGTTTTCACGTAAATTATTGCTCTCACATAATCTATAATACATTTCTCACATATTACGCATATACAGATTCTATTTGAAGTCTATCAGAATATCATCAATAATCATAATTAAAAATTTCATATAAAATTACGATTGACTTATTTAATTTAAACACTTATTATAAAAAATTTTTCGTCGGGTTTGTGGTCTCGAAACCACTATTTCTGATACAACTAAAAAACGAGTTGTTACAACTCTCCTCCCTTAGGAAATTTCGTCCTCAAAATTTTTATCTAGTAGTACTTGTTTATTCTAATGTTTTCCTCACAATAATAATCATTACTGGTTCATCCAAATATAGAGAATAACAATCTCATAATAATCTCAAATAATACAAACTTTATCTTAACTTTCCTTACCCAGGAATCAAAATAAGTAGTACTAATTTAGACAATACTTGATGTTCAATTTTTTCCCAGATTCAAGATAGATCAACACAGAAATTTTCAGAGATGTTTTCTGAAGTTTTCATATAACAATAGAAAAATCTTTCTACTCGAACCTACTCTAATCCATCTTTAAAATTTACATAACCAAGAAAATCAACCTCACTAAACTAAAACTCACCATTGATAGTTTTCACGTAAATTATTGCTCACACATAATTTATAATACATTTCTCACATATTACGCATACACAGATTCTATTTGAAGTCTATCAGAATATCATCAATAATCATAATTACAACTGTATCTAAACATCTAGATAAGATTGAACAATCTGATTCATCATCTTCATAAATCAACAGAGACATTAGTTAATATAGACAATATTAACAGAATTCTTAATGATTATCTCAAGTTCAAAAAAAAAATTTCAACATCTCATATCTTTAACTAGAACTGAATAACTAAATCTTTATTAACTTTAAAATACAATGTTACGTCCTTTTAACTTATTGAACAAGTCTCCTGCATAAGATATAAGATTTTTATTCTATATCTTGAATTTATTCCATTATTAGACTTAGGTAAAAATCCCAAAAATCTTTCAGGAGATAAATCAAAATACCCATTGGTGAATGGTACACAATTATCCTTAAATCTAAAATTTTTAATTGAGTAGTCAATCATTTATATATATATATAAATTGTTTTCAATCATTTTAGATCATTTCTTGTACAAAGACATCTGCACAAATCTAATTTACTTGACTCAACCATAATCAGTAAATCAGTCCAACATTTCAATCAATTCATTTCAGTCTGTAATTCATTACATTATCATATAACTTCAGTCAATCATTTCCAAATTAATACCAAATTCATGAAAGGATAGTAACATCAAATCGTTAGAAAAATCACAGTAATAAATTTTCAACAGATAGTTTCGGCATACCAGCTCTATCCCAACAACTTATGTTTCAAATATCAAACTCATTAACTTAGGAAATAAGCCCCTATCCATTTTTAATATAATGCAATATATAAATAAATTAATCCAATCTCAATTAGAGCACACTCAATAAATAATATCGAAAGGATATATCATACCAGGAATAATATTAGGCATTGAAATTTCAGATTCATCCTTATGTCTTCGATCCCACTTATTTACCTATACTCAGAGGTAGTGGTTATAAAGTAACTCATTATTTAAAATATTTATGAAACCAAAATACTATAACTTGCACCAAATTAATAATTAGATATTATTATTAACTCCATTAATTTCGTCACGTTCATATTCAAATAACATCTTTAGAATCTGCAAATAAGCAAGAGTTAGATTAGATCAATCAATATCACACTATCACAGATTTATATGGCATGTACTTTCCAGACTTTAGTCACACTACATTTATCCGAGAATCGACTGAATCGTAGCTCTGATACCATTAAATATAACACCTAAAAACCTAACCATCTCTGAGTCTAGGGTCTCAAGGTTTACAGAACTTTATGAGTCTTTTTTTTATACATACAAATAAATCACAATTTATACAATTACAAACTTGCAACTCAGAATACTAACTCTATTTAATCTTACACATTCATTTACAATCTTTCAATAAATCAAGAATCAAATTCAATCACGCAAGAGCTTAGGAATCACATACGAAAATTTTCCATCAGGGATCACATTGTCCTGTGTCTCAAACACACAACATTCATCACTATCTAACCAAATTATAACTCAAACATACTCATAATTACATTGTAAGAAGGAATCAGTATTCATATCACATATCATGGCAGCTATATTCCATATCAAACCATAATATCATAATATCATCCAAGCTACATCAAACATTCTTACTATCATTGTACAATACCCAAACCCAACACCGTCGTCGATTAGGGTTTTAGGGTCTTTTCAATCAGTTACCATTGAATAATTTCCAATGTCACTTTATTTTCATAGAATCAAATAAATTAATATATCATACATGAAAATAATTATAAATTTAAATAACAATACAATCTATTTAGGGCAAAAATGTCATATCACAATTTTGGGGACATCATCGATACTTGTTGGACAAGTATCAGTAGAAGTCAAGACAGTAAACAACTTAAAATAGCTATAGTTTCCTACCGGTAGTTAGGAAGGTTCTACCGATACAAGTATGACTACTACCGATACAATTATTACTTCTACCGATACAACAAACTCAAGAGAGCTAAGAAGTTTTACCTTGTAGCTTCTACCGATAGAAGTGTTCAGAGTATCGAGATATTACTATGCATAAAATTATCGATACCCCAAAAACTTATACTGAAATAATGCAAGTCAGTAACAAAAGTTCAAATACCCTTACTTCTATCGGTACATACTCATCATTACATTGCAAGAAGGAATCAATATTCATATCACATATCATGGCATCTATTCTATATCAAACCATAATACCACAATATCATCCAAGCTACATCAAACAGTCTTACTATCATTGTACAATACCCAAACCCAACACTGTCGTCGATTAGGGTTTTGAGGTTTTTTCGATAATTTACCATTGAATAATTTCCAATATCACTTCATTTTCATATAATTAAATAAATTAAAATATCATATATGAAAATAATTATGAATTTAAATAAAAATACAATCTATTTAGGGCAAAAATGTCATTTCACAATTCTAAGGACGTCTATTGGTACCTGTTGGACAAGTATCGATAAAAGTTAAGAAAGTAAACAACTTAAAATAGCCGCAGTTTCCTATCGGTAGTTGGAAAGGTTCTATCGATACAAGTATGACTACTACCGATACAATTATTACTTCTATCGATACAACAAACTCTAGACAGCTAAGAAGTTTTACCCTGTAGCTTTTACTGATAAAAGTGTTCAGACTACCGATACTAATATGCACAGAACTACCGATACCCAAGAAACATATACCGAAACAATGCAAGTCAGTAATCAAAATTCAAATACCCTGTACTTCTATCGATACATGCAAGGGTTCTACTAAAACAAGTGTGCAGAATTCAAATAAACATAAGTTTCCCAAGTTTACCTAACATTATCCGTCCCTATACAATTGATCAAGAACACAACTAGCAAAATCATCACATGACAATGCATGCTCCATCACATAACCACAAATACAAATGAACAACTCAAGTATCCATGAATTTACATGTCATTACATTATAATGCATATTTGCATACTTATAACATTAAGCTAGCATACAAGTTTAAGTTCAACATGAATCCAACAATCCAAAATCAAGCATTTCAAAAGATAACATCATTCCTAGTTAATGCCATAAAACCAAATTATATAAATACTACCGAACGAGCTCCGGAGATAGTGTGATTCCTTAAGGTGATCTGATCTTCTAGCAGCAAAATAGGATCTACAAAAAAACAACAATTTCATAGGTAAGCTTATATAGCTTAGTAAGTTCGTAAAGTTTAATAAGTTACCGAATAACATGTGTTGTACAGTTTGTAAGTCAATCGGACCAGAATAGAACTGTGGTTCAATAAGCCATAACCAGGATACATCTCTAGACAAAATTTTCTTTGTTACCAGTATACAATGCTCCTCATACTAAGCTGATGAGGACCCGCAACATATACGGTACCTCAGCCATCGATACGGTATCTGTACATATAACTGTTACCAGTATACGATGTTGCTCACACTAAGTTGACGAGGACTCGCAACATATGTTGTACCTCAGCCATTGATACGGTATATGTAATCCAATCTTGGATTCATTTCACATATAGTGACTCACGATGCTATAGAGAATCCGTAACAAATGCGGGATCTCAACCATCGAACCAGTTTCACTTCCCGACTCAAAGCGTGATATCTCTTTCATTCATTTCTTTTTCATCTTTCTCATTTTCACGTACCATAACCTATTCTGTAACAATAATAAAGAATACAAATAATGTACATTTAAATGAAAATTTAACGTTACGAACTTACCGGACGAAATTGTAGTTAAAGTGAACTCTAGGGATAAATCTATAATTTCCCTTTTCCACGATCGGGACACGATCTTGATCTATTATAATACTTTAATTCAATTATTTAAATCAACATGAATTTTTGATCATTTTATGCAAATAAGCCTTTTTGGTATTTTTACAAAATTACCCTTAACTTTTCACTTTTATTCAATTTAGTCCGTTAGCTCAAACTTGCAATTTAACCATTTTATATTAATTTTAGCTTTGTCGAATATTTAAAAACATTTCTACAGCCAAATTTTTGCAATATTTCACCCTAAGGCCTTACAAATTTATTCCTTTAACATTTTAGTCCTTTAACATAAAAATTTCTAAAAATTACTTTACAAAATCATCAAATCTAACAATCAAGCTTATAAATCTTCCATAAACTTTCAAGAACAAGCTTATTTATAAATGGAAAAATTTATAACATTTGACAAAATCACAAATTAGTCCTTGAGTTAGCTAGGTTAAGCTAATACGAACTCAAAAACATAAATATTACTAAAAACGGGCGAGATTTACTCACCAAATGGATGAACCAATGTTCGCCGAATATCCTCCCATGGCTTTAAGGTTTCGTCTATGATGAAATGAAGAAGAAGATGAAATTTTTATCTTTTTTTTTACTTTTAATTTAACTTATTAAAAGAATTAAAATTTTACCCTTCCATTTCACTTAATAAATTTAGCTTTTCAAGTGTCCAAAATCGTCCACTACTCCCCTTTAAGGTATAATTACCCTTTATGGACTTTTCTAGACCATTCCTTTACAAATTAACACATTTACTCAATGATATCTATATTTTGCAACTTTTATGATTTAGTCCTTTTTACTTAATTAACTATCTAAACATTAAAATTTCACAACCAGCTTTTACTACAATACTAATGATCTCATAAATATTAAATAATTAATATTTACGGTCTAACACATTAAAGTTGTGGCCTTAAAACCACCATTCCCGATCATACTAAAATAAACTAATTAGCAAATTCTCATTTTATTAGGATTTTATTGCAATTTACCAAAATATCATGAGTTTCATATCATTTCTATTATTAGACCATTTAAAGAGGGTCCAATTTCATAATTTATCCTTCAATTATATTGAATTTCGATTAAACAAACTTGTTTTCAATTTAGTCCTAAACTAATTAGGACTAAATGAAGAAATAACCCAAAAGTTAATGGAATCAATCATATCCACTACCACTTGGAATTTTTGCCCATGGTTTAATTACCATTTTTGTCCCTTTACTATTTTTAATCAATAGCAATTAACTTCTACCTCTTTTACAATTTACTTCTTTTATCTTAATTAAGCAATTAAACATCAAAATTACCCAACCAAACTTCAATTCACATATAATAAGACTCTGTAAATATTTAATAAAAATATTTATGGTCCTAAATTTCAAAAACGAGGTCTCGATACCTCATTTTGTAAAACCAATTGACCTTTGAATCAAACTAGTTATACTAACTTTTAATTCAATAATTAAAATTCTTCAATTCAAATTTCCATATAAAATTAATATTTAGTTATTTAATTAAACACTCATTATAAAAATTTTCTCATCGGGTGTGTAGTTTCGAAACCACTATTTCCAACACCACTGAAAATCGGGTTGTTACATGAATGGAGTAAGTGCTACAATGAGGTTCTACCAAAATATCCTTCTCAAATCCGAATCATTAGGAACACATACCCTGCCCCGAAAATACATCATACCCTTAGTATCTACAGTTCTTGAATCCTTTGTAAAAATAGTGGTCTTGTTCTGAGTTCAGTCGTAACAGAAACATCAGCCTTCAGAGACAAATGTGCGTTCAATAGTCTCACTGCAAATAAATATTTTCGGCTTAGGGCATCTACAACAACATTAGCTTTCCTCGGATGATAATTAATCACAAGATCGTAGTCTTTCAGTAATTCCAACCATCGACGTTGCCTTAGGTTCAATTCTTTTTGAGTCATTAGATACTTCAAGCTCTTATGATATGTGAATATATGACATTTCTCACCATAAAGATAGTGTCGCCAAATCTTCAATGCAAAGACAATGACAGCTAACTCTAGATCATGGTCGGATAATTCTTCTCATGTGGCTTTAACCATCGGGAAGCATAAGGTATCACTTTCCTAGCTTGCATCAGTACAAGTCCCAACCCATTCAGTGATGCGTCATTATAAACAACAAGTTCTTTCCCCATCTCAGGCTCTGTCAATATCGGAGCTTCTGTTAACATTCTCTTTAACTGATCAAAACTCTGCTGCACTTTTCTGACCAGACAAACTGAACATTCTTCTGAAGTAACTTTTTCATCGGCAAAGCTATTATGGAGAAATCTTTAACAAATCGATGGTAATAACCTGCCAATCCCAGAAAACTATGTACCTCTGCAACATCCTTCGATATCTTCTAGTGAAGAATAGCAGAAACTTTTCTTGGATCAACCGGTATTCCTTCAGAAGATACAACATGACCCAGAAATCCAACCTCTCTAATCCATAACTCACATTTATTAAATTTTGTGTACAATTGCTTTTCTCGCAAAATTTGTAACACCTCTCTCAAATGTTGAGTATGCTCTGAGTCCATCATAGAATAAATTAGTATGTCATCAATAAATACCACTATAAATCTATCCAATAGGGGCTAAAAGACTCGATTCATCAAATTCATAAATGCTACTGGAGCGTTAGTCAACCCAATCGACATCACAGAAATTCATAGTGTCCATATCGAGTCTTGAATATAGTTTTTGGCACATCACAGTCTTTTACTCGCATTTGATAGTATCCCAATCTAAGATCTATTTTAGAAAATACGATTGCACCTTTCAACTAATCAAACAACTCGTCAATACGAGGGAACGAATATTTATTCTTTATTGTCACTTTGTTCAACTGTCGATAATCTATACACATTCTCATTGAACTGTCCTTTTTCTTCACAAATAACACTGGTGCACCCCAAGGTGATACACTCGGACGAATAGAGCCACTGTTCAGTAACTCTTGCAACTGTGCCTTATGTTATTGCAACTCTGTCGGTGCCATCCTATATGGTGGAATCAATATCGGTGTAGTACCAGGTATAAAATCAATGCTAAACTCCACTTCTCTGATCGAAGGTAATCCCGATAACTCTCCAGGAAACACATTTGTAAACTTATTCACAACCAGTACCTGACTCCCCTGTATCAAGTATATATGCTAGAAATGCTTCACAATCCTTACGAACCATTTTCTGTGCAGAAATAGTTAAAATCAGTCTAGCATCACTGTTCAACTTACCGAACTCAACTATAATCATCTCGCTCGTAGAAAATTTTAAATCAATCCGCCTCTGTTTGCAGTTAACCACTGCATCATGCTCAGACAACCAATCCATACCTAGAATCACATCAAACTCATAAATAGAAGGGTAGTATTAGATTAGCAGGAAATTCACAGCCCTTAACTTTCAATGGACATTTACGACACACTAGATTAACTATGACACTATGACCCAATGGATTTGTAACTTGAACATCAAATTCAGTTGAGGCAATAGACAAATTTTTATCAGTTGCCAAACCTGTACATGTATAAGAATGAGTCGACCCGGGGTCAATCAAAGCACACACAATGGCATAAATAAGATAGAATATACCAGTAAAAATGTTAGGCGCAGTAGCTTCCTCTCTAGCTCGGATTGCATATGTCCGTGCAGGTGCTAGAACTTCAGACCTGTTTACACTGTCTTTATTGCCACTACGACTTCTACCCGTATTGTTACTCTGACTCGAACATCTACCTTTTTGCGGAGTGATCGGGGGTTTTACACTTTAATCCTCCTTTTCCTCAAATGCCATCGAGTAGTTACGTACCAAATGATCAGTCACTCCATACCTAAAGCATGCTCCCTTTTTCAACCGGGACTCACCTAGATGAAATCTTCCACAATGCTCGCATGTAGAGTTTGGTGCATTACGGACACTGACCACACTATTCGTAGGTCGATTTTGAAATCTATATTCAAGTTTCCCCGATCTGCTTTTACTCTGAAACCAGAATGAAGCAGCCACATGATTCTCATTTTCTCTTAATTTCTTCGGTGACGGCATAGAGAAGGCCTTGGAAGGATTCTTCTTACCAAACTCTCAGAATCTCTTCTTCTTTGTCTCTTATGATTATAGATTTCTTCCATTTTCTAAGCACGATCTGTCAAAACCACAAACAGTTATAGTTCTTAACCACCAACCATCATCTTAATTTCATTATTCAACCCGTCTTCAAAATGGATACACATAGCTTCATCTATCAACACAATCTCTCGAGAATATTTACTATGGTGTACAAATTCTCGTTCGCACTCAGTGACTGACTTGTTTCCCTGCTTTAATTCTAGAAACTCTTTATTATTTTGATCTAGATACCGTTTGCTAATGTACTTCTTTTTAAATTCAGTCTGAAAGAATTCTCAATTAATTTCATTTTCAGGAACCACTGCCAGCATTGTCGTCCACCAGCTATAGGCCTCATCTTTCGTTGTGATGCGACACACCTCAAATAATCTTTAAGAGGACAGGCCATTTCAATTAGAACCCTCAGAGTATTTTCCAACCAGTATTCAGCTCTAGACAGATCATCCTCGGTACTCCCTCAAAATTCCTCTACCCCATACTTTTTGACTTTATCTGTCAGAATATGGCATCTCTGCTCTACTATGGGAGGAGGTAAAGGCACGACTAGAGGTACCACAGGTCGTACAGTAGGTTGTGTAAGAGGAGGGGGTAGTTGCGAAGCCATCGGGTTGTTTCTCATGAACTTGGAAAACTATTGGCCCATCAAGCCAAAAAACATGTTTTTCGCTTCATTTTCAATCATTAGCATAATCGGTACACCTTGACTTGCACCAGAATCAGAAGTCGGGAAATTGTTGTTTACCTCATTAGTTTATCCTCCTTTTAAGTCAAACATGTTTACTATCTGCAAAAACTTAAAGTTAGATCAAATCTATCATATCACACTATCACAGATTTATGTGGCATGTAATTCTAAACCTTTAAATTCATAATTTCAGTATAAAAATTGGCTAAATCGTAAGCTCTGATACCACTAAATGTAAACCTAAAACCTGACATCATCGTCGATTAGGGTCCCGGGGTCATTCAGATCATTTACTGTTGTATAAAATTCTCATATCGCAGCAATACAGTAGTACAAGAGTATACATGCAATAAATTTTGAGCTTTAATAATATTTCATTTTAATAAGGGTTAAAAATGTTATTTTACAAAATTTGGGGGACTTCTATCGGTACCTGTTGGACAAGTATCGGTATAAGTAAAAATAATAAGTTTTGGAAAATTAATTGCAGTTTTCTACCGATAGACGTGAAGGTTTTACCGATACAAGCATAGGTACTACCGATACAACCCATATTACTATTGATAGTTCTAGAAAGAACCATTTATTTCTCCCTACTTATTGTTTAAGTTGTTCCCATTTCGTAATCCTTAGCACATATTTTAGCATTTTTAGTTTAGTTTATTGCATTTTCTAACTTAATTGACCTTAGCTTAGTTGCTCTTAATTTTGTAATATTTTACTACTAATGTCGCTGCATGAGCCTATTCAGAATTGTGCCCAGAATTGGCACTGCATGATGATGTCCAGAATTGCGCCCAAAATTATCACTGCATCAGCATGGCTAGAATTATCACTGTAGGAACTTGTTAAAAATTATCGCTGTGTGAATATGTCCGGAGTTGTCGCTGTATAATCATGTCCAAAAATACGTCCAAAATTGTTACCGGATCTGACAGTTGTCCAAATAAAAATAGAAATTGCATGAGCTATCCAAGCTGGTATAACCAATTGGTATGAACATAGACAGCTTAATTCTGTAGAAGAGACACTTGTACAATTTAGAGGGATATAAATACTCACAAGGAAAGAGAAAAGCTTTCTCTCTCTCTCCTTTAGTCTCCTTTGGTGCATATTCTTCTTTAACCAAGCTTTTGAAGTTTTTTGGCTAGGGGGCTTGACGCCCTCATGGGTGAACTAACGTGAAGGGATGTAGATCTGCTCTTGACGAGGAGCCCTAAGTGTGACGCAAGAGGGAAGTAAAGGAGAAAGTAAAGCAGCTTAGGAATAGTATTCTCCATTTATTCTTTTACATTTGTTTTCTTTAAACGCTGGTGATTCATGTTCATTTCAAGTTTGTATGGAAGTACTCTTGATTGTTAGACTAAATGATATCTTATTCAAGCTTGCTTTTACTGTTAATTCTTTGGGTTTGATTATTTTGACCACGAAAGTGTGATTGCAGTCATTGTCACTGGAAGGTGTAGCGATAAATTAAATCAACAAGCAATACAACGGAAGTTGCTTGGGGATTGAAGAAATTTAATCTACTTGTTCTTGAATGTGTTGCATTACCAGCACTGGAAGGTGTGGTTAGTATGCATGTTAAGTCTTAGATCTAATAGAGAAGCCAAGTTTGGTAAGACATTCATTGTGCTTATTTGCAGCGACAATCACCTAGTATTTTACACCTTGTGAACCACACTTAGTATTCTGCTGACTATCCACATTGGGGACCCTATTTCATTATTATTGCATTCTATCTTTAATTTTACATTATTACTCCGACAACTATTATAACAATTTATCTTGTTTTATCTATTCATTGCATTAACATTAATAAACAACAAACAACCATCCTCATGGGATCAATATCCGACAGATTCACATCTGTTTACTATACTTGCATCGACTGTGTACGCTTGCACATATTTGCTGTGACGTTCATAGCGTGATCAAGTTTTTGGCACCGTTTCCTAGGATGGCATTTGTTTGATGCTTATTTTTGTTTTTGCACTTTATCTTTATTATATAATATTTTGTTGCTACTAACTTATTTTTCTTTTGGTCGCTATTTTCACATTTTATTTCAGGTGTTTATTTTATTTTATTTTTGGTTTTGCTCAAGTTTATTTTAGATCTAGTTTTTGCAGAACAATTAAGAACCAATGTCACTGCACTTGGGCTTTATTGTCGACGCAATTCGTATGACTGTACTACCACTTATAACTCATCTTGGAAGCTACACTCCTGCACTGATTGAGCCCTCTACGCACAACACCACAGTCACCCTAGAAAGAATGTGTCTGATACATTTTATTCTTAAGGGTAGGAAGATAGATGTCAGCGTAATAATCCACCAGGAAATTGCTGAGACAACCTTGCTGCACAAAATGAAGGTTGTTGAGAAGTTGACCAAATCCATCAGCAATTGGCAGATCAGGCTTGTCACTACAATAGAGGATATGGATAAATCACAAAATTTATTCTATGCTTATACCAAGACCTGGAATAGCTCTATTGTAGACATATCAAGGGAACCGAGACCAATCGACTGACTCCCCTCCCATTGTGCACATCTCGAATGATGAGAAAGAAGCAAACTCAAGGGATGTTAAGGAGTGGGTGTGAAGGATTGATAGCCTGTTCGAGGATGACTTCACTGTTGGTCAAGAGGAACCTGCTGTTGAGAAAGAAGTTCCTGTTGGAGAGGAGGAAACCCATGTTGATAATGTAAACGAGAAGGAAGAAGATGTCGAGAAAGAAATTGCAGAGAAAAAAAGATGCTAAGACAAATTCAACTGAAGACTTTATCCCTGCACCTGAAGTTGTAGGTGCAACAACTAAGGGTTTGGCGCCAACTAGAGCGAGTTAGGCGGAGGCTGCGACTGCAATTAATGAGGATCACAATCCTTTGGCTATCGTGGTCTATACTAGACCACTCAAAGTGATCCATCCGATAGAAGTCACAGCTGATGATGTTGGGGCACAACTAGATGTTGCGGATCTATGCGATGATGAAGCAAAGCCAAAAGAAAGAAAACAAAAATGCTCCAAGGACAAGAAGCACAGAAAGGAAGAAAAGAAGAGAAGGAAGAAAAAGTACTACGTAGCCACATCGACGGTTGCAAAAAATTAAGTTAGTTTTATTTCAGTTTTTAGCTGTAGTGTTCATGCATTGCATGTAGCTGTAGTTTTTATTTTGTTAGTAAGCATTGTCGTTGCATTTTTATTTTCATTGCATTTTAGTGTTAGTGCATTGGGGACAATGCAAACTTTAAGTTTGGGGGAATGCATATGGGGTTTAGAGATGCACCCACAATTCAAAATTTTTCTTTTTGAAGTTAATGAAGCATGCAAGGTTATGAATGGATATTGCAATTGTGTTTAAATTTATTCTACATTCGATGCTTAATTCTTGAATCATGTGAACTGTTAATGAATGAGTTGAATAAACTTGATTGAATGTTGTATCTTCAATTCTTTAAAGAATGATTTAGATTGCATTAGTAATGGATGACTAGTATCACTCTTTGAATTTTGAATGAATCTTCCATTTACAATTGCTTGTATATATATATAGTTATAAATAAAAGATACTCTAATGTGGGTGTATTGTGAACTGCTCAAGGGGGAACACTCCAATGCAAGTGTTAGAAAAAGTAATTTAGCCAAACGCTGTCACTACAAGAGTGTGTGTCGGAGCAATTACATACTCCTTAGGGGTTTATTGCACTCCATCGTTACTTTTCAAGAGCAAGGGTATAGTAATGTAATGACATCCTTCAGTCATAAAAAAAATATATGTATATATTATTGTACAATAAATGCTGTATTGGTAGATGAGATTTAAAATTTGAGGCATGATGCTGGCTTTGATGAAGTTGCAATCTTAATTATTCATGGTTATAATTGTCGTTGCAAAAATTATGTCAGTTGAATGTGTTTCATTCATTGGGATTTTAGGTGATTCAAGGTTCTAGAATGATTATTCCCTTGATAAATTTTTGGTATAACCATTTTAGTTTCTGTTTTACTTGAGGACAAGTAAAAACTAAAGTTTGGGGGTGTGATAGTACTAGAAAGAACCATTGTTTTCTCCCTACTCATTATTTAACTTGTTCCCATTTAGTCATCCTTAGCACATATTTTAGCATTTTTTAGTTTAGCTTATTGCATTTTCTAACTTAATTGACCTTAACTTAGTTGCTCTTAATTTTGTCATATTTTACTACTAATGTCTCTACATGAGTCTATTCAGAATTACGCCCAAAATTATCGTTGCAGGAACTCGTTAAAAATTGTCGCTGTGTGAATATGTCCAGAGTTGTCGCTATATAATCATGTCCAAAATTGCGGCCAGAACAGCCGCCGCACCTGGCAGCTATTCGGATAAGAACAGAAATTGCATGAGTTGTCCAAGCTGGTATAACGAACTGGTATGACCATAAATAGCTCAATTATGCAGAATAGACACCTGTACAATTTGGAGGGATATAAATACTCATCAGGAAAGAGAAAAACTCTCTCTCTCTCTCTCTCTCCTTTAGTCTCCTTCGTGCATATTCTTCTTTAACCAAACTTTTGAACTTTTTTGGCTAGGGGGCTTGAGGCCCTCATGGGTGAACCAACGTGAAGGGATGTAGATCTACTCCAGACGAGGAGCCCCAAGTGCGACGCAAGAGGGAAGTAAGGGAGCAAGTAGAGTAGCTTAGGAATAGTATTATCCATTTGTTCTTTTACATTTCCTTTCTTAAACGATGGTGATTCATGTTCATTTCAAGTTTGTGTGGAAGTACTCTTGATTGTTAGACTAAATGATATCTTATTCAAGCTTGCTTTTACTGTTAATTCTTTGGGTTTGATTGTTTTGACCACGAAAATGTAATTGCAGTCATTGTCACTTGAAGGTGCAGCAAAAAATTAAATTAACAAGTAAGACAATGGAAGTTGCTTGGGGATTGAAGGAATTTAATGCACTTGTTCTTGAATGTGTTGCATTACCAGCACAGAAAGGTGTGATTAGTAAGCATTTTTAAGTCTTAGATCTAATAGAGAAGCCAAGTTTGGTAAGACATTCATTGTGCTTATTTACAGCAACAATCACCTAGTATTTTTCACCTTGTGAGCCACACTTAGTATTCTGCTGACTATCCACATTGGGGATCCCATTTCATTATTATTGCGTTCTATCTTTAATTTTACATTATTGCTCTGACAATTATTATCACAATTTATCTTATTTTATCTATTCATTGCATTGACATTAATAAACAACGAAGAACCATCCTCGTGGGATCAATATCCGATAGATTCTCATCTGTCTACTATACTTGGACCGACAGTGTACGCTTGCACATATTTATTGTGACGTTCATAGCGCGATCAAGTTTTTGGCACTATTGCTTGGGATGAGGTTTGTTTGATGTTTATTTTTGTTTTTGTACTTTATCTTTATTATATAATATTTAGTTGCTGAGACAAATTTAGCTGAATACTTTGTCCTTGCACTCAAAGTTGTAGGTGCAACAACTGAGGGTTTGGCGCCAATTGGAGTAAGGTGGAGGCTGCGACTGCAATTAATGAGGATCACAATCCTTTGGCTATCGTGGTCTACATTGGACCACTAGAAGTGATCCATCCGATGAAGTCATAGCTGATGATGTTGGGGCACAACCAGATGTTGTGGAGCAATCCGATGATCAAGCAAAGCCAAAAGAAAGAAAATGAAAGCGCTCCAAGGACAAGAAGCGTAGAAAGGAAGAAAAGAAGAGAAGAAAGAAAAAGCACCATGCAGCCACATCGACGGTTGCGGGAAATTTAGTTAGCTTTATTTCAGTTTTTAGATGTAGTGTTCATGCATTGTGTGTAGCCGTAGTTTTTATTTTGTTAGTAAGCATTGTCGTTGCAATTTCATTGTCAATGCATTCTAGTGTTAGTGCATTGGGGACAATGCAAACTTTAAGTTTGGGGGTATGCATATGGGGTTTGGAGATGCACCCACATTTCAAAATTTTTCTTTTTGAAGTTAATGAAGCCTACAAGGTTATGAATGGATATTACAATTGTGTTTAAATTTATTATACATTCGATGCTTAATTCTTGAATCGTGTGAACTGTCAATAAATGAGTTGGATAAACTTGATTGAATGTTGTATCCTCAATTCCTTGATGAATGATTTAGATTGCAGTAGTAATGGATGACTACTATCACTCTTTGAATTTTGAATGAATCTGCCATTTACAACTGCTTGTATATATATATATATAGTTATAAATAAAAGATGCTCTAATGTGGGTGTATTGTGAACTTCTCAAGGGGGAACACTCCAATGCAAGTGTTAGAAAAGTAATCTAGCCAAAGGTTGTCACTGCAAGAGTGTGTGTCAGCACTATTACATACTCCCTAGAGGTTTGTTGCACTCGATCGTTACTTTTCAAGAACAAGGGTATAGTAATGCAATGACATCCCTCAGTCACATAAAAAATATATATATGTGTATATTATTGTATAATAAATGTTGTATTGGTAGATGAAATTTAGAATTTGAGGCATGATGATGGCTTTGATGAAGTTGCAGTCTAGTTATTCATGCTTATGCATTGTCGGTGCAAAAATTCTGTCATTTGAATGTGATTCATTCATTGAGATTTTAAGTGATTCAAGTTGTTAAAATGATTATTGCCTTGATAAATTTTTGGTATAACCTTGTTAGTTTCTGTTTTACTTGAGGATAAGTAAAAACTGAAGTTTGAGGGTGTGATAGTACTAGAAAGAACCATTGATTTCTCCCTAGTCATTGTTTAAGTTGTTCCTATTTAGTCATCCTTAGCATATATTGTAGCATTTTTTAGTTTAGTTTATTTCATTTTCTAACTTAATTGACCTTAGATTAGTTGCTCCTAATTTTGTCATATTTTACTACTAATGTCACTGCATGAGTCTATTCAGAATTACGCTCAGAATTGTCATTGCGTGACGATGTCCAGAATTGCGCCCAAAATTGTCACTGCATTAGCATGCCCAGAATTGTCGTTGTAGGAACTCGTTAAAAATTATCGCTGTGTGAATATTTCCAGAGTTGTCACTATATAATCATGTCCAAAATTGCATCCAGAACTATCGCCGCACCTGACAACTGTCCGAATAAGAACAAAAATTGCATGAGCTGTCCAAGCTAGTATAACCAACTGGTACAACCATAGACGACTCAATTATGCAAAAGAGACACCTATACAATTTGGAGGGATATAAATTCTCAAAAGGAAAGAGAAAAGCTCTCTCTCTCTCTCCTTTACTCTCCTTTGGTGCATATTCTCCTTCAATCAAGCTTTTGATGTTTTTTGGCTTGGGGGCTTGAGGCCTCCATGGGTGAACCAACGTGAAGGGATGCAGATCTGCTCTTGACGAGGAGTCCTATGTGCGATGCAAGAGGGAAGTAAGGGAGCAAGTAGAGTAGCTTAGGAATAGTATTCTCCATTTGTTTTTTATATTTCCTTTCTTAAACGCTAGTGATTCTTGTTCATTTCAAGTTTGTATGGAAGTACTCTTGATTGTTAGACTAAATGATATCTTATTCAAACTTGCTTTTACTGTTAATTCTTAAGCTTTGATTGTTTTGATCACGGAAGTGTGATTGCAGTCACTGTCACTTGAAGGTGCAGCGAAAAATTAAATTAAGAAGTAAGATAACAGAAGTTGCTTAGGGATTGAAGGAATTTAATCCACTTGTTCTTGAATGTGTTGCATTACCAGCACTGGAAGGTGTGATTAGTGTGTATGTTTAAGTATTAGATCTAATAGAGAAGCCAAGTTTGGTAAAACATTCATTGTGCTTATTTGCAACGACAATCACCTAGTATTTTACACCTTGTGAGCCACACTTAGTATTCTGCTGATTATCCACATTGGGGACCCCATTTCATTATTATTGCGTTCTATCTTTAATTTTACATTATTGCTCCGACAACTATTTTAACAATTTATCTTGTTTTATCTATTCATTGCATTGACATTAATAAACAACAAACAACCATCCTCGTGGGATCAATATCTGACAGATTCAGATCTGTCTACTATACTTGGATCGACAGTGTACGCTTGTACATATTTGCTGTGACGTTCATAGTGCGATCAAGTTTTTGGCGCTGTTGCCTGAGATGGCGTTTGTTTGATGTTTATTTTTGTTTTTGTTCTTTATCTTTATTATATAATATTTAGTTTCTGAGACAAATTTAGCTGAAGACTTTGTCCCTGCCCTCGAAGTTATGGGTGCAACAACTGAGGGTTTGGTGCCAACTGGAGCAAGTAAGGTGGAGGCTACGACTGCAGTTAATGAGGATCACAATCCTTTGGCTATCGTGGTCTACACTGGACCACTAGAAGTGATCCATTCGATAGAAGTCACAGCTGATGATGCCAGGGCATAACCAGATGTTGTACAGCAATCCGATGATCAAGTAAAGCCAAAAGAAAGAAAACGAAAGCGCTCCAAGGACAAGAAGCACAGAAAGGAAGAAAAGAAGACAAGGAAGAAAAAGCACCATGCAGCCAAATCAACTACTGCAAAAAATTGAGTTAGTTTTATTTCAGTTTTTAGCTATAGTGTTCATGCATTGCATGTAGCTGTAGTTTTTATTTTGTTAGTAAGCATTTTCGTTGCAATTTCATTGTCAATGCATTTTAGTGTTAGTGCATTGGGGACAATGCAAACTTTAAGTTTGGTGGAATGCATATGGGGTTTGGAGATGCACTCACATTTCAAAAATTTTCTTTTTGAAGTTAATGAAGCATACAAGGTTATGAATTGATATTGCTATTGTGTTTAAATTTATTCTACATTCGATGCTTAATTCTTGAATCATGTGAACTGTCAATGAATGAGTTGGATAAACTTGATTGAATGTTGTATCTTCAATTCTTTGATGAATGATTTAGATTGCATTAGTAATGGATGACTAGTATCACTCTTTGAATTTTGAATGAATTTGCCATTTACAGCTGCTTGTATATATATATAGTTATAAATAAAAGACGCTCCAATGTGGGTGTATTGTGAATTTCTCAAGGGGGAACACTCTAATGCAAGTGTTAGAAAAAGTAATCTAGCCAAAGGTTGTCACTGCAAGAGTGTGTGTCGGTGCAATTACATACTCCCTAGGGGTTTGTTGCACTCCATCGTTACTTCTCAAGAATAAGGGTATAGTAATGCAATGACATCCTTCAGTCACATAATATATATATATATGTATATATTATTGTACAATAAATATTGTATTGGTAGATGGAATTTAGAATTTGAGGCATGATGATGGCTTTGATGAAGTTGCAGTCTTAGTTATTCATGCTTATGCATTGGCGACGCAAAAATTCTGTCATTTGAAAGTGATTCATTCATTGGGATTTTAGGTGATTCAAGTTGCTAGAATGATTATTGCTTTGATAAATTTTTCATATAACCTTGTTAGTTTCTATTTTACTTGAGGACAAGTAAAAACTAAAGTTTGGGGGTGTGATAGTAGTAGAAAGATCCATTGATTTCTCCCTACTCATTGTTTAAGTTGTTCCAATTTAGTCATCCTTAGCATATATTTTAGCATTTTTTAATTTAGTTTATTGCATTTTCTAACTTAATTGACCTTAGATTAGTTGCTCTTAATTTTGTAATATTTTATTACTAATGTCGCTGCATGAGTCTATTCAGAATTGCGCCCAGAATTGTCAATGCATGACGATGTCCAGAATTATGCCCAAAATTATCATTGCATTAGCATGCCCAGAATTGTTGTTGCAAGAAATCGTTAAAAATTATCGCTGTGTGAATATTTCTAGAATTGTCGCTATATAATCATGTCCAAAATTGCATCCAGAACTATCGCTGCACCTAACAGCTGTCCGGATAAGAACAAAAATTGCATGAGCTGTCCAAGCTAGTATAACCAACTGGTACGACCATAGGCAGCTCAATTATGAAAAAGAGACACCTGTACAATTTGGAGGGATATAAATTCTCAAAAGGAAAGAGAAAAGCTCTCTCTCTCTCTCTCCTTTAGTCTCCTTTGGTGCATATTCTTCTTCAACCAAGCTTTTGAATTTTTTTGGTTAGGGGGTTTGAGGCCCCCATGGGTGAACCAACGTGAAGGGATGCAAATCTGCTCCTGACAAGGAGCCCTAAGTGCGACGCAAAAGGGAAGTAAGGGAGAAAGTCGAGTAGCCTAGGAATAGTATACTCCATTGTTCTTTTACATTTCCTTTCTTAAACGCTGGTGATTCATGTTCATTTCAAGTTTGTATGGAAGTACTCTTGATTGTTAGACTAAATGATATCTTATTCAAGCTTGATTTACTGTTAATTTTTTGGGTTTGATTGTTTTGACCATGGAAGTGTGATTGCAGTCATTGTCAATGGAAGGTGCAACAACAAATTAAATTAACAAGCAAGACAACAAAAATTGCTTGGGGATTGAAGGAATTTAATCCACTTGTTCTTGAATTTGTTGCTTTACTAGCATTGTAAGGTGTGGTTAGTGTGCATGTTTAAGTCTTAGATCTAATAGAGAAGCCAAGTTTGGTAAGACAATCATTGTGGTTATTTGCAACGACAATCACCTAGTATTTTATACCTTGCGAGCCACACTTAGTATTCTGCTGACTATCCACATTGGGGACCTCATTTCATTATTTTTGCATTTTATCTTTAATTTTACATTATTGCTCCGACAACTATTATCACAATTTATCTTGTTTTATCTGTTCATTGCATTGACATTAATAAACAACAAACAACCATCCTCGTGGGATTGATATCCGATGGATTCACATCTATCTACTATACTTTTTTTCGACAGTGTATGCTTACACATATTTGCTGTGACGTTTATAGCGCGATCAACTATCGATACAACAAATTCCAAAGAACTAAGTAGATTTCCCTTGCAACATCTTTCGATACAAGTGTTCAGACTACTGATACTACTAAGAACTGAACTACCGATACTTTAAAAACTTATACCGATACAATGCAAGTTGGTAACTGAAGTTTAAATACATAATACTTCTACTAATACATACAAGAGTTCTACCAAAATAAGTGTACAAGTTTCAAAGATACACATAAATTTCTAAGTTTGCAAAATAGTCTACATCATTTGCCAATTTCTAGAAGTCATACCTACATAGATATTTTCATACTAGTATTGAATTCTTCACATAACAACCAAGATACAATCAAAACATTCATCAAAATGTTACCATTCTACTTAACCATTTACACCAAAACAACTTAAGTAGCACAACCCTAATACATGCCATATAAGCCAAGTGATACGAAAGACTACCAAAACGAGTTCTCGAGATAGTGTGATTTCTTCGAGATGATTCGATCTTCAGATAGCAAAATGCAATATACAAAACAAAAACAAATCCACAGGTAAGCCTACAAAGCTAAGTAAGTTCGCAGAGTTAGATATATTTACCACAAATAACTTGAGCTTTGTATAGAATATGGCTCATTCGAGCCCAAAACAGAATATTACTTCACCAAGCCATAATCAGAATAACGCTCTTTCGAGCCAAAATCAGAATTTTGATTGATTTACAATGTTGTTCACACAAGCTGATGAGGATCCACAATATATGTAGGACCTCAACCATCGCTTTGGTCTATATCACCCACTCACGATGCTGCTTACACAAGTTGATCAGAATCCGCAAAGTATGCAAGATCTCAACCATCGTAGGGGTTCGTATAGTCAGAACCCAATATCCATTCAGAATTCATTGACTCATGATGCTTCTCACACAAGCTATCGAGAATCCGTAACATATGCAAGACCTCAGCCATCATGTCGATTCAAATCACCGACCCAAGGCCTGACATCTCGTTACTTAATTCATTTCTCAAAATTCCCAAATTATATGCACACTTTAATGACTAAAATAAGTAGAAAATGTATACAAAGGGTTATTACAGTATATAAATGACAGTAAAAACTTATTGGACTTGTTTGCAGTTACAAACTAACTCCAAGGACTATTCTGCGATTTTCCCTTTTCCCCGATCTGTAGCACGTTTTTGATCTATCATAAGAAATCATTTAATATTCTCATTAAATCATGAAATTTAAATCATTTATTCCGTTTAAGTCTTTTTTAGAAAATTTACAAAATTAACCTCAACATTTCAATCTTCTTCAATTTAGTCCCTAAGCCTTAAACATGCAAAATAATCATTTCTTTCCCAATCCTATAGCAGCCAAATACTCAAGGCCCTTTGACAACCCCTCTAAATAATTATTTCACATTAAAGATATGTATTTTCATCATTTTAACAATTTAATCCTCAAACCCTAAATTCATCAAAAATCATTAAATCTAACAGCCAAGCTTCCAAAACTTTCACAAAATTTCAAGAATAAGCTCATTCATCAATGGAGAAATATTTAACATTTGATAGATTCACAAATTAATACTTCGATTAGCTAGATTAAGCAAATACGGACTCAAAAACATACAAATTACTAAAAACAGACAATGTTTACCTACTAATTTAGCAAACCCTAGTTGATCGAAGCTTCTCTCTTCTCCAATGGCTTATTTCATACACAAAATAAAGAAAATAGGTTGAAGATGACATGAATTTCTTACCTATTTTACTTAAATTACTTTTATAACCTATTTACCATTATGCCCTTACTATAATCATTCAAATATCAACGTTTTAAATGTCCTTAGCCGTCCACTCACCCTTACTAAGGGTTAATTACAACTTAAGTGCCTTTCCTTATCCAAAAATTAGCATGTAATGCTTTTTAACTAATTGAATTCAACTTTTACGCCTTTTACAATTTAATCCTTTTTACTTAATTAACCATCCAAACGATAAAATTTCTCCTTAACCAAAATTTAATACGACTCTAATCACATTATAAATATTAAATAATTAATATTTATTACTTGAATCATCGAAGTTGTGGTCCCGAACCACTATTTTCGACACCACTGAAAATCGGGCTGTTACAACTCTCCCCCTTAGGAAATTTCGTCCCAAAATTTCTTACCAGTGAATAGAGTTGGGTACTATGACCTTATCGAGGCCTCTGTTTCCCATGTTGCTTCTTTTAACCCGTGACAATTCCACAAGACTTTTACCAATGGTACTCTTTTGTTTTGTAACTCTTTCACTTCACTAGCCAGGATTCTAATTGGTTCTTCTTAATACAAAAAATCCGATTGTATCTCTACCTCACAAAGAGTAATCAGATGTGAAGGATTTGACCTATACCATCTCAGCATCGAAACATGAAAGTCATTATGAATCTTCTAAAGTTCCGGAGGTAAGCTAGCTTGTAAGCTACAGGACCTACTCTCTCAATGATCTCATACGACCCAATAAATCGCAGACTGAACTTCCCTTTTCTGCCAAAATGTAGCACCTTCTTCCAAGTTGAAACTCTCAAAAAAAATTCGGTCTCCGACTACAAATTCTATTTCCTTTCTCTTGAGATATGCATAAGATTTTTGACGATCAGAGGCTTCCTTTAAACAATCACGGACTACCCAAACCATATCTTCTGTCTCATGTATCAAATTAGTCCCAACCAGTTTAGATTCACTCAGCTAGGATCAGTACAAATGTGTTTTGCACTTTCTACCATATAGAGCCTTAAATGGTGCCATTTTAATGCTAGATTGGTAATTGTTATTATAAGCAAACTCTACCATTGGTAGGTATCTCTCCCAACTACCCTCAAACTCGAGTACACAACATCGCAACATATCTTGTAGAATTTGTATCACTCGCTCAGACTGCCCATCTATCTGTGGATGATATGCAGTGTTGATGTAACACCTTTACCTGGCCCGGTCACCGAACCTAAGCAAAAAGATGTTACCGCAGATTATACACATTTATGGAAAAATTTTAAAGTCTTTAAAACCCTATACTTTTTTTAATGTTAACAAAATCGACTTTTAAAAATAATTTGAATTTCTTAAAAGTTAAAATAGAGTTAGAAGTTGAAAACTAGATTACTTCTACCGATACCATCAAGGCTTCTACCGACACAACGGATTCCAGTAAGCAAATTAGTTTGACCTGAGCCTTCTACCGATACCCAGATCTAAACTACCAGAACAAGTCAGAGTACTACCGATACTTTAATGACTATTATTGAAACAATTCAAGTCAGTAGCAATACTCAACCAAAAATTTCCTAGACACCATAAATTATGACATGTTCTCTTAAACAAAAGACTTGATTTACAATTTAGACTTAACACTTATCCAAAGTAAGGATTTTATACGAAACAAATGTTAGACCATGGCCACCTAATTACATTATAACAAAATAATCCTATTCACATGCCACTTATAATCGAATCAACATAAACGATTAAATACCGGATAGTGTGACCTCCAAGAGTAATCCAATCGGTAACTCGTATCCGACGGTCTGCAAGGAAGAAAAAAATCAAATGAGGTAAGCTTGCTTAAAGCTTAGTAAATTCATAATAAACATAAATTCAACTTACCATAAGGGATGAAATTTTAAACCTTTTACAAGATAATGCAATATTATGATCGTAATTCCATTAATCATCTATACTCATCACAACTCTCACATAGTTAGTGAGTTCGTATGTAGACATATAACTTTAACATGATATCAAACTTATACATGAAAAACACATTTGGCATATAAACCAAATATCATATTTTCACTTAACATTCACTTTTCATTTCAATTATCTAAATCTAATGTCTAAATTCATACATATATTTTTCATGTAACCAATTCACATAATCATTCCTTATAGCCTTTTTCTTATAACCAATTCATTTTGTACATTTAACATATAAAGATTCATTAAATTTGATACTTACCTTTTCTTTCTATAAAATGCAACCTCACAAGGTTGATGAGTCAACACCAAGAAACATAAATCAATAATTCAGAGTCATTCTCATTTAATCTCCAAGTATTTATACTTAGAAACTTTTAATACTTCCTTTGAATATTATCATAGTAATTAACTTTTATTATTTCATTGGATCCCTATAAAAGTGTTTCAAATGTGATTATAGAACGTTTAAGCTCATCAGCTATTCAGGATCAAAATAATCATGTCAGACAGAACGTTTAAGCTCGTCAACTATACAGAATCAGAATGGATCGTGTTAGGCTCTCCTTTCGGATATAACCACTGACCGTCCATATAACCCTAGCTTGGCCAGAGCTAGGTAATGTAATAAACAAAAACGGATAGCTACTCTCAACTAAACTCGTGTCTCACTTTAATCTCGAGTCTGCAACACATGCAGGAGCTTGTTCAGAACATTTACGCTTGTCAACTATTCAGATAGAAATATCACGTTTGAAGACTTTTATTTGATCCATCGTAATTTCTTCACTTTACTTATTCACACCTAAAGTAAGGTTATCTACTTTCCATAAAATATGATCCATATATATATATATATAAAATTTATTAACTCAATTTCATAAATATTCGAATAAACATAGGTATAATTAGAAACTTACTTTACATTATTCCATTATGAGCATCCATCCCTATAGTCCTTATTTAATCAACATAGTATAAATAATAACTAACATATCGTATATATAATTAAATCTTTCTTTGTCACATGAATTCAATTATATCCATGTATTTCACATTTTTAAAACATAATACTCAACTTACACCTCATCGTCACTTAATCTAATTCATCACATACTTATTTCAAGTATTTAAACCTAAATACAACATAATTAGATATGATTTCAATTACAAAAATAACATATGCTTAATTTGATAAATTTATGAACTTACCTCGACTAAAACGGTTCCCAAACAAAGCCGACACTATACCAAATCCTTAATTTCTCCTTGAATTAGATCTGATTGTCCCGTTTCTTGATATAATAATAATTCCCATCAATTTAATCATTCAAATAGTATAAAATAATTAATTCTAGCTTACAACCCATCTTAAAGTAAATTTACTAGATTACTCTCAATATTTTAACTTTCATGCAATTTAGTCATTAGACCCATAACTTACAAATTTGTCATTTTTAATAGAGAACCCATGCTAACATATATTTATTTGAGGGTCTAAAAACGACTCACATCTTAAAAAATTTCACATTTTTCCCTTAATTTTTATTATTTAGCAATCAATCCCAAACACTCAAAATCACTAAAATCACTTAACAAAATGCTTATAATTAACCATTAAATTCAAGGATCTAACAACAAAACTCACAAACACAACTATCTCATTCATGGTAGGTCCCTAAACTTTTAACCATTTCTCTAATAAATCTCCAAATCAACTAAATTAAGCTACTGAAATTTTAAAAACATAAAATTATAAGAAAATGACTAATTTAAGCTTACCAATTGAAGCTTGAACCTAGCAAAACCATAGATTTTTCTCCCAATATTTTCTTCCCCTGTTTCAGACGTTTGCAGGTTGAAGAAAACCATTTGGGTTTTCCTTCACCCACTCCCCAATTATATTAATATATAATATAACTTAAAACCTTCCCTTTCCTTTCCCTTCTATTTTATTTCCTTTTTCTTTTCTTTTTAACTAATGAAATAATTAGTTAAATATCAACCACACAAAATCACTCACCTAACCGTACCATATATTTTTAAGGGGATAATTATCACTTTGATCCCTTCTTTTTATTTCAAATTATAATCCTCTAATAAATTACACTTTTACTATTTATGTAATTTAGCCCTTTATTTTAATTAACAATCAAATCACTCAAATTCTCAAACCGAATTTCAATATGCATGAATAATAATCTCATAAATATTTAATAAAAATATTTACGGGCTCGATTTACAAAAACGAGATCTGAAACTCTTTTTTTTTCATTTAAATTTACCATTAATTCATGTAGCATAAATTATCAAATTTGTATTTACTATACTATTTTGACTCGTAAATATTAAATAATAATATTTACGAACTTACTCGTTAGATTTGTGGTCTCAAAACTAATGTTTTCAACACCACCGAAAAAAATGAGCTGTTACAACTCTCCCCCCTTAATAAAATTTCGTCCTCGAAATTTCTAAACCGAAAATAATTTCAGTTATCAAATTCAGAAGAACTTTTGATTGACTAAATTAAAAATGTCTGCACTAACTTGTTCTCTTTTCATTCCCATTTAGAATTCATAACTAGCTATAATAATTCAAGATCATTTGAGTGAAGCGTTACAGTAAAAATAAATTTTTTTTTGGGTTTAAGTTGAAATAGTTACTTGACTCAATTAAACAAATTTGACATTTCCCTGTAATATTGTCATCATCAGCAACACAAATATACGAGAAATTCCTAATGAATCATCCGTAGAAACATGGCCGAAAATCTCGAATCTTCAGATTTATAGACGTTACAGGAGTACTAGTTAATTTGTAGAGTTTTGCTAAAATTCATAATACCCATAACAGATTCTAAACGTTGTTTTTCAACACATTCATATCTACAATTTCACAAATAATAATAACCAAATCGGTGATCTGTCCTTTAGAACACTGAAACACTTTTCAACTGTTCGAAAAGATTCTCCATACAAAGCAACAGATGTTTATTTTTCTCTCTTGACTTTATTCATTTACTAGAATATAACTACAACTCATCAACTCTTATTTCTTTTTCATAATACAGTACAATTGTGTCCTATAGTGATAGACTCAATCTAATAAAACCTCTGTAGACTCAAAAACTAACAATGCTAGATCAACTTTCATTTATGACACTCTGGAATCTAGGATATATGCATAAAACATACATCACAGTCTTTTCAGATCAAATTCTATATAGATATCGTTAAAATTATATTCTTCACTCTAATATTTTCAATCAATCCATTTTTTTAAGATAGCGTCAAATTTAATAAAAAGGTAATAACATCAAATTAGCATAAAAGTCGCCACCTTGAATTCTCAGTAAATACCATTTGCAGACCAATTCAACTATGACGGTTTTAGCCTAAAGGGCTCATTTATTTAATAACATACTCATGTAACACATTTGACAAAATCTTTTCTGTTACTAACTTAGTGCATATAAAAGTGTCTCAAATTTTTGGTCATCTACCTCTCATAAAAATAACAATAGATTTGCATTAAGATCTTTGTTGAATTTAGCTAAAACTTTAAACAATTTATTTTTCTTATTTCAACCTTATTTTTCTTATGTTTTCCAATTTCATAACTTTTCAACACATATAATCTATGTAATTTAATAATTTTTAAAAATCATTTTGTACTTCTACTTCTTTTTTTATACGTGTAGCATATTTTGTTCTTCAATATAATTTCCATAATTTATCACTTATGCATATCTTATCT
This sequence comes from Gossypioides kirkii, assembly GCA_005610355.1. Classification (NCBI taxonomy): domain Eukaryota; kingdom Viridiplantae; phylum Streptophyta; class Magnoliopsida; order Malvales; family Malvaceae; genus Gossypioides; species Gossypioides kirkii. The sequence goes on from CP032250.1 coordinate 10,410,976, forward strand.
ACCTTACGCTACTTTTACATTTTAAACAATTTTAATCCTTGTAATAATAGTTTACTAGACAATTATAACATGTCAACTAATATTTCTCAAAAATACATTGTTCATAGTTTTTTTTTATTCATTATATCAAAAAAATACCAATTCAAAGACAACTTCCATATAAACTTAATTAGTTCATGAATACTCCATTCACATACTCGATTATTACCTCTTTTTAGAGGCATCATAGATGTAAGACAGAGGTACCAAGGTGCAATCAGGGGCACCTCTTCATTTCCATATACATTTCTTAATTCATTTCATTCACGTATAAATTTAAAAATACTTCTAAGAAACACTACTATACTTTCTTCTCATTTTCATATTTACAATTTTAGTGTTACATAAACAGTCAAAGTAATTTCACATAGATGTATATATATATATATATATACATAAATCATATACTAGAAGACAGGAATATAAATTACCATTGAATTACATTTAATAACAAATCACCATGAACTTTCTCTAAGCCCTTAAAACTCAAGATCCTTATGCGCAGCCCCTTGATCGGTGGCTAAGCATAACTATGTATTCTGTCGGAATCTGCTCAATTGGATTCAATTGACATATTTAATAAAAAAAAGGGAACCAGTCAAACTGATTATCAGTCATCACACTATCACATATTATAAAGTGGCATGTATTTCTAGACTCAACACATGATACATTCAGTCCTAGAATCGACTAAACCGTAGCTTCTGTTAACATTCTCTTTAGTTGATCAAAACTCTGTTGACACTTTTCTGACCACTGAATATTTTTCTGAAGCAATTTTGTCATCAGCAAAGCTATTATGGAGAAAGCTTTAACAAATCGACGTTAATAAACTGCCAATCCCAGAAAACTACGTACCTCTGCAACATTCTTCGGAATCTTCTAGTGAAGAATAGCAGAAACTATGCTTGGATCAACCCGTGTTCCTTCAGAAGATACAACATGACCCAAAAATCTAACCTCTCTAAGCCAGAACTAACATTTAATGAATTTCGCATAAAACTGCTTTTCTTGCAAAATCTACAACACGTCTCTCAAATGTTGAGTATGCTCTAACTCCATCTTAGAATAGATTAGTATGTCATCAATAAATACCATTACAAATCTATCCAGCTGGGGCTGAAAGACTCAGTTTATCAAATCCATAAATGCTGCTAGAGCGTTAGTCAACCCAAACGACATCACCAGAAATTCATAGTGTCCATATCGAGTCCTGAATGCAGTCTTCGGCATATCATAGTCTTTTACTCGCATTTGATAGTATCTCGATCTGAGATATATTTTGGAAAACATGGTTGCACCTTTCAACTAATCAAACAACTCGTTAATATGAGGCAACGAATATTTATTCTTTATTGTCACTTTGTTCAACTGTAGATAATCTATACACATTCTGATTGAACTGTCCTTTCTCTTCACAAACAATACTGGTGCAACCCAAGGTGATACACTCAGACGAATAAAGCCTCTGTCCAGTAACTCTTGCAACTGTGCCTTAAGTTCTTTCAATTCTGTCGGTGCCATCCTATAAGGTGGAATCGATATCGGTGTAGTACCAGGTATCAAATCAATGCTAAACTCAACTTCTTTGATTGGAGGTAATCTCGATAACTCTTCAGGAAACACATTTGTAAACTCATTAACAACCAATATCTAATTCAGTTTTGTCCTTGACTCCCATGTTTCAAGTATATATGCTAAAAATGCTTCAGAACCCTTACGAACCATTTTTTGTGAACTTTAGCATCATTGTTCAACTTATCGGACTCAACTGTAATTATCTCACTCGTCGAGCATTTTAAATCAATCCGCCTCTATTTGCAGTTAACCACCATAACATGTTCAAACAACTAGTCCATACCAAGAATCACTTCGAACTCATAGAAGGGTAGTAACATCAGATCAACGGTAAATTCACAACCCTTAACTTTCAGTGGACATTTACAACACACCAGATTAACTATGACACTGTGACCCAATGGATTTGTAACTTGAACATCAAATTTAGTTAACTTAACAGACAAATTTTTATCAGTTGCCAAAGCAGTAAAGATATAATAATGAGTCGACCCAGGGTCAATCAAAGGAGAGATAGAATATACCAGTAACAATGTCAGGCACAGTAGCTTCTTCTCTAGCTCGGATGGCTAGAACGATGAAAATGTGCAAGTGTACACAATCGTATTCAAGTAATAAAGTGAAAAGTAAATGTCGAGTATTGTACCCACAAGGACTGTGCTATGAAAAATATTTATGAAATAATTAATCAAAAAATTGGTTAAACACAAGATAATATTTGAGAGAGATTTTAATCTAAGTGTTCTAAACTAAATTAAACTAAGTTAAACTAAGACTAAATTATATTCCTATGCATGATTTCTAAGGGTTTAATCAATATGACATAAATGTATTAGGTTAATTGCGTTAATCACTAAATCAAATATAAACCATGTTCATACTTGTTACGAATTAATATTCATTGCAACTCGGTATCTTGTTAACTTATGAACAACATTACTTGTCAAATTAGTCTATCTCTTGAACGTACACCTATGCCAATACGATCGACTAAACCAATCTTTGACAAGTTAATGTGTTATAGCACATACAATAATTATGAAATTAATCTATCTCTTGAACATACACCTATGCCAATATGACCGACTAAATTAATATTCATAAGCATGTGAAGGATCAAGTGAGGTAACAACATACACCTATATTGAAACAGTTTAATGACAAAAATCATGCAAGTTATGCAAGGCTAGTATTCTCCAATACATCACAATCTTATCCCTCAGCTTCTTTAGAAGATTAAGCATGCACAAATTAAATAGTGTGCCCATTAATCACAATTTCAACTCGCTTAAATGATTAATTCAATAGTTATATAACAAGGGTAGTGCAATAATAACTTAGGCATGATAATATTTAATTAAACAAAATATTTAGGGCCTATAACAGCATAACATAGATTAAATATAAACAAGCAATTAAACACAATCAACCCAACACTTAAAGAATTTAATCCATTTTAATTAAAGAATTACTAGCATTCATAATAGCATTCATCATGATAACAAACAAGAATCTAAAAATATGAGAAAAGGAATAGGACTAAATCCGGTAATTTCTCAAGAATTGCTTCCTTGTTCTTCATCGTTCTTGCTCGATTCTTCCTAGATCGAGGTCTCTTATGAACACTCAACAAAGGCTATGGAAGGCTGAAAAATTACTCTTTTCCAAAAGGGGAAAACGGCAAGGGAATGAGGGAAATGTGGATGGAAGGCTAGAGAGAAAACTAGAGAGAAAGAAGAGAAGATGAATTGTGTTGGTGTGTTGAAATAAGGTGAATGGGGGTGCATTTATAGGTGGAGTTGAGGAGAGGTTTTGTGGATATAATTAGAAAATAATTCTCAGCCACACACTCCCCCATGGCCGGCTACCACATGTCAACTTTGACTTGTTCAAAGTTTGTTAAAAACAAGCAAGGGGTGAGATTTTGAATCCATGAAAATAGGGGGGATTGGAATGGAAATTTGGGTAAGTTTGAAGGCTGTTTTGCAAGGTTGAATTGGTCAACATTTCAGCTGATTACACTATCATGTGGAAGGCACATGGATAGCCCATTTGGAGGTGGTTAGACCTTAGGTTGCATGCACATCGAGCCACTTCAGCTTAGCCTTTATAATTTATTTTTAACCCAATTTAATTTGAATTAAAAATATAATTATAAACCATAATTTAGCTTCATATTGGACCGACCCTTGAATTGAAAATATTCTTCTTATCTCTTCAGTAACTGAGTGTAAAAATTCCGTTAATGGTGTAAGCTGTCAGCAGTATCTATCGGGTCGATTTTCACCAATTGTGCAAAACTGTCGAAAAATCATCAAATTCATGCTTAGTATTTATAAAAATAATTAAAAATCAATATGTTAGTAATTTTAACACAAATTAATTACTCATATTTTACATGAAATTAGGTAAAAAAGGGTATGAAAAAGTTTATATATTTTAATTGTTCTAATGACATATGTCTGTGCAGGGGCTCGAACTTCAGACCTGTTTACACTGTCTTTATTGTCACTATGATTTCCGCCCATATTGCTACTCTAACCTGGACGTCTACCATTTTGTGGAGTGATCGAGGGTTTTACACTCCGATCCTCTTTTCCTCAGATGCCATCGGGCAATTTCGTACCAAATGATCAGTCGCTCCACACTTGAAGCATGCTCCCTTCTTCAACCAACACTCACCCAGATGAAATCTTCCATAATGCTCGCATCAGGGGTTGGTGCATTACGGACACTGGCCACACTATTCGTAGATTGATTTTGGAAACTGGATTCAGGTTGCCTCGATCTTCTTTTACTCTGAAACCCAGATGAAGCAGCCACACGATTGTCATTATCTTTGAATTTCTTTGGCGGTGGCATAGAGAAGGCCCTAGAAGGATTCTTCTTACCAAACTCTTGAAATCCCTTCTCTCTTTGTCTCTTATGATTATAAATTTCTTCCATTTTTTTAGCTTGATTTGTCAAAGCCACAAACAATCGTAGTTCTGAACCACAAACCATCATCTTAATTTTATCATTCAACCCGTCTTCAAAATGGATACACATAGCTTCATTTGTCGGTACAATCTCCCGAGCTGTACAAATTCTCATTCGTACTTAGCAACTGACTTGTTTCCCTGCTTTAATTCTAGAAACTCTTTCTTCTTTCGATCCAGATACCTTTTGTTGATGTACTTTTTTTTAAATTCAGTCTGAAAGAATTCCCAATTAATTTCATTTTCAAGAACCACAGTCAGTATTTTTGTCCACCAACTATAAGCCTCATCTTTCAGCAGTAATGTGGCACACCTCAAATAATCTTTAGGAGGACAGACCATTTCATTCAGAACCCTTATAGTATTTTCAAGCCAGTATTTAGCTCTGGATGGATCATCCTCGGTACTCCCTTAAAATTTCTCTGCCCCGTACTTTTAGACTTTATCTGTCAGAATATGGTGTCTCTACTCTATTATGGGAGGAGTTGGAGGCACGATTGGAGGTACCAAAGGTTGTACAATAGGTTATGTAGGAGGAGGGGGTGGCTACGGAGCCATCGGGTTGTTTCTCATGAACTCGAAAAATCATTGGCCCATTGATCGCGCTATGAACGTCATAGAAAATATGTGCAAGCGTACACTATCGATGAAAGTATAGTAGATAGATATGTAATTTGTTGGATATCGATCCCACGAGGATGGATGTTTGTTGTTTATAATTTTCGGTGAAATGAACAAATGAATGAAAAATTGTGAGATTGATTTTTCGAAGCAATAATGTAAAATTTAAAGGTAAAATGCAATGATAATGAAATGGGGTTCCTGACGTGAAAAGCTGGAAAAAAACTAAGTGTGGCTCACAAGGTTAAAAATAACAAGTAATTGTCACTGCAAAAAGGCACAATGAATATCTTACCAACTTGGCTTTTCTATTAGATCAAAGACTCAAACATGCACACTAACCATACCTTCCAGTGTTGGCAATGCAACATATTCAAGAACAAATGGATTAAATCCCTTCAATCCTCAAGCAACTTTCATTGTCTTGCTTGTTAATTTAATTTGTTGTTGCACCTTCTAGTGATAGTGACTGCAATCACACTTCAGTGGTCAAAACAATTAAACCCAAAGATTAATAGTAGAAGCAATATTGAAATAGATATTATTTAGTTCTAAATATCAAATGTACTTCCATACAACTTGAATTAACAAGAATTACTAGCGTTTAAGAACGAGAAATAATAGAATAAATGGAGCATTCTATTCTTAGTCTACTCAAATTACTCTCCTACTCTCCTCTTGGGTCGCACTTAGGGCGCTCCTCTTTAGGAGTAGATCTGCCTTCTCTTCTGCATCAGGTTGCCCTTGGGAAGTTAAGCTGCCATGGATGCAAGCTTTGAGAAAATGTTTATTGAAAAAGAAAATCAAAACCGAAAGAGCAGATCATTTCTCTCTCTTCTCATCAGTATTTAATTGTAGCTGAACAGTATTCGTGTCCTTCCTTCCAAATCTAGCATTCTCTGACCGTACTAGTTGGTTATACCAGCTGTACAACTCACACATATCTGGTGTGTTAACCAGACAGCTGTCAGGTGCTATGACAATTCTGGGCGCAATTCTGGATCCTCTTATGCAACAACAACTCTGGACACATTCATGCATCGATACTTTTGAATAGGTTCTTGCAACGAAAATTCTGGGCTCATTGCTAAGAATGTATGCTAAAGATGACCAAATGGGAACAACTTGAACAATAAGTAAGGAGAAATCAATGGTTCTTTCTAGTGCTATCACACCCCCAAACTTGAGTTTTTACTTGTCCTCAAGTAAAATAAAAACTAGCAAGGTTATAGCAAAAATTTTATCAAGGCAATGATCATTCTAGCAACTTGAATAATCTAAAATCCTAATAAATGAATCATATTTAAATGGCAAAATATTGCACCGATAATTCATATGCATGAATAATTAAAATGCAATTTCATCAATGCCAGCATCATGCTTTAAATCCTAAATTCTTTCTACCAAAACAACATTTATTGTACAGTAATATATACATATATTTTTTCTTCTTTTCCCTTTTTCTCTTTTTCTCTTTTTATTACTATACTCTTATTCCTGGGAAATAACGATGGGGTCTAACAAATCTCTAGGGAGTATGTAATTGTGCCGACACACACTCTTGTAGTGATAGCCTTTAGCTAGATTACTTTTTCTAACACTTGCATTGGAGTGTTCCCATTTGATAGTTCACAATACACCCACATTGGAGTGTCTTTTATTCTTAACTATACTTATATACAAGTAGCTATGAATGCAATCTATTCATTCAAGATTCAAAGAATGATACTATTCATCCATTATTAATGCAATCTAAATTATTCATCCAACATTCAATCAAATTCATCCAACTCATTCATTAATAGTTCGCATGATTCAAGAATTAAGCATCAAATGAAAAAAAAATTAAGCACATTTTCAATAACCTTGCATGCTTCATTAAACTCAAAAGGATAAATTTTGAAATGTGGGTGCAATTGCATTTTCAGCCCCATATACATTCCCCCCAAACTTAAAGTATCCCCAATGCACTGACATGAATTTACAATGACAAATTGAAATGCAATGACAATGCACATGCAGTGACAATTAGAAATATAATGAGAAAGGGAATGCAGTGACAATTAAATTACAACTACATGATATGCATGAAAACTAAAACTAAAAATAGAAATAAAACTAACTCAATTGGCTACAGCCGATGATGTGGCTGGATGATGTTTCTTCTTCTTGTGCTTCTTCTCCTCCTTGCGATGCTTCTTATCCTTGGTGTGCTTCATTTTTCGTTCTTTCGGCTTGGTTTGATTTTCAGATTGCTCCTCAGCATTGAGCCATGCCCTGGCATCATCGACTGTGGCGTCTATTGGGTGGATCACTTCGAGTGGTCCAGTATAGACCACAATAGCTAACGGATTGTGATCCTCAGTAGTTGCAGCCACAGCCTCTGCCTGAGTCACTTCAGGTGGTGACAAATCTTTAGTTGTTGCACCCACATTTGTTGGTGCAGGGACAAATTCTTCAGCTAAATCTGCCTCGACTTCTTTTCCTTCTTCTTCTTCCAATTCTTCTACTCATGCGTCCTCCCCCGCAGCAGGGGTCTCTTCCTCAGTAGTATTAACATCTGGGCTACCAGGAAAGTCATACTTAAATAAGCTCACAATATTCCTTAGACTTCTTCTACCTTTCTTGATTCGACTTCCTTGTCATCATAAAAAAATTCACCATTTGAGGGGAAGCCACAGATTGTTCCTTATCCCCTACGTCAGCCTCCTCAGTGGAAGGTTCGTATTCCCAGATTATCGGAGGGAAGACAAGAAACTCAAGCAGAGGTACTTTGCTCATTTGCCGCAATATAGTCACAATAATACTATTCCATGCCATGGTGTAGGCATATAATAGATTTTGAGATTCCTCCATATCTTTAACTATGGCGAGAAGCTTAATCTGCCTGATGTTGATAGAATCCATGATCTTTTCAACTTCCTTGACTTTGCGCCATAGAGATGGACCTGCAGCCACTTTTGCAATATTATCATCTACTTTTGCTTTGCCTTTTTTCTTTCTTGCATCGGCCTCCTTGACTACGAGAGTGTCTTTACCACGGCTCATTCACTCAATTGAAGCTTTATTAATCAGACCCTTGTTTTTCCAAAATCTCCTCTCCCTCACTAGGCACAACTCCCTGCTGCTGGAACAACTACATTATCAGGGATGGAACACTAGAATGCTAGTTTGCCTGGCCGCACAATCAGTAATTTCTTGGTGCAAAATTGCATCGATATCAATCTTCCTCCCCTTAATGATAGAATGTATCAAACATATCCGATCCAATGTTATAGTTATGCTGTGGGTGGAAGGTATCAGTCTACAGTTTATAAAATGAAACCAAACCTTGCTCTGCAATGTTAAAAATCTTCGGTGCATTGTGTAATTATTTGGGTTCGAACCCGTCCAAACAACACCTTCAACGCAGAGATCTTGTACCAAAACATTAGCGCCTTCCTCAGTAAGTTCTTCAATAAACTCCACATGCTCATCCTTGTCGACAGATGTGTTGTAGATTGCGTTGATATGGGTGGCACTCCAGGGGACTAGACCTTCACGGACAAACACAAATTTTGACTCATGGTCAGTGAGATTTGTGTAGAACTCGCGTACCATAGATGATGAGTAACTCTCCAGATGTTGGCAGAAAATCTCCCAGCCTAGCTTCGCGATGGTTTTAGTAACTTCCTTCCCAAGTTCCTATTGTCTCGACAATTGGAAGCCTTGTTCTAGATGGCAGTTTCGTTTCAACATATTTTCTTGGAAACGATCTTTGGCTACAGTTGTAAGGAAGATCACAAGTTCTTTGGAGGGGTAATGCTCTATTTCACGAACTACTACGATAGAAGAAGATTCTGCAATAGCTTTCGTTGGTTTCTTCACTGACCCACGGGTTCTGGCCATTTTTGTTGGTAAGCAAAGGTTGTCGGAGGGTAAAAAGGTGTAAGCTTGAAGAAAATTGTGGGATAAAAATGGAGGTTTTTAATGACACAATCGGCACAACAGGGGTGTTCATATGGAATGAAAAGAGCAGATGGAGAGGTGTGTTAGTTTATGCAGTAGAGGAAGGATAATAGGTCTACAGTAATAAATGCGTCCAATCAGATTGCACTTTTTCAAATCGATCCAATGGTTGGGGTTAAGGGATGAAACGTTATAATTTATTTCTTGATATGCTTTGATTTTTTGATGAGTCAGTAGCAGACGAGTTGCATCGACAAAGAGATCTGTATGCGATGACAAAAGAGAGAATTTTAACTTGCAAAAATACTAAGTAAGGTAAATGCAAACAAAAACAAAATAAGCTAAAATTACATGATAAAAATGACAAGAGAGATTAGGAAAATGTGACCAAATTAATGGTCTCTTTCTGTGTGTGATCATCATGGAAAAGATAATATTTCAATCGTTATCCATTCACTTTAATTTGGTGTCTATCATGTATATCTTTAATTGTGACTGCACCATGAGGAAATGCTTCGACAACTTCAAACGGTCCAAACCAACATGACCACAATTTACCTAGGTGCAATTTCAGTCGAGAATTGAATAGTAGCACCCATTGTCCGGCAGTAAATTGTCGCTGCAAAATAATTTTTTCGTGGCATCGCTTGATCTTTTCCTTGTAGATTGAAGCATTTTGATAGGCATTGCGCCTAATTTCCTTAAGTTCAGTGATGTCCAACAATCTCTTCTTCCTAGCAGCCTCGTAATCCATGTTCACTTGCTTGATCGCCCACATTGCTTTATGTTCCAATTCCACAGGCAAGTGACATACTTTACCAAAGACAAGTTGATACGGCGACATCCCAAGTGGGGTTTTTACACCATCCTTAATACCCATAATACATCATCAAGTCTAGAAGACCAATCTTTCCTTGATGGATTCACCACCTTCTCGAGAATATTCTTGATTTGTTGATTAGAGACTTCAGCTTGGCCGTTGGTTTGCGGATGGTAAGTGGTCGCCATTCTGTGGTTAACTCCATATCGCTTCAGTGTAGCTACTACCTGGTTGTAGTGGAAGTGAGTACCTTGGTGCTGATCAATGCCTTAGGCATGCCAAAATGAGTGAGTATATGCTTGTGGAAAAACTTCAGCACTATCCTTGCATCATATTTTGGGACTACAATGGCCTCCACCCACTTTGATACATAGTCAACAACAACTAGGATATAGATATTTTTGAACGAACTTGGAAATGGTCCCATAAAGTTTATACCCCAAACGTCAAAGAGTTTAACTTTCATGATTGGCTATTGTAACATCTCGTTGAGTCAAGATATAGATTCGGTGCGTTGATATCGATCACATTGGTGCACAAAATTGTCGGCGTCTTTAAATAATAAGGCCAATAAAATCCTAACTAAAGAACCTTTGCAGTAGTTCTCATGCCACCAAAATGACCTCGATAAGGAGCATTGTGGCAATGCTTCATTATTGAAAGCATCTCTTCCTCCAGAACACAATGCTTAATTATATTGTCATTGCATACCTTGAATAAGTATGATTTGTTCTAGTAGTATTTCTCTATATCGCGAAGAAATCTTTCTTTCTTGTGGCTTGTGGTACCCAAAGGTAACTTTCCACATACCAGGTAATTGACCACATCCACGTACCACGATGTTGTTTCGACAGCGAATAGCTTCTCATCAGGAAATATGTCAACAATTTGAAATGTATTTTCATCTTCACTACCTACTTCCAGACGAGACAGGTGATCTCCACTTAATTTTTTGACCCTTTTTAATCCTTTTTCTCTATATCAAATTCTTGTAATAGTAGGATCCATTGTATCGGCGTTGGTTTAGTGTCCTTCTTTGCAAAAAGATATCTCAACACTAAAAGGTCAGCAAATACAATAACCTTTACGCCAACAAGATATGAGCGAAATTTGTTGAAAGCAAAGACTACAGCCAACAACTCTTTCTCTGTGGTTGTGTAATTAATTTCAGCTTCTGTGAGAGTCTTGCTGGCATAATATATAGCATGAAATACTCTTTCTTATGCTATCCTAAAACTACACCTACTACAAAGTCACTTGCATCACACCTCACTTCAAATGGTTTCGACCAATCTGGTGTTATGACAATAGGTTCGTGCACAAGCTACTTCTTTATTTGCATAAATGCATCCACACATGCATCATTAAGAAGGAATTTTTTATTTTGCTCCAACGGTGAGGAGAGGGGCTTCGCAATTATGGAAAAATCTCGAATAAATCTACGGTAAAAACCTGCATGTTCAAGAAAACTCCGGATTCCCTTCACATTAGTTGGCGGGGGAAACTTTTCAATAATTTCTACTTTCTCTCTATCCACTTCAAAGCCTTGACTAGAAATGCGATGACCTAGGACAATGCCTTCAGTTGCCATGAAGTGGCATTTCTCCCAATTCAACACCAGATTTGTGTCCTCACATCGCTTTAAAACTCTGGCTAGGTTGTCAGCGCATTGATCAAAAGTATTTCCATAAACAGAGAAATCGTCCATAAATACCTCTAACGAGTCCTCGATCATGTCTGAAAATATTACCATCATGCACCTTTGGAATGTGGTTGGTGGATTGCAGAGGCCAAACAACATTCGACGAAAGGTAAAAGTGCCAAAAGACAAGTAAACGTTGTTTTCACTTGATCCTCTGGTGCAATGGCAATCTGATTGTAGCCAGAATAATTGTTGAGGAAGCAATAATAGGCTTTTCCAACAAGCCTATCCAGCATCTGATCGATGAAAGGAAGTGGAAAGTGGTCCTTCTTTGTGGCTACATCCAATTTACGGTAATCCATGCATATGCGCTAACCCATAGGAATGCGAGTAGGGATTAGCTCGTTCTTGTCATTACTCACCAAAGTAATGCCACTTTTCTTAGGGACACATTGAACTGGACTTAGCCAATTGCATTCGACGAAAAGAAAAGTGCCAAAAGGACAAGTAAACATGTTTTTCGCTTCATTTTCAGACATCAGCATAATCGGTACACCTTGACTCGCACCATAATAAGAAGTCGGGATATTGTTGTTTACCTCATTAGTTTCACCTCGTTCTAAGTTAGACATCTTTACTATGTGCAAAAACTTAAAGTTAGATCGGATCTATCACAATCACACTATCACAGGTTTGTATGGCATGTAATTCTAAACCTTTAAATTCATAATTTCAATCCAAGAATTGGCTAAATCGTAAGCTCAGATACCATTAAATATGATACCTAAAACCCGACACTGTCATCGGTTAGGGTCCCAAGGTCTTTCAGATCATTTACTGTTGTATAAAATTCTCATATAACAGCAATACAGTAATACAAGAGTATACATGCAATAAATTTTAAGCTTTAATAATATTTCATTTCAATAAGGGTTAAAAATTTCATTATACAAAATCTGGCAGATTTTACAGATACAAGTATGGGTACTACCGATACAACCCATATTACTATCGATATAATAAATTCCAGAGAGCTAAGTAGATTTCCCCTGCATTTTACTGATACAAGTGTTCAGACTACCGATAGTACTAAGAACTGAACTACCGATACTTTAAAAACTTATACCGATACAATGCAAGTCAGTTACCAAAGTTCAAATACCTTGTACTTCTATCGATACATACAAGAGTTCTATCGAAACAAGTGTACAGGTTTCAAGTATACACATAAATTTCTAAGTTTGCAAAACAGCCTACATCATTTGCCAATTTCTCAAAGTCATATCTACAAAGATATTTTTATGTTGTTATTGAATTCTTCACATAACAGCCAAGATACAATCAAAATATTTGTCAAAATGTTACCATTCTATTTAACCATTTACACCAAAACAACTTATGTAGCACAACCCTAATACATGCCATATAAGCCAAGTGATACGAAAGACTATCGAACGAGCTCCCGAGATAATGTGATTTTTTCGAGATGATCCAATCTTCAGACAACAAAATGCAATATACAAAACAACAACAAATCCATAGGTAAGCTTACAAAGCTTAGTAAGTTCGCAGAGTTAGATGTATTTACCACAGATAACTTGAGCTTTGTATAGAATATGGCTCATTAGAGCCCAGAACAAAATTTTACTTCATTAAGCCATAATCAGAATAATTCTCTTTTGAGCCAGAATCAAAACTTTGACTGGTTTATGATACTGCTCGCACAAGCTGATGAGAATCCGCAACATATGGAAGACCTCAGCCATCACTTCAGTCTATATCAATACTAGTTAAGAATTGCAGAAACTTTGCTTGGATCAACCCGTATTCCTTCAGAAGATACAACATGACCCAAAAATCCTACCTCTCTAAGCCAGAACTCACATTTACAAAATTTCGCGTACAGTTACTTTTCTTGCAAAATCTAGAACACCTCTCTCAAATGTTGAGTATGCTCTGACTTCGTCTTAGAATAGACTAGTATGTCATTAATAAATACCACTACAAATCTATCCAACTGGGGCTCAAAGACTCGGTTCATCAAATCCATAAATGCTGCCAAAGCATTAGTTAACCCAAACGACATAACAAAAAATTCATTATGTCCATATTGAGTCTTGAATGCAATCTTCGACACATCATAGTCTTTTGCACGTATTTGATAGTGTCCTGATCTGAGATCTATTTTGGAAAATACGATTGCACCTTTCAACTGATCAAACAACTCGTCAATATGAGACAACGAATATTTATTCTTTATTGTCACTTTATTCAACTGTCGATAATCTATACACATTCTCATTGAACTGTCCTTTTTCTTCACAAGCAACACTTGTGTACCTTAAGGTGATACACTCGGACGAATAAAGCCTCTGTCTAGTAACTCTTGCAACTGTGCCTTAAGTTATTTCAACTCTTTTGATTCCATCCTATACGGTGGAATCGATATCGATGTAGTACTAGGTATCAAATCAATGCTAAACTCCACTTCTCTGATCGGAGGCAATCTCGGTAACTCTTCAGGAAACACATCTTTAAACTCATTAACAACCGATACCTGATTCAGCTCTGTCCCAGACTCCTGTGTATCAAGTATATATGTTAAAAATGCTTCACAACCCTTACAAACCATTTTCTGTGCAGAAATAACTGAAATCACCCTAGCATCACTGTTCAACTTACTGGACTCAACTGTAATCATCTCGCCCATCGGGCATTTTAAATCAATCCACCTCTATTTGCTGTTAACCACCGCATCTTACTCAAACAACTAGTCCATACCTAGAATCACATCAAACTCATAGATAGATGGGTAGTAACATTAGATCAGTGGGAAATTCGCAACCCTTAACTTTCAGTAGACATTTACGACTCATCATTTAACTATGAAACTATGATCAAATGGATTTGTAACTTGAACATCAAATTTAGTTGACTCAACAAATAAATTTTTATCAGTTGCCAAAATAGTATGGATATAAGAATGAGTTGACCTAGGGTCAATCAAAGCACACACAATGGAATAAAAAAGATAGAATATACTAGTAACAATGTCAAACATAGTAGCTTCTTCTCTGGCTCGGATGGCATATGTCCGTGCAGGTGCTCGAACTTCAGACCTATTTACACTGTCTTTATTATCACTACGGTTTCTGCCCATATTACTGCTTTAACCCAAAAGTTTACCATTTTGCAGAGTGATCGGGGGTTTTACACTCCGGTCCTCTTCTTCCTCAGATGCCATCGGGTTGTTACGTATCAAATGATCAGTTGCTCCACACCTAAATCATGCTCCATTCTTCAATCGACACTCATAGATGAAATCTTTCACAATGCTTGTATGTAGGGTTTGGTACGTTACGGACATTAGCCACATTATTCGCTGGTCGATTTTAGAATCTAGATTCAGGTTGCCCCGATCTGGTTCTACTCTGAAGCCCGGATGAAGTAGCCACACTATTCTCATTTTCTCTGAATTTCTTCGGAGGCGGCATAGAGAAGCCCCTAGAAGGATTCTTCTTACCAAACTCTCAGAATCTCTTCTCTCTTTGTCTATTATGATTATAAATTTCTTCCATTTTCTGAACTCGATCTGTCAAAACCACAAATGGTCGTAGTTTTGAACCACCAACCATCATCTTAATTTCATCATTCAACCCATCTTCAAAACAGATACACATAGCTTCATTTGTCGGCACAATCTCCCAAGCATATTTGTTGAGGTGTACAAATTCTCCTTCGTACTCAGCGACTGACTTGTTTCCTTGCTTTAATTCCAAAAACTCTTTCTTCTTTTGATCCATATATCATTTGCTGATGTACTTCTTTTTTAATTTAGTCTGAAAGAATTCCTAATTAATTTCATTTTCAGGAACCATTGCCAGCATTATCGTCCCCCAACTATAAGCCTCATCTTTCAACAGTGATGCAGCACACCTCAAATAATCTTCAGGAGGATAGGCCATTTCATTCAGAACACTCAGAGTATTTTCTAGCCAGTATTCAGCTCTGGATGGATCATCCTCTGTACTTCCTCAAAATTCCTTTGCCCCGTACTTTTTGACTTTATCTGCCGAAATAAGGCATCTCTACACTACTATGGAAGGAGGTGGAGACACGAATGGAGGTACCACAGTCCGTACAATAGGTTGTGTAGGCGAAGGGGGTGACTGCGAAGCCATCGGGTTATTTCTCATGAACTGAAAAAACCATTGGCCCATAAAACTAAAAAACATGTTTTTCGCTTCATTTTCAATCATTGGCATAATCGATACACCTCGACACGCACCAGAATCAGAAGTCGGGATATTACTATTTACCTCATTAGTTTCACCTCTTTTTGAGTCAGACTCTTTACTATCTGCAAAAACATAAAGTTAGATCGGATCTATCACAATCACACTATCACAGGTTTATATGACACATAATTCTAAACCTTTAAATTCATAATTTTTTTCCAAGAATCGACTAAATCGTAAGCTCTCATACCACTAAATGTAACACCAAAACTCGACACCGTCGTCGGTTAGGGTCTCGAGGTCTTTCAGATAATTTACTGTTGTATAAAATTCTCATATCACAGCAATACAATAATACAAGAGTATACGTGCAATAAATTTTGAGCTTTAATAATATTTCATTTCAATAAGGGTTAAAAATGTCATTTTACAAAATTTGGGGGACTTCTACCGGTACCTATTGGACAAGTATTGATATAGGTCAAAATTCTAAGCTTTGGAAAATTAATTGCAGTTTCTTACTGGTAGAAGCGAAGGCTTGACATCTCGTTACTTCATTTATTTCTTAAACTTCCCAAATTATATGCACATTTTAATTGCTACAATAAATAGGAAATGTATACAAAGGTCTGTTATAGTATAGAAATGACAGTACGAACTTACCAGACTAGTTTGCAGTTATGAACTAACTCTAGGGGCATTTTTGCGATTTTCTCTTTTTCCCGATTTGTAGCACGTTCTTGATCTATCACAACAAATCTTTGATTTTCTCATTAAATCATGAAATTTAAATCATTTATTGCATTTAAGTCCTTTTTAGAAAACTTTCAAAATTACCCTCAACATTTCAATTTGGTTCAATTTACTCCCTAAGCCTTAAACATGCAAAATAACCATTTCTTTCCCAATCCTATAGCAGCCGGATACTCAAGGCCCTTCACACCCCCTATAAACAATTGTTTCACATTAAGGACATGTATTTTCATCATTTTAGCAATTTAGTTCTCAAATCCTAAATTCATCAAAAATCATTTTGCAAAATCATTAAATCTAACAACCAAGCATCCAAAACTTTCACAAACTTTCAAGAATAAGCTCATTCATTAATAGACTAATATTTAACATTTGAAAGATTGACAAACTAGTCCTTGGGTTAGCTAGATTAAGCTAATACAGACTAAAAAATTTAAAAATTACTAAAAAGGGACAAAGTTTACTTACTAATTTAGCAAACCCTAGCTGACTGAAGCTCCTCTCTTCTCCAATGGCTTATTCCATACAGAAAATAAAGAAAATAGGTTGAAGATGATATGATTTTCTTACCTATTTTACTTAAATTACTTTAATAACCTATTTACCATTATGCCCTTATTATAATCATTCAAATATCAACATTTTAAATGTCTTTAGCTGTCCGCTCACCCCTACTAAGGGTTAATTACAACTTAAGTACCTTTCCTTATCCAACAATTAGCATTTACTGCTTTTTAATTAATTGAATTCAACTCTTACGCCTTTTACAATTTAATCCCTTTTACTTAGTTAACCATCCAAACGATAAAATTTCTTCTTAACCAATATTTAATACGTCTCTAATGACATCATAAATATTAAATAATTAATATTTATAACCCGACTCATCGGAGTTGTGGTCTCGAAGCCACTGCTTTCGACACCACTGAAAACTGGGTTGTTACATTCTCGAGCGCTATAACAAAGTTATCGATTTAAAAGGGAAAATCAATTTTAAAGGATCGGATCAAGTTTGGAGAGAATCGAGGCTAAGACTAAGCTTTATTAAATATATTTACTCTCATATATTTTATCTTGATTAATTTATTTTGCAGCAAGATTTTATTTTATTTTACTTTATTTATTTCATTTCATTTTGTTTTATTTTTAGTTTAACACTCTTATCTCTAAACCCCCTCTAATTTATTTTCAGGAAGACAGTCACAAGTCACCTTTCCCGTGACAGTAATTTTGTCAACAAGAGGAAGCGAATTTAGACATCCAGTCCTTGAGAATTCGACCTTACTACACTATATTGCTATTTCGTATTATTTTGTTTTAGAAATATTTATTTGGTGGTTTAGAAGTTTAAATACAAATTCATTCCTCAAAAGTATAAATATCTTGACACCACCCCCATGCCATGCATAATACAAAATATTGGAAGTCTCACGGTAATGATAGTCCTCTAGCATATTCTTTAGGGATTTCTTTACTTCAACAACAAGCTTGAGAAGGAAAGGTAACCAAGTTGGTTTAAAGAACTTAGTGAGTTCCAGAAATAAACATTTAAGAAGTTATAAATGATACAGATAAACCTTTCCAACTTAACACATATATTTAATTCACAAGTTGGCTGTTACCAAACACAAACAAGTTATACGTCGAACATTATTCCTTTGGCATGTACATTCGCCCATGACCATATAGATCATATAGGCAACCTTCTTCATGTTAGCCATGTACCTAGGTCCATAGTCAAGCCATATCGTTCATTTCATTCATTTTCCTTTGTCATGATTTGCCAGTCTGGTTTGCAACATTTCTTGCCCTACTAGAGGCTACACGATCATTTTCATGTATCACAATTTTCCAGTTCAATGCTTATTTAATTGAAGGAAACGCCATGAATTTATTTTCATCTTTTAGTTCTTAATGCCCTTACCAGAAGCAGAAGGGTGGTGAACTTAAACATGAAGAAAGGTTCTTACTCCTTTAACATAGATAAATGAGACCATTCTAATAACTCTAGACAACCATCTTTCAAGTATAGACACTTTAATTTTATAGAATATGAATACTTACCTTGAACAAAACATAAACAAGACATTACACTCACATGGAAGTAAGAAGAAACTCACCAGAAAATGCAACAAGTCTAAATAGTAGGGACCTTTGCCCTTTTCATGAGAACCTTCAAGAGTGTCTTGAGATATAATATAGATGGTTAAATTTATCAAATCATTACACTAGAAACTAAACATGTTTCCAAGAAACATTAGCAGAAAACTCAAAACCAGAATGTTTCCTTCCTTGCATTCTAAACCGACAGAAAAGCATGCAATGCTAAAGTCACTTAAATAACCATGAAAATAACCTATGGTTAATCGATATTTACCAGGTGCTAAAATAACGACGGAGTTGGCTGATGACCACGTCCGAATGTACTCCTCTTCAGAGTATAGTTTTAGGCTTTCCGCAAGTATACAGGTCGAGTTGTAATATAATTACAATGGGATAGGTAAGTACTCAAAGGATCGTACCCAAGGGAGGTGAAGCTCTATTAATTCTAATTCTTGCACTAAAAGATCTATTAGTACTTTCCTTAGATTTATAGTACGAAATATAATAAAAGGGTTTTTGAATTTTTATAATAATAATAAAAGATGCTAAAAAGAGATAAATAAAAGAAATTGAAAATGAGATAAGAGAAGTGATAAATATGATCATGGAGAGTTAGCTTACTTTGGAATGATTTCATCAACCATTGCTTCGGGTTTTCCGTCAATCAATTAGTCATTACCCTAGCAGGATTTTTTGATCTTCCACTAACATAATGAGTTAACAAGAACTACTTACTTCCGACCTCACAGTTCAAATTGGTTTGGGGTAAAAGTGTTCACGAATGGGCAATAACAATTTTTGGATTAATTCCCATCTTGATGATTTCTCGGGGTTATCAAGCCTAGGGTTTGTTTCTCATTCTTCCTTCACCAAACAATTGATCCGCTGAAAAATCCTACACAATAATTAAATTATCCTACCTCCACTCGCTAATCCTCCATAAAGGGATTAGTTCTTTATGTCTTCTTGAGACATTATAAATTCAATTTAAATAATAAACATGAAGATTATATTGAAAATATAAAAGGAAACTTAGGGATTTGTATTAAGATCATTGGAAGAAATCCACAAGCATTTAGCGCGTTTACAAATCTCGTTTCTAAATAACAATACAAAATGAAATAACTAAGCCTAAAGAAAAAGAAATAACTAAAACTTAAGTTACGAAGAAAGAAAATGACTAGTGAAAAATGGTGTGTATAAAATGGAGGCTTAAGGGGTTTATTTATAGTCTTCTGATGGTCATTCTCCTCAACCCTAGGTCAGTTTCCATTCTCGGGTTTAATGATGCATTGTGAAGACTAAAATACCCTTCACTTAGTGTGTTTTCCACGTTCAAGAGATGATGTCATGACACTCAAGCTCTGTGTCGCAACATGGCAGGTAGTGTACTCCTTTGGTGCGATTTCCAAGGCTTGTCGGGACACCCTTATGCTGTGATGCGACCACGAAGGCAGTTTCAGGATTCTTCGAGTTTGGCCTCTATGTTGCGACATCCTTAGTCCCATTTCGTGACGTATGGAACGATGGAAATGTGCAAGTGTACACAATCGTATCAAGTAATAAAGTGATAAGTAAATGTCAAGTTATCGTACCTATAAGGATTGCGTTAGAAAAATATTTATGAAATAATTAATTAACAATTTGGTTAGGGAAATGTAAAAAATTGAGGAGGATTAATCTAAACTAAAAATAAATTCAATTCAATTCAATTCCAATGCTCGATTTCAAGACTTTAATCAATATGGCATAAATGTGTTAGATTAATTACATTAATAACTTAATATTATCATAATAATGTTCATGCTTGTTACGAAATAAATTCACGACAACTCGATATTTTGTTAACTTATGAACAACATCATTTAAAAAAATTTATTCATCTCTTGACTATATCCCTATGTCAATTCAACCAATTAAGCCAATTTTAATAAATTTTAATAAGTAAATGTGTTAATGCACATACATACTCATGAAGTTAAAATAATCTCTTAAACATATACATATGTCAATTCAAAAAATTAAATTAATTTCACAAGAAAGTAAAGGATCAAAGTGAAGTAACAACATATACCTATATTTAAACAATTTAAAAACACAATCCTGCAAGTTATGCAAGGCTAATGTATCATTCAATACCATCGCTAAATTTAACCCTCAACTACCTTAGAAGATTTAACATGCACAACTTAAATAGTGTGTCCATTAATCACAATTTCAATTTGATTAAATGATTAGTTCATTAGTTATATCAAAAGTGTAGTGCAAATATAACAAACAATAAGTTATTTAATTAAACAAAACAATCAAGGCTTATGACAATATAAATATGATTTATAATAAATTAAGAAATCAACACAATCAGCCCAAAACTTAGTAAAATTTAAGCCATTTTAATAAAATAAAGAATAGCAACAATAATAGTATTCATCATAATAACAATCAAGAATCTAAAAGAGAGAAAGAGATTAGAATCAAATCCAGCAATTCTCTAGAACTGTTATCACGTTCTTCATCGTTCTTGCTCGTTCTTGTTAGAGAGAGGTCTATGGTGAACACCCGAATGAAGCAACTCCAAGGCTGAAAAACACTCTTTTCCAAGAGGGGGAAATCGACAAGGGAATAGAAGGGAAATGAAAGGGGAAGGCTAGAGAGAAAATGAGAGAAAAGAAGAGATGTGTTGGTGAATGAGTTATGAAAGTGGGTAGCAAAGGGTGGTATTTATAGGTGAGATTTGGAGGCTATTTTTAGCAAAGAAAAATCAGCCACACACTCTCCATGGCCGGCCACCCTTTGTGCAAGTTTGAATGATTCAAACTTTACTTAAATTGGCATAGGGCAAATTTGTAAAGGCATGAATTGAGGAGGGGTTTCTATGGGATTTGAGAAAACCTTGAGGGCAGTTTTGCAGGTGTGAAAAATCAGCTAAGATAGCTGATTGGGTCAGCCATTTGGACAACACTAGGCTACACAATTCATGGTGGTTCAGTCCTTCATGTTGTGCACATCGGACCACTTCACTTCAGGCTTTATAATTTAATTTTTAACCCAAATAAATTGAATTAAAAATATAATTATAAAGTATAATAATACTCATAATTTGGACCGACATTTTCTGGAAAATTAATCATCTTTGCTCTTAGTTCACTTGGTGTAAAAATTTCCCTAACGGTTTAGACCTTCTATAGTGTCTACTAAGCCAATTTTCTTCAATTGTGCAAAACTATAAAAAATACAACAAATTCATGATTAATTATTATAAAAATAATTAAAAATCAATATGTTGGTAAATTAAGTACAAATTAATTATTTTATAATTAAATCATATTTTCGACAATAATTACTAAGAATTTGCATGAATTTGAGCTAAAAAGGACATGAAAAAGTCTATATATTTTTATGTTTCAACACCCTGAAACTTAATTCATTGCTTGTCCCGAGTAATGCGCAAATCACAAAAAAAATTGATTATTTCTCCTCATAACTATGAATTTAATACAATCAAGCACAAGAACAAGAATTCTGAGATTATGTAGGTCAAGTATGCACTTTATTCAAATTATTCTCAATTATCATCATGCTTAACAAAACTAGACTAAATGCTTTTGTCAATGAAGATATTTCAAAAATCTTACCACTCAATTTTTATTCCCTCAGTTAAGACCAAACTGCAATCATTAAGTTTAACTTATGCCATCATATGTTGAACATAACAATTTCTCTCCACTAATGTAGGTAGCATTTAAATCTTGAATCAAATAGGTCTTTTGTATAGGTTGTAATGGGGCTAGGCTAGGGGTAGGTAAAAGATAGATATATTTAGGATAAAACCTTAGACTCAACTTACATTGGACCTTCTTCAAATTCACCAACTTTTTCGAACATGAGTACTCATGCTCTTTTTCTTTTTTTCTTTTTGAGTACATATGCTCTATTTTTTCTTTTTATGAGCATCATTTTGTATGTACTACACTTTGTTGAGCATTTTGGTACTTCTTCTCAACTCCCCCAAACTTATTTTCAAAAAGAATTCTTGATAGACTTAGTCTAGTGTTTGGGACAATTTGAAGATAAGTACGAGAGATAGGATGGCTTAACATTGTATGGTTCAAAAGAAAATCAGGCCATATAGTCTCAAAGTTGGCTTCAAGTGATAACATTCATCAAGGTTAGCTTGAACGACTCAAACGGTCCAAACAAATGTTCCTGAAATCATTTTCAAAATTTCATACTTCTTAGGATTTCACCTTAAGAAATTACTAAGTCAATTATAGAGACTTAAACTTTTATGCATGTCTAGCTTCTATAAGGAACTAAAAATTTTATGATATGATTCACATATTTTATTAAGAGTAGCATTCATATCATGGTTCAGCTTAACATCACAACCATTGAGATAATTGAATTTTATTTATACTAAAGCTTAGCATAATTAACACAAATTCAAATTTTTGAGCAAAATTATAATTAAATTCATAAAGTAAGAAGAAATAATACTTATTAAGAAGTTTTCAATTTTGTCCCCCCTACTTAAGATGAACAATGTCCCCATTGTTAAAAACAATAGAGAGAATGTAAAAATAAAAATGAAAAGATACTGTACACCAGGTAGGATCAAGGAAGAGGTGGTGAGTCAAAATTGACTACTTAAATACCAAGCTTTTCCAAGGTCCAATCCTAGACATGTACATAATTATTGCTACACTCTTATTTTTCTAATTGTTCAATTATTGACTTTAACTTCTTAATTTAGTATGCAAAAATTAAAAAACTAACCTAAAGACCTAATGACTTAAGACCTAATCCTAAATTCATTTAAGAATTAAAAACTTAAATAACCTAAGAAAATAAAATAACATAAATTAAAGAAAGAAAATATGTCCCATTTTTATTTGTACGCAGACCCCCCAAACTTTGACTCGTCTTTTGCTTCATTGTCCTTATTTTTGCTTGAATCACCTTGCTCCTTTGAAATTGGAGTCCATGGTTCAAAGATGTAATCTAGAAATTCAAGCACAAAAATAAATGGGTCACGAAATACTTTCTCAAGTACACATTTAAATGTGTCGTCCTGTATTTTTGTGTATCTCCAATAAGATTGTTGCTATCAATGCATATGCTGAATGCAATTCATTATCTTGGACAGCTCATCTTGAAGTTCTGAGTGAGGTGATTGAGGTCTAGGTTCATAAATTTGTTCAATAGACTCTGCCTCATCAAGAATTCCTAGTGGCTTTGTTTCTTCAGGATCTTCTTCTTCTTTAGGATCTTCCTCTTCATGATCTTTACTTGAATCAGATTGCTATTGACGAATGAAATTTCCTGCTACTCGAATGAGGTCCTACCTTGGCTATATACCGTCTTTTTTACGTTCCCAAGGATTTCAGCCTTTAAGCACAGAACTGTGATTGTGAATGGAAAATAGGCTTGACCAGAACGTCTTGTGGCACATCTTTGAATTTCTCTAATGATAATTTTTCCCACATCTATGGTCTTTGCTGTTAGGATAGAGTATATCAAAACCATTCATTCCATAGAAATTGTAGTCCCATGTAAGGTAGGCAAAAGACTAAACTAAATAAAATGAAACCATACTTTCGCTAATGATCTGAAGTATTCTCTGTGACAAGTATGAACTCCACTCTTTGAAACCATACATTCAGAACCGGGTACCGTAAGTTCTCAAAGGATCACTTGCAATTTTATAGTCTCGATGTTCTTCATAAGGATAGAATATTCATCTTCTTCAAAATCAGGTAGGTCAAAATATTCGTTGATGGTGCTTGACTTTAACGGTACCTTGATTCCTCAGACGGGAACTTCTGTAAGTTCTGTCGAGTTCAAATTTTCATAGAACTCTCGAACCAATTCCTTGTCTGCACTAGGTCGATTTTCAACAAACACTCCCTAATTCAGAGCTTTAATAACTTGTCGAATGCTCGCCATGAAGTTAGTGTAATTGCTTTCTTTCAACGGAAACCCTTTCTCTGGCAGCATTTGTTGATTTTTGAAGATAGTATCATATCTTGCTTTAGCTTCTGCACTGTGGAATTTGTTTTGTACGTCTTCAATTTGGACCGCGGCATGCCTTCATTTGCGAGGAATGATTTAAATCTGATCGTTAAATAAGATGGAAACAAGTAATATTTTCTCAAAATTTAATTAGTATAAAATATAAACAATTTAAAATAAATTAAAAAGTTAACAATTTAAACAAATTAGAAAAGAATTTCCTTACCACCTTTGTATGATAAAAATTTAGCATAAACAACTAGGGTATGGAGCAAAAGGAGTTGGTTTAGGGCTAGTCGGAGGAGGGCTTGATGAGTGATGGTGATGTGTCTGAGGCAATGGAGTGCTTCAGCACACACAGGTTGGCTAGGCTTGGTAGCAATGCGCGATAAGGAGTAGCAGCAGACTAAGGCGCACGAGGGCTTGCACGAGTCTTCAGTTGGGCGCAGTAACAGCGTGCGATGATGGCTGTTGACGACTACCGATGGTGGTAGCAAGATGTTGTGGGGCTGCTGTCGACACTTAGTGGTGATGGCATGGGAAGGTTTGAAGGATGGAAGAAAAGGTGATGGTGAAGGTTGTATTTATAATGCATGGAAGAAGAGATTCAACTCAAATTCTTAAAAAATTTAATAATAAAATAATCTAAACCCTAATTAATGTTAATAACAATTTAACATACAATATATTAATTTGCTGTTTATTTATTGAAATAAAAATTCCTAATAATCCTAATTATATATAAACTCTGATAATAATTAATATAAATTATAAAAAAATTTATAATTATATATTAAGTATTATAAATTTATTAAATTTAAATAAATAAAATAAAAACTTTTATTTAGCTATTTTAAAACATTTACATAAAAAGACCTCTAATTTCAGTATTTACAAAAAGAACAACCAAATTTTACAAAAAATTCAATTAAGTCCTTGAACTTTAAGATAATTTGAAAATTAGATTGCAATTAAAACCTGGATAAAAAAATTGAACCTTTTTATTTAAAAAATTCAAAATTTATTTTCTCACTTAGGAAATAATTTCTTGGAAGATTATGTTAAAATTAATTCCCAAGACAGATTGGAGGAGTCACATGCGGTCCCGCTTAAGTTCCAATCTCCTAGATAGAATTCATTTCAACATACTAATTCAGAAAGTATAACATAAGTTCTTTATTAAAATGAAAAACTGAAAAATTATGTATTTGATAAAATGAGCGATGCTTGATTCCGCTAAATTTTATCCCCCAATAATGTTTCAACCGCTGAGCATTGACTCAAAAATTACCTTGCTTACCATGGAGTTCAACAACTCCGTATGGAAAAACTTGATGGATAGTGAATGGACCAGACCAGCGTGATTTCAACTTACCTGGAAAATACATCAATCTAAAGTTAAACAATAAGATTTGCTGACCTGCTTCGAACTCTCTGACTCGAATGTGCTTGTCATGCCATCGTTTTAATCTTTCTTTGCATAATTTGCCATTTTCATAAGAGAATGTTCAAAATTCTTCTAACTCGTTGAGCTGAAGGATTTGTTTCTCTTTAGCAAGCTTAGGATCTAAGTTAAGTTGTTGAAGAGCCCAGTAAGCTTTATGTTCTAACTCCAAGGGTAAATAGCAGACTTTTCCAAATACCAACCTATAGGGAGACATCCCTAACGGTGTCTTGTATGTTGTTCTATTGGCCCATAAAGCATCATCCAGTCTTTTAGACCAATCTCTTCGATTTAGACACACTGCCTTCTCAAGTATGCCTTTTATTTCTTTATTTGTCAACTCAGCTTGCCTATTTATTTGCAGATGGTAAGCTGTGGCAACCTTGTAATTTACTCCGTGTTTGTCGAGTAACCATTTTAACCATTTGTTCACAAAATGGGACGCCTCATCACTGATGATAGCTCTAGGAGTCCCAAACCTTGTGAACACATGATTTTGCAAAAATTTCTTCACTAACTTGGCATCATTTGTAACACCCAAAACCCGTTACAATCGTCGATTAGGGTCCCGAGGTTTTTCTGATCATTTTTTGTTGATTAACTCTCGATATTATTTCATTTTCCTGAATTTAAATAAAGTAATACATCATACATGTCATAATTCATGAATTTATTTATCAATACAACTTAATAAGGGCAAAAATGTCATTTCCACAGTTCTGGGAGACTTCTATCAAATAAGGTCATGCTTTTACCGATACTAAAAACTCCAGAGAGCTAAGAAGTCTTACCATGCAACTTCTACCGATACAAGTACTCAAACTATCAATACTACTATGAACAGAGCTACCGATACTTCTTACTGTACTACTGATACAATGTAAGTCAGAAATCAACCTCTCTCTTACCTTGTACTTCTACCGATACATGCAAGACTTCTATCGAAACAAGTAGGCAGAATTCAAATATTTACACAAGTTCATCAACCAAATTCATTTCATAAACATATTACACAAGTAGATGATAGTGTTAGAAAGAACCATTGTTTTCTCCCTACTTATTGGTTAAGTTGTTCCCATTTAGTTATCCATAGCACATATTTTAGCATTTTTTTAGTTTAGTTTATTGCATTTTCTAGCTCAATGGACTTTAGCCTAGTTGCCCTTAATTTTGCCATATTTTACTACTAATGTCATTACATGAGCATATCCAGAATTGCGCCCAAAATTGTCATTGCATCTGACAGCTGTTCTGATAAGAACAGAAATTGCATGAGCTGTCTAGTTTGGTACAACCAATTGGTATGACCATAGACAGCTCATTTCTGCAGAAGAGACACCTGCACAATTTGAAGGGATATAAATACTCACAAGGAAAGAGAAAAAGAGTCTCCTTTAGTCTCTTTCGAGCATCATCTTCTAAAACGTAGCTTTTGAGATTTTCAGCTTTTGAGGCCTAAGCTTCCCACAGGTGAACCGACATGAAGGGGAGGCAGATCTGCTCCTAACGAGAAGCTCCTAAGTGCGACGCAAGAGGGAAGTAAGAGAGCAAGTCGAGTAGCCTAGGAATGGTATTCTTCATTTGTTCTTTTACATTTTTTTCTTAAACGCTAGTGATTAATGTTTATTTCATGTTTGTATGGAAGTAAACCTGATTTCTAGACTAAATGATATTTTATCCAAGCTTGCTTCTATTGTTTATCTTTGGGTTTGAATGTTTTGATCATGGAATTGTTATTGCAGTAACTGTCACTGGAAGGTGCAGTGATAGTTTAAACTAACAAGTAAGACAACGGAAGTTGTTTGGGGATTTAAGGAATTTAACCCACTTGTTCTTGAATGTGTTGCATTACTGTCATCGGAAGGTGTGGTTAGTGTGCATATTTAAGTCTTAGATAGAATAGAAAAGCCAAGTTTTGTAAGATATTCATTGCACTTTATTGCAGTGACAGTCACCTATCCCTTCATACCTTGTGAGCCACACTTAGTATTCTGCCAAATATTCACGCTGGGGATCCCATTTTATCATGATCATATTTCATCTTTATTTTCAAGTTATTGCTCTGACAACTATTATAACAATTCATCCTGTTTTATCTATTCATTGCATTGACATTAATAAACAAAAGACAGTCATCCTTGTGGGATTGATATCCGATAGATTTACATCTGTCTACTATACTTGCATCGACAGTGTTCACTTGCACATAATTGATGTGACGTTCATAGCGCGATCAGTAGACAACACAAGTGTTCAAGATCAAACATGACATTACATTTTAGTGCTAGATGCCTACTCTTAACATTAAGCAAGCATTCAAATGAGTTCAACATTCAACCAAAGTTTTACAAAGAACCAATTAACCCCAAATCAAGCATTTACAAAATAACATCAGCCTAGTACATGCCATATAACCAAGTGATGTAAATACTACCGAACGAGCTCTTAGGATAGTGTGATTTCTTCGAGATGATCTAATCTTCAAGCAGCAAAATAGAATCTAAAAAACAACAAAAAAATCACAAGTAAGCTTTCATAGCTTAGCAAGTTCATAGAGTTTAAAAATTTACCGAATAACATGTGTTGCACAATCTATAGATCAATCAAACTAGAACAGAATTGTACTTCAGTAATCTATAATCAACTTTCATCCCTTTTGACCCAAAGGCCATTCATGTTACTAGTATATGATGTTGCTCACACTAAGCTGACGAGGACTCGCAACATATGTGGTACCTCAACCATCGATAAGGTATCTATACATATAACTATTCCCTAACGATGCTGTTCATACTCAGCTGACGAGAATATACAAATCAAGCATAATCTCAGCCATCGTTGGTCTTGTAATCCATTCTTGGATTCTTTTCACTTTACACTAACTCACGGTGCTGTAGAGAATCCGCAACAAATGCAGGATCTCAGCCATCAGACCAGTTTTAATCTTTGGCATAAGGCTTGATAACTCTCCTTTCGTTGTTTCCATTTTTCTCGTTTCCAACCATCATTTCCAATTTGAAATAGTTGTAAAGAAGGAAATAATGTCTAATTATAAATAAGAATTTAACATTACGAACTTACCGGACTAAATTGCAGTTACGGATAGGCTCTAGGGATTATTCTACTAATTTTCATTTTCCCTGATTCGTGGCACGATCGTAATCTAAAAAGAAATCATCCAAAATTTCACATTAAATCACATAATTAAATCATTTAACACAATTTGATCCTTTTTTTTGGAAAATTATGAAATTTCCGCTAACATCTCACTTTTACTCAATTTAGTTCTTAAACACAAAACATGCAAAATAACCATTTCTTTCTAAACCTATACCATTCGAACATTAATGGGTTTATGTTCTTAACCTACAAGCAATTATTTCATATCCAATACATGAATTTTCATCATTTTAACATTTAGTCCTTAAACCCTAATTTCATCCAAAATCACTTTACAAAAAGATCCAACCCAAACGTCAAACATACAAATCCATCAAAAGCTTCCAAGAACAAGCTTATTCAACATTGGTAAAGTTTATAACATTTGACAGATTTACAAATTAGTCCTTGAGTTAGCTAGATTAAGCTAATACAGATTAAAAAACATAAAAATTACTAAAAACGAGTAGCAATAGCTTACTCAAATCAAAGTTCAAAGCTTGGAATGAAACCCTAGCTCTCCCCCTTGTTATTATTGAAGAAGATGGTGAAAATAAAAGAAATTATGCTAATTTCTCCTTCAATTTCACTTTTATACCCAATGGTAATTTTGTAAATATTTAAACTTTCATAATTAACCTTAATTAAACCTATTTATAATCAATATAACTCATGTTAATCCACCTACTAAAATAATTTA
This sequence comes from Gossypioides kirkii, assembly GCA_005610355.1. NCBI lineage: Eukaryota > Viridiplantae > Streptophyta > Magnoliopsida > Malvales > Malvaceae > Gossypioides > Gossypioides kirkii. The sequence continues at coordinate 10,441,011 of CP032250.1, forward strand.
TGTTAATTTACTTACTTTGTCCTTCTAATTAACCAATTCAACTTTTGCACCTTTTACGATTTAATCATTTTTACTCAATTCACTATCTAAACATTAAAATTCCATAACCAAATTTTAATACGATGCTAATGGCATCATAAATAATAAAATAAATAAATTTTTGACTCAACTTGTCAGAGTTGTGGTCTCGAAACCACCATTTATGACACCACTAAAAATCGGGTTGTTACATCATTTGTCGGATATGCTTCAGCCTCAATCCACTTTGATATGTAGTCTACTGCTACTCAAATGTTCTTGTTACCAAATGACGAAGGGAATGGACCAAGGAAGTCAATACCCCAAACATCGAGCAGTTCCACTTTCATGATGTTTGTTTGAGGCATCTCATTTCTATTAGTGATATTTCCAAATCTTTGACATCGGTCATAGCATTTTACATAGGCGTACTCATATCTGAACAACGTCGACCAAAAGAATCCAACTTCTAATACTTTGGTCGCAACACGTGAACCTCTAAAGTGTCCTCCACTTGGAGCTATGTGACAATGGTATAATATCTCTTGTACCTTATTTTTTTCCACGTATCTCCTAATCATCTAATCTGCACGCGTCTTGAACAGGTATGGTTCTTCCCAAAAGTAGTACTTAGCATCGTGAAAGAACTTTTTCCTTTGCTGATATGTCTTATCAGAGGGAATCAAACCACAAGCTAAGTAGTTTAGCAAAATCAGCAAACCAAGGGGTGTTATGACTTACCTTAAGTAGTTTCCTCTTGTGGCTCCAATCTAGACAAGTGATCACCTATTGGTTTTCTACACCTCTCTGATCTTGAATTTTTAAGTCGAGTTCTTGAAGTAGTAACACCCATCGAATCAGTCTCGGCTTGCCATCTTTCTTGGTAAGTAAGTACTTAATCGCCAAATGATCAATAAAAAAGTCACTTTAGTACTTACAAGATAAGATCGAAACTTTTCAAAAGGAAACACAACTGCAAGTAGTTATTTTTCGGTTACCATATAATTCAGTTGAGCTCTCACCAAAGTCTGACTTGCGTAGTAAATGGGATGAAAAACTTTGTTCCTTCACCGGCCCATCACAACTCTGACTGCGAAGTCACTTGTGTCACACATTAACTCAAATGGCAATCCCCAATTTGGTGTGACGATAATTGGTGCCCGAACTAACAGGTTTTCAGATCATTAAATGCTTTCCAACATTCTTCATCAAAGTCAAATGTTGTCTCCTTCTCTAATAACTTGCTTAAAGGTTTAGCAATCTTAGAGAAGTCCTTGATGAATCTCCTATAGGATCCGACATGTCACAAAAAGCTCCTAACACACTTTACAGACGTTAGAGGTGGAAGTTTCTTGATAACATCTACTTTGGCTTTATCAACTTCGATTCCTTGTGTTGTTATTTGGTGTCCCAAAATAATACCTTTCGTACCATACAATGACACTTTTCCCAGTTAAGAACAAGGTTTGTCTCTTTGCATCGCCTTAGTACCTTCACTAAATTGGCTAAGAAATCATCATAAGTGTCCACAAACACTGAAAAGTAATCCATGAAAACTTCCAAATACTTCTCAACCATGTCAGTGAAAATGACCATAATACATCTTTGAAACGTAGTAGGTGCATTACATAAACCAAAAGGCATGCATCTAAATACGAACATGCCATATGGACATGTGAACGATGTTTTGTGTTGATCTTGCGGTGCGACTATAATCTAATTGTATCCTGAGTACCCATCTAGTAAATAGTAATAGTCTTGCCCCACAAGTCTATCTAGCATCTGATCCAAAAATGAAAAGGGAAAGTGATCTTTCCTGGTCGCCTTATTCAATTTTCGGTAGTCTATGCAAATTCTCCTTCTCGTAACCATTCTAGTCGATATCAACTCATTATTTTCCTTTTTTATGACTGCAATACCTCTTTTCTTTGGCACGCACTGGACGAGACTTATCTATAAGTTGTCTAAGATAGGGTAAATTATATCCGCATCTAACCACTTGATGATCTTTTTCTTTACCACGTCTTTCATTATGGGGTTCAGTCTTCGTTGTCCATCAATCGTCCTTTTCTTATCATCTTTAAGAATGATCTTGTGTATGCAGATAAATGGACTAATACCATGAATGTCGGCTATGGTCCATCTAATAGACTTCTTAAATTGTTTTAGCACTTGAATAAGTTTCTATTCCTGCTCTTTGGTTAGCTGTGTTGAAATAATCACAAGCAAAGTGGAAGTGTCACCTAAATAAACGAATTTTAAATGTGACGGTAGTACCTTGAGCTCTAATTTTGGTGGCTCTCAATTGACACTTTTGGTTGGACATAATCACTACTCTCCAGTTCCAAAGATTCAAAATGAGGTTGTGGATTAAATCCCCTCGAATCAGCTTTTAGAAAAGCTAAGTTTTCCTTCCCCTCTTCATCACTTAAGAGGGTCTATCAGCAAGATTTTTTCTAGAGAATTCTCAAAAAATTTGAATTCCTCTTCTATGATTAATTCTTCTAACTTGGACACTATAGAAGAATCATCAACTACATCAGGAAATCACATGGACTTAAAAACATTAAACATTACTTGATCGTCCTAAACACGCATATTTACCTCGCCCTTCTACACATCGATAAGGATCCTTCCAATTGCCAAGAACGACCTTTCTAGGATGATTGACACTTCTTTATTTACTTCAAAGTCTAAACTGACAAAGTTAGTAGGAAAAATGAACTTATCTACACGTACCAATACATCCTCAATTTTTCCTTTAGGATGTGTTATGGATCGATCTGCTAATTTAAGTGTAACTGTAGTTGGTTTAACTTCACCTATCCCCAACTTTCTGAATATCAACATGGACATTAAGTTAATGTTTGCACACAAATCACATAGTGTCTTACCATAATAAGTTGCTCCAATGTTGGAAGGTATGGTAAAACATTCAAGATCCTTCATCTTTGGGGTAGTTTGTCTTAAAGATATGCACTGCATTCCTCGTTAGGGTTATTGTCTCAAATTCTCCAAGTCTGCATTTCTTAGATAGGATATCCTTAATTAATTTTACGTAGTTCAACATTTGTTTAAGTGCTTCTATCAACAGAATGTTGATATGAAGTTACTTATGTATGTCTACGAACTTCTTGAATTGGACCTTCTACTTTTGCTTTTGAAGTCATTGAGGGTAAGGTGGTAGAGGATTCTTTACTTGGATTGACTGGAGTTTCAACACTCGGTTGAACTTCCATTGGATCTTGAGCATCAACTTGCTCCTCTTCAACTTCGACAACATTAGGATCTAATGTCTTTTTGCTCCTCAATGTCAACGCTTTACAGTTCTCCTTCCCCAGATTTCTCGAATTTTTTGTATCACTCGGTAAAGCACCTTATAGATGGTTCTTAAGTTCAGTGGCAAGTTACCGCACTTGATTCTCCAAATTCCTTAGAGTGGCATCATTCTTTGCCATATATGCCTTCAATAAATTCTCTAAGCTATTAGAGGGTTCAACTTTTTTGGTTCCTGAACTTGTTGAGTAAATCCTTGTGGTTGGGTTGGTCTGGGTTGAGCATTAGTGTTATTGGGTCCAACCCCTTAATTACCTCAAGAGAAATTTGGGTGATTTCGTCAAGATGGGTTGTAAAAATTTGATTGCAATATCTACCTATATCGGTTTTGGTGCTGATTACCCATGTAATACACAGATTCTAGGTTCGATGGGCATTATTTGAACAAGTGCCCTTCCTCACAGTAAACATAGGCTACATTCTCGAATTGATTAGGTGGCTAAGCTACAATATTATTAAACCCCTTAGCAGTAAAATTTTTAAGCATTGAGGAAATCGAAGATACTTGAGCTGTAAGTGAAGTGAGTGGATCCACTTCATGAATTCCTACGACTTGTCTTTTTGAAGTTGCTCGATTGGTTGGCCATTGGTAATTGTTACTTGCAATCCTTTCTAAAATTTCATAAGCCTCATTGTAAGACTTAGAAAGAATAGCACCATTGGTGGAAGCGTCTACTACCATTCATGTGTGAGCGTTGAGACAGTTATAGAACGTCTTTAAGTGGATGCAATGTGGGATTCCATAATGAGGGCATTTTTAATTACTCTTTGAATCTTTCCCACGCCTCATACAAGGATTCATCATCCATTTGTTGGAAATTAGTAATTTCACTCCTCAACTTAGCATTCTTGCTAGGAGGGAAATATTTCTTAAGGAATCGTTCTGCTAACTATTGCCATGTGGTATGGAATTTGGTGGCAACGAGTTCAACCAGGCTCGAGCTCTATGCCTTAGTGAGAATGGGAATGACTTCAATTATAGCGCATCTTTAGGTACTCCATCTAACTTGAAAGAGTCACTCACCTCCATGAATAGTCTTAAATGAAGATGAGGATCTTCGGTAGGCATTCCACTGAATTAGCCCATAGTTTGAAGCATCTGAAACATCACTAGCTCATTTCAAATTGTTGTGGCTTGATTTTGGGTCTCCTAATACCCGAATTAAGCTCATGAAACAATGACACAACATACTGTCTCAAGGCTCTATCCTTATCATCAGCAATAAGGATAGGATTTCACTCATGATTTGCTCCATTTCCTTAATTTTGGTTCCCGAAATTCATCTCTTCGGCTCTTCTTTGAGATGCCTGTCTTCTTCTTTCTCGAAAAGTTTGTTCAATTTAGGGTCCAAGGGGAGTAAGTCAATAATTCGGTCAATACTCATAAACACCTGAAATATTCAGAAAAAATGAGTTAAAATTATATAGAAAAAAAACTAGAATGCAAAATAAATAATTTCACAAATAATTTTAAACAATCCCCGACAATGGTGCCAAAAACTTGGAACAATTGAAATGTGCAAGTGTACACAATCGTATCTAGTAATAAAGTGACAAGTAAATGTCGAGTTATCGTACCCACAGGGACTATGTCAGGAAAATATTTAATGAAATAATTAATTAACAATTTGGTTGGGGAAATGTAAAAATTTTAGGAGGATTAATCTAAACTAAAACTAATCTAAGTAAAAATAAAATGACAAGTAAATGTAGAGTTATCGTACCCCTAAAACCCTTTCTTTTCCTATTTTCTCTTTTCACTTTTCAGGTTTTCAAGCAAGGGAAGAAGCACACTAAATCAAGTTTAGAGTTCCTATTCTAGTATTTCTATTGTTTAAAATGCCTCCTAGAAAGGTTAGACGTACTGTAGAATCTGAACCGTCGTTGGGAACAAACCCTTTGAATTTTGTTAATACCAATATGGAAAGATACTCTAATAAGCTTCAAGGGAAGACATTCATTCAAGAGAGGGGTTTTGACCCTTTAATGGTTCTGTGAAAAGAAATCTGGCCTCTAGTTAGGTATCATAGGTGGGAAAAATTTTGGACAATCCCCAAGGAACCTGTAGTTATACTAATAGTTTAGGAATTTTATGCAGTTTTAAAAGATTACATATCTAGGACTAATGATGAACTCAAATGGGAAACCTTAGTGATAAGAGGAGTTAGTGTTGACGTAACCCCCAAAATAATATGTAAATTCTTCAATGCTCGTTATTATGAGCATGATTTCTTAGATCAAATTGATTTAGAATCGTTTAGTGATATAAACATGAATCAAGTAATTACATATCTGACTGACGGGAGGGGGGAATGGAAGTTTAGGCCTAACACTAGTATTCCTACTTCATTTAACCAAGGCATTATGTTTCTTGAAGCCAAAATGTGGATCCAATTTACATGCACACGCATGATACCTGTTTTCAATGTTTCTAATGTTAATGCTGTTCGAGTAGTATTATTATTATTTATAATTTGCGGAAAAAGCAGGTTTATATAGGGAAGTGGATCCACCAAAATATGAGTCGATGTGTGGGAAGCCAAAAGGTGGAGATTTTCTTTCCTCACTTAATCACGACTTTATGTAGAAGGATAGGAGTGCCTATGACATCCATTGAGCAAACATTGAAGCCATCAAAGAATGTCATTGGTGACACCCTCTTCCAACAATATAGGGAGCCGACGCCCAAACAAATGAAAGATGGAAAGAGAAAATCATGAGATCTTATGACTACACCAACTTCCACATAAAGGTTGGCACCATCCCAATAAGAAGTTGGACAAGAGAGTCATCCAAAGCTCAATTGGATGATCCAATGGATGCAGGAATCGAGATCGATATTTCAAGAGGTTGCTCGACAACATAACATTGGGGTCCCCAACTACACGTCGGACATGTTTGAGGAAATGGATGAGGAGCATAATCAGGAAGAACCAGAATAAGAGGATGACAGTGATGATGAGGAGGATGAGATGGACAAAGAAGACTAAAGTGTTTTTGAGACTTTTACTTTATGAGACTTGTAATTTTGGGATTATTTTTTTAAGACTTATATAATTTGTAGGAGTAAGAACATAATTTACTTTTGTACATATATGCCATAATTTATTTTGTAGGAACCCCACATTATGAAGATACAATAATTTCGAGCATTCACACCAAAAGGGAGAAGGACAACCACCATAAGAAGAAGAGGACCTTCATGACCAATCGAGTAACTTCTTTCCTTACTACTTATAGGGCTACACATTGAGGATAATGTGTTTTCTAAAGTGTGGGGGGCTAACATAAGAATTTTGGAATATAGTTTTAATTTTTAGTTTTTCAGTTTTTCTTTTGATGTGTGCTTGAGCTTGTAGAAATACAAGTGATTGGTTAGGAGCATGAATAATAGGTTGATTGTATTTATTGATAAATTTGGCATGATGATGAGGAATTTTTAATTTTTGAGCATGAAGTTTTTTAGTTATATAGATTACATTAAGTATAGATGGAAAGGTATTATTGATACCAAGTCCAATCGAGTAACTTCTTCCTTACTACTTATAGGGCTACACATTAAGGACAATGTGTTTTCTAAAGTGTGGGGGGCTAACATAAGAATTTTGGAATATAGTTTTAATTTTTAGTTTTTTAGTTTTTCTTTTGATGTGTGCTTGAACTTGTAGAAATACAAGTGATTGGTTAGGAGCATGAATAATAGGTTGATTGTAATTATTTATAAATTTGGCATGATGATAAGGAATTTTTAATTTTTGAGCATGAAGTTTTTTAGTTATATAGATTACATTAAGTATAGATGGAAAGGTATTATTGATACCAAGTCCAATCGAGTAACTTCTTTCCTTACGACTTATAGGGCTACACATTGAGGACAATGTGTTTTCTAAAGTGTGGGGGGCTAACATAAGAATTTTGGAATATAGTTTTAATTTTTAGTTTTTCAGTTTTTCTTTTGATGTGTGCTTGAGCTTGTAGAAATACAAGTGATTGGTTAGGAGCATGAATAATAGGTTAATTGTATTTATTGATAAATTTGGCATGATGATGAGGAATTTTTAATTTTTGAGCATGAAGTTTTTTAGTTATATAGATTACATTAAGTATAGATGGAAAGGTATTATTGATACCAAGTGATGTGCATAATATAAGGAAACGAGCATGCTAGTATATATGATAGATAATAATTTCGAGATTGTATTCTTAAATTAATATTTATGTATATTGAGATGTTTAGGGATGACCTAAGGCATTGTTTAGATACATATAGAGCTAAAACACCAAGCCCTATTCTGAATTTCCAATTAGTACCCACTTTTGAGACTTATGACCCTTCTTGATGAACTCTAAAATGATGATTTGTGTGTACTCTTTTCTTTGGTCCTATTTTGCATGGAAACGGACGTATGTCCATATGCATTGAGCATAAGTAAACACATTGCGGAGGAGGTATAAAATAAAAGAGGGAAATATGAAAATCAATTCAAGGTATGAACTTTAGTATTAGCTAAAAAGAAAAGAATAGTGAAAAATCAAAGGAAAAAGAAAAAGTGAGTAGAAACAAAGCAAGAGAATCTTGAGTAAGAAAACATATGAAGAGTGACAAAATCATAAACTCACCAAAAAGAAAAGAAAACCTTACTCGAGAATCAAAAAAAGAATACTCATAGGCTAGTTAAAGGGATTGCTTTATATTGAGATTTCCTAAAATGGAGAGAAAAGGAAGGTAAGAGATGGAGAAATAAGGGGGTGAGATGGGATGAGACATTAAGGGGAAGAATAGGGAACAATACAGTGTGTCAAACTATTTTCGTGTTTGTAACTCTTTTTATGCTTAACTGTTCGTTGAATTTGATACCTATCCTAAGCCTCAATATGTTACAAGCCAAAAAGCCATATGTGACTTAAACAACTCTATAGATGAATAGGTACGAAATTGCATGATTTCAACATGACTATCTGTATTGTACTAGGATAATTAAAGTATTTATATTAAGCATTGATGGACTTATATTGATAAAACTTTTATATTTGTATTTCATGTAAACTTATTGAACTCATATTTTTTCTGAAAAAAAATGGTAAAATACTTATTCATGTTAAAATTATTAAGAAATATATAATACCTAGAATAAAGGCTACGATCCCAATCTTTGTATAATATGAACTCAAGCTTTTCTATTTTCTTTCTTTATTTTGTTTACTTGAGGACAAGAAAAGACTTAAGTGTGTGGGAGTTTGATCTACCGATTTTATACCCAGTAGATTAAACTAGGTTTCACACTTGAAGAGCTTGAAATCAAGTATTTCCTTTATGTTTTCATAGGATTTAACTTAGATTCTTTGTTTTAATAAATTATGTGACCTGAGTGTTAAGATGTTGTTTTATTGTCTTTAAGGCCAATTGAGGCCTAAAGGTTAGCTAACATAATTCGTGAGTGTGTAGGAAATCATAAGAAGTTGCACAAATATGAAGTTGATCACCTTGTCATGACATAGGATGTTTTATGTCACAAGAAAGGGACCAGACTTAAAGATTTCAGAGACTGACTTCTTTGTCGCGACAAACATGGGCTGTGTCGTGACAAGGCCTACAAGATCACACTTCATATGAGGATTGATGGCTTCGTCCCCACACAGGTCCTGGTTTGTCGCGACATCGACCCGTGGATGCAAAATTTACACTGAGTGAAGGGCATTTCAATTTTTACAATGCCACTTAAACACGAAGAACGACAGTAGACCTAGGGTTAATGAAAATGGCCGACCAAGGCTATAAATAGAGCATTCAGCATTAGTTTTAAACACACTATTACTTAGTTTTTAGTTTTACTTTGTACTTTCATTTAGAAACAAGATTGTAAAACTCGCATAAATGTTTGAGGAATTTTTCCTGGTAGATAGCCAATACAAATCAAATTTCTTTTTCATTTGAGTATTCAATTGTATGTCTTTATAAATCTTTGTTTCAATTATGATTAAGAAAACCATGAGGAACTAATTTCATTTTGGGGAATTAGGGAGTGAAAGTATGATTATTTCACTTTTTTTTAACATGGATTTTACATTTCGGTTCAGCTGTTCAAGAAAGGAAGAACATCAAACAAACACTTGGCCTAACAACCCTAGAACATCATTTAGGTGGAAATGAACCAAAAATTGGTATTGCCCATCTATGAAAACCTTTTCCCCAAACCGATTTCTACTGTGACATCTAGCATTAAGTAGTCTCTATCGACTTGCTGTGCTGGCGAAAGATCAAGAGATCCAACTGGGGCAGTGACTAGTAGATTGAAGAAAAATACCTAAAACCCAACAATTGAAGAACTCGTACTGAAGCGGCCTAATATCCCCAAAGCTATTTATCGATTTTACATCTCAACTCTCTTCCCTTTATTTCCTTTTCTATTTATGCTTTATATAATCAAATATTTTATTATTTTTCGTACTATAAATTCCAAAAGTGATTACTAATTACTTTTATTCTTTGCAGGGATTTAATTTACTATTGCCTCATGCCACCTTTTGGTACGATCCTCGGAATACTACCAAGTGTTTGTTCTACACACTATATTTATAACCTGACCTGTATACTTGCGGAAGCCTAAAACTTATACCGAACAGGAGTACGTTCGGAGGCGGTCACTAGCCAAGAGAAAGTTTTCTCTCTAATAAATACTTACCTAATTAGGGAAATGGGATGGGTGGAAAAGAATGAAAGTTAGAGAGAAATGACTAGATGGATGAATGTGTGTTAGAGGATGAAATAAGGAATGAATAAGGGATCATTGATTAGTGATATGGAGGGGTCTATTTACACTTGAGGATGGCTCAAAATTTTTCTAAAAATAGCGTGTGAATCCCCTAATTTTCTCCCACTCCTTGGTTGACCATGTAATGTGGAGAGGTTAGTTTATTGGTTGCTTGATTCAAGTATAAAATCATGCTTGAATCTTGTAAGGGTTGGATGGTTTCAAGGGTAAAATTCATGGGCTCTTTTCTGATTAAATTTCAACTGCAAGGACCTTCAGTAATTATCCCAAGAGTGAGTTTTGAGCTGCTCATAATTGCTTTCCGAAATTGGGCTTCTCTTCCCTTTAGTTGGACGGTTTTTATGACCCATTAAATTGTCAGACTTGCCCACCATGTAACACCATTTTTAACTGGGTCAAGGTAACATCTTCATGACCAAATTTGCATGGTTTTGCCGTCCATCTAGGGTAAAATAGCTCATTTCCATTCAAGTAATATAATAAGCTTCTCACCATATCAACTTTATGGTCCCACTACATAATTAAATATAGCACATTAATAATTAACATGAAATAATTAGTTTAGGCATAAATTTTAATATAATAAAACACAAATTTGCATATTTTATAAATTCATGCCAATTATCAGAGTATAAACAAAATTCACCCATTTATTTAACAAATACTCGGGTTTAATGTTTTTTTAAGTAAAAAAGTAATAAAAACTACTAAGAAAAACCTATATAATTTAGTATTTACAATGAACTATGCCATTGAGGCATACACTTCATTTCAGACATCTTCCCTTGTCCGTAGAAGCTACAGATACACGCTTAATTGAAAGATAGCCACGAAGGCGTCCACTTAACTAAGATAGCCACAAAGGCATCCATACATCACTAGATAGCCACTAAGGCATCCACCTCCATTCAAACAGTCATCGCCATGAAGGCACTTTTAACAGAAACAACCATAAGGCTAACATGTAACATGTTTCACCACAAAGGCTCACTTATAACAAGTTTCGCTACAAGGTGTAACACCCGTATCTCGTCTCCATTATTGGAGTAAGAACCGGAGTGTTACATATCCAAACAATACAGTTTAACTTAATTCAGAACAAATATTCAACTAATTTATAAACATATATCTTTTCATAGAATAAACACTCACATCGGCCTTAATTTGGGTTTGCGAGGCCCTAAATATAGTTTGGAAGCAATCAAGGATAAAAATGAATTAAAACATAAATTTTAGGAAAAACATGAAATATGGAAACAAGAGTCACACGACCATGTGACATGGCTCAGACCGTGTGAGCATTCGAAGTAGGGACACACGAACATGTTCCAACCCGTGTCATAGACCGTGTAACTCACTGACTTGGTTCACACAATTGTGTAACAGTCGTGTCCCAGTTCGTGTCTCAAATCGTATGAAACCTGCACTAAAACTAACAGTGCACACATGATTGTGTGGGGTGATTGTGTGTCACACATGGTCATGTCACAGCCCATGTCTAAGGCCGTGTGCTACCAAATTAAACCCCTTAAATAAGCTAAATTCAAACAAAAACTTGCATAATAAGGTACACCTATAACACTAACTACCCCATGACCAAAATAATCCATACAAACACTTAAGACATGTCATAATAATAATCACCTACATTTCTAACCAATATACCACTCATAGGTGCCACAATTTATAAGCAAACATTCATAATTTGTAACAGCCCAATTTTTAGTGGTATCGAAAATAGTGGTTTCGGGACCATAACTCCGATGAATCGAGTCATAAATTCATTTATTTTAGATACTTCTGATGATAAATGCATCGTATAAATTGTGATTCAAAAATATCATTGATTAGATAGTTAATTTAATAGAAAGGACTAATTCATAAAAAGGGTAAAAGTATAGATTTTTAATTAGAAGGACCAAATGAATAAAATAACCAAATGAATATTAGTTAGTGGATTGACATGATTTATATAGACTATAAATAGGTTTAATTAAGACTAAAAAGGGGTTAATTAAAGCTTAATGATGAAAGTCCAAAAAATTACAAAATTACCATTAGTATATATTAATTAAAGAAATTTTTAAGTGGAAATTTTATCATTTTCACTTCACCATCTTCTTCATTCAGCTAGGAGAGAAAGAAACTAGGGTTTTTGAAACTCAAACTTTGAGCTTTGATTTGGGTAAGCAAACCTTGATCGATTTTAGTAATTTTTATGTTTTTGAGTCCGTATCAGCTTAATCTAGCCTAGCAAGGACTAATTTGTGAATCTTTCAAAACTTAGAAAACTTGCCATTGTTGAAATTACTTGTTCTTGAAAGCTTTTGATGTTTTGGAATGTTTGATACTTGGGTTAACTCCTTTTGTAAAGTGATTTTTGATGAAATTAGGGTTAAAGGACTAAAATGTGAAATGGGTGAAATTATATGTATTGTTGTGAAAATAGATATGTGAATGGGTTGGATAGGTACCCAAGAGAATTCAGCTATGGTTAGTTGTGTGAGAGAATGGTTATTTTACATGTTTTGTGTTGAAAGGACTAGATTGAATAAAAGGAAACTATTAGGGGTAAAACTATAATTTTCCCAAAAGGACTAAATTGTGTTGAATGACTAAATTATATAATTTAATGTGAGAATTGAATGATCTGTGATTGTAGACTACGATCGTGCTACCGACCGTGAGAAAGGGAAATTAGCGGATTAGTCTCTGAAATCTTTCCTAAACTGCAATCCAATCCGGTAAGTTTGTAGTGTAGATGTTACTTAATATCCTTGTATATGTATATATTGTTAATGTACAGCAAATTAGAAGCATTCGATATTGAAGATGATCGAATAAATGCAATGCAAGAGATAGTCGGCTTTATGCCGTTGAAATAGTATCGACACGATGGTTAGGGTACCGCATGTGTTGCGAGTCCTCGACAGCTTGTGTGAGTAGCATCGTGACTTGAAAAAAGATATGGAACCTTTATGGATTACAGGTCCTACAATGGCTAGGACTTATGCTTGTTGCATACTCCCGACAGCTCGTGTGAGCAGCATCATTAGGAAACAGTTTACAGTACAGATAGACACCGTACCAATGGTTGGGGTACCGCATACGTTGCGAGTCCTTGACAGCTCATATGAGTAGCATCGAGTATTGGTAACAAAAAGTTGTGAACAGGAAAAGAAGTTGTAAATATTCAAAGAGCAATGGAACTACGCTGGCTTGAATGAGTCATTGTTACTTATTACCATGTGGTATTACTTAACTATCGAACTTACTAAGCTATAAAGCTTACAATAGTTATTATTATTATTTTTGTAGATCGTTTTGCTAACTGAATATAGGATCATCGACCGCACCTGTAGTCACACTATCGCGGAGTTACCGGTAGATTTTACATCACTTGGTCTATGGCATGTACTAGGATGTTATTAACCTTTGATATGAAATTAAAGATGTTGAAATCTTGCCATTTTGATCTTGTAAATGCATGAAGTATAACTTAGATGCTTACACTTATATTGCTTGTAAAGACTTAAAAGTTATGTGTGTGTTGTGATGTATTAATGCATAACTTATACTGATTGGGTTTGAGGCATTAAACTTGTGTCTTAGCATTATTCTTGAAATTCTGCATACTTGTTTGGTTGAATTAATTCATTTTTCGGTAGAAGTACAGGGTAGGAGAGAGGTTGTTCTCTGACTTGGATTGTATCGGTAGTTGATTTGCAAGTATCGGTAGTTCATGGTACTGATGTATCGGTAGTTTATAAGCATATATCTGTAGAAGTTGTAGGGTGTGGATTTTTGCTCTCTGGAATTTTTAGTATCGGTAGTTACATGACTTGTATTGGTAGAAATCATATTTGTATCGATAGAACTAGTACAGGTACCGATAGAAATCTACATAGTTCTAAATTGTTCATTGAATTGACTTCTACCGATACTTGACCATCAGGTACCGATAGAAGTCCCCTAAAATTTTGGAAATACCATTTTTGCCCTTGACAAAATTATGTTATATTTAGATATTATCTAAAATTGCGAGAAATGATTTTTGTATTGAATAAAGATGCAAATAGTTGGATATTTGACAAAGATGAATAGTAATAAATGAATAGAAGACACCGAAATCCTAACCGACGGCGATGGTCAGGATTTAGGTGTTACATAATCAACCACAACTTATTTCATCAAATATACATCATTTTATTCTTCTAAGCATTAAGCCTATCGATCCAACATTACAAAATATACTCAAAAGAAAACAACTAATATCATTCATCATCCAAGTCTATTAACATTCACAAACTTATAATTTAACCTATATACATGCCACAACCCAAAAAAGATTCAAAAGCTACCAAAGTAATTGGATAGGGTTAGCTTTGTCATTGATCCTTCGAAATGGTCAACAATGATTATCTAGAAAACAACATAAGAAAAACCATAAGCTTACAAAGCTTAGTAAGATCATAGTACAACTTTTACTTTACTTGCTTAAATTAAAATGTGAACTCCAAGAAAATAGCTTGCTAACATAAATTCTTAACAAGATGCATTATACATGAGTTTCCTTATTAGCCAACCCAAAAAGGACAACTTATCAAGAAATTTATCCAAATAAAAATATTCCATTTCCATGTAACCTTCCATATAATTTAATTCAAATCACTTAAGCTTGGTTTGTACACTTGGTCAACACTCCATTTTCAAGGGCATCAAAGATACAAAATTGGCACTAAAATGCATTCAGGGGCACAAGTGTGAAGTCCGGAGCACTAGAGTACGTTCAGGGGTACAAATGTGCAATCAGGGGCACTGAAGTACATACAGGGGCATCAAAGTGGAAACAGGGGCACAAATGTGCATTTTGGAGCACTTCTTCATTACTGTAACATGACCAATTTCACTTCATTCATTTATAACTAAATACAATTCACAGAACATCATTATAACTTCTTCTCAAATCCATACACATTTACTTAATAATAGTAACTCTTATAGTAATACATATATCTAATGTAATTTTCTAATGTTCATACATAAACAAATTATCTAGCAAATAGAAATTTAGACCATAAGTAAATTATAATAAAAATAAGTCACTACAAACTTACCTACGATCATTTCTGATTAATACGTAGGGACTACTCTGTAATTTTCTCTCTTTCTCGATTTTTTTTCACACTTTAGTCCTTAGACTTAAAATTTCCAAACTTAGCAAAATTGGCTAAATACCAAAACTAGCAAAATATACTATCATAATAGAACAATCCATAACCATTCTAAATTCACAAGAATACCATTTAAAATCTAATATTTAACAATTAATCCACAACTCAAAAACTAACAAAATTACTTAATAAATCACTTCTAATTAGCAACCAAGACTTCAAACTCTCCATTAATCATTCAAGCTAACAAGAATTCATCAATGGAAACATAAAAAATCTTTGATAGTTTTAAAAATGAAGGTACGATTTAGCTAGACCTAGTTGCAACGATCTCAAAAACATAAAAATTACAAGAAACAAATTTAGAAATCATACCATTCAAGCTTAAAGAAATTGGCCAAAACTCAAAGGTCTCTCCCATGGAGATTTCAGTGGTTCCAAAGAAGAAATAAAAATGATAGCGTTTTCTTTATTTTTTGGTCTTATGATTTTATTATTTCATTATTCTATTATCTTTACCATTCAAATCATTATATTTCAATAATAACTAAATTCTTTCTCTTTTACAAATTAGTCCTTTTTACTTAATTAACTAAACGTTAATATTTCTTCACTAAAATTTAACACGAATCTAATGTAACCCCATAAACATTAATTAAATGATAAAATTTGACTTTACATATCGAATTTGTGATCCTGAAACCACTATTTCCAAGGCCACTGAAAAATGAGATATTACAACTCTCCCCCTAAAGAAATTTTCACCCTCGAAAATTTTTACTAGAGAAAAGATTCAGATATTGTGATTTCATAATTTTTTCCATTTCCCATGTCGCTTCTTCAATCCCATGTCGTCGTCATAACGCTTTAATCAATGGTACAGATTTATTTCTTAACTCTTTTGTTTCCTGAGATAAGATCTTTACAGGTTCTTCGTCATAGGTTAAGTCATGTTGTAATTGATTTTCTCCTGTAGACAAATTATGCAACGGATAAGATTGATATCTTCGAAGCTTTGAAACGTGAAAACCATTATGAAATCTGTCGAGCTTTGGAGGTAAAGCTAAGCGATAGGCTTCTAGTCCTATTCTTTCAAGAATTTCACACCACCCGATAAATCAAGGATTGAACTTCCCTTTTTAGCCAAATCGTAACTCTTTCTTTCAAGGCGACACTTTTAAAAATACTTTTTCACCAATAAAAAACTTGATATCTTTTCTTTTTAGATCAACATATGATTTCTGACGATTGGATGCAGCTTTCAGGTTATCTCGAATGATCCTTTTTCATCAATTTCACAAACTAAATCAACCCCAGTTAACTTCCTTTCACTCAGCTCAGAACAAAATAGTGGACTTCTACATCACACCTATATAAAGCCTCATATGGAGCTGATCGCCCCCGAACGTACTCCCGTTCGGCATAGATTTAGGCTTTTCGCAAGTATACGGGTCAAGTTGTAAATATAGTGTGTTACAATGGAACACTTGGTAGTATTTTGAGGAACGTACCAAAAGGAGGCGTCAGGCGATAGTAAATTGAATCCCTGCAAAGAATAAAATTAATTAATACTAATTTTAGGTATTATAGTGCGAAGAAATAAAGAGTAAATTTTTTAAAGCATAAAGTAAAAGATAAAATAAAATAGAAAACAAAAGAAAATAGTTGAAATGTAGAATTCTTATAAACGACTTTGGGGATATTAGGTTGTTTTCATATGAGTTCCTTAATTGTTGGGTTTTGGGGATTTTTCCTCTAATCAACTACTCACTACCTCAATTATTCATGTGTCCACTCCCTAATTCCCCAAAATGGAATTAGTTCCTCATGGTTTCTTTATCATCAAATAAACAATATATGAGAACATATAATTGAAGAAGAGAATGAAAAAGAAACTTAAATTGTATTAGCAATCTGCCAGAAAAAATTCCTCGATAATTTATGCAATTTTCTACAATCTCGTTTCAAATCGAAAATAAAATAAACTAGAAACTACGATTTACTGAATGCTGTATAAAACCCTAGTGCTAAAGGTCCTATTTTATAGCTTTAGATGGGTTTTTTCTCAAGCCTAGGTTAGCTGTCTTTCCTCATGTTTAAGTGGCATTGTAAAGACCAAAATGCCGTTCATTTAGTGTGAAATATGCGTCCAGAGGCTGATGTCGCGACACACCAGGACCTGTTTCATGACAAAGACATCAGCCTCTAGGTAAAGTGTCATGCTATAGGCATTGTCGTGACATAGCCCATGTATGTCGTGACAAAGAAGTCAGTCTTCGAATTCTTCAAGTCTAGTCCCTTTATTGTGACCTAGCTCAGCCTATGTCGTGACAAAGTGATCAATCTCATTGTTACACTTCTTGTGGTCTTTTGCACACTCACCAAGTACATTAGCTAACCTTTAGGCCTCAATCGACCTTAAAGACAAATAAAATGACATTTTAGCACTTAGGTTACACAATTTATTTAAATGAGAAATCTAAATTAAATCTTATGAAAACATAATGAAAATACTTGATTTCAAGCTCTTCAAGTGTGAAAAGTAGTTCAATCTGCTAGGTATAAAAACCGACAGATCAAAGGCCCCCACACTGAAGTCTTTGCTTGTCCTCAAGCAAAAAAATAAATAAGAAAAGTAAGAAAAATGAAGAGCTTGAGTTCATAGCTATACAAAGAGTGGGCTCGTAGCATGTAGTCCAGGCATCATACATCTCTTAATAACTTTGACATGATAATTAAGCAACTTTACCGATTTTTATTAGAAACAATATAAGTTCATTAAGTTATAGGAAATACACATATTTTGGTTTGATCAATATATATCCATCAATGCCATATAAAGGTATTTTAATTATCCTAGTACAATACAGACAACCATAATAAGATCATGCAATTTCCATATCTATTCATGCATAAAGTTGTTTAAGTCACATAGCGCTTTTCTGCTTGTAACGTGTTGAGGCTTAGGATAGGTATGAATTTTAAAGAATAATTAAGCATAAAAGGTTACAAACACGAAAATAGTTTGGCACATTGTATTGTTCCCTATTCTTCCCCTTTATTTCCCACTCCATCTCACCCCCTTATTTCTCCTTCTCTCACCATTCTTTTTTCTCCATTTTAGGAACTCTCAATATAAAGCAATCCCCTTAACTAGCCGATAAGTATTCTTTCTCCTTTTTTTCTTAAGTGAGATTCTCTGTTTCTTCTTCTTGGTGACTTTTTAATTTTGTCACTATTCACATGTTTTCTTACTCATGATTCTTTTGTTTCTACTCACTTTTCTTTTCTTTTTGATTTTTTCTCTATTTCTCTCTTTTTCGCTAAACTAAAGTTCATACATTTTATTGAGCTTCCTATTTCTATTTTGTAACCTCCACCTTAATGTGTCTACCTACCCTCAATACCAATGACCATACGTATTTACATGCTAAAGAGGTTTATAGTGTGGTTCATCAAAAAGGGTCAGAAGGCTCAAAGATGGTATTAATTGGAAATTCAGAATAGGGTTTGACTTTTTTAGCTCTAAATGTGTCCAAACAATGCCTTAGGTCATCCTTAAAACATCTCAATATGAACAAATATCAATTTCATCACATAATCTCAAAATTATCATCTATCATATACACTAGCATGTTTATTTCCTTATATCTCGCACATCATTTGGTATCAATAATACCTTTTTATCTATACTTAATATAACCTATAAAACTCAAAAGTTTCATGCTCAAAAATTAAATTTTTTTTATCATCATGCCAAATTTATCAATCAACACAATCAACCTATTATACATGTTCCTAACCAATCACTTGTATTTCTACATGCTCAAGCCCACATAAAAATAATAAAAAAAACTAAAAATAAAATTTATATGCCAAAAATTCTTATGTTATCCCCCACACTTTAGAAAACTTATTGTCCTCAATGTGTAGTTCCCTCAAATAATAAAGGAAAGAAGTTGCCCGATTTATCTTGAAGGTTCTTGATGGTATTACAAATGACATATATTTTCTCCCTAATTTAGTGCTTTTATTGTCTCTTTTGTATCTCATTTAGCATGCATCATAAGCATTTTATAATTAGTTTTTATATTTCCTAATACATTGCTAGTTAGTTTAAGCTCTCATTATTTCTATATATTTTGTACTAATGTCGACACAAGCAGTTGATATATTCCATATTAAGATTACTAGCACAGGAACTCAGTTCAGAAGATCAACATTGACAAAATGCAGCCACAAAACTAGCTTGGAATTACGACTAGAGATGTCGCTGCATTGAAGTTGAACCTCAATTGAGTAGAGTTAAGCTGAGTTTACACTAGAAGCACCAGCACAGGAATATCACAGATGTCACTATAATTACAACATCAGAATGAGTCTAATAGTACAGTGACAATTTGAAGATCTTTAAAGAAAACATGTAATCTGTGTTAGTGCACAACTGTACTCTAACTAACTTTTACAGTTGCAAAAATCTAGATCTGAATCTGAGAATGAAGGATGAAATTTGAAAATATTTGGTGGTTATAAATAGACGAAAAAAATGAGGAAAAACATCATCAAGAACAAGGGGATTAAATTCTGAAAATTTTTCGTGAATCAAAGATTTGAGCTGGATTCGGGGAGCTGGTGAACCACGTCTGCAACTACTTCTGACGAGAGGTGCTTGATGCCGAGCATGAGGAACAAGTAAAGAGTTGGCCTAGTAGTCTAGAGATAGTAAGCTTCATTGTACTCTTTATTTCTTGTAAAACGATGATGGATTCTGTTGATGTTAAATTAATACGAGAGTATCTTTTAACATTATATCATTTTGATTCTTATTTTACATTACTTGTCCGCTTATTTTTGGATTTAACCGCTCTAAACACAAAAGTGAAATTGTAGTACATCGACATCGAGAGATGCGATGACAAGTTAGATTAACAAGTGGATTAGGCGAGAGTTGCTCGGGACTGGGACAGATTCCAGTTATTTGTTCTTGGATACACATCATTGCTCGCATCGAGAGGTGGAGTAGTGTATTTGAGTCAGGATTAAGTAGAGAGTTATTGTGAGTAAGAACTCGAAAGGACTTCATTGCTGCGACAATTCGTCTACATTTTACCTTGTTAGCACATCTAGTGTTGCAACCTGTAGAATCAGTGAACCATTTCCACCCTTTACACTTGATCACTTTTATATTTCCTACATTTAAATTTTCATTACTCACACTCAACACTTTTGGATTTATTTTCAGTACATTGACATCTAACTTCTGAGACTTGACTTTAATACAATGACAGTAATGATTAATTTAGTGTGCATAATTGACATAACTGCGCTAACAACCCTATTCGCATTATACTGATTTTTGTTCTATTAATTGCTTTAACATTAAGACATTGAAAACCATTTCCTCGTGGGATTGATATCCGATAGCTCTGTCTATCAACTATACTTGCATCGACGTGTGTATGCTTGCACAATCGTGTGTCGTAAAAACACCGATCAAGTTTTGGCGCCATTGCCGGGGATCTTGGCGTTTGTTCGATGTTTATTTTTGTTATTGCAATTAATTTTACTTACTTAATTTTTAACTTTTGATTAGTTTGTTTATCGTTCTTTTCTGATTTTGAAGGAATTGTATGTCCACAAGGAGAAATCCTAAGGACATTATAAGCTTTGATCCAGAGCTTGAGAGAACACTTAGTAGGAGAAGGCAAGAACGAAGGAAGATGGCTGGTAACAACAACAATAATAATCTACCACCATTGCTACCACAGGATAACAATCCTCCAGTGCTACCACAAGATTTACCGCTGCCACGTCCACAAGAAGAGCAAATACAGAATAGGCCAATAAGAGATTTTCTTGTGCCTATACTCGATGATTTACAACCAGGGGTTGTGCGACCAGCGATTCAGGTTGGTAACTTTGAATTGAAACCAGTGATGTTTCAAATGCTTAATTCTAATGGACAGTATTCAGGTTTTCCACATGAGGACTTACGGGAACATTTGAAATCATTTTTACTTATTTGTGCATCCTTTTAGTCAACATGGTGTCCCTGATGATGCTTTAAAAATGCAATTATTTCCTTATTTATTGTAGGGAAAAGCTCGAACATGGTTTTTAGGATTACCGGTTGGATCTATTACATCATGGAATGCTTTAGCAATGCAATTTGTCTTACGATTTAATCCCCCGACAATGAATGCAAGGTTGCGAAATGACATCACTGTATATCATCAACTCGATGATGAGAATTTACACACAATATGGCAGCATTACAAAGCATTGCTTCGACGCTACCCAATGAATGGGATTTAACAAGAAACTCATATTGAAATTTTTTATAATAGTAATGCTCAGACAAGGAATCTTGTCGACGGATCTGCAAACGGTCCATTGTTGGATTGCACATATGATGAAGCGGTTTGAATTCTGGAGTGGATAGCTCAAAATGATTACCAATATTCGATTTCTCATTCTGCGCAGGTGAAAACTAACCCTGGAGTCCTTGAATTAGATGCTATTTCTGCATTCTCAGCGCAAGTATCTTCTTTGGCCAACATCATTAAGAACATGAATGGAACAAGTACCATTGCTCCGATTCAAATGGCCCAGCAAACAAATATGCTGATATTTTCATGCTAGATTTACGGCGACAATCACAACTATGAAGATTGCCCACAGCATGTAGAAGCATATTATGTCAACAACATTCGAGGGGGTTCGTTTGGTAACTCCTATAACAGTCGTTCGTAACAACCTTGGGGAAATCAGAATACATCCATATTTCGATATGGAAATTCTTCGAACCAAGAAAGTTATAGGCAAGGAGGTTACAACAACAACCAATCACAGAATTATATCAGAATTCACAAGTAAATTCTCGTACTGAACCAATGCAGTCACATATTCAAATGCAACCATAATTACGACTACAATTACAACCATCTGTTTTGCCACAAATGCAAGGACAACATCATCAACATCAACAATAATAATTTAATCAATCTAAGGTAGATCCTATGGTTGCTCTTGAAGCAATGATGAGCGAGCATATTACTCGAACCGAAGTGATAGTGCAAGGAAATTCTTCTTTAATAAGAGCATTGGAAGCACAACTTGGACAGTTGGCCTCTAATCTCAACACTAGATCACCAGGTACTCTACCTAGTGATACTGAAGATCCAACGCAACGAGGGAAGGAGCATTGCAAAGCAATCACATTAAGAAGTGGAAAACAGACGGTAGAAATAAGTAATTATGGTTAAGACCATGTCGAAGCATCCACTTCACAGCAGCAAGAAGAGATTATAATTGAAGAAAGTTAAGCTCAAAAGAATATGGAAAAACTAACGGCAGTACCATCTCTACCTACAGTTTGTCCAGATAAGCTGTCGACACAACCATTACTGTTTAAGCAATAGAATCATCCACACCACCCTACTACAACCATACCTTTTCCATTTCCATAACGTTTCAAAGAAAAAATCCATGATGAAGAATACCATAAGTTTGTTTCTACTTTGAAACAATTGCATATTAATCTACCTCTAATAGATGGTCTTGTATAGATACCCAGTTATGGGAAATACATGAAGGAGCTATTATTAAAGAAAAAGAAACTATCTGACATCGAGATGATTGTGCTCATAGAGGGGTGCAGCGCTGTACTCATAAACAAATTACCAACAAAGATGAAAGATCCTGGCAGTTTCACAATTCCATTCACCATTGGAGATCATTACTTAGGTAAAGCATTATGTGATTTAGAAGCAAGCATTAACTTAATGCCTTTGTCTACTTTCAGGAAACTAGGAATCGGATTAATGAAGCTCCCTATGGTGACATTACAATTAGCGGATAGATCTTTAGTACAACCGGAGGGACAAATCAAAGATGTTCTTGTTCCAGTTGATAAGTTGGTGTTTCCTACTGATTTTATCATCCTAAATTGCGAAGCTGTTAAGGAGGTACCTATTATTTTGGGAAGGTCATTTTTGGAAACGGGATGAACACTTATCGACGTGTTTAAGGGAGAATTACTGATGTGTCATAATAATGACCAAGTAACCTTCAGTGTGTTTGAAGCAGAACCGATAGGGCCCAAACAACAATGTCACCATGTTGATATTTTGGACGAAATTATTTCTGAAGAGTTTCGTATCAGGAATTCAACATTGGCTGATATTGATGCAGTGACATCTACTGATGATATCTTAGGGGACTGTATTGACAAAGAGGAAGTGAACAACTGTGAGTTGCGAAGATATTGGCAATTGGAATCGTTGGATTTATCCAACAAGACAATTCTAGTTTTTAAACCATCTGTAGAGCAAGCTCCTACCTTAGAGTTAAAACAATTGCCAACACATTTGAAATATGTATTCCTTGGTGATAGTGAGACACTGCCTGTCATTGTCAACGCAACCCTTAACGCCACACAAGAAGGGAAGCTTATCACAATCTTGAAAGAGAACAAGAAAGCCATAGCTTGAGCATAGCAAACATCAGAGGCATCAATCCTTCTTTCTGCATGCATAAGATAAGGTTAGAAGAAGAAGGGAAGCAATCAATTGAGTAACAAAGACAACTCAATGAGAAAATAAAAGAAGTGGTAAAGAAGGAAATAATCAAATGGTTGGATATAGGCATAATATATCCTATTTCTGACAGTAATTGGGTAAGCCCCGTTCAATGTGTTCCAAAAAAAATTTGTTTTACAGTTGTAACCAATGATAATAATGAGTTAATCCCTACTCGCAACGTAATTGGATGGCGTGTGTGCATGGATTACCGACGATTGAATGCGGCCACAAAGAAGGACCATTTTCCACTCCCTTTCATCGATCAAATGTTAGATAGGCTAGTTGGTAAAGCCTATTATTGCTTCTTGGATGGCTACTCTAGATACAACCAAATAGCTATTACACCGGAAGATCAAGCGAAAACCACATTTACGTTTCCTTTTGGAACTTTTGCTTTTCGACGGATGCCATTTGGTTTGTGTAATGCGCTAGCAACATTCCAGAGATGTATGATGACGATATTCTCGGATATGATTAAAGACTCACTCGAGGTATTTATGGATGATTTTTTAGTCTATGGACAGAGCTTCGACCAATGCACTGACAACTTGGCAAATGTTTTGAGAAGATGCGAGGAAACAAACTTGGTTCTGAATTAGGAAAAATGTCACTTCATAGCAATAAAGGGAATTGTCCTTGGCCATCGAATCTCGTGTCAAGGCATTGAGGTCGATAAAGCAAAGGTAGAAATCATCGAAAAACTACCACCACCTACCACTGTCAAAGCAATAAGAAGCTTTCTTGGACACGCAGGTTTTTATAGGAGATTTATCAAAGATTTCTCTAAGATAGCTAAACCTTTATGTTCTTTATTAGAGCAAAATAAAAAGTTTGTATTCGATGACATCTGTCTGGATGCATTCACAACAATAAAGACAAAGTTGGTGCAAGCTCCGATTGTCGTAGCACCCGACTGGACTTAACCATTCGAATTAATGTGTGATGCTAGCGACTTCGCTGTAGGACCTATTCTTGGACAAAGGAAAGAAAAGGTATTTCATGCTATTTATTATGTTAGTAAAACACTAACTGAAACGTAGGTTTATTACACTACAATTGAAAAAGAGTTACTAGCAGTGGTCTTCGCATTTGACAAGTTCTGTTCTTATCTTGTCGGTGCAAAGACTATAGTATATACGGATCACTTAGCTTTGAGACACCTTTTCAACAAAAAAGTCACTAAGCCTAGACTTATTAGATGGATCTTACTTCTTCAAGAATTTGATGTTGAAATCAAGGATAGGAAGGGATCTGAGAATCAGATAGCTGACCATTTATCTCAACTGGAAAGTGGAAGTGAAGATGGACAAAAGACCCAAATTGTCGAAACATTTCCTGACGAGCAATTATTCACTGTTGACACATCACTATGGTATGCTGATGTAGTCAATTATCCTATACGTGGAAAGCTACCCATGAGTGCAACTGGTCATAAAAAATCAGGTTCATACGCAATGCTACTAAATATTATTGGAATGAGTCGTACTTATTCAAGGTATACGCTGACAATATGATTCACCGATGTGTTCCTGAAGAATAAATGATGTCAATACTGCAACATTACCATGACGCTCCGTATAGAGGTCATTTTGGTGGAACAAGGACAGCTGCAAAGGTCTTGCAATCTGGATTCTATTGGCCCAATTTGTTTCGAGATGCCCATAATTTCACGCAAGAGTGTGATCGTTGTCAACTTACTAGTTCTATTTCTAGACGTAATGAGATGCTCCAACAACCTATCATGGAGGTGGAACTCTTCGATGTTTGGGGTATTGATTTTATGGGACCATTTCCAAACTCTTTTGGAAATATGTATATCCTAGTAGTTGTTGATTACGTATCCAAGTGGATCGAAGCTACTGCAGTACCAAAAGATGATGTTCGGACAGTGCTGAAATTCTTTCATACATACATTCTCACAAGGTTTGGAACCCCAAAAGCGTTGATAAGCGACCAAGGCACTTATTTCTACAACAATCAAGTGGTAACTACATTGAAACGATATGGTGTGAAGCATCGTATGGCTACCACGTATCACCCGCAAACTAATGGTCAAGCGAAGTATCCAATCATCAAATTAAAGGTATACTGGAAAAGGTGGTTAATCCATCTAGAAAGGATTGGTCAATGCGATTACATGCTGCATTGTGGGCGCTTCGCACTGCCTACAAAACACCTCTGGGAATGTCGCCGTATTAGTTGGTATTTGGAAAATCCTTTCACCTACCTGTCGAACTTGAACATAAAGCTATGTGGGCAATTAAACAGGTAAACTTTGATTATGATGCAGCTGGTAAGAAAAGAATGTTGGACATCACCGAATTAGAAGAAATTTGATGCCATGCTTATGAGAATGCAGCGATATACAAGGAAAAGACAAAAAGATGGCATGACAACATCATTTTGCATCGACAATTTCATCCTGGTCAGTTAGTACTTTTATTTAATTCACGTTTAAAACTACATCCAGGGAAATTTCGATCAAGGTGGTCAGGTCCTTTTAAGGTTGTTGAAGCATTTCAAAGTGGTGCGATAACAATTGAAAATTTGCAAGATGGACAACAATTCAAAGTGAACGGCCAACGTCTTAAACACTATGTGAGCCCAAAAGTTCAAGAACCAGACGAAGTTATTAACCTGGTAAAATTTAATTAATGTCGATGCATTTTATTTTAATTACTTTTCAGTTATTTCACTTTTCGTCGTGTTGTTTCATATTCTTAGCAAAAATAAAGGTTGTATTTTTGTCGACGTATTAGAGCACATATTGTCCTTGCATTCAATAATGAGTCAACATTACCTTTTCTGCAAAAATCGCGCTGATTGATTATTTCTTGTCCTAGTCGTTGGATCAAAATAAACTTGGTACGATTTGTAGCCTGGCAATTAATGGCTGCAGGCGTATTATTTCCCCATACGTTTTCACTCATTACACCTAGGTTATAAAACTCTCAGTGCAGTTTTCTTTTTATTCACAATCACCATTGTTACTGAGAATCAACCTTCTCTGTCGATTTTCTTTTCTCACTTCAAAGCAATATTTTTCTTTTTCTTTATTCTCCGATAGTTACACCATGGCAAAAACTCGTGCATCCAAAAACACTCCCAAGAACACTCCAAAACCTTTATCTCGAAATATCTCGAACAACCCTATTAAGATTCCGCCCATAACACCACCATCCTTCTCAACAAGCTCGATTTTGTTTTTAACGACTGTGGCCAAAGACAGATATCACAACATAATGATGAAACGCAATATACATCCTGAGCAGGGCATCCAACTTTCACCAAACTTAAACCTAGGAAAACAGGTCCACCGCACCATCAATCGCATAGGGTGGGAATTTCTCTACGACCATCCATCTGGTTATTCCCCTACTTTGGTTTGGGAGTTTTATGCTAACTTGGTAGACAAGGAACAAGAGTTTTTTTTGTTCGAGAAGGGCTGATACCAT
Organism: Gossypioides kirkii; assembly: GCA_005610355.1. Taxonomy (NCBI): domain Eukaryota; kingdom Viridiplantae; phylum Streptophyta; class Magnoliopsida; order Malvales; family Malvaceae; genus Gossypioides; species Gossypioides kirkii. The sequence goes on from CP032250.1 coordinate 10,468,349, forward strand.
GGAGTGCGGTGCATATCAATGTTTTGCTGCGTATACCGAAAAGGGTAAATAGTCACTCACCCTTCATGCATAGCATGACTGAAGATACTCTGGCTGCTATGATTAAAGATCTTTTCATCGACAATGCTGCATGGACAGGCAGCAATTTTCACAATTTTACAATGCACTGCCAGAATTTACAAAATTTCTTAATATCTTCTTTCACATGCAACAATCTTCATCTGATAAGCCTACTACTGATGGTAGGCCCAATCAAATGCCAACAGGAGTTCACATTTCTGATGATAACAATAATGAAAGGAGTCAAACGTTGAGGAAGACTATTGTCGCAATATAGCTGATCTGTTTGAGGAAGAATTTTCAAACAGTTTAGGTGCAAGTATGGCTGAAAGAGCAGATATTATAGGAGAAGGTATCGATACAGTTAACAGCGATAACAGGGGCCCAACTGAGGATGAACATCATGTGGAAGAGGAAGCCAATCAAGTACATGAGCAAGAGAAGGAGGAAGAAAATGAGACTGAGAAGGAAGAAACAGAGCCTGCAGAAATGCAGGAAAACAAGGAATTTAATGATGCTCCAGCATTGATCATGGAGAATGTGTGGGAGCATCCAGCCCAAAAGTGATTCGACCTACTGCGAGTCAGGCTAAAATTATCATAGGCGAAGAAGAGGAACTGAATCCTTTAGCTATTATACCATACATAACACCACTCATTGAAATCCATCCATCTGATGTGATAATTAATGAGGCCATCGCCCAACCTGCCGAGGGAGAGCAATCTATCGAGCCGATTGGTTCGAGGGACAAGAAAAGAAAGAGGCATAAGGGAAATAAAGTGAAGAAGAACCATGACGACGGGAGCGCCCAAAGAAGAAAAAAAAAGAAAGCAAAGGCAGCCGCTATATCAGCTGCTGATGAATGACTTGGTACAAAATTTTTAGTTTTAATGCATTTTTATTATCATTACATTTTATTTTGTCATCGCATCATTTTGTTAACTTAGTTGCATTGTAGTTGCATTTCCATTATTTTTATATAATATTGTCAGTGCATTGGGGATAATGCAGACATTAAGTTTGGGGGGAGATAATGTGAAATGGAAATGCAATTACACCCACATATTTAAATTCTATTTGTTTCTTTGGTCAATGAAAATTCACAAAATTTCAACTTGAATGTGCTTACAATTTTTATCTTAATGCGTAATTCTTGAATTATTTTGATGCTGATGTATACATTGGATGAATGTGAATGAATGATGAATCTACTATTTTCGAATGAATGATTGGAATTGTTTCAGTAATGAATGATTAGTGTTTATGTTTGAATCTTAAACTAATTGACCTGCTGCAGCTACATTTTATAAAAGACACTCCAATGTGAGTGCATTATGACTTTTCAAGGGAGAACACTTAGCTGCAGGATTAAAAAAATCATCTAGCAAAAGGCTATCACTGCAAGAGCGTGTGTCGGCGCAATTACATACCTCCTGGGGGTTTGTTGCACCCCATCGTTACTGCCCAGGAACAAAGGTAGAGTAATGCAATGACATCTCTCAGTCATTAATAAAAAAATAAAAATAAATGTTGTATTGGTTTATGGAAAATTAGGATTCAATGCATATCACTAACATTAGGAATTTGTACATTCTTCTTTCATATGAATACAATTTGTACATTAGGAATTTAGAGAGTTCAAGTTGTATGGATAATAATTGTTGTAACATTTTGTGCTTGTGACATTGTTAATTTTTGTTTACTTGAGGATAAATAAAAACTTCAGTTTGGGGGTGTGATGGTATTACAAATGACATATATTTTCTCCCTAATTTAGTGCTTTTATTGTCTCTTTTGTATCCCATTTAGCATGCATCATAAGCATTTTATAATTAGTTTTTATATTTCCTAATACATTGCTAGTTAGTTTAAACTCTCGTTATTTCTATATATTTTGTACTAATATCGACGCAAGCAGTTTATATATTCCATATTAAGATTGATAGCACAGGAACTCAGTTCAGAAGATCAACATTGACAGAATGCAGCCACAAAACTAGCTTGGAATTGCGACCAGAGATGTCACTACATTGAAGTTGAACATCAAATGAGTAGAGTTAAGCTGAGTTTACACTAGAAGCACCAGCATAGGAATATCACAGATGTCGCTATAATTACAACATCAGAATGAGTCTAATAGTACAGTGACAATCTGCAGATCTTTAAAGAAAACATGTAATCTCAGTGATGCATAGCTGTACTCTAACTAACTTTTACAGCTGCAAAAATCTAGATCTAAATCTGAGAATGAAGGACGAAATCTGCAAATATTTAGGGTTATAAATAGACAAAAAAATGAGGAAAAACATCATCAAGAACAAGGGAATTAAATTCTGAAAATTCTTCGTGAATCAAAGATTTGAGCTAGAATCGGGGAGCTGATGAACCACATCTGCAACTGCTTCTGATGAGAGGTGCTTGATGTCAAGCAAGAGGAACAAGTAATGAGTAGGCCTAGTAGTCTAAAGATAGTAAGCTTCGTTGTACTCTTTATTTCTTCTAAAACGATGATGGATTCTGTTGGTGTTAAATGAATACGAGGGTATCTTTTAATATTATATCCTTTTGATTCTTATTTTACATTACTTGTCCGCTTATTCTTGGATTTAACCGCTCAAACACAAAAGTGAAATTGCAGTACATCGACATTGAGAGATGTGATGACAGGTTAGATTAACAAGTAGGTTAGGCGAGAGCTGCTTGGGACTAGGACAGACTCCAGTTACTTGTTCTTGGATACACATCATTAGTCGCATCGAGTGGTGGAGTAGTGTATCTAAGTCAGGATTAAGTAGGAAGTTATTGTGAGTGAGAACTCGAAAGGACTTCATTGCTGCGATAATTCATCTACATTTTACCTTGTTGACGCATCTAGCGTTGCAACCTGTAGAATCGGTGAACCATTTCCACCCTTTACACTTGATCACTTTTATATTTCCTGCATTTAAATTTCCATTACTCACACTCAACACTTTTGGATTTATTTTCAGTACATTGACATCTAACTTCTGAGATTTGACTTTAATACAATGACAGTAATGATTAATTTAGTGTGCATAACTGACATAACTGAGCTGACAACCCTATTCATATTAATTTTTCTTCTATTAATTGCTTTAATATTACATCGAAAACCATTTCCTCGTGGGATCGATATCTGATAGCTCTGTCTATCAACTATACTTGCATCGACGTGTGTACACTTGCATAATCGTGTGTTGTAAAAACACCGAACAGTTCTCTTCTTTTTATGGTGGTTGTCCTTCTCCTTTTGGTATTAATGCTCAAAATTGTTACGTCTTCTATAATGTGGGGTTCCTACAAAGAGAATTTAAAGCATATATACCAATATAAATTCTAATCCTACTCCTACGAATTATATAAGTCTAAATAATGATTAATTTAAAGCATAATGATTAATTTAGTGTGCATAACTGACATAACTGAGCTGACAACCCTATTCGTATTATACTGATTTTTCTTCTATTAATTGCTTTAACATTACATCGAAAACCATTTCCTCGTGGGATCGATATCTGATAGCTCTGTCTATCAACTATACTTGCATTGACGTGTGTACACTTGCATAATCGTGTGTTGTAAAAACACCGAACAGTTCTCTTCTTTTTATGGTGGTTGTCCTTCTCCTTTTGGTATTAATGCTCAAAATTGTTACGTCTTCTATAATGTGGGGTTCCTACAAAGAGAAGTTAAAGCATATATACCAATATAAATTCTAATCCTACTCCTACGAATTATATAAGTCTAAATAAAAACAAAAAATTATCCAAAATTTAAAAAATTAAATTATCTTAAACAATTATTCTTCCTCATCCATCTCATCTTCTTCCTCATCACTATCATTTCCTACTTCTGGCTCTTCATCATCATGCTCCACATCCATCACCCCAAACTTGATCGTAGTGTAGTTAGGGACCCTAAGGTTATGTTGTCGAGCAAACTCTTGGAATACCGATCCCGATTCGTGCATCAATTGGATCATCCAATCCAGCTTTGCATGAGTCCCTTCACCAACTTCTTGTTGGGTTGTTGGCAACCTTTGTATGGATGCTGGTTTAGTTGTCGAATCTCATGATTTCTTCTTCCCTTCTCTTCTTTGTTTGGCACGAAGCTCTCCATATTTTTGGAAAAGTGTGTCATCAATAACACTTTTCGATGGCTTCATGGTTTGTTCAGTAGATGCCATAGGCACTCTTTCCCTTCTGTACAAAGTTGTGATTAGGTGAGGAAAGAAAATCCTAACCTTTTGGCTTTTTACACAATGACTCATGTCTTGGTGGATCCATTTTCCTATACAAACTTGCTTTTTCTGCAATATTACAAACAATAAGACTGCTCAGAAAGCATTAATGTTAGAAACACTTAAGCAAGTATCATTCATGTGCAAAGGAATTAAATCCACATTTTAGCTTCAAGAAACATGATGGCTTGATTAAATGATGTGGGAATGCTAGTGCCTGGCCTAAATTCCATTCCCCCTTCCTTCAGTCAGATAAGTAATTACTTCATGCATGTCTATATCACTAAAGGAGTTTAAATCAATTTGATCTAAGAAATCCTATTCATAATAAGGGGTATTAAAGAAATTACAAATTATTCTGGGGGTTACCTTAACACTAATTCCTCTAATTACTAAGGTTTCCCAATTGACTTCATCCCTAGTCCTAGAGATATGATCTTTTAAGGTAGCATAAAATTCCTGGACTATAGGGATAATAGTAGGTTCTATGGGGTTTGTCAAAAAATGTTCCCATCTATGGTACCTATCTAAAGGCCAGACATCCTTGCGCAAAACCTTCAATGGATCAAAACCTCTCTCTTGAATGAAGGTTTTTCCTCGAAGTTCATTAAAATATTTTTCCACATTCATATTCAGAAAATTTGAAGCATTCGTACCCAATGATGGTTCTGATTCTACAATAATCTATCTAGGAGGCATTCTAAATAATAATGATATACGAGTAGGAACTTTAAACCTGGATAGGTACGCTTCTCCCCTTGCTTGGAAACTTGAAAAGTTAAAAGAGAGAATAAGAAAAGAGAGGATTTTTAGGTTTTTTATGAGTTAAAAAATAGTGAAGTTAGTTAGAATAATGTTTTATTATTTATAGGGGTTATGTTTTAGGGTGTAAAAATTCAAAAAATATAAGCCCTTAATTGTCGGGTTACGTAGTCGAGTCAGGTCAATTCTGCAAAAATTACAGGCGATGTCTCAACATAGGGAGTCTTCGTGACATCCTCCTCTATCCTGATATTTTTCAAATCTGTGCACTTTGTCCCGACAAAGGGGTGTCCATGTCGCGACATCGGCATCAGTCTTGGTTTTTTGGTATTTTGTCACCTTTGTTGCGACATAGCTTATAGTGTGTCGCAACGTATCCCAGTTTCCTGTTAAATACTAAAATAAAACATGTTAGAATAATATACAATAGTATACTTGAGTTAGTACCACCGATTTTACTTTTAAGTCTTACTACCGGACTCATTCGGTATGCTTACTCTTGATGAGCGGATCCAACTTTGTTCCACTTCTCATTCTATCTATCTGCCTCATTCAATCAATCTCTTTCCTTGAATTCGTTAATTCTTTCCTTGTTCATAAATGGAATTCAGTTGTGCCCTTCTCCCTTATTCAATATGAGCAGATGACATCGCTCATTATGCTCATTGATTTCATCACTTTTGTCCCCACATTTGAAGGTTTCCACCTCACCATTAATTCTCATAGTAAGCTCATTATTGCTTAAGTCGAAAGTAGACCGAGATGTGGCTAAGAATGGTCTTCCTAGCAAGATGCGGATATCCATGTCTTCCTCAAAATCCAAAACAACAAAATCCCCAAGGATGATAAAACTCCTTACGTGGACTAAGACGTCCTCTAAAATTCCCCTCGATCGTATAGATGACTGATCAGGCTATTGTAGAGTTACGTGGGTATTCTTAAGATCTCCACTCCCAAGCTTCGTGAATACTGACAAAGGCATTAGGTTTATGCTTGCATCGAGATCCCATAGAACCTTGTTAAACTGAAGATTTCCAATGTCAATTAGAATAGTGAAACTATTGGGTTCCTTCAGTTTTTGGGGAATCGTCTTGGAGATAATGGCACTATAGGATACGTTTACCTCTACTTGCTCGCTTACCTTGATTTTCTGACATCGTGTCATAATTTTCTTTAAGAATTTGGTGTACTTAGGTACCTTTTCTATCAACTCAATCAATGGTAGGATAATATTTAAGGATTTGAAAAGGTTGAGGAAACATACAAAATCATCTTCATCTTGTCGCTTCTTGATCGCGCTATAAACGTCACAGCAATTTGTGCAAGCGTACACTATTGATGCAAGTATAGTAGATAGGTTTTAAACTATCAGATATCGATCCCACAAAGACGACTGCTTCTGTTTATAATTGTCGATGCAAAAGAAGTTAAAATAAAATAGATTGTGATGAATAATGTCGGAGTAAATTAATAAGAAAATGAAGTAAAGGTTTGAGAATAATTTGTCGAAGCAATTTAAGAAAATTTTAAGAATTAAAAACAGTGATAATGAGATGGGGTTCCTTGACTTGAAAAGTTGGCAAACAACTAAATGTGATCACAAGGTAACTAATAGATAAATTTTAGCTACAATTAGGCTCAATGAATCTTACCAACCTCGACTTCCTTATTTATCAAAGACTTAAATACTCACACTAACCAAACCTTCAAGTGTTGGCAATGCAAAATATTCAAGAGCAAGTGGATAGAATTCCTTCAATCGTTGACTTGCTTGTTAACTTAATTTGTCACAGCACTTTCCAATGACAATGAATGCAATCACACTTCCGTGGTTAAACAATTAAATCCAAAGATAAACAATGAAAGGAAGACTGAAATAGATATCATACTAGATCTGAAATTAAATTGTACTTCCATACAAATTCAATTAATTAAAATTCATCAACATTTAAAGAGAGAATAAAAGAATGAATTGAAGCATCCTATTTCAAGTCTAATAGAACCATTCCCTTACACTCCTCTTGCGTCGCAATTAAGCATGCTCCTCGTCAGGAGCAGATTTGCCTTCTCATCACAGTCAGGTTGCCCTCAATGAAGTTAAGCTACCATGGAAGCAAGCTTAAGAAAATGTTGAAGAGAAAGTTTTTATGCATCAAAAATATGGAAGATGAAGTTTAAAGAAGATCCTCTCTCATCAATATTTATCAACCATTACCAAGTACAAGTGTCCTTTCTTTCAGATCCAACTTCCTCTAGCTGTACAAGTTGGTTATACTAGCTGTACACTCACACAGATCTGGTGTGTTCATCAGACAGTTGTCGGTTGTGGTGACATTTTTGGGCATAAATTTAGATTCTATTTTACGGTGACAACCTTGGATACCTTCATGCATTGATCTTTCCGGATAGACTCTTGCATTGACATCTATGGATGCAATACTGAACACTAATTGTGCGACATTAGTAGCAAAAATAGGATGAAATTAAAGAAAATTAAACCTAGCATCACTAAGTTAGAAAATGCAATTACTAAGTTAAAAATGCTAAAAATACATGCTAAAAATGATAAAATGGGAACAAATTACAACCTAGTAAGGAGAAATCAATGGTCTTTTCTAATGTTGTCACACCTCCAAACTTGAATTTTTACTTGTCCTCAAGTAAACAAAAGCTAGTAAAGTCATAGCAAAAGGTTTTGTCAAAGCAATAACCATTCTAGCAAATTGAATCTTCTGAAATCCTAATGTATGAATTACATTCACATGAAGAATATTACGCCAACACATACTCTTGTAGTGACAACCTTTGGCTAGATTACTTTTTCTAACACTTGCATGGGAGTGTTCCCCCTTGACAATTCACAATAAACCCACATTGGAGTGTCTTTTATTTAGAACTATACTTATACACAAGTAGCTATAAATGGTAAATTTATTTAAGATTCAAATAATGATACTACTCATTCATTACTAATGCAATCTCAACCATTCATCCAAAAATAGAGACATAACATTCAATCACATCTATCCAACTCATTCATTAGCATTTCACGTAATTCAAGAATTAAGCATCGAATGAAACAATTGCAATCACATTTCCCATAATATTGCATGCTTTCATTGAATTAAAAAGGACAAAAAAAATTCAAATGTGGGTGCAATTGTATTTCCAATCTATATACATTCCCCCCAAACTTAACGTCTGCATTGTCCCCAATGCACTGACATTAATGTACAAATATATATGGAAATGCAATGACAATAAAAAAAATGCAGGGACAAAAGTAATGTGATGACAATGATATTACAACTACATGATATGCATGAAATCTAATAAAGTGCTGAAAAATAAAAACTAACTCAGTGTGCTGCAGTCGAAGATATGGCTACATGTGTTTTCTTCTTCTTCTTCCTGCATTCCTCCTTGCATTTCTTTTTATCCTTGGCGCGCTTTCATTTCTTTTCTTTGGCTTAGCTGGATCCTTAAGTTGCTCCTACAAATCAAGTTGTGTCGCGGCTTCATCGACCGTGACGTTAGAAGGGTGTATCTCAGCAAGTGGTGCCACATAGCACTACGGCCAGAGGTTTGGAATCCTTATTATTGATCGTCACGGCCTCCGCTTGACTCGCATCAGGTGGTGCCAAATCTTTAACAGTTGCACCCACAACCTCAGGTTCAACGATAAATTCCTCAGATGAATCTGTCACGACAGTAGGTTCTTCCTTTCTTCCTTTTTTTCCTTCCTCCTCTCGTTCATTTTCTTCTTCTTTCTCCTCATCAGTCTCCACAGCCTCCAAAGGTGTATTTCCTCCCTCAACATTAGCCTCCTTCCCAGCCATATTAGCTTCTAGGCTGGTAGAAAAATCATCTTTGAACAGGCTGGCAAAATTTCGGAAGCAGACTTCAACATCTTTTGAGTTCAACTCACGGTCATCATCAAAGATGTGGACCATCTGTAAGATGCAACTGAAAGATCCCTTTCCTCTAAGGCAACCCTCTCAGTTGAAGGCGTAGGTTCCTTGATAATTGGAGGGAACACCGAAAACTTTCTAGAGGTGTTTTGCTGAGATTGCACAATGTCGTTACAATAACACTATTCCATGCCCTTGTGTAGACATAGAACAGGTTTTTTGATCGCTCCATATCTTCAATTGCATTAAAAATTTTGATCTACTGAACATTGATTTTATCTGCAATCTATTCTACCTCTCTAACCTTATGCCATAATTGAGGGTTTTTGGCGACATGAGTTTTCTTTTCCTCTTTTGTTGCTTTGTCTTTCCCTTTCTTGGTTGCAGCCTCCTTCACAACAGGAGTATCCTTCCCCCTGGTCATGCGTTCAATAAGTACATCATTAATTGACCCTTTGTTGTCAAATAACTCCTCTCCTTCACAAGGCACCACGCCTCGTTGTCGACACAATTGCATGATAAGTGAAGGGAATGTCAAGATGCCTATTTTCCTTGCTTCACAGTCAGCAATCTCTTGGTGCAAAATTGCACCGACATCAATACGTCTCCTCTTAATTAATGAATGGATTAAACACATTCAACCCAAGGTAACTGTGGTACTATTGGTAAAAGGCATTAGACGGTAATTTACGAATTGGAACCAAACCTTACTCTGTACAGTGAGGAAGCAACGGTGCATGGTATAGTTGTTTAGATTATTACCCGTCCAAATTTCTCCATCAATACACAAGTCATGCAGTAGGATGTCAGTGCCTTCTTCAGTGAGTTGCTCGAGGAAGGCAATGTGCTCGTCTTCTTTGACATCGATGTTGTACAAAGCATTGAAATGGGGAGTACCTCCGGGTACTAGCCCTTCTCCAACCAAGATAAATTATTGGTCCTTGCAGATCAAATTGCCATAAAATTCCCTTACAAGGGATGGTGAGTATCCCTCAAGATGAGTACAGAAGGTTTCCCACCCCATTCGTGCAATGGTCTTGTGAACTTACTTTCCCAGGTTTAAATGTGGCAACAGTTGGAAGCCTTGTTTCGGGTGGCAGTTACGCTTCAACATGTTGTCATGGAAGTGGTCTTTTGTAGCTTTAGTTAAAAAGAGCACTGGCTCTTTCATCGGTGGCTGTTCTGTATCGCGTACCAATGCAGTGGAGGATTCTGTAGGAGATTTGGATTTGAAAGGAGTTTTGGCACCTCGTGTTCTGGCCATGGCTTTAGGATTCAAAGAAATAAAAGATAACAAGAAAATGAGGGCCGGAGGAGAAAATTTTCCAATAACAAAGGAGGTGTTGTTTGTGAGGAACACCGTCGGCGCTCTTTATAAGGAATGAAACATGAAGGTGAAGATACGTGTTCTTTGCCACTATAGAGATAGGACACTGAGTCTGCATCCAATAAATGCAGTGACTTAGATTGTCCTCTTTAGAAATGATCCGACTGTTGGGGAGAAGGTGAATAAAGCATTGTGATTTCTTTCCTAAAACATTACGCTGTATGATGAGTCAGTAGAAAATTACGTTGACAAGGATATTTTCATCCGTCGACAAAAGTATAAACATTATTCTTGTAAAAGATTAATTAATAGAAATGAAACATAAATACAACAACTAAAATTAAATAACACAAATGTGACAAAAAGTTAGAAAAATATGACCAGGTTAATGGCCTCTTTCTGATTGTGATCATCTGGACTGAGGTAGTGTTTTAACCTTTGCCCATTCACTTTGAATTGGTGCCCATCATTAAGGTCTTTAATTATGATCGGACCATGAGGAAATGCTTCGACAACCTCGAGTGGACTAGACCATCTTGAGCGCAATTTAGCTGGATGCAATTTTACTCGCGAATTAAATAAAAGCACTATCTGACCTGCAGTAAATTGTCGCTGCAAAATAATATTGTCATGTCATCTTTTAGTTTTTTCCATGTATATTGCAGCATTTTCATATGCATTGCGTCGAATCTCCTCTAACTCAGTAATGTCCAACAACCTCTTTTTTCCAGCAGCATCATAATCCATGTTCACTTGCTTAATTGCCCAGATAGCTTTATGTTCAAGTTCCACGGGCAAGTGACATGATTTACCAAACACCAGTTGATACGACAACATTCCCAATGGTGTTTTATATGCTGTGCGAAGCGCCCATAATGCATCATTAAGCCTTGAAGACCAATCCTTCCTCGATGGGTTCACCACGTTTTCAAGGATATTCTTAATTTGGCAATCGAAAACTTCAGTTTGGCTATTTGTTTGTAGATGATATGTAGTTGTCATTCGATGCTTAACACCATAACGCTTCAATGCAATCACAACTTGATTGCAATGGAAGTGAGTGCCTTGATCACTAATTAATGCTTTAGGTGTGCCGAAACGAGTGAGTATGTATGTGTGGACAAATTTCAACACTATCCTAGCATCGTCTTTTGGAATAGTTCCACCCACTTGGGCACTTAATCTACAGTGACTAGGATGTAAGCATTACCAAAACAACTTGGAAATGGCCCCATGAAATCCATACCCCAAACATTAAAGAGCTCAACCTCCATAATAGGTTGTTGCAGCATCTTGTTGTGTCGAGATATCGATCCAATGCATTGACATTTGTCACATTATTACACAAAATTGTCGGCATCTCTAAACAAGGAAGGCCAATAGAATCCTGATTGCAGGACTTTTGTAACAGTCCTCACACCACCAAAATGACCTCCATAGGGAGCATCATGACAATGCTTCAGGATAGGAAGCATTTCTTCTTCTAGAACACAGCATCGAGTAATATTGTCGTTGCATACCTTGAATAGGTATGGCTCATTCCAGTACTATTTTGCGATGTCACGAAGAAATCTTTCCTTTTTGTGGCCTCTTGCACTTAATGGTAATCTTCCACATACCAAGTAGTTTACGACATTTGCGTACCAAGGGGATGCATCGACAGCAAAAAGTTTTTCATCCAAAAATGCGTCGACAATTTGTGATGTATTTCCATCTCAACTTCCTACTTCCTGACGAGATATCTGCTACTTGGTTCTCTGATCCTTTGCGATCCTTAATCTCAATGTCAAATTATTGTAATAACAAGATCTAACAAATCAATCTCGGTTTAGATTCTTTTTTAGCAAAGAGGTACCTCAATATAGAATGATCAGTATAAACTATAACTTTTGTGCCGACAAGTTATGCAAGAAATTCGTCGAAAGCAAAAAGTACTGCCAACAACTCCTTTTCTATGGTTGTATAATTGACATGCGCTTCAGTAAAAGTTTTGCTAGCATAATATATTGCATGAAATACCTTTTCTTTGCGTTGACCTAGCACGACACCCACTACATAATCACTCGCATCACATATAACCTCTAATGGTTGTTACCAGTTCGGTGCAACGACAATAGGTGCCTTCACTAGTTGCTGCTTAATTTGCATAAATGCGTCCAGACATGCAGCATCAAACAAAATTTTTTTATTTTGCTCCAACAAGGAACAGAGGGGTTTTGCAATCTTAGAAAATCAAGGATGAATCGTTGATAGAAGCCTGCATGGCCGAGAAAACTCCTAATACCTTTTACATTAGTGGGCGGGGGTAACTTCTCAATGATCTCAACTTTTTCTTTATCCACTTCAATGCCTTGACAGGAGATACGATGACCAAGGACAATGCCTTCTGTTTCCATGAAGTGACATTTCTCCCAATTCAACATTAGATTTGTGTCCTCACATTGCTTTAGAACTCTAGCTAAATTGTCAGCACATTTATCAAAAGTATTACCATAGACAGAAAAATCATCCATAAATACCTCTATTGAGTCTTCAATAATATCTGAGAAAATTTCCATCAGGCATCTTTGAAATGTGGTCGGTGCATTGCATAGACCAAATGGCATTTAGCGGAAGGCAAAGGTACCAAGAGGACAAGTGACAGTCGTCTTTGCTTGGTCCTTCATCGCAACTGCTATTTGATTGTAGCCAGAATAGCCATTGAGAAAACAATAATAAGCTTTACCAACAAGTCTGTCTAGCATTTGATCAATGAAGGGAAGTTGAAAATTATCCTTCTTTGTGGCTGCATTCAAAAGGCGACAGTCCATGCATACTCGCCAGCCTGTAGGAATGTGAGTAGGGATTAATTCATCTTTGTCATTACTTATAATTGTGATACCGCTCTTCTTTGGGACACATTGGACTAGGCTCACCCATGTACTATCAGAAATTGGGTAGATAATGCCCGCATCCAACCACTTAATGATCTCCTTTTTAACAACTTCCTTCACTTTTTCATTTACTCTTCTTTATTGTTCAATAGACCACTTTTCCTTGTCTTCCAATCGAATCTTATGCATGCAAAAAAGAGGGACTAATGCCTCTAATATCCGCAATACTCCAAGCAATAGCACGCTTGTGTTGCTTCAGTATTTGGACTAATTTTTCTTCCTGACCTGCGTCGAGAGTTGCAAAGACAATTACTGGTAGGGTGTCATTCTCACCAAGGAAAACATACTTTAAATGGGTAGGCAACGATTTCAACTCCAAGGTAGGAGCTTTTTCAATAGATGGCTTAAATACAGGAGCCGATCTATTGGTCAAATCTAAACATTCCATCTACCATCCGCGCCTAAGTTCAACATTATCTGCTTCAACCTTGTAGTCACAGTCACTTGGAAAATCTTTTTCAATTGTCACCATAAATTCTTCAGGGACTGCTATGCTACGCTCATTAAATTCTTCCTCTATTAATTCATCCAACAAATCGATGTGGTGACATTCCTCTTTATTTCTACAAGGAATTGCTTCAAAAACACTAAAGGTGACATGTTCATCATTATGTCGCATTAATAATTCGCCTTTGAACACGACGATAAGAGTACAGCCAATGACAAGAAATGGGCATCCCAAGATTATGGGTACCTCTTTATCAGCCTCACAATCAAGAATAATAAAATCCATTGGGAACACAAACTTATCTACTTGGACTAGAACATCGTTAATTTACCCTTCAGGTTACGCTAATAATCTATCCGTTAGTTGCAATGTCACTAGAGTGGGCTTCATGTGATCAATCCCCAATTTTTGAAATGTTGATAATGGCATGAGATTGATACTTGCTCCTAAATCACAGGGAGCGTTTCCTAAGTAATGATTTCCAATGGAACATTGAATTGCAAAACTGCCAGGATCCTTCATCTTTGGTGGCAATTTATTTGTCAAGACTACACTGCATCCCTCTGTGAGCGCAATTGTCTCAATATTGGTCGACTTCTTCTTCTTGAATAGGAGCTCCTTCATGAATTTTTCATAGCTAGGAATCTGTACGAGAGCATCCACAAGAGATATGTTGACATGCAATTGTTTCAATGTGGCCAGAAACTTTTGATATTCTCAATCATTTTCCTTCTCCTTAAATCTTTGTGGAAATGGCAAAGGTATTGATACATCAGGTTGTCATGACAAAATCGGTTGTGTCGACATCAGTAGTTGTATCAACAATTTTGTTAGTTTAATGGTAGGCAGGGGAGTAATAACTAGTGGCTGCTCCTTATTTGGTTCATCTATTTCTTCTCCAGATAAAACTTTTTCTTCTTGATCTGCTTCACTTGTAACGACAGGTGCTGTATTATAGCTGCTAATTGGTTTGACAAATTGCTTTTCACTCCTAAGAGTAATAGCTTTGCAATGCTCCTTCCCCTTTTTATTTGGATTCTCAGTGTCACTAGGTAAAGCACTTGGTAGTCTTGTGTTCATATTTGAAGCTAGTTGTCCTACTTGTGCTTCCAATGATCTAATGGAAGAGGAATTTCCTTGCACAATAGCTTCTGTCCTTGTGATATGTTCACGCATCAAGGATTCAAGGGCTGCTAATGGATCAGCTCGTGGTTAGGAATGCTGCTATTGCTGTTTTTGTCTTTGCATATGCAGATTTGGAGTTGAAGATTGTTGTGACTGCACACAAATGTATAGTTGTAACTGATCTTGATGTACATGCATTTGAGGACTTGGGTTAAAATTTTGCTGCTGCTGACTATAATTCCCTTGTCAAAAATTTTCTTGGTTCGAGGAATTACCATATCTAAATGTGGTTGCGTTTTGATTCCCTCAAGGTTGTTGGTTTCGAGCTGAGCTGTTATAGGAATTAACATAAGAATTTCCTCTGATATTATTAACAGAAAACATATTCTCATTATGTTGTGGATAATCTTCATAGCTATGATTGTCACCGTAAATTTTGCAACAAAATGTCGAGACATCCATTTATTGGGTAACTTGGATGAGAGCAACTTCAATTGCCCCCTCCATGTTCTTTATAATATTTTCTAACGAAGATACCTGTGCACTCAAAGCTGATATAGCGTCTAACTTGATAACTTCAGGGTTTGTTTTAACTTGAGCAGCTCAAGAGATCGGATATTGGTAGTCAGTCTGAGTGATCCTCTCTAAAATTCTCACAGTTTCACCATAGGTGCAGTACAACAAAGGACCATTCGCAGATGCATCGACAAGAATTCTTGTCTGTGCATTCAACCCATTATAAAAGATCTCGATCTGCATTTCCTATTGAATTCCATGCATGGGATAGCATCGAAGCAAGGATTTGTAACGCTCCCATGTTGTATGTAGATTCTTGTCATCAAGCTGATGGTATGCAGTGATATCATTTTTGAGCTTAAAATTGATTATCGGTGGATTGAAACGTAAAACAAACTGAGTTGCGAGTGCATTCCACGACGTAATCGATATAACAGGTAGTCCAAGGAACCAAGTTCGAGCCCGTCCTTGTAATGAGTACAAAAATAGTTGCATTCATAAAGCATCATTAGGAACACCTTGCTGCTTATAAGAACCACAAATCAGTAGAAAAGATTTAATATGCTCTCTTGCATCTTCATGTGGCAATCCAGCATATTGTCCATTAGAATTTAACATTTGGAACATGACTGGTTTTTTAGCTCAAAATTTCCAGCTTGAATTGCTGGTCGAACAACAGCTGGCTGCAAATCATCCAAAACTGGAACAATAAAATCTCGGATGGTTAGATTTTGTAATTGATCTTCTTTGGTGGCAGTGGATTATTGATAACTTGTGGCTGTATTGGAGGATTCTGAGGTGGCAGCGATGGTATTTCAATATTGATTCCTGGCAAAGCCATGTTTCTCTGCTCTTGTCGCCTCCTTCTAATGGTTCGATCAATCTCCGGATCTAAGTCAACAATATTTTCAAGATTTCTCCTGGTCATAAACTCCTAAATGAACAAGTGAAAACAGTAACAACAATAAAACAAATCAATACAAATAAAGATTAAGAAATAACAAATAAATGCAGAGACAAATATAAACATCAAACAAACGCCATTCCCGGCAACTGTGCCAAAACTTGATCGCTCTATTAATGTCACAACAATTTGTGCAAGAGTACACTATCAATGCAAGTATAGTAGATAGGTTTTAAACTATCATATATCGATTCCACAGAGATGGTTTCTTCTATTTATAATTGTCGATGGAAAAGAAGTTAAAACAAAAGAGATTGTGATGAATAATTTTAGAGCAAATTAATAAGGAAATGAAGTAAAGGTTTGAGAATAATTTGTCGAAGAAATTTAAGAAAATTTTTAGAAGTAAAAACAGTGATAATGAGATGGCATTCCTTGACTTGAAAAGTTGGCAAACAACTAAATGTGATCACAAGGTAACTAATAGATAAATTGTCGTCGTAATTAGGCTCAATGAATTTTACCAACTTCGACTTCCCTGTTTATCAAAGACTTAAATACTCACACTAACCAATTCCAGTGTTGACAATGCAAAATATTCAAGAACAAGTGGACAGAATTCCTTCAATCCTCAAGCAACTTCCGTTGACTTGCTTGCTAACTTAATTTTTCGCTGTACTTTTTAGTGACAGTGACTGCAATCACACTTTTGTGGTCAAACAATTAAATCCAAAGATAAACAATGTAAGGAAGATTGAAATAGATATCATACTTGATCTGAAATTAAATTGTACTTCCATACAAATTCAATTAATCAAAATTCATCAGCGTTTAAAGAGAGAATAAAAGAATGAATTGAAGCATCCTATTCCTAGTCTACTAGAACCATTCCCTTACACTCCTCTTGTGTTGCAATTAAGCATGCTCCTCATCAGGAGTAGATTTTCCTTCTCGTCACAGTTAGGTCGCCCTCAATGAAGTTAAGCTACCATGGAAGCAAGCTTAAGAAAATGTTAAAGAAAAAGTTTTTATGCATCAAAAATATGGAAGATGAAGCTTTAAGAAGATCCTCTCTCATCAGTATTTATCAACCATTTCCAAGTACAAGTGTCCTTTCTTTCAGATCCAACTTCCTCTAGCTGTACAAGTTGGTCATATCAGCTGTACACTCACGTAGATCTGGTGTGTTCATCAGGCAGCTGTCAGTTGTGGCGACATTTTTGGGCACAAATTTGGATTCTATTTTGCGGCGACAACCCTGGATACCTTCATGCATTGATACCTTCATGCATTGATCTTTTCAGACAGACTACTACACAGACATCTTTGGATGCAATATTAAACACTAATTGTGGCGACATTAGTAGTAAAAACAGGATGAAATTAAAGAAAATTAAACCTAGCATCACTGACTTAGAAAATGCAGTTACTAAGTTAAAAATGCTAAAAATGCATGCTAAAAAATGATATAATGGGAGCAAATTACAACCCAAGTAAGGAGAAATCAATGGTCTTTTCTAATGCTATCACTTCTTTTCTTCTAACCTTTTCAGGAAGGGAATCGAGGTACTCTTTTCTTTGGGCATGTCTTCTTTTGTTTCTAACACCTCCTTTGCGGGTACCTCCTTGGGCTTGATGACTTCAATGTCATTGTCAGACGGGATGTTTATGATGTTATGTGGGTTGTTAGGCTCTTCTTTATCCTTATGTTTTTCTAGGCTACTTAGTACTTTGCCCGACCTGAGCTTGATCACCTTGACCTGTTCTTTACCTTTTCTACGGGGATTATTTTCAGTGTTACTAGGGATCCTTGAACCAATCTATCTTGAAAGATCACTCATCATGCTTAGTAGTTGATCCATTCTTTCCTCTAACTTCACCACAGATCTGGCAGTATTAGTACAATCAGATTGTACTTGTTTCACGTCCGCCCTCATTGAATGCATCTCCCCTTCAATTTTGTCCAACCTTTGACAACATGCAGTATGGTCACCTTGGCTTGCCCTTTCTGGTTATCTTTGTAAAAAGAGGGGTTGATAACTAGGGTTTTTAGCTTGTGCGTTACTATTACCGTTTCCCCTTGGCTTCATCCCCACCTAAATTTAGGGTGATTTTTCCATCCTAGATTATAAGTATTCAAATAGGGATTTTGACTACTTACATAATTGGCCTCCTCTGGATTGACGAGATAATGGTATAGAGGCTTATCTTCTCCATGGGATGGTGGTGCCCCTGTAGCAGACTCGATTTGGTTCAATCTCTCCAACAGTTATTGGTATTTGTCATCTTATTGTATCATCTTTACCGAAGCGGGTTTTTTCCCATAAGTGAACCTCTAAGTAGGCCACTAACACGAGTTTATCGCCATATTTTCTATTAGCCCATAATCATCATTATATGTTCGATTCATTAGGGCTCCTCCTGTTGCACCATCTAGAGTTGATCTGGCGGATGCATCTAACCCATTGTAAAAAGTTTGTAGTTGCATCCACTCTGGCATACCGTGATTAGGGCATTTGCGTATTAATGTCTTGAACCATTCCCGTGGAACCCTTTATCCTCGAATTGCTGGAAGGTTGACAATTCTCTCGTAAGTTGGATGGCTTTTCCCATAGGGAAAAACTTTTATAAAAATTTCCCAACTAGTTCATCCCATGTTGTGATAGATCTAGATGCTTGTGCATCTAGCCATGAAAAAGCATTATTGGTTAGTGAAAAGGGAAATAGTCTCAAACAAATGGCATCATCAGTAATACCATTAAACCTAAAAGTATTGCATAATTGTAAAAGCCGTTTCAAAACTAAACTGGGATCTTTAGCTATTGTCCCTCTAAATTGTAAATCATTTTGAATCATTTGAATCATAGCCGGTTTTATTTCAAAGTTATTAGCGGTGATAGTAGGTTTAGCAATACTCCCTTGAGTTAGATCTATAGTAGGTAAAGAATACTCCCTTACAGTTCTTTGTGCTTCCGCCATTGGTTCATAAGGAGTTGTGGAGGTATATGAACATTTTCCACGTTAATAACAGGATCTTTAATTGGATTGATTTCCTTTTCTCTCTCCTCCAATGGTGGGTTTTACATTATCGATTGGGTTCTACAATTATGTCTAATTAGTGATTCGAGGTTAGAAATAGGATCGACCAAGTTTCCTTGGCTTTGAGTCATAAACCGAAATGAAATAAATAAATACGAAATATGAAAAATAAATAAAATAAAATTGTATCTATAACCTAAAATTTTCCTAATCATTTTGTTAGCAATGAAAGAATAAAATTTACTAAAGCATTGCCTCCCCGGCAACGACGCCAACAACTTGACCACCCTCGAACATACTCCCGTTCGGCGTAGATTTAGGCATTCCACAAGAATACAGGTCAAGTTGTAAATATAGTGTGTTACAACGGAACACTTGGTAGTGTTCCGAGGATCGTACCCAAAGGAGACGTAAGGCGATAGTAAATCAAATCCTTACAAAGAATAAAATTAATTAATACTGATTTTAGGCATTATAGTATGAAGAAATAAAGAGTAGATTTTGAAAGCATAAAATAAAATATAATAGAAAATAGAAAATAAAAGCAAATAGTTGAGATGTAGAATTCTTATAAACGGCTTTGGGATATTAGGTTATTTCTGTATCAGTTCCTCAATTGTTGGATTTTGGGGATTTTCCTCCAATCAAAGTCACTACCCTAGTTGGATCTCTCGATCTTCTACCGACATAGCAAGTCGATAGAGATTACTTATTGCTAGATGTCACAATCTAAATCGGTTTGGGGACAAGGTGTTCACGGATGGGCAATACCAACTTTGGATTTATTTCCACCTAGATGACTTTCTAGGGTTGTCAGGCCTAGTGTTTGTTCGATGTTCTTCCTTTCTCAAATAGATGATCGGAAAGGTAAAATTCCTATAAAAAAATAATTAATTATTCATACGTCCACTCCCTTATTCCCCAAAATGGAATTAGTTCCTCATGGTTTCTTGATAATCAAATACACAATATATGAGAACATATAATTGAAGAAGAGAATGAAAAAGAAACTGAAATTGTATTAGTAACCTGTCAGGAAAAAATCCTCGATCGTTTATGCGAGTTTCTACAATCTCGTTTCAAACCAAAAATAAAATAAACTAAAAACTAATATCACTGAATGGTGTATAAAAACCTAGTGCTAAAGGTTCTATTCATAGCTTTGGATGGTCGTTTTTCTTCAACCCTAGGTCAACTGTTGTTCCTCATTTTTAAGTGGCATTGTAGAGGCCGAAAGGGTGTGAAATCTGCGACTAGAGGTTGATGTCGCAACACACTAGGACCTGTGTCGCGACAAAGACATCAGTCTCTAGGTGACGTGTCATCCTACATGTGTTGTTGTGACATAGCCCATGTATGTCGTGACAAAGAAGTCAGTTTTCGAATTCTTCAAGTCTGGTCCCTTGATTGCGATGTAATTCAGCCTATGTCGTAACAAAGTGAAAAGTCTCCTATTGTGACACTTCTTGTGGTCTTCTGCACACTCACAAAGTACATTAGCTAACCTTTAGGCCTCAATCGGCCTTAAAGATAAATAAAATGACAATTTAGCACTTACGTTACACAATTTATTCAAATGAGAAATCTAAATTAAATCATACAAAAACATAATGAAAATACTTGATTTCAAGCTCTTCAAGTGTGAAAAGTAGTTCAATCTGCTAGGTATGAAACCGGCAGATCAGGATCCATCTTTACACTTGTCTCATAACTATTATTATATGAAAACTCAACTAAATACTTTTCCCAGTTGTCCTAAAATTTAATAATGCAACATCGCAACATATCTTCTAAAAGCTGAATAATTTGCTCCGACTGACCATCCATTTACGGATAAAAAGCGGTACTAAAATTCAACTTCAAACCTAACGCTTCGTACAACTTACCCCAAAATCTTGAAGTAAATCTCAGATCACAATCTGATATAATTGACAACGACACACAATGCAGTCTCACAATTTTAAAAATATATAACTCAACCAACTTTTCAAGCGAATAATCAGTTCTAACAGGTATAAAGTGAGCCGATTTCATCAATCTATCTACAATAACCTAAACATAAGTTTTTCTTTTTAGAGTGAGGGGTAGCCTTGAAACAAAATTCAAAGTGACTCGTTCCCACTTCCATTCAAGAATCATTATTGTTTTTACCAAACTCGATGGAACCTGATGTTTGACTTTCACATGCTAGCAAACTAAGCATTGGGACATGTATTCCGTTATTTCTCATTTCATTCCAAGCCACCAGTAACGTTGTTTCAAGTCGTTATACATTTTTGTACTCCCAGGGTCAATCGAGTAAGAACTACTATGAGCTTCGTTCAACAGTTCCCGCTTTAACTCTAAATCATTCAATACACACAACCGATCTTGGAAATGTAAACAATCATCATTTTGAATACAAAAATCAGATTTCTGATCACTTTTAGTCAAATTGAACTTGGATAATAGCTCTGAATCAATTTTCTATAATTCCCAAATTTTCGATAGGAATACCAATTTTACCTTCAACTTATCCAAAATAGAACCATCATGTTCTAATGTCAAGTTTGTATTCATAGCTCTTAAAGCAAATAGGGACTTTCCACTCAAAGCATCAGTAATAATATTAGCTTTCATTGGAAGATAGTCAATTACTAAATCGTAATATTTTAACAATTCGAGCACCTTCGCTGGCACAAATTCAATTCTTTTTGAGTAATTAAATACTTCAAACTTTTATGATCAGTAAAAATGTGACATTTTTCACCGTAATAATAGTGTCGCTAGATCTTCAAGGCAAAAACTATTGCAACCAGTTCCTAATCATGTGTCATGTAGTTGCGCTCATGAGGCTTTAACTGTCTCGAGGCATAGGCAATTACTTTACCACTTTGTATTAAAACAAAGCCTAAGCCATAGAGAGATGCATCACTATACACTATAAATTCTTTCCCGAATTTAGGTTGACTCAAAATTGGAGATTCAGTTAACATACTCTTCAGCTGCTTGAAATTTTTTGACATTTATCGGTCCAAACAAAGTTTACATCTTTCTGTAACAATTTTGTCATCGACGGTGCTATAATAGAAAATTTTTTAACAAAGCGTCAATAATATCCCGGTAAACCCAAAAAGCTACGGGCTTCTGAAACATTCTTTAGAACCTTCCAATCAACGATCATGGATATTTTATTCGAGTCCACACGAATACCATCAACTAAAATAACATGATCCAAAAAACCAACTTCTCACAACCAAAATTCACATTTGCTGAATTCCGCATAAAGTTGCTTGTCATTAAAGTTTGCAACAAAGTTCTCAAATGCTGTGTGATCTGACTCATTCAACGAGTATATTAAGATATCATCAATGAATACCATAACAAATTAATCCAAATATGGTTGAAAGACCCGATTCATTAAGTCCATAAATATTGCATAGGCGTTAGTCAATCCAAATGGCATCACCAGAAATTCATGATGACCATATCGAGTTCTGAAAGCAGTTTTCGGTACATCTAGCTCTTTAACTCAAAACTGATAATATCCTGACCTCAAATAAATCTTTGAAAATACTGTAGCTCAATTCAGTACGAGGTAACAAATCATCAATACGAGGTAACAAGTATTTATTCTTGATAGTAACTCGATTCAATTGTTGATAATCTATACACAATCTCATCGATCCGTCTTTCTTCTTCATAAATAGAACTAGAGCACCCCAACGTGACACACTCGGGTGAATAAATCTTTGATCTAACAACTCTTGCAACTGTGCTTTCAACTCTTTGAATTCAGTAGGATCCATTCCGTATGAAGCTATCAAAATTGGAGCTGTTCCAAAGACAAGTTCAATCACAAATTCAACTTCTCGAGTTGGTGGCAACCCAACAGGTCTTCAGGAAAAACATCAACATATTCTTTGACTATCGATACTTGCTCTTTTTTTTATTCAGCCACTTTCGAATCAAGAACGTAGGCCAAATAAGTTTCACTTCCTTTTCTAATCAAATTTTGAGTTGACAATGTTGAAATCACATTTATAGTGCAATTAGTTCCATCTGCCCTAACACAAACATATTCCCCATTCGGACGCATTAAACTAACTTCCTTCCTTCTGCAACTCACTATTGCATCATGTTCAGATAACCAATCCATTTCCAAGATGAGATCAAAATCATTAAAAGGTAATAACATCAAACTAGCAGGGAAGTCGTAACCCTGAACTTTCTGTGGACACGATTTATAGATTTGGTTAACTAAAACACATTAACCCAATAGATTCGTTACCTTAACAGTGTAATCAATTGACATAACAGGCAAATTCTTTTTGTCTACTAATGCAGTGCATATATAAGAGAGAGTAGATCCAGGATCAATCAATGCATATACACTAATATCAAATAGAGAGAAAGTACCGACAATAACATCTGGGATAGTAGCTTCCTCACGAGCTCTGATTGCATATGCTCTAGCTAGTGCTCTCGCTTCAGGTCATTCATTTGTGTCACAAGTTTTTCTAGTCCAAAGGTAATATTTCTACAATTTCTAGGTTGTCTACCTCTTTATGAGGTTGCTTTAGGTTTGCTTGTTTGATTACTTGGTTCATTTTTTCGTTTTGTACAGTCATGAAGGAAATGATAAGTAGATCCACAACAGAAACAAGCTCCCAAATTTGATCGACATTCCCCAAAATGCCTCTTGCCATAATCATCACAAATAGGGACAATTTTCTCGACATTTCTCACACTTCCAACAATAGCTGTTGGAGAATTAACAGACTTTAAATTGCTTTGCCTCGGTTTGTCTCTACCAGTGAACTCTGAAGGAGCAATTGATCGATTGGCTTCACATTTGAACTTCTTCGATGAAAATGTTTGAGTTGACTTATACGACCCCCTTTTGCTAAATTCTCGAGATCTTGTATTTGACTGCCTTTTACTTTTATAAATTTCTTCGCTCTTCTGAGCACGTTCCGAAATTTTTACAATTTCACGTAACTTTAATGTCGCCACAGACATCTGTATATCATCATTCAAACCATCTTCAAATCTAATGCATATTTACTCCTCATTTAACATTATATTACGGGCATACTTGCTTAATTGTACAATTCCCGTTCATACTCAACAACAGATCGATTCCCCTATTTTAGCTCAAGGAATTCTTTCTTTTTCTTATCAAGAAACAATTGACTAACATATTTTTTTCTGAATTCTACTTGAAAGAAATCCCAGTTGATATGATCATTGGATGTCATCGTTCTCAAAGTGTCCCACCATTAGTATGCTTAATCTTTCAATAATGAAACAACACATATCAGGCAATCTTCAAAAGTACACATCAATTCCGCAAAAACTCACTTCGTATTCACTAACCAGTACTTAACTTTTGTAGGATCATCATCAATATTGCCTCTAAATTCGTCAGCTCCACATTTTTGAACTTTGTCCACTTACAATCGAGTAATGTCATTGGTACAGGATTTTAAGGGTACAGGGGTGCTAGAGGGGGCATAGTAGGGGGTGGAGGCGACGGAGTTACATGATTTGCTTGTTTAAACTCGTTGAACATGTAACCCCTCAAACCAAACCTAGACGTTATGGGCCAATCTGAGAAATTACATGGGTTTTGAATATGGCCAATAGAGAAACGTTCACTTGTCTTGAAAACATTTGATTTTATAAAACCACTTGTAATCTTTCGATATATATCTGCATGTCCTTTTTATTTCTAAAATATTTTATTTGTAACTTTGTTTTTAAAACACTTATTTGCAGCGGCTAATATAACTTAAAATGTTGTAAATTGATCGTATCATATCACATATAATAATTCATGTAAAAAACCTTTTACCATATAAAAAATAGCCCCATGCCACATTTTATAATTTTAAAAAATAAAGTCTAAAGATATCACAAATAAATCCAAATCAAAGTCCAAAATAAGTTCAACTAGTTTATGAAAACCCCAAACAATGTCCACAATCCATATCCATGAAAACATTTTATTACCAAGAGCCTCTTCGAGAATTCAAATCTGAGCCCTAATCACGAGGATTACCTGAGACATAAAATTATGGGTGAGCTTTTAAAGGCTTAGTGTGAGATAAAAACATACATACAATTTAACACATAACATAACTTATCACAAAACATAATCGCACATTTCACATATTTCACATATCATCAATTTTATCACATTTAACACATGACATGGATCAAGCCACCAAATATTTTTGCCGAAACGACCAAATAGTTTTGCAGTTAAACTGCCACATAGCTTCCTCTTTTCACAAACCCACCCCATGTATGCGATATGGCTATTATAACACATAATTATCACTTATCACATTTTTTTTGCAATTTTCATGCTCACATATATAACATATTACATAGTTTCACATTGGCATGCTTTAACATACATATCACATATTAAAACATGGATCTCAATATATGCATATAAAAACATCATACTCGAGCATCACAAATCAATCTAGCCATAATCACTTAACATAAGATGTAATCACAAATCATACATCAGAAATCACATATCACATATTTTACACATCATATAGTAGTTAGATCAATTACTTGGTCTCCTTAATGTATTTTGGAGTTTTTCAACTCCACACGAGCACTTATGTACCCACACAAAATATTTAATTTAATTTATTTAAATCACTTAAACGACTTAAGAAAAAGACTAGATTCCACACCTTTGAGGCCATATGCTCCTTTGTACTAGTCCCTGTGCACTTAGTTTGAATCGCAATCTATTCACATAATCACTTCATGTTAGTCACATAATCACTTGATATGAAATCTTTGAACAAAATATAACACTTACCCTTTTGATTTCGAATATTCGGATTCGTTACTCTCATGTACTCACTAATGATTTTTCAAAGGTTGGTTGTTCAGTTCTTCATGTTGACAAGAAATCGAATTAGAATCATAGCTTTCGAAATTTACAAAATAAAATACGAATCCATATAAAGCCTTATACCATTCTACTAAGGAATAAAGTTTCTCAAAAAGAGGAGTTTTCTTTGAACAACCGCACTTACAGTTGTTTTGATACGAAAAGAACGAAGGAACGAGAATGGTGCAAAATCGTTGATCAAATAATCTAGAATAATCGAATAATGGAAGAGAATATGTGTTTAGTCACAAAGGAAATCGACAAAGGAAAAGAGAACGACAAAGGTCACCAACGACGACGACGGTGATTCACGGTGGCTCGATGATGGTTCTACGGTGGCTCGACAAGGGAGTGTTGTGAAAATATTTCACAAGGAGGAAGGTTTGATCACTTAAAAGAAAGATAGGAGAAATATAAGAAAAAAGAAAGAAAAATAAAGAAAAGGAGATGTGTTCGCGACAGTTCGTAACGGCAGCCACGGTGGAGCACGACAATACTTTGTAGAGGAGAGGAGGAGGGATAAAGAGGTGGTGGATTTTGGTGGTTGGGTGGTCTCAAGGTGGTGGTGGAAGGCTCGGTTTTGGTGGTTGAAGGACAAAAATGCAAAGGTGGAAGTGGTGGTGCACAAGACGGTTAGAGAGAAATGGAGGTGGAATAATAAAATAAAAAATGAAAATTAGGGTTTGCTAAGGGTTATAGTTTTTGGCAATTATGAATGCATGGAAGGTGAGAGAACAATGGAGTAAAGTGAGGAGTGAAAAGAGGGACTGATTCTCAACTTAAGGCAAGTTTGACCCTTGAAAGGGGAAAGGAATCAAAGAAAAATGGGCAAGTTTCAAGGGTGTGGTCGGCCAACTATATGCACATCCCGAGTTTGTACAAAAATAAAATAGGTTGCGCACAAGGGGGTTTGAACTAGGGATCTCATGTTTAACTATGAGCTCCCTTCCACTTTACTACACACTTCCTTGTGTCTAAAATTGCACGAATAATTTTAAGAATTAGGAGTTGACAGTCTCACCCTCTTATAACTAACTTAATAATTAATTAAAAATTAAATAACTATTAGAAAAAAAATGGGATGTGACAGAAGGTTCATCATTCCGAAAAACATATTCCTCATATCATCACCAAAAGGATTGTGGAACAGCTACACTATTACTTACTTCAGGATTTGAAGCTTGAATGCTACTTTCAGCTTCATTAACTACAGCTCGATTTGATTTGGAAGACATCTTTAATCTATAAGAAAATAAAATGTTAGAGCAGATTAAAAGCATCATAGTATCACAGGGTATATATGACATGTATATACTAGACTCATTGCACACTACGTTAGAACTAGAATAGAATAAATCATATCTCTGATACCACTAAATGTAACTCCCATATCCCGTTTCCATTATCGAAGTAATGATCAGAGTGTTACAGGTCCAAACAATACAATTTAACTTAATTTAGAACAAATATTCAACTAATTTATAAAAATATATCAATTCATAGAATAAACACTCACATGGGCCTTAATTCAAATTTATAGGGCCATAAAATAGTTTGGAAGCAATCGGGGATCAAAATGAATCAAAACATAAATTTTAGGAAAAACATGAGATTTGGAAAATAAGGGTCACACGGTCGTGTGAGCATTCGAAGCAGGGACACACGGTCGTGCCCCAGCCCGTGTAACTCACTGACTTGGTTCACATGGCCATGTCACAGGTCGTGTAATTACCCGTGTAACCTACTTACTTGAGACACACAACCATGTCCCAGCCTGTGTCTCAGACCGTGTGAAACTTGCACCAAAACTAATAGTACACCTACAACCGTGTGGGGTTACCGTGTATGGCACATGACCGTGTGATAGCCCGTGTCTCAAGCTGTGTGCTACCAAATTAAGCCCCTTACACAAGCTAAATTCAAACCAAAACTTGCACAATAAGGTACACCTATAACACCAACCATCCCATGACCAAAATAATCCATACAAAGACTTAAGACATGTCATAATATTAATCACCTACATTTCTAACCAATATACCACTCATGGGTACCACAAGTTATAAGCAATGATTCATAATTAACCACAACTTCATTCATCACCATTCATCAAATATACAAAATGTTATTCATCTATGCATTAAGACTATCTATCCAACATTAGAAAATATACTAAAAAGAAAATAACTAATCTCATTCATTATCCAAGTCTATCAACATTCACAAACTCATAATTTAACCTATATACATGCCACAACCCAAACAAAAGATTTAAAAACTACCAAAGTAATTTAATAGTGTGAGCTTTGTGGTTGATCCTTCCAAATGGTCAGCAACGATTATCTACAAAACAACATAAGAAAAACCATAAGCTTACAAAGCTTAGTAAGATCATAGTACAACTTTTACTCTACTTGCTTAAATTAAAATATGAACTCCAAGAAAATAACTTGCTAAAATAAGATCTCAACAAGATGCATTATACATGTAACCTAAAAAGGAAAATTATCAAGAAATTTATCCAAATAAAAATGTCATTTCCATGTAACCTTCCATACAATTTAATTTAAATCACTTAAACTTGGTTGTTCACTTGCTCAACACTCCATTTTCAGGGGCATCAAAGATGCAAAACTGACACTAAAGTGCATTCAGAGGCACAAGTGTATATTCAGGGGAACTAGAGTGCATTCAGGGGCACGAATGTACAATCAGGGGCACCGAAGTGCATACAGGGGCATCGAAGTGCAAACAGGAGCACAAATGTGCATTCTAGAGCACTTCTTCATTACTATAACATGACCAATTTCACTCCATTCATTTATAACTAAATATAATTCACAGAAGATCATTATAACTTCTTCTCAATTCCATACATATTTACTTAATAATAGTAACTCTCATAGTAATACATATATTCAATGTAATTTTCTCATGTTCATAAATAAACTAACTATCTAGCAAAATATAAATTTAAATCATAATTAAATTATAATAAAAATAAGCCAATACGTACCTACAATTCATTTCTGATTAATATGCAGAGACTACTCCGTGATTTTCCCTTTTCCTCGATATTTTCTATTTTTCACACTTTAGTCATTAGTCTTAAAATTTCCAAACTTAGCAAAATTTGCTAAACACCAAAACTAGCAAAATATACTACCATATTAGAACAATCCATAACCATTCTAAATTCACAAGAATACAATTTAAATTTTAATATTTTAACAATTTAATCCGCAACTCAAAAACTAACAAAATTACTTAATAAATCACTTCTAATTAGACTTCAAACTCCCTATTTATCATTCAAGCTAACAAGAATTCACCAATGACAACATAAAAAAAATCTTTGATAGTTTTAAAAATGAAGGTACGAGTTAGCTGAACCTAGTTGCAACGATCTAAAAAACATAAAAATTACAAGAAACAGATTTAGAAATCATCCCATGAAAGCTTAAAGAAATTGGTCGAAACTCAAAGGTCTCCTCCCATGGATATTTCAGTGGTTCCAAAGAAGAAATAAAAATGATAGTGCTTTCTTTATTTTTTTGTCTTATGTTTTTATTATTTCATTATTCTATTATCTTTAATAATAATAATATTTTAATGTATATAAACCATGAAATTCACCTAATGACCGACCCACATGAATAATAATGGTATTTTTACCATTCAAATCCTTATATTTCAATAAGAACTTGTAACACCCTATACCCAGCCCTGTCGCTAAGCCTGAATACTAGGACGCTACACCACCATCTCACATCATTTTCATCACAAACCATCACATTAATGTACATGCACTTTTTTTCCTTTATTATTAAAGCATTCATACTGGTTTTAGGTCATGCGTACTCTAAACATGCTAAACAATCATCAAATAATCATAAATGAAGCACTAAACATGCATTAAGACCTCTTAGAAAAATTTCCCAAAACTATTATGTAGGTATTGATACTGATAGAATGGTATCGATAATTCTCTCTAGTGGTTTTGATATCGCTTGGAAAATCAATACCAAATTAGTTTACTATTTCTCATTTTAAAAACCCAAATATCGAAAAAAATTGGTACCATTGATGAAGTATCAATAATTTCACCCAAGTATCAATACTCGTGATAAAAATATCGATATAGACTAATAAAACTGGTTTCTTGCACTTTGAAAAACAAAGACATCGTTTTTAAAACCCGAATATCGATACCTTTGTTCTAAACCTTAAAATCTCAACATATATCAACATATAGATCATTCCAAACTAGTTCTAAACATCATGCATCAATTACCTCATAAAATAATCACCAAAGTATCCTAAATAACAGTCTCAAACATCATATTTAAAGTCCACAAATTACCAAGCATAACAGGCATGCAAACAACTAAAAACCTCATAACAAACCAATATTAAATATACCACATTGCCTTAGTCACCAAATAAAAAATAAGCAAATAACACCTTCTAAAAATGCTAAAGTCTTTTGGTTTGGATCACCCCTCGAAGGTCACACCATTCACACAGACACTACAAATCTGCAATGGTTAAAAAGGAGTGGGTGAGCTTAACAAGCTCAGTGAATGCTCAGAATAACCATTACGCAAACAAGTCATCATGCATCAACGAAACAAACATATAACATATTCAAATCATATTTAAATTTAGTGTCACATTTACATATTTAATTTTCTTTCATGCATTCTTTTACACAATAATCATACGAATATTTAAGCATTTTTCTCATCACATATTAATCACATATATCCACTTATAGCCACATATAATCACATTTAATAAAAGTTTATGATAGTTTGGCTCTTGAGATTATGAAACATAAAGTAGACTCTATCACCACACATCGGATACGCTGATCTCCAAACACACCAAATATGACTCGTAGAGTAAAACATGTCCCATAAGTGAAACATACAGCTAACACTCTCCAAACACACCAACACATATATCCCGTTGAATGGAGCTTAGCTCGCATTCCTTTATCTATGCAAAACTATCTCAGCCTCAATGCCTAAATCACATAACACATATAGGTGAGTACTTATAATCCTATGGCATGCCAACTGTATCTGACGATCTCATAAGATTACAAGGCCAAAATATCCATATTATTATTTCACATTTAGGTATTAATTTTTCGAACATCAACACTACATATTCATATCACCAACACAATATATTCACTATCACATGGCGTATGGCATGAATAACATACCCACATATTCACTTTCACAACTGTCATCTCAAGCTTTTAACACATGTCATAGCATCTCATATATGTTCATATTTCATATTTGAACAAGCACAAATATATCACATACAATCATAGGTACGAGAACACTTACACTCGGAACTTAAAGTAGGGATTTAGGCTACCTCTAAATCCCTAATTACATAATGAATCATCTACACGTAGTGATTCCAAAACACTCACTGAAAATATGCTTTCGTCGAAAAGCCGAAAGCTCAAACAAGCTTTTCTTTGCCTTTGTCTCTACTCGTTGAAGGTCCTATTGACTCCGACGCTTCAAAAATACGAACCACATAAATAAACAATCAAAAATCAATCAATAACTTATCGTAAATAGTAAAAAACAATTGCTTAAGCTACGTTCTCTTTTAACTGAAACCTTCGACATAAAAAACTTAAAATTCTAATATCTCGGTCTACACTTAATCTTTTCGCATGAAATGAATTCCATTCATCTACATATTCATCTACGACTAATTCTCAACCTTTAAACTATACAAAACTACACGTTTTAAGGTATCGAACTTTTTTGACATACGATGCCCATTATGATGAATGAAATTTTATTAAAACTTGAGAAATACTTAATGAAGCTTCAAAGTAACTTTAGAAACCTTCTAATCATGTTAAAAATAATTTTAAAACACTGTAAAATCAAGTTTTTATCCACAAACCCAAAATACACCATTAATGACTCGATTTTTGGCTTTTATTTAAAACATGCATTTTAATGGCTAAAAATTTAGTTTAAGAGGCTATATATCATTTAGAACTAATAGAAATATGAATGGTTACCTTTGGTGGAAGAAAAATAAGCTTTGATGCAAACCCGAGAAAACCCATGTTTGAAGAAGATGAAACTAGTAAGATTTTTTTTGTGTTTTTCTTGGTTTTAATGGAGATTTATGGTTCAAGGATGTTGGAAATCAAAGGAGATTAGGAATTGGAATTAAAAATCAATTGGGAGAGTATGGGGAAATGAAAGGATGACACAAATATGGGGAAATGAAAGGATGACACAAATATGGGGAGGAGAATTTGACGTGAAAACAATTGGAAAAAGGGGTGTTTTTAGGTTGAAATTTAAAGTTTGGTCAAATTCCTTCATAAAATCTCTCAATTTTGACTCTTTTACAAATCAGTCCTATTTTAAAATTAAAGATATTTAAAACTCATTTTCATAAATTGATTTAATTTCCTAATAGTCATTGTCGAAAACATTACCGATTACTAACCTTACGAAATTCTGAGCACATATGGGCTAAAATCCTAAAATACCCTCAAAACTATTAGGTCCAATTTTGGGGTATGACATAACTAAATTATTCCTCTTTTACAAATTAATCTTTTTTACTTAATTAACTAAACATTAATATTTCTTCACCAAAATTTAACATGAATCTAATGTAACCCCATAAACATTAATTAAATAATAAAATTCAACTTCACATAATAGATTCGTGGACTCGAAACCACTATTTCTAACGCCACTGAAAAATGGGATATTACACAAGGTATCACATATAATAGTTTCTGCCACAATGACTCACATATAACAGGTTCTACCATAAGGGCTCACTTATAACAAAACAACAACAAAAGGCTCACACATGTAACAGAACAGCCACAAAGGCTTTCACATATCAAAACAACCATAAAGGCTTCCACATATCGGTAACTTGGTGTTTTCGATGATAGGGATTCGTCAAAACTCATTGTCATGAGGTTTGCCCCTCATCACTTGGTACTCACCCAACCATCCTATACATATCTTCACATGACACCATAGTTCTAGGCTAGGTTTTATGCAATGTGGTCTTCATTTGCCATATGACGCCATACCAATACAGCAAGGCCTTACACTATATGTACTTCCTTTCTCCATATGATGACGTAGTCCTAAACTAGGTCTTACACAATATGGTCTTCATTTGCCATGGCCATGGTCTTCCACATATCAGAATTCGTGTTTATTGTCCTGACGAACTCGCGCATGCAAGCAGACTCAATATGCAGACTTATGTATGACTGACTCTTTTTGACAGACTTCAACATGCAAATGCATGTACTCTTTCTTTCATGTGACACTCTTCTCTTATACTCATGCATGACTCTTCATGCAGAGACTCGTGGCAAACATGTGACTACATGCAAGTACTTCAATCTCATGACAAAGGTATTACACGAGTGACATACTCAAGCTATGAATTTCACTATTGTGAATGACGCTACATACTGTAGAAGTTGTATACCCAACGCACCACCTTTCAGTTCCTTATCTATTCGAACTCAGGCTTTTACTTACATCAAAGTATATAAGTCACATATGTACAGTCAATCATCCACTCGGGATTAATGTGTGTCACACTATAAATGCACAAGTGAATAAATCCATAAACAGATTCACGATTTATTTTACTTGGGTGTTGTCTGATGTACTATTAGTCCAATCAATCACATCTGTGTCTCTATCTTCTGGGAGTCATCCACTTCTATGCTCAAGACAAAGAATCTCCCAAATTGGACTTGATAGATGACATATTAGTCTTTCAATTAGTTTGCTCATTTTTGTTTAGACTAAGGATATATTTAAGTTCATCTACTAATACAAATTGTCTTTCCATATTACGACCCGACCACATAATATTGTTTAATATTAGTTAAATATTAGATAACCAGTGAGCTAATATTTGCTTCCATTTTGCTTTGCATGCAAAAATCATTGAGGACAATATACAAAAGGTATTAATGTAGTTCATGAATAATTTTATTAAACCAATCTATTCGAAAAGAATACAATTATACATAGACGAAAATACTACACTTAAGACACTAAATCCAACGTTTTATTTTCCAAATACCAATCCTTGCAAATTAAAAAATAATTATCTTGGTTAATTCCTTCTTTGTACCACTATTTGTTTTGATTAACTTCTGCGAAATTATTTCTTTTCTCACTTGGCTATCTTGTGTGTTTTTTTTAATATATTGGTGTGATTACATGATAGTATCTGTTCATACTTTCTTAACCCTTTGACAATGCACACACACCTTGCACACATAGGCGCTCGAACCCGGGACTCCTAGGATGAATAACATCCTCTTTCCTATTGGAACTGCTAGTTGGATTCGGCTATCTTCTGTGCTTTAGGTTGCTTGCATGCCAAGTCCCTTTAATTTTATCTAGAGCCCTAGGTTAAATCCAAATTTTAAAAGCTTTGGATCTTGGTCCGTTGTCCCATGTCACAATTAATTATAGATAATATATAAAAAATAAAAAATCATTTGAGTTAAATTAAATGAATAAATTATTTTTATCTAATTAAATATTTATTTTAAATATAAATCTTTTAATTTAATGGATCATAGAAAACTATAAAAGTTATCTTTTAAAAATATATAAATTACATAAAAAGCCATAATTGCGCCACTTGTGACAATTTCAGTACATGTACCTTGTTTTATTATATATATATGTGAAAATATTAAAATTGTGAAATAAGTAATTCTCATAAATTAAAATTTATTATTATCAAATGAAAGAATTTTATTCAACAGTTAAATTTTACTAACACAACAATTAATTTTTTAATGTAATTTTATATACTAAAACTTTTATAATTTGTCACTATTTTAAATTGTGACGGGCGTCGAATTCATATTCGATGTTCATCTTTCATCTGCTATAAACTTTCTTTTTTATTGGAATGCTTCCAAAGCTAAGGATATATAATAAAATCAATTAAACACCGTAAAGGAGGAAAGAACAGTATTTGGAGTGAGAGAAAAAAAAATTTAAAAAATAATTGGATGATGCCCTTAAAGGGATGGGATTTGGATGCTAACAAAATTTAAAAACATTGCTGGAAATTAATAAAAAAATCTAAGGGTTAATCTAGAGATCATCATGGTAGTCATCTTCATCGTCGCCATCGTCATAGTCGTTGTCGTCTTCATAGAGTGAATTGTAGAATATGCTTTCGTGATTCAGCATCTCTTGAAGCGTCAAATACCCATCTTTGTTATCATCAGCCTGATTCAGTTTAAATCAATTAAAATAAAATTTCAATAACCCAAGGACTTATATTCTTGTCAATAATTAAACTCAAAACATCATCATTTACTTCACCTCACGCATCAGATAACGGGTGAAGTACTTAGCGTAAAACAGCTCGCCAGGGTGGAGATAGGGAAGTATGGGTCTCAATTCCTCCACGCTAAGCTTTCTGCAAAAGACATAGTTAGAAGTATTACAGGTTGACATGAGAACACAATCTCAATTTAATTGCTGTCTATTTAAATTAAATTACTTGTCTTTGTCACCATCAAGCTGTGCAAACATTTGTTCAGCAGTAGGTGTAAGAGTCGGAGAATTTTCAAAATCTACATAGCTTTTGTAAATGTTGTATGCGTGCTGTAGAAATTCACTGAAGTTCACTTTTCCGTCGCGGTCATCGTCGATACGTCTATTCAATCAGGAAAAATAAATTAAAATAAACCATTGTCCTGTCGATCTCAATTAAAACTAGCTGAAAGTGATAAAGAAAATTCCAGAAAAACAGACTTCATCTTGTCCCGTAATAGCCATCTTTGAATTTCTTCATTGTCACTATCTTCTGGATGTAAGAAACTGGACAAAAAAAAAGAGTTATGGGTTGATATTTTAAGATTGACTATTTGGGGTTGACATTTACCATGCATGATTGGTCGATAAAAGATTGAGAAAAGCATTTACTCTTTGCATTCATTGAAGTCAAGATTCCCACTCGAATCAACATCTGCATTCTTGAATTGCTCCATCCACCATCCAGCGTCACCATGTACCATTGAATTTTTTTCTATTTCAGATTCACCCAAACTTGTAAATGGAAGATGACACCGAAAACGATCAAACATTTTATGTAACCCAAACTAGACAAAAAGACTTAAGTTACCTATATCTTCGGGGGAAAATTGAGGAAGGTACTCGCTGAAGCTGATAGCCCCGTCCCCATCCTTATCGTGCCAAAGCATGGCTTTAAATGTTCCATAACTCAAACGATCAATGGCCTGTTGGCTAATCCAAGCCTCTAGCTCTGTGGCACTGATATAACCATCTTTTGGTGCATTGTCTAACAAAGGGAACAAAATCATCAACCTTAGTGTGGTGTTTAAAGTCCCATCATCTTGGAAATACTGTCGAGCATCAGCAACCTCAGGAACATAAGTAATGTTTTTTTCTCAAGCTTTTCTCATCCGTCGATCTCTCAATTCTTGACACCAAAGGATCGAATGTAACTTTGTGAGCAAGCCGACGGTGTAGGCAAATTCGGTGATGATCATGCCGTTTGGTTGGGGATAAAAAGAAGATAATGAAGGCAATGGCCAGAAAGGTGTAAACCATCGCCTTCGCCATATTCAATGGCAGCCAAAGAGATTAACGATCACTGGATGATGGTAGCATATAACAAAAGCAGGAGAATGCAATAAAGATGATAATGATTTTTTTTAAGCCCCTTTCCCTTTTTTTTCTATTTTTTTCGATTTTATTTGTAATCCATGGAGATGGGAACGTGGGGTGGCGGGAAAAACGGTTACTGACGGTTACAGGTGAGGGGCAAATACAAAAAGCACTCAAATTAGGAGGGTTTAGATTTAATTCCATCAATTTTTGACATTTTAATAAGGATAAATATTGGATATAGTGGCCGTGAAAAGTTTTAACTCCACAAGTGTGATTAGATTTTATCATGTTTTAAGTTTTATTTAAAAAATTGAAACAAAATAAGACATGTGATAATATTTCAATATCGTTTGTAGAATAAAAACTTTCCATCACATGTATACTGAATAATTACTATTTTATTAAATATTAGATTACCATGTACTCATACTTTTTGACGGATAAAAAATAATTAAGTAAATAAATTGGGTTAGCGTATAAATTTGTCACTAGTTAAAGTTGAAATATGCCATTATACTATTATTTTTATTAATATTTGTCATTGTACATTTAAGTTAGTGACAAATTTTTCACTATATTTTAACTTTATTTTGAATTTTGCCACTTCACTTTTGTTAGATTGAGTTTTTCACTAAAATTTGATTTCAGATTGAATTTTACTATTTAATTTTAATTTAGAAATATTTAGAAGAAAACTTTAATAAAATTAATATAATAATTTAATACTTAAAAATAATAAAATAATAGTCTCGAAAATCAATAAAAATATTTATTTATAAAAAATAAATTTAATCTTTTTTATTGACACATTTGAAGGTAAGGTTAATTTTATGATAGTTTTTGTGGTTAAAACAGCGGCAACAACTTTAGACACTATTTCACCGAACTTGTCTATTCTCAGAGTTGGCAAATTTTAGAACAAAAGTATTGAGCTATTTGTTTTGAAGATATTTGAACGAGTTAGATCTCAAAACATGAATTAAAATTGCATAATTGAAGATTGGTTTCTTGGGCATTAAGTTTGGTTACTTGTGAAGACTTTGGATTACATCGAGACTCTTATGGAATGGTTATCCTATGTTGATTTTTATATTTACTTTATAAAAAAGTGATTAGGTTATGAGTAACTGAGAGACCTAGAATTTGAGAGAGCACAAATTTATTAAAGTTAGGAATGTATATTATTGTGCATTATTTTTTTAAGCAATCAAGAAAGTCTCTTGAGTTTTAAAACTCATCTTCCGAGAGAAAAGCTTAGTGATAGAGTGATCTAGCCTTTGTACAACAATGAGGTCGCTCTGATGAGAGTTAGACCGATGTTAAGACTAAAATCACTGGTTGTATTGTAAGAAAGATATTGGATCATTGCTATAGCCAAGGCCCCACATGTTGGATTTGGTGCATTATATGTAGTATATTCGTTTTGTATACTTGTATTTTTTTTGAACAAATTGGTTTAATAAAAAATCTATTAATTACATTAATATAGTCCTTAATGTTTTTGCATACAAAGACGAATGGAAACAAATATTGACTCACTGGTTATCTAATGTTTAACTAATACTAAAAGGTATTATGTTACCAGATTGTTATGTCGAAAGACAACTTGTATTAGTACATGAACTTAAACATGTCAGTAGTCTAATTGAAATTAAGCAAACATATTGAAAGAATAATATGTCACCTATCAAGTCTAATTGGGGACATGTTTTATCTTGGGCACCGAAGCAAATGACTTCCAAAAGAAAGAGACATAGACGTGACTTATTGGACTGAAAGACATAAGATAGGACCCAAGAAGAATAGATCCTATATTCATTTATCAATTTATTCACTTGTGACATTCACAATGTGATATACATTAATCTTGAGTGATGTATTATATGTGCATGATTTATATGCTTTGATGTAAGTAAAAATCTGAGTTCAAATAGGTAAGGTGTCACACCCCAAATCTGGTTGATCCGAATATAAGGCGTGTAGACAAGTTGATTAGTCTAGCGCACTATGGTATTCAGTTCGCCAAATTTATAAGCTTTTTGCGAACTCATGCTTTGGCGTATAAAATATCCACCAATAGAAGTACATAAGGATTTAGTTCTCATAAAAGCCTTTAGTTAAAGAAAGAGTTCAATCGAAGAAGAGTAAGCCTTGTGTAGTTTACTGCCAAAAGTATAGTACGCCCTATTTGCCTGAGCACTGTGCTAATTGGGTTGGTAATGAAATCTGGTTAGGAACCAATTGGATTGACTGGTCAAATAGTATATGGACAAGGCTCTCATTTATATTTCTTCTATTATTTGTAGGCCATTTATTAGGAAATTTTTTTAATACAATGAACACTTGTCAAGCTCCACTAAGGGAAGTATATATATATATATATTGTGAGAAAGATTCTTCTGGATGGTTTTCCTTCCTCCAATATTACTCTTTGGTTCTTTCTCTTAGAACTTATATGTTTTCTTCTCCTTTATTTAGTGGAAGTTAAGGCTCTAGGTTAATGAGTGGATATTTTATCTCCTGGTAACTTTGACAGCTCTTCATGTTTAGTTTTAGAAAGAATAAGAATATTAAGAAGCTTATGAATTATGAGTTGTGAATAGGAAACCCTGCATGGGGGTTATCTGTAATGGAGATGTTATTCATTTTTCTGTAAATGAATTTTAATGGTAGTTTTATGTTCTTTAAGTAGTTATTGTTGCTGATTCATGAACGATGTTCGAGTTTAAAACTCTAAGCTTTAATCTGTGTGAGTATAAGGTGAGTCTCTTTCTTGACTCTTGCATGTGAACTGTACAAGTCGAGATAGGTAAGAAGATAACCTCTCGGATAATTGATAAGTGTGTATGCGAAGCAAGGTAAAGATTATGCATGTGTACTGGTTATACGTGTGAGATGCTATCGATTAATAAGTTAAATGGTAAGTATGCAAGTGAAATATGATATGACAAGGTAAAAATCCGTGAGGTGTGAACAAATCTGGGTAAGTAACTTCGTAGTCAAACATCTGTTTACAATGCCTCTAGTAGGGTAGGTTTATTGCTAACCAGACTAGCCGAGCACGTTGTGATGATCTATAGGTCCATGTAGCTGAGACCCATGGCATTAGATGACAACAAATACATTTATGGTGATGCCTCTAGTAAAATGAAGATTGGACTGGCAGATCATGACATGGAAATGTGTAAATCCATGTCGTTGAAACCCATGGCATAAAATGTAACGATCCGATTTTCAGTGTTGTCGAAAATGATGGTTTCAAAACTCTGTTCTCCGATGGTAGAGACCGTAAATATTATTTAATAATATTTACGAGATAGATATAGTGTTATTGTCAATTTTGATTATATAGAGTTTATTAACTGGCCAGTTAGTCAAAGTATGAGTGGTTTGTATTGAAAGTTAGTGGTTTTGAAAAATAGGGTATCAGGACCTCGTTTGCATAAACCAATCTAGTAAATTTTATTATTAAATATTTACGGGGTTATATTATAAGTGAATTGATTTTTTTTATTATTTGTAATTTTATCGAATCAGTAATTAATTAAGGCATAGGGACTAGAGCGGAATAATCCTAAAAGTTAAATTACTAAGAGAAAATTTAATTAGAACTCATGAAAGGGACTTATATAGTAAATATACCCTTAGTTTTTAAGATATTCTTTTGAGGAATTGGAATTATGTATATTTTATATTAAAACCTTAGTTAAAATTTGATAATAAAGGAATTT
Source organism: Gossypioides kirkii (assembly GCA_005610355.1). Classification (NCBI taxonomy): domain Eukaryota; kingdom Viridiplantae; phylum Streptophyta; class Magnoliopsida; order Malvales; family Malvaceae; genus Gossypioides; species Gossypioides kirkii. The sequence continues at coordinate 10,508,982 of CP032250.1, forward strand.
TAGTAATTAAAAGGAAAATGGGGTTTTTTTCAAGGATTGGGAGACTTTTTTAAGGATTAGGGAGGAACACCATGAAAAAAAGGGGTCTTTTCTTTTTCTTTAGCAAACGAGAATGAAAAGGGGGAAAGTGAAGATGGGAGAGACTGAATCCTTTTTGAGAAAAGCCATTGTTTCATGCTAAGTTGGTATTTATTCTTGGCAACTCACGTTAAAGAAGTTGGGGAAAATCAATTGTGAAAGAGGGAAGGAATACATCTGGTAGATTCCTTTCACCTTAAAGGAAATTTTGGGAAGTCTCTTGTATTTCTTCCTTCTTCCTATGTTGTTCGGTGACTTGATTTGCTGCTCTAAGGGACTGCTGGCGCATGCGACGTACATGCATGGTTTGGAGTTTTTGCCGATTTAAAAGTTGTTAAATTGTTGTCGTGAAATTGATTTGACATGACAAAAAAATCGACATGCATGCATGTTTATTTGTTGTTCAACATGAAATTGTTGAATTAAAGGTGTTGTATGTATGTTTTGTTTGCATCTGGGTTGCTGCTGTCGAAAATTAAGGAAAAATATTAAGAATCAAATCAAAATTTTGTTGCTGTCCATGGGGGGAAACATTAGATGTCCAAATTTTAGGAATTTAACATTCAATTTCCTATTGTCAACTGATTTAATAAGTACATTGTTGATGATTTAAAGCTATCCAAAATTTGTCATTTTAATATATTATACTGAATTTAATATTTGTATTATTGGGGATTTAATGTTGTCTAAAGCATGTGTTAATGCTGTTAAAATAAGATTTATTTTAATATCTTATGCCGAATTTAATGTTTGTAAACTTATGGTTTTAGCATGTAAATACTGTTTTGAAAACGCTGAAATGTTTTGTGTACTTAGTATGTTTTCTATTTGAAATAAAGGAAAGATAGTGGTTGTTAGTTGTTAACTTTGGCTGTTATCCGCAAGGCATATTCGAGGGTATGAATGCTGCAAAATTTCAGCATTTAAATTTCCATTTTAAGTTGATTGAAACATGCTGTAAATGTAAGACTAGAACATGTTGTTCACACTTTAAATTAATCGAGAATGTGTTGTTATTTACACCACTTTATTGAAGATTTATTGTTGTTCGAAAACATGACATATAAGTGTGTTCTTAGCAAATTAATGACTAGCAATGTTGATGAATTTCTATTGTGAAAAATGGTTAGCTTCTGTTGCCGGTTCTGAGGACATATTGTAGGATTTTAGTTTAACAGTATTGGTTGAATCGAAAATAATTGGACTATTCAAATTGCATTTTAGAAGGGGTTCGAACCTTTGTTAGATCATCACTGATCCAGTTGATATGCTCAAAACTGTTCAAATTATATATGCGTGATGCTATAAATATATTTTGGTAATGTGACCATATTTGGTCAAGTTGTAAACATTGACGGGATGTAGGGAGATTGAAAAAGTGGTTAATTTGGTTTTGTGAAGGATAGGATGGGTTGAATGGAGATTGAAAGTAAGGGCAAAGTTGGCATGCAAATATTATTTGGCATGTTTAATGTGTGTGTAATTACCTGTTTGCTTAACTACGAATAAGCATAAACACTAGTTTTACAATGAGTGAAATTTGAAATGATTTGATCATATTAAACTTAGTAAAAATTCTTGTTTTAGTAGAGCTCTCTCAAATTGTGAAGGGACTCAATTAGAAATTTGAAGGCCTTGCTATGAGCCTAACTTTTTATGGTTGTAACTTGTATATTCGGGGTAGCTCTTGTGTTTTGATTAGTGATATAGTTGGATACTTGTTAATTTTGTAAGTCATATTCGAATGTTAGATTATTTGAATTCAAGGTCACAATATGTACACATTAATAATCGTTATGTTTGTTATGCATGATATATGTAATAATAGCGTGTTATATTGTATTGAACAGTCTTAAAATATAAAATTTGAAAATGAGATTTAACATGAACTGCAATTACGAAAGATTATGCATAACATGTTATGATTTGGAAGGTTGCTATGAAATTAGGATGAAATAATTGAATCAATTTGGAATATAATATCAAAATATACTCTTAAACTAGTTTTGAAACTAATTTAAATGGATTTAAGCAGTATAAATGATGTACTTAGTAGGTTGTTTTTCATAGTTATAATTATTGAGTATTTTCATTAATTTATTCATGTTGATATTAAATTTGTAGAAATACCACTGAGTTGATTTCTCAATGTACGATTTGTTTTCCATGCGTAGGTTAGGTTACATTTAAAATCCTAAATTTCAATTTCAACTTCCAGAGAAGATCCCGGACTCAGTAATGTTGTTGTATTTTTGTTTTTGTATAGTTTGGTGTGCACCTATCTATTTGAGTCACTATTAGTATATATTTATGTTTATATGAACTTGAGTATAAAATTAGTATTTATTGAATTCAGTTAATAGTGTTATTATATACTCATAAGTAAGTAATATGAATTATGATGTGTATTCGTATATAAATTAATTGTAGTTGCCTTGGCATTGGATGTGGCACATTGTACCTCGGACCCGACGATCGAGTTGGGTATGGGGTCTTACATTTAGTGGTATCATAGTTACAAGTTTAATCGATTCTCGGACTAAATCGAGATCGGGTTTGAGTCTGAAGGTATATGTCATTATCGAATCGAGTCAGAGTTGGGATTCGGATGCTGATGGTTCATTATTTTGTTTTATATTAAAAATGTCTGATGTGTTGAATTATGCTGTAGAGCAAAAAATAGCAGAATAATCATTTTAAGAAGTGAATATTGGAAGAAACTAGGATCGAGTTATCGATGTGGATTCCAGAGCATCTAACTTGAGTTGCTTGAAAGTAATATGAATTTTTCACTTACCATCCTAAGATTTATCTCTACAACTAGAGGTTGAGGAATCATTATTGATGAATTAGTAACACGAGAATTCGGTCAAGAAACGAGTAGATCTGTCCCAACCGTGGAAAGGATATGAAAAAATCACCGAGTAATTGTCTTCAACCTTCAATATCTATCGAAATTTTGGTAAGTTCGTAGCCCTTGACTCGAACTCTTTAATTCATTTTAATTAATTTAGTCATTATTTGATATCTAATTATATCCTCTAATATAATTGATTAATCCTTTTGAATCGTGTATTATGGAATTATATATGAATCAATATGACGTAGATCATAGATGTATTCATAGTTATGGTTGTGATTGATTGAATTATGAAATGAAGAAATATAAAATAATATAAATACATATGTATATATATATAATAATAATTCTCTATGTATTAGACAATGGAAGTACACTGGAAAGTGAATTGGAGTAATTGAATGATTGAGAAAATAGTTTTAAATGGTTGGTTATGGATAAATGATTTAGGTGTATATTTATGAGTTGTATATTGAACCGAATAAGTTGATGATAAGTGATATTGGTAAACTTAACAATTTAGTTATGATATGATGGAAATGAGATTATCTGATCCTGTGTTGAAAGTGCAGGACGTATATACACAGATATCTTCAGTTCATCCGACCAGCACTGGGTGCAAATCTTTGTCAGTTTATCTAACTAGTACTGGACATACTTTTATTATTGTCGGTTTATCCGACTAGCGCTAGGCTCAACTTCTGTTAGTTTATTTGACTAGTGCTAGAAACACTTTTTATATTCATTAGTTATTCGACTAGCGCGAGGTGCAAAACATTGCTAGTTTTACTGATCAGTGCAGGACACATATACTTGTCGGTTTTACCAACCAACGCAGGGCGCAATCCACTATTACGAACTTATCTGTCAAGTATTAGGTGCCAAAAGGTATATTTTGATGAATTAACATATCTGATTCAATTCAAGCGGTTTGGCATTTGAACAGTAAAAGGTGTGGATTAGGGACTTAAAAGGTTGGCTAATGCATTGTATGTGAAATGTATACTAAATGATTAAATATTGCTCATGATTGAAAGGTAGGTTTAATTATTTATGTGATAAATAGAAAGTACTATGATTTAATCGATATGTGGTATTATATATTAAATTGAGTTGAAATATGTTACATACTGTATTAGAATAGTGAATTAATGAAGGATTGAGGTCGATAGAATAAGAATTGAATTTATAATGAAATTGCAAAGTTGTTATTTAAAATCCTGAATTTCTTAATATGTTACCACTGAGTTGATTTCTCAATGTACTATTTATTTTCCGTGCGTAGGTTAGGTTATATTCAAAATCCTGAATTTCAATTTCAGCTTTTAGAGAAGATCTCAAACTCAGTAATGTTGTTGTATTTTTGTTTTTGTATAGTTTGGCGTGCACCTATCTAGTTGAGTCACTGTTAGTATATTTTTATGTTTATATGAACTTGAGTATAAAATTAGTATTTATTGAATTCAGTTAATAGTGTTATTATATACTTGATCAATGTTTTTACGACACAACGATTCTGCAAGCGTACACACGTTGATGCAAGTATAGTTGATAGACAGAGCTATCGGATATCGATCCCACGAGGAAATGGTTCTCGATGTTTTAATGTCGGAGCAATCAATACTAAAAATAAGTGTAATGCAAGTAAGGTTGTCAGCGCAATTATGTCAGATTTGCATACTAAAATAATCATTACTGTCAACGCAATTAGAGTTAAATATGAGAGGTTAAATGTCAGTGTACTGAAAATAAATCCAAATGTGTTGAGTGTTGAGTGCTAAAAATTTAAATGCAGGAAATATAAAAGTGATCAAGTGTAAAAGGGTGAAAGTGGTTCACTGATTCTACAGGTTGCAATGCTGGATGCGTCGACAAGGTAGAGTATAGATGAATTGTCGTAGTAATGAAGTCCCTTTGAGTTCTTACCCACAATAGCTCCCTACTTAATCCCAACTCAAATACACTACTCCACCTCTCGGTGCGAGCAATGATGTGTATCCAAGAACAAGTAATTGGAGTCTGTCCTAGTCCCAAGCAGCTCTCGCCTAACCTACTTGTTAATCTAACCTGTCACCGCATCTCTCGATGTCGGCGTACTGTAATTTCACTTTTGTGTTTAGAGCGATTAAATCCAAGAATAAACGGATAAGCAATGTAAAGTAAGAATCAAAAGGATATAACATTAAAAGATACTCTCGTATTCATTTAACACCATCAGAATTCATCATCGTTTAAGAAGAATTAATGAGTACAACGAAGTTTACTATCTCTAGACTACTAGGCTTACTCCCTAATTGTTTCTCTTGCTTGGAATCTAGAACATCTCGTCAGAAGCAGTTGCAAGCTTGCTTCATCAGTTCACAGATTCCAGCTGAAATCTTCAATTAACATAGAATTTCTAGAATTAAATCCCCTTTTCTCTTTATACCTTCTTCTTTCTTTATTCTTCTTTTTATATCCTCTAAAATGTTGCAGGATTCAGCCTTCATTTTCAGATCTAGATCTAGATCTTGCAGCTGTCAAAATTAGTTAAATTACAGCTGTTTTTTGACAGCTGCGCACTCACGCAGTTCTAGTGTGTTCTTTAGAGATCTGCAGATTGTCGGTGTATCGTTTGACGCATTCTGAAAGAATAATTGTGGCTAGATTTGTGAAATTCCTGCGCCTAGTGCTTCCAGTTGTGAATTCAACTTGATTCGTTTCAATTAAGGTTTAGTTTTAATGCGATGACATTTCATGGTCATAATGTTCAGCTGATCTTGTGGCTGCAATTGTCCAATATTCCATTCCTAGACTGAGTTCCTGTGCTGACAATATTAAGACGCAATATATCGGCTGCTTGCGTCGACATTAGTACAATAATATGTGAAAATAACAAGAATTCAAACTATCTAATAATGAATTGGAAAACAAGTAAACTAAGTATAAAATGCTAATGATGTATGCTAAATTAACTACAAAAGGGGCAATTTAAACACTAAATTGGGACAAAAATCTATGTCATTTGTAATACCATCACACCCCCAGACTTGAGTTTTTACTTGTCCTCAAGTAAATAAAAATTAACAAGTAACAAATAGAAATGTCACCACAATATTTATTCACACAACTTGAATTCTCTAAATTTCTAATGTTCAAATTGCATTCATATAATAGAATGATGCATCGACAATTTATAAGTAAGAACAACTAAAACTGTAACTTCATCAATGTTAGTATCATGCATTGAATCTTATCCTTCCTTGAACCATTTCAGTAATTTATTCTCTTTTTCTTTTCTTTCTTCTTTTCCTCATTTTTGTCTTTCAAGTGATTGAGAGATGTCATTGCATTACTCTACCTTTATTCCTGGGTAGTAACGATGGGGTGCAATAAACCCCCAAGAGGCATGTAATTGCGTCGACACACACTCTTGCAGATACAGCCTTTAGCTAGATAAGTTTTCTTTTCTTTAACTGCAGCGGAGTGTTCCCCCTTAAGAATCACGATGCACTCATATTGGAGTGTCTTTTATTCATACAATGTCACTATTCTGGTCAGTGAGTGCAAGATTCAAACATCAACACTATACATTCATTACTGAAACAATTTCAGTCATTCATTCCAAAATAGTAGATTCATCATTCATTCATACTCATCCAATTTCCACATTAGCATTCAAACAATTCAAAAATTACGCATTAAAATAAAAATTGTGGTAATATTTTTTTTGAAATTTGTCAATTTTTCATTACTGAAGAAAAATAAAAATCAAACAAGAAGATGTAGTTGCATTTCCAAATCACATTAATTCCCCCTAAACTTAACATCTGCATTGTCCCCAATACACTAACAACAGTTATACAAAATGTATGGAAATGCAATGATAATGCGCTATACTAAGAAGAATGCAGTGACAATAAAAATGCAGGCACAATATAATGTAAGAATGCTAACTAAAATGGGATGTACCAACTTTTTCAGCAGCAGTCGATACAGAGGTTGCTTTTGTTTTCTAATTTTTCTTTTTCGGGCGCTCCTCCTTGTCACGGTGTTTTCTCTTTTTCTCATCTTTGTGTCGCTCCCTCTTCTTACCCCTCGAACCAATCGGATCAGTGGACTGCTCCTCTTTAGCAGGTTGGGTGGTAGCCTCATCGATAGTCACATCGGATGGATGGATTTCAGCTAGCGGAGCACATAAGGCACAATTGCTAACGAGTTAGGTTCTTTCGCAATGCTGGTGACTACCTCAGCTTAACTCGCAGCAAGTGGAGTCCCGTCTGAGCTTGATGTGCCCACAACATCCTCAATGATCGTTGTGGGGATATCAGGTTCCTTCTCTTCCTGCACCAGGGTAGGTTCGGTGTCAATGTGCTCATCATTCTTCGCTTCGTCCTTCTCTTCATCCTTTTGTTCTTCATCCTTCTCGGCATGATCATCCTGATTTACCTCTTCTTCCTCAAGTTGAGTAGGTTCAATTGGGCCAATGTCAGTGTATCCGACTGTAATGACATCTTCATTCAACATAGCCTCCCTATCCATCATATTCGCCCCTAGGCTATTTGAGAACTCATCTTCAAAAAAATGAGCAATGTTACGATGCAGGACATCATCATCTGGCGACTGCTCTCCATCGTTGTCATCATCAGAAAGATGGATGTGAGTGGGTACAAGGGTGGGCCTACCATCAGGAGTAGGTTGTTCAGATGAGGAATATTGCATTGGCGGTAAATGGTCAAAAATTATGGGAAGTCTGGAAGTAGGGTCTGACTGATTTGGCACAATGCAGGGACAAGAGCTCTATTCCACACCTTTGTATATGCATAGAATTTATGGAGCCGGAAGTCTATGTCATCCACTATACTATCAGTGTGGATAGATCGTCTGTCGAGGTGTTCCAAGTGTGACTCCATCAAGGCTAGTGTCTCTGTCATTTGTGCCATTGTCGGCGTATCAGATTTGTCGGCCTTCTTTTTACCTTTCCCTTTTTCCTTTTTCTTAGAAGTGTCCTGGCCCCTTGTCATCCGCTCAACGAAAATGTCATTAATTGGGCCTTTATTATCCACGAATTCCTCATCCTCTCTTGGCACAATACCTTTATGCTGGCAAAGAATCATAATAAGAGATGGGAAAGGGATAATACCAGTCTGCTTCCCCGCTACCTCCGTAATCTGGGCATGTATCAGCTCATCAATGTCGATGTGAGGATGATGCGATATGGAATGTAACAAACACATACAGTCTAGAGTGGCCGTAATACTGTGGGTAGAAGGCATCACTCGACTATTAACAAAGTGAAACCATACCTTGCAGAAGGTCGTCAGGTAACGTCTATGCATTGTGAAATTGTGGAATCCACTGCCTGTCCATGTGGCATTGTCGATGCAAAGCTCGGTCATCATCTCAGTGAGGCTATCCTCATTTAAACTGTGCAGGAAGGGCGAGTGGTCATCTACCCTTTCTGGTATCCTTAGTACGATGTTGATTTGTGCCACACTCCATGGCACAAGTCTTTCTCGAACAAAAACAAATTCTTATTCTTGATCCACCAAGTTCGCGTAAAATACTTGAACCAGAGTATGGGAATAAACAGAGGGGTGGTCACAGAAAGACTCCCACCCTATGCGACTGATTGTGTGGTGGACTTGTTTCCCAAGGGGCAATTACGGAGACAACTGGAGGCCTTGCTCAAGATGGATACTGTGTTTAAGCATGGTGTTGTGATATCTTTCTTTGGCCGTAGTTGTGAGAAATAGTACTGGGCATGAGCGTGGTGGTGTCATGGATGGAATCTCGATAGGGGTGGTTGGAGTGGTTTTAGATGAAGGGTTAGGATTAGCTTTAGAAGCACGAGTCTCAGCCATGATTAGAAGAAAAAGAAAGTAAAGAAAATTTGCAGAAAGATATTGCTTCGAAAGAAAAGAGAGAGAATCTGCAGATGGATTAAAGATATGGTTGCAGGAACAATGGCGATTGTGAGGAAGAAAGGTAACTACAATGGGGGATTATATAACCTAGGTGCAATGAGTGGAAAACATGGGGAAAATTGCGTCTGCAGTCATTAATTACCAGGTTGCAGATCGTACTATTTCGGTTTAATCCAACAGCTGGGGTGAAATGAAATCAATCGATGTGATTCTTACCTAAAAAGTAATGTTGACTCATCACAGAATGCATCGACATAATGTGCTTCCATGGTCGACAAAAAGAGGATTTTTATTTCTCTAAGAATCTGAAACAACACAAACAAAAGTAAAGCAAATAAAAGAAAATGAATGAATGCATCGACATTATTTAAATATCACCACGTTGACAGTTTCGTCTGGTTCGCGGACATCTAGGCTGACGTAGTGTTTGGGACGCTGACCATTCAGTTTAAATTGTTGGCCATCCTATAAGTTCTCTATTGTTACAGCACCGCCAAGGAATGCTTCGACAACTCGGAATGGACCGAACCACCTTGATCGCAATTTTCTTGGGTGCAATTTCAAACGTGAGTTAAATAGGAGTACCAACTGCCTGGGATGAAATTGTCAACGCAATATGAGGTTATCATGCTATTTTTTGTCTTTTCCTTGTATATTGTCGCATTCTCATAGGCATGGTGTCGGATCTCCTCTAATTCTGTGATGTCCAACATTCTTTTCTTACCAGTTGCTTCATAATCTAAATTTACCTGCTTAATGCCCACATGGCTTTATGTTCCAGCTCGACAAGTAGGTGACCTGATTTTCCAAATACTAGTTCATATGGCGACATCCCCAAGGGAGTTTTGTAAGTGGTGCGAAGTGCCCACAATGCATCAGGTAAATGCATAGACCAATCTTTCCTAGATGGGTTAACCATCTTTTCAAGTATTCCTTTAATTTATCGATTGGAGACTTCGGTATGACCATTAGTTTATGGGTGATATGCGGTGGCCATTCGATGCTTCACACCATATCATTTCAATGCAGTCGCCACCTGGTTATTATAGAAATGAGTGCCTTGGTCACTAATCAACGCTCACGGTGTTCCAAACCGTGTGAGACTGTATGTGTGAAAGAATTTCAACACTGTTCAAGCGTCGACTTTTGGTACCGCAATAACTTCAATCCACTTGGAAACGTAGTTAACAGCTACTAGTATATACATATTTCCAAAAGAATTTGGAAATGGTCCCATGAAATCAATACCCCAAACATCAAAAAGTTCTACCTCCATGATAGGTTGTTAAAGCATCTCATTATGACAAGAAATGGAACCAGTACGTTGACAACAATCACACTGTTGCACAAAATTTGAGCATCTCGAAACAAATTGGGCCAATAGAATTCGGATTGTAGGACCTTTGTAGCAGTCATTGTTCCACCAAAATGACCTCCATAAAGGGCATCGTGGTAGTGTTGCAGCATCAACATCATTTTTTCTTCAGGAACACAATGACAAATTATATTGTCAGCACATACCTTGAATAGGTATGGCTCGTTCCAATGATATTTAGCAGCATCGTGTATGAACCTGATTTTTTATGACTAGTTGCACTCATTGATAAGTAAATTATTTGAGCAATTTATTTGTGTATTTTGATTAATTTTAAGGGAAAAATACTTCTAATTTCTTACATTTCTTATCAAGTACACAAATTGATGCTTCTCTACTTAAAAGCAAACAAAAGAAGGATTAAATTGAAGACAATTGTGAAGAGATTAGCTAAATTCGAATGTGAGGGACATGGAGGACTGAATTGCAAGAAAGAAACTTTTAGTGGAAATGGTCAAATAAGACTTAGTCAAAATTGTTATTTTCTTATTTTTTGTTTATATTTTTATAAGTTGTTATTTTCTTTCGACTAAATTATTTATTTTTGGCAAATGGGTAATTTAGTTGAATAGGACTTAGGCTATATTTAGTAATGCAATTATTTATAAATAGGGGTTACTTGGATTCAATTGAGATGTACTTGAATATCTTTGAAAGCAATTGAGCAATTATCCCTCTCCTATTTTTCTTGTCTTTTTGCGTCTGATTAGTCTGCCATTTCCATCTCTATTTCATTCCATTTTATAAATTTGTCCAATTGCTACATTAACCCCTCCACCTTTCCATCTTTCATATTCACAAGCAATCCATCATCATATCCATTCACCAAGCATGATTAAAATCATGCGTCACTAAATTCTTTTTAGTCTTAGTCCGATTATCACTCCGTTAAGAAATAATCGTGAGTTATGAA